>CM053793.1:761235088-762457588 GCA_028749045.1 Cupressus sempervirens | reverse complement strand
ACCTAGCTAATCAGCAACTAGACCAATTTAACTAGGTTATGGCTTTTTTCTTTCTAAAAATATCTTCTATGATATGTTTTTGTAAAATTTCTTGTGAACTCTACCCATTTGTCTTGGTTTGCATTATTTTTGTGTAGTACTAGCCATATCACGTGTAGGGACATTAAATTTGGATTAAGGGAATTAAGTTGTTGCTACAAGGAAGAAAAAATTTGAGCAATACTAATGATAGTGGAATCAATAGAGGAAATAGGTGGCAATGACAAATTTGACACACTAGGAAGAGTATAAAAATTAGCTAGAATAGAAGGTGCTATAGGTGGGATATTAGGAACCATAGTAGGAGGATTTGGATAAGTGAAAGGAACACTATTGTATGAAGGTTGTGAGATAGGAAATGAAGTAGGTGGAACACTCACAATTAGAGAAGAAATAGTAAGACTAATAATAGGAGGATTAAATGGTTGAATATAAGTAGTCACAATAGGAGCAACATAAAAAGGAATGCTAGAGATAGGTTTGGAAAGAGACAAGGTCGGTTCAACACTAGTGATACATGAAACCATTCTTATTTTAGATGCAGCTTGAGGTCAAGGCTTAACGTGAGTGTGGATAAGGTGAGTGAGACCACACAAAAGATCCATGTCCATCATTACATATCACTTTCTTAAGAGCATCAAAAGCAGCCGTAGTATTGGTACTGTGATTCTCTTGAAGAAGTCAATCGTGCATTTTATCAATCTCAGTAGAAATCTTATGAACTTGTTTAGGAGGAACCCTTAAGGCCTCATCCTCATCATGAGATGAATGAGAAGAGTCATGCTCCATAAAAGTATTAGGTTCATGAGAAACCATAGGATCACTAAGGTTCCTAAAGAGAGGAGAAGATGAATCTTGATCAAAGTGAGCCATGAGTCTATGACTTCTCCTAAGGGGATACTATAAGTAGGGCTTAAGGTAATATAGCCCAAGGAGACAAGATTTCCAATATCCAAAGGATGCACCTACATTAGACACCCAAGGTTTCAAAAAAAAGATGTTCCATAAGGACTATTTAAAATCTGAAGAAATTCAAAACATAAATCCCATGTGCATTCTTAATCCACAAATCCTCTTCATCAATCATCCTAGAAGTTTGCACAAACTTATTGCTACAACCAATTGTATCATTAAAAATATTAGCTCTTCTCTTGCTACTGTAACTACCAAGATCAAATGAATTATACTTGTTGCAAGCCTTCATCTAATTAGAAATTCTATTTCTTCTTCCTCTGCTCTTAATCACATGATCAAATAACTATCTTTCAACAGTGGGAAGCTCAACCATAGGTTTTTCTATCTTCAAACTGAAAGTCTTAAAAGCACTTAAGTTAACACTACAAAATTTGGGGTCAAATTACAATGCTAGGGTAATTGTGGATTTTTATGTTTTTTTTTTTGTGATTGTCCTCGATGTCATCACAATACCAACATTTGCATCACAATTGTGACACCTGCATGAGTATAAACAAAAAAAAAAAAACATGACATAAATCATTCCCCATTTGGTTTGATTGATTATGGAGAGTTGCACGCGAAAGAGGGTGGAGAACTCCAAACAAGGGTGGAGAGCTTTGAATGTTGGTGGAGAGATCTAAGCTCTAAAATTTGGTGGAGATTTCATTGTTGTGCCCTTGTGATCGTTGCATTTTGTTGGCGTGCCCTTATGATCTCTACATTTTATTATCGTGCCCTTTGTGGAGATCAATGAAGATCTAGGATTTCACTATCATGCCCTTGCAATCACTGCATTTCATTTCTATGCCCTTGTAATATCTACATTTCGTTGTTGTTCCCTTGTGATCTCTATGCCCTTGCTCTGCGATTTCATTTTCGTGTCGTGCACTTGTGATCTATGTGCCCTTGCTCTACAATTCTCTTCAACAGGAGAAGAGGTACCTATTTAAATGTTCTTTTATTTTCCTTCTAAACATGTATATATTTATGTTTCCCTAGCAAGTGATTAGAGAAGCTTCTCTTTATGTATATGTATGTGTATGTATGTATATATAAACATATATATACCTATGCATATGTATATATACATATATATGTATGTATATACATACATACATACATATATAAGGATCATAAGGGCATGAAAACAAGATGCAAAGATCACAAGGGCACAAGAACGAAATGCAGCGATCACAAGGGCATGACAATGAAATCCTAGATCTCCACTAATCTCCACAATCCACAAGATCTCTATGTATACATACATACATACATACATAGAAACACACATATGTGTGTGTATGTATGTATATATACACATATACATACATACATACATACATACATACATACATATACGCATACATATATACATAAATACATACATATACATACATACATACATATACACAAATATACATACATACATGCATCTACATATGCAATTTATCACCTTGGAAAACTATATTTGGTCATGCTAGCTGGAAACAACTAATTGTTCGTTTTATTGTACCTAATCTGATGACAATTCTACAAGAATTTGTAATCAACCCAGCTAATCAGCAACTAGACCCATTTGACTAGGTTATGGCTTGTTTCTTTCTAAAAATATTTGCTATGATGTGTTTTTGTAAAATTTCTTGTGAACTCTGCCCATTTTTCCTAGTCTACATTATTTGTGTGCAGATTTTGAGGAAAGTCACTTAGCACAAGTTGAGTGAGTTTTATTATTTTATTATTATTTTGAGTGAGTTTTAAGTTTTATGTGTGTGTGTGTGTACACATACATATACATAAAGAAAATCTTCTCTATTCACCTGCTAAGGGAAATATAAAGAGATGTTGAAGGTGATTAGGTTTCTTACAGATTTGACTATGAATGTCTTTTCTATTTTTAGAACATAATTATTAGTAATCTCTACTCTTTATATTTGAAGTTTATTGATTTTGATACCTCTCTTGGTTGTTCAGTTGGGTATATGTATTGTTTCAAAAGACACAAAGCCAAAAAGCATGTCACAAGAGGACATGTCTCATATCCACTTGATGCAAAGTGCACAACTAGAAAGGTGTAAATGAGCTTTCCCACTCTAACACCAAATAAAAAAGTTATCAAATCCCTAACCTTCTCACAAGGTCATAACCAATTCAAATCCTCCAAACACTAAAGAAAATAAGACTACCAACTTCTTTAAACACCCATGGTCTAAGGATCAAATTCATCCAAATTATGGCTTCAAGATCTAATCCCCACAACCAGGCCAACATGAGGGGGAAAAAAATGGTTTGATCCAATGGCTCTAAGGCATGAAATGGACTTAGGGCATCCACATAATACAAAATGCATCATTGGTTTGATCCCCACACTTCCATAATGTATCAAACCCAAATTCACCTAGTAGCCCTATTAGGCCTCCTTAAGAGGTTTTTTGTGTCTAAATTCCAAAAGTCCCAAACAAACCTTAAAAAATATTAGGGTTCTAGATACCCTTTTCAGGTTTATATCCAATCCCAAAGCGCCAGGATTCAATTCCACTCCAACACTCCTTTTCCTTCACTAAGCAACACAATCCTAATTGGCCTAATTAGGATTAGCTTACAAAGAAACTATGGGAAAGTGGGATCATGGAAACACACCCAACACTCAGGAATGTCTATTCACCTTCCTCCAACTTCCTTCTAAACACTCATCCCCCCCAATAGCTATCCTTCTTCTGTTATACTCCAAAAAACATGCTCACAAGGTCAAATCCTCATAGGCACTTGACCCAGGGTTGGTTAGGAAAAATAACAAAACACATTGCCCATTCTTCAAACCTTGGAATCACTAAGACTCGTGTAACTATCATTCCCCAAGAGGCCATTAAAAACTAACCATGGGAGTCATAGATATGGGCCCATCTTTGAAGCTTGCACAAAATTGTTGTCCTACAAACCATCCTATACAAAAAATGGAATAACTTGAACAAAACTCCACACAAAATGATGAAACCAAAAAAAATGGAAAGGTAAGACAAAATTCTTCTTCAAAAAATCATTTGATCATGCCTACCAATCTGTACAGTATAGACAAAGTACAAGAAACTGGTAAAATTGCTTCAAAACTAAAAAATCTCTTATTGTAACTTCTCCCAATCTGTACAATCTGCCCTTTGTGACCTCACAAATGAGGTATATATCCTTCCTAAATCCATCCAAACCAAAATCCACTATTTTTTGTGAAAACTTATTCAAAAACAATAAAAACACCTAATCCTAGGCTATCTTAACCAAAAACTCAAAAAGACCCAATTTTTCCCAACTAGCAACTTTGGCTTATAACTTGCCCAAAGTGACCTAGGCATACATGAAGGTGTCTTTTCATTACAACCATGAATTTTTCATCCAAGACTTATTTATCCTAGCCTGATTAGGTGAGAAACCAAAACATTAAACCAAAATCCACAACAGTGCCTTGGTGCTTTGTACCACCACTCATGACATGACTATTGATTTAAACAATTATTAACCTTATACTAATTACTTTAGTTAATGCTTAACCAAACATGATTTATATTAAGTCATTGATCTTTATAAACATAAATGGATCATCTTCTTGATCCTATTATGACTTAATATGAATGCATCTGATCATTACCTAGATGATATTATGCACAAGATCTTTACTCAATCACCAAGAGATAATATAATATGTAAGCATAGATTTCTACATACTTAGTTTGGTATGAATAGTTTCGATTGAATACAAGGATAATTGCTTGTGTGAATTCAAGACATGAATGACTAATTTCATTTAGCACAAGTATTATGCAAGTGTGTATGTATGCATGTAAAGCAGCGAACTGATATACATACATGCATGCACATATGCATACAATCATCATAATCAGTTATCCTTGAATCTAACTGAAGCTAGTATATATCAACAAGAGATGCATGTTTACAAAGGAAAAAAAGAAGAACATTTACATAGGTACCTCTTCTCCCCTTGAAGAAAATTGTAGAGCAAGAGCATAGCATGATAATGAAATGTAGTGATCACAAGGGAACAACAACAAAATCCTAGATCTCCACTTATCTCCACCTTCGTTTGGAGCTCTCCTCCCTCATTCATGTGCAACTTTCCACAATCAATCAAAACAAATGGGAAATGATTAATGTAATGTTTTATTTTATTTTTTAATAATCCATAAACCACAAAATTTCTTTGTATACACACACACACACACACACACACACACACACACACACACACACACACATATATATATGTATGTGTATGTATGTATATATACATATATAGATACATATGTGTATGTATGTATATATACATATATAGATACATATGTGTATGTATATATATATACATATATAGATACATATATGTATATATATCTATATACATACATACATACATATACATACATACATATATACATGCATACATACATAAATACATATATACATACATACATATATACATACATACATGAAAACAACAATGCACTTTCTAAGAGTTTACAATTGTTCAACAAAATTAATGTTTTACAAGAAAATGCACCTAAAGAACTGTTAGCTCAGAAGCAAGAGCATAGCATTGAAATAGTATAGAAAGTGCTTAACATGAGAGGTTTGAAAGTGAGGATGTTGACCAATATTGAAAACTTGAATGATGAAATTAAAGTTCTTGATGATCAAACATCTATGCTAGAGTTACAACACAATGTGAAGTTGATTTTAGATATGGTAGAGGCGGATATTCAGAAGTTTGATAATCAAAATTTAAGGCACGAGAGAGAAGGAGAAGGAGTGGCTTTAGAAAGAGACTGCACAATAGAAACAACAGCTAGACAACATAGAGAATATTATGGGAGCCACTGGATAGAATCTAGGAAAGTGTTGTGGTAGGTACAATGACATTGGAATAACTTGCAAGTGTCTTTGAGAATATACAGTCCAAATATTAGGAGGACTAAAAGTTGTGCAATTTGTCATGAATTGCATCTACATTTTCTTATAAGAGTGTTTCAAGTATTGACATATTCTCCCTGCAATGATACCAAGTATCAAATGCTTATAAGAGGGTTTCAAGTTTGGGAACCACTTCAACATCCTTTGCATGGTTTAGAGGTAATTCCATTGTGGCAGAGGCTTTTGCAAGGGAATGAGCCTTATGATTATGGCATTTACATAGAAGCAGAACTTGCTTCTTCAACTCCTTACACTCAACTCTTCACTAAAGTTATTCTTCTAGTAGTGATAATAGATCCTACAAATTCCTGGGAACCAAGGGACCCTAAACCTATGCTACATTTTTTGGAGACATGGGATAAGTTACTACCGACTTCAGTACTTCATAACATTTTGGATCATTTAGTGATAACCAAATTAACAACAATAGTAGATACTTGGGATCCTCTGATGCAGGAGCATCTTGGGTTTGCTCACTGACTACTTTGGAGTTCATGGGAGTAGGCTCAATAGTTGCTTTGGAGGGTGCTTGGACTAGTACTCAGTTGAAGAAGGACTAGTACTCGACATGCTCTGGGAGCTCGGCATGGTCTTGGAGCTCAGCATGGTCTGGGAGCTCAACATGGTCTTGGAGCTCGGTATAGTCTCGAAGCTTGGCATGGCTTGTTTTTCTCGGCATGTATTGGGAGTTCAGCAATGCATGGGAGTTTGTTGTCACTCGACAATCTATTGGTGCCAACTGGAGTTCTTGGTGCATTTAATGCATGTAGCATGTTATCATGTCATGGATCAATCCGGGAGTTTGTGTGGACCTATTTGTGGTCTTTTTTATCTCTCCTATGTGCATTTAATCTTGGTTGTAAACTTAGGGCTTGTCCTAAGCATTTTTGTGTAATTATTGTGTGTTAACTTCGAGTTAACACGAGAGTTAATATTTTGTATTTAATGTTTGTTGTGAGTTAACTTGTGGCTTAAATATGCACTTAATGCAAGGGGTTTATTTAATTTTTAATTGCTAGGCCAACTTGTGGCTTAGTTGGTTATAAGTAGGGGGTCTTGTGGAGTCTTTTAGTCATTCATTTCATGGAGTGATTCATTCTTTTTGGAGGAGTGAGTCTGGAGAGTAGTTGAAGGGCGATTTTTCCTGAGTTTGTGGATAAAGCACTAAATGTGAGGTAGTTTATAATAGGATTGTGGTGGAGTTGCACATTTGTAAGAAGAGCTAGTGGTTGTGGTTTAGAAACAAGGAGGTTGCTTGGTGGCTTGCGAGCACAAGTTGAGATCTTGGAGGTTTCTACCAGATTGTTGTTATGTTACAGATCTGGGCTAGCTAGGTTTTGGAGTGGATCTTAAGGGATCTTGCAAAACTGTTATTATAATTGTTGTTGTATTTGGCTATAACCCGAAAGGCGTTAAAGCCAGGCATATTGCATGTAAATGGTTATTTTATAAATAAAGAGTTGTGTTGGTAGTAGATCTTGCATTTGTCTTGCTTTGTTGTTGTGTTTCCACTATGTGGTTATTTTTTGGGGGCTAAAACATCTCCTTTGGGGATTCTTGGGCCTTGCACTACGTCATCCTCATAGGGAGAGTGTGGCAATACATGCATGGTTACATTCTTGGCTTCTATTGTTGGACCAGCATATGTAGCCTTTATAGCCAACCATTCGTTATAAATTGGGGAATGTGCTTCATGCATGGCATGTAAGTGATGCATCTACATATGCAATTTTATCACATTGGAAAACTGTATTTGATCCTGCCAACTAGGAACAACTGATTGTTCATTTTATTATACCTAATTTGATGATAGTTCTACAAGGATTTGTAATCAACCCAGCTAATCAACAACTAGACCCATTTAATTGAGTTATAGCTAGTTTCTTTCTAAAAATATCTGCTATGATATTTTTTGGTAAAATTTCTTGCGAACTCTGCCCATTTTTCCTAGTCTGCATTATTTTTGTACAGGATCTTGAGGTAAGTCACTTAGCACAGGTTGAGTGAGTTTTATTGTTTTATTATTTGGATTTTGGAATATGTATGTAGCTAGATCATTTTTGTTGTCCTAAGATGTAATAAGCACCTTTAAAAAGATCTCTATGATATACGTGTTTAGAAGGAAACAAAAAGAACATTTATATAGCCCTTGAAGAAAATTGTAGAGCAAGTGCACAGAGATCACAAGGGCATGGAATGACAACAAAATTGCAGAGCAAGATCATAGAGATCACAAGGACATAACACATAAATGAAATTGTAGAGCAAGGGCAAGACAACAAAATCATAGAGCAAGGGAATGACAACAAAATGTAGATATCACAAGGGCACCACAATGAAATCACAAAGCAAGGGCATGACAACAAAATGTAGAGATCACAAGGGCACAACAACATTCAAATCTCTCCACCCTCATTCGGAGCTCTCCACACTCTTTCATGTGCAACTCTCCATAATCAAAACAAATGGGAAATGATTTTATGTCATGTTTTCTTTTCTCTTTTTGTTTATACTCACACAGGCATCATAATTATGACACCAACATCGATATTGTGATGACATCGGGGATAATTGTAAAAAAATATGAAAATCAACACAAACTACACCTCCATCGCAAATTTCCATCACAATTTGACCACAAATGTTGTAGTGAGGGGTCACATGGAGCTAGATCCTGAAGGACTTGATGATCAATATGACCATTAGAGCCATCATAGTTAAGTTGAAGTCAAAATGTGTCCAAGTGTTCCAAGTTGTCAAAGTATCTCATGACACCTAATTGGGTTATTACATTAGTTTACAAGCCTCCTCCAACTTTACCACACTAAAATTGACCCTTTACCTATGCTTTTATAGTCTCCCTAATAGTTACAAATTACTTAACTGACCTCGAGACTAAAGAAGTACTTATTACAACTTTGTGTACAACATTTTTCAAAATTAGTGATTTTGCAAAGATGCACTTTGTAACTTTTTTTGCAATAATTGCATTTATCATACAGACAACCTTTGTAACTTGCATTTACCTATTATGCACATCAATATAGACATTTTATGACCTTTTACAACTTCACTGCCTTTTTGTGGGTCTTTTTTGCAACATTTGACCTAATGGACCTAATCAATAAAAATAATGTGATCAACAAATGGAGTTATAAACAATAATTGGGCTTTCCATCCTTCTTTTCTTCCCTTCTGCATTAGGATAACATATTAGTGTGTCATACTAGTTGTGCCAATCTACTAGTTTAGATCCCTTTGCTTGTATTGCCAACAATGACAATACCTTCGATGACTAAGTCTACTAGTCTATCTACTGGTTGATCTTCAATACTTCGACCAACAAGTTATTTTTCTTTCATATTACATTGATCTCCTATCCACTGAACTATCCAACCTCACAACAACTTTCTCATAAATGCATAAAGATGGACACAGGAAAAAGTCAAAGATATCAAGAATCAAAATCGTAAAATACTAGTATCAAACAAGTTTTACAATAGGATTTTTAGGTTTAGGATTTTTTATCTGCAAATATTTTTACCATTTTAAGAAAATAAAATTTATAACGTCAATTTTCTCTTTAACTTTTTTCTTCAAGCGTATAAGAGTGAGGGAAAGTTTTTTTTGCAGTACCCATTCCTTCTTAACTTAATCCAACAAAAAAAATATTTTGCATTACCAATTATTTGAAATAATAATTTTGAAAATAAAAACAAAAAAATAACTTAAGTTTGAAATGCCCTGAAATATTGAGTGTTGGTTTCAAGAATCGTACGGGTTGGTAGAGAAGCAAAAGAGATATTGGAGACCGCCATTAAAATTTCTTATTTGTTTCATCGATTGTCCCAATAATTAAGCTGATAGGTTTTTCACGGTGGGCACTCAATGTCATGAAATTGTCTTATATCAGAAAGTGTCATATGCCCGCAATTTTTTTTATGCATGCACCGCTTGCAAGGTTGGCCTGAAAACGGTGCCCGTAGGTGAGAAAAGACAGCGAGAGGCTTCGCCGCGCATGTCAACATGCAGTTGCTTGGCTCTCACACCATGGCAGATTCGTGACCTACCAATTGGTGATTAGAATTGACATCTCATTTTGAAAGGGTTCCTAATGTGTAGTGGCAAGTAATGCACAATTGCTGATATAGTCCATAACAATTTTGGCCATGGTAACTGGTGAAGCTCGTGTGTTCGTTGCTTTGCAATTTGACACAAAACAACTGGCTTTACTTCTACAATCTTTTTAATAGTTCATGTTGGTGGTTCAATTTCATCTACAGCTCCAGTTCCAGTTATTGCATGTAATTGCAAATCAAAGAGTGTCAAGATTAGAAGGGTTTCAATATCTTGAAAGAAGTTGAGAAAGTGTACTAAAAGGTTGGCATCATAAGCTCTATGGGATTTCACCCAACAGTAAGTTAATACATCCCACTAGTGACAACTGTTATGGATCGGATACTAAATTCTTATTTTTTGCTGCAAGGAATATGCAATGCAAGCATATCATTAGCTTTCAAGTGTCCATTAAATTTCTTTTTCCTTTCAGTTATGGTAGTAATATGTAATTGAAAAAATCATCCTTCTTTCCACCTTATTGTACTGCTGTAGAGAATTTGTAATGACTACTTAAATGCCAAGTTGCTTCGAAATATATACTCCAAATTTGGGTATGTCTATTCTTCAATGAAATGTTTGGTTCTGGTGGAGAAAAATACATGTCGTCTGAATTAAAAGTATTGGAATTGAAATTAATGTGGTCCATTCTTGAACATTTTTTTGCTTACAAATTGTACCCGTAACAATTTTTCAAAATGCAGCTTAGAGCAATGGATTTATATTAGAGCAGTTTCTTTCATTATGCATACTCCCACCCATTGGCAGTCCGATATTTTAATTTGGTTATGTACCACCATGGAAAGTAGTGTGCATTTATTTCACTGAACTGAGGCACAAATGTTTTAGGATTAGATAATGCACATTAACAGAGGATGCAATTTAATTTGGTCTGTTACCACTTAAAGTGGTAAGTGGTTATAGATAGTTATGTGGATCTATACTGGTTGAAGTTGATTGATTATTTACAGATCTGTATTTATGTGGATCTATATGATTATATTATATTACACCTATTACAGGTAAATAGTAAATACCAGTATGTTTTGGAACTATTTGCCCAATTGTCAGTAAGTTGTATTAGTTTGGTGTACTTCAATCTGTTTGTGTATTGTTTTGAAAAAATATTAATATCTAATAAAATATACTAATGTATATTGGTTACAATAGTTCTGGGTTTGTCTTCTGGTTGCAATGTTTTTCTGGGTTGGTTTCTATGTGTTATTAGCAGAGGTCATCACAGGCTTATACCAGTTATTTCTAGGACTGCAATAGTCTTTATTCTTAACTACCTTATGTAAAAATTATAGGCAGCAATCAAATCATCTGCAACTTGACAGTATTCAATAAGGAAACACATTCATAAATCTCAATAACGAAGCACATTCATAAGTCAACTCATTCTAAATCTCAAATTCTCATTATGGTGTTCCAGGATCACTGAATTGAAAATCACTCTACTGGTGTCATTGCCCCAACTGAATCAGACTCTGTCTTGCATGTTTATGAAGTTTCATAGCAAATTGAAGAATATTGAGGTCCCCCGTTTGTGGCCTCACTGGTTCATAGCTCCAGGTCAAAGTGTTTACCCCATTCTAAAATAATAACAAATAATAAATATCAAATCAAGAGTTAAAAGTGGAGTGAGATAAAAACTCACCAGTAAATAATTAACGGGAAGAATTTACAATTTTTCGGTCAAACTAACAACTTTTCCGTCAAAAATTCAATTTATGGGAACAAACTTCCCACAAATAGTCTATCGGCTGAAAAAACCAATATCAAATTAACATTAGCAGTTGCACGCTTTTGTGCTTGCAATGATACGCTGATAGATGCTTGATAATAAAATTATTTTTTAAAATATAATCTTATGTGAACCAATTAAATTATTAATAATTATTAATTTAAATAACATAATATTTACTCAAATATTTTAAATAAACTAATAAATATTATTTATTTATATTTAATCTATCAAATATCCCATCAAAAAATCTATTAGGAAATTAATTATAAATATATATATATATATATATATATATGAAAAAATAATGATGTCTCTAACAAATATTCTATTGATTAAATAAAGTATAGAAACTAAAAAATAATATTTAAAGAAAAACTAAACTAAAATAAAAATAATAATTTAAATAATTTAAAACGTAAAACCTAAATCAATTTAAAAAGCAAAAGTTAAATAAATAGATATAACAACATGAGCTAATGTGAAGATCATAAGTAAAAAAAAATTAAATAAATAGAAAAAAAGAAGTTAAAAGTGGAGATTTAAAATATAATCTTATCTAAATAAATTAGATTATTAATAATTTTTTATTTAAATAATATAATATTTACTAAAATCTATTAAATAGTTAATGGGCCCTTGGTCTACTGGTGAAGTTGAATGGCTCACAAAGAGCCCACCAGTGATCAAGTCTTGCTGAGTGCAAGACTCGAAGACATCATATCGGATGAGGTCGGGATCATGCCTTGTGCAAATTTGGTAGCGTGGATGCTCCTTGGTCCTTGGCTCTTAGCTGAAGAGTTTCAGGCACACGTGGGCCCATATCAAGTACCTAACTTGTTTGTGGATGACCTCCATCTTTGAATTTTTTTTATTAAAATAAAACAAAACTTTTAATTAGATTAATAAAAATTAATTATTTAAATTCGATTTATCAAATATTAAAAAAAAATCATTTAAAAAGAACCCCATCAAAAAATCTATTATGAAAAATTAATAAGAGAAATACAAAAAAATAATATGAAAAAATATCAACCTCTCTAACAAACATTCTATTGACTAAATAAATTATAGAAACTAAAATATATATTTAAAGAAAAAATAAACTTATATAAAAAATAAATTAAAATAATTTGGGAGGTAACAACTAATAAATATCAAAACAAGAGTTAAAAGTGGAGTGAGATAAATAAAAAAAAATGGTTGATAAATAATTAATAGGAAGGATTTACAATTTTCTAGCCAAACTCACAACTTTTCCAGCCAACTGGCAACTTTTCCGACCAACTCACAACTTTTCTGTCAAAAAATCAATTTTTGAGAACAAAGTGCCCACAAATAGCTTATCGGCTAAATTATAAATAGTTAAATTTCAATTTTAATATTTCGTTTTACTTATAAATCTTTAATTGATAAGTCATTTTAAATATTATTAATGCATTTATATTATGATGATGTCTTTTTAAAAAATATGAAATCTATAGTTGAATTAATTAAAATAATAATAATGATAAGTCTTATATGTAAAATGTTATATCTAAGATTTAACAACACACAATATATGGTAATATTTTTCAATCTTGTAAATAATAATTGATTATTTGAAGTTAAATGACATCAAATTCTCAATAAATTGTTGTTGAAGTATAACAAAAGTAGATTGATAGTTGCACACTGAGTGCAAACCTATCTAACAACTTTAAAGTTACAACTATTAGCACTATAATATAAAAATCTTAATCTTTCTATCTTTAAAAATATTACGAATAGTACTTCAAATAAAGATGTAAGATTTGATGAAAAAACAAATCTTATAAGCCCAAGTATGCAAAAGCCTATCATAAAGAGAGAGAGAGAGAGAGAGAGAGAGAGAGAGGTACAAGGGAATTTGCTCTGATAATATCCAAGATTGTATTATCAGCCAAAAAGAATGAGAGAAATATACAATGGACTAATCCTTATAGAAGAAGATAGTAAAACCTAAAAGGGAAACCCTAAGAGGGTTTGATGTTTAAAAAAACTCTTCTAAACTCAAGAAACCTACATGCAAAAACATATCACAGAGAAGGACAAAGAAGAAAAGTACAAGGAGATTTACTCTGACATATCCAAGATTGTATTATCAGCCAAAAAGAATGAGAGAAATATACAATGGATCAATCATTATAGAAGGATATTGTAAAACATAAAAGAGAAACCCTAAGAGGTAAATGATATTTAATAATTAATATTTATTATTAAATGGGAATGCATGTGCATAAAGTGAAACATTAAGTAGGGAGTAAATGTAATTTAATAAATTAAATTAAATTAATCATTTACTCTAACATCCCCCTCCCCCCCAGATGAGAAACGATGCAACTAAACACAATGCATGAAAATGTAAGGAAACTACAATGTTGAAAGCATAATGGGTCTTGACAACATGGCCTGATGAGGTACCTAGCACAACCAAAACTCTAAAAAATGGAGAAATGGGGAAAACCACGTGGGAAAAACCCTACTCCAAAAAGAGATAGAAGAATGCTAAAAATAGAAGAAGGAAGGAAGGGTTCATCACTAAGACACCCAACCGACAATTTCCTTCACCCCAAACATAGAACGCAATTGAAGATACCATGACGACACAAAAGGTTTAGTAAAGATGTCTGCAACCTGCTCAGTAATAGGAATATACTCCAAGCTAAGAGAGCCATCTTAAATCAAATGCTTGATGAAGTGCACATGAAGCTCAATGTGCTTGGTTTTTTGATGCTCTATTGGTTTGTGGGAAATGTGTATAGCACTCTGATTGTCACACCAAAGAAAGGTGGAACTATCAGAGGGAAATCCAAACTTTGTTATCAACTGGCAAAGCCATAAAACCTCCTAACTAGCTAGCACTGTTACCTTGTATCCTGCCTCTGTAGATGATATTGTTTGAGCATGATACTTCTTACAAGACCATGTAATAGGACCAGAACCAAGAAAAAAAACAAAGCCAGAAGTAGACTTCTAACCATCAATATCACCAACCCAATCTGAGTTTGTACAACCAACAATATGAGGATCCCCTAATGTATAGTGAATGCCATAACATGTAGTACCCTGAATGTACCTCAAAATATGTTTGGCATCTTGTTAGTGACTCTCATGAGGATCACGGGAGAATCTAGAGACAAGGCTAACTAGAAAGGAAAGATTGACATATGTGTGTGTTAGGTACAAGGAACTACCCACAAGCTATCTATATAATGTGGAATCCATTGTAGGAGTAGAGCAAGTGGTAGATAAAACAATACTCGACCGAAAAGGTGTGGAAGTGGGCTTACAATCAAGCATGTTGAATCTCTAAAGTATATCAAGAGCATACTTATGTTGGAGTATGGCTATCCCATCTAAAGACTCAACAACCTGTAGACCCAAAAAATAGTGCAGAAGTCCAAAGTTTGTCATCTCAAACTTCTCTCTCAAAGCTCGTTGAACACTTTGAATAATAAAGGGTGAGTTACCTATAACAATGAGATCATCAACATATAGCACAAATATCAATAGATCATCCCCATAAGTTGAATGTACACTATAGGATTAGAATGGCAACGTGTGAAGTGTGATACAAGCAAGAAGGAATCCATCTTCTCATACCAAGTCTAAGGGGCTTGTTTGAGACCATACAAGGACCTTTGAAGTATGCACACCATAGAAGAGCCCTACACAAAAACCTAAGGCTACTCCATATAAATCTCCACATGTAGGTCTCCATGCAAAAAGACACTCTTTACATCCATCCGAAATAGTGCCCATCCTTGAGAAGCTACAAGAGAGAGGACAAGGTGAAGAGAATTCATCTTGGTGATAGGAGCTTAGTTCTTGGAGTAATCAATACCCTCCACTTGTGAAAACCCCTTTGCAACAAGACGTGCCTTACACCTGTCAATAGATTCATCTATAACATACTTGGTATGGTACACCCATTTGCAACAAGCCAACTTTTTTCCTTTCAAAAGAGGACAAAGATCCCAAGTGTGGTTCTTCATCAAAGAAGAGTACTCCTCATCCATAGCCCTATCCCAATCTGAGTGTCATGTCACCTGTGAAAAAATGTGGATCATCTGAAATGACATGACTCAATAGTCCAATACCAGATGTTTAAGCAAGAGTACAATGAGAATCTAAAAGATCTCTTGTCATAGGTCAAACTGCATCAATAGTATCATGAGCCCACTAGGGTACTCACAGAACATCGGGAGGATGAGGGGAAGGTAGATCATCATCAATATCTTCCTCAAAGGATAAAGAATCATGTAGAGAAGAAGAGGAAGTACTAGGAAGTAAGGGAGAAGTTAGTGATGGAGGCTCCATCAAAGGATAATGCTCATCAAATTGGAAATCTCGCTAAAACAAGACCTCTCTAGAATTAGGATCAAACAACTTGTATGCATTCATATCCTAATAGTAGCCAACAAATATGAGTGCTTAACTCTTCCTCTCCATAGCTTTCCTTTGTGCATCTAGAATAAATGCCCAAACCTCACTACCAAAATTACAAAATTTAGAAACATCAGGCTTGAGATGAGTCCAAGCCTCCTCAAGAGTCAAATGTTGCAATGCCTTGTGAGGTATCTAATACTGAATATAGTAGGCACAATTGATAGCCTCAACCTAAAAAGAAGGACTCATATCTCGAGTATATCATACAACTTTCCATCTCCCATAATGTTTTGTTCTTTCTTTCAGCAACCCCATTCTATTGAGGGGTATTGGGAACTATGAACTGGTGATGTAAAGCATGCCCAGTGAAAAAATATTTGAAAGGTTGACTCATATATTCCCTACCATTGTCAATGCGTATATACCTGATAGAAAGACTAGTCTTCTTCTCCAAAAATGTCTTAAAGATTCAAAATGAATTAAAGACATCATACTTGTACTTCAAAAAGTACACCCATGTGCATTTAGAGAAGTCATTTATGAATGTAAGGACATATCAGGCACCTAAAAAAGATGGAGTGGGAAATGACATAAGATTATTGTGTATAAACTCTAATGGTGCCTTAGCACATGTGGATCTACCTACCAGAAAAGGATCTATATGATGTTTACAAAGTGCACAACCTCAACAAACACCGTCAGTATAAGAGATCTGAGGTAGCCTAGTCACTAGCTCCTATGTACTCACTTTTTGTAGATAGTTGTAGTTGACATGGCCAAAATGCTCATGCGAAAGTTTTCTCATTGTGTCTTCATGAGCAACAAGAGAAACACATGTAAACTCTTGAAGTCATCAAACTAATATAAGTGAGACTGTAAATCAACACTCCCAATAGCAACAACTAAATCAGGATCATGGAGGTCTCAAATAACCACATCATGTGGTGAGAACTCAACAGTCTTACTAGAGCCAAGATGATAAATTTGATAGATAGACAAGAGTTTTGTAGAAATGGTCATAACTAATAGAATATCCTATAAAGAACCACCCTCCAAAGAGATAGTGCCAGAACCTAAAACTAAAAGCCATGCAGAATCACTAATTGCAATATGTATAGTAACACTGAGCAAATAAGGTAACCAGATCAATTGAGTGTGTCATATGGTGTGAAGCACCTGAATCAATGATCCAAGTAGTAGAAGAAGACAAAGCTCATGCAAAATGAGTATGTCCTTTCCTTTAAGGAGGAGGTGGTGGCTTCAAAGAAGCAATAGTGTGTTGTTGCATGGCCCCCTATAAAGCCTCAAGACATTTCCAACACCTTGAAACTGGATGTCCTTCCTTGCGACAAAAATTGTAAGGATCACCTGTAAACTTCTTAGTCTTGGAGGAAGACTCACTAGACTTAGAAGTTTTACCCTTTAGAGTAATTTTTTGAGTATTTGATCTAGGAGATGGCTTAGAGGAACTCTCACTACCAATTGGATCTATTTTGGGCTTTAGTTTTGGCTTTAGCTTTCCTTTAGACATTTGAAAACCAATGCTTGGTTCTTTGATCTTGATAGAGAGTCCAACTATGTAACCTTGGCCTTCTCTCTAGTCAACCGATCACAAAATACCTCAAAAGTGGGCATGGTAAATCTAGGACCCAAAGCATCCATATTGGAATGGAAGGTATAAGAGAAAATCTGAAAGTTTCCTCAAATTTTTGATAGAATTGGGTAGATACACTTTCTATCAGTCTTGTTCTTCCCACAACCCTGTAATAATGATATTTGTTGTTTTAATCTCATCAGAAAGTCCTCAATGGAGGGAAAAGAATAAGGTACAAGTGATGTGATCTCTGCCTTAATTTGAAGTACCCTAAACTCATTGATGGTACCAAACAAGTTCTTAAATTTGGCCCACATCTCTCAAGGAGTATCACACTCATCAAGATGAAACTATAATTTGTTTGAAACACTCAAAGAAATAAAACCTATGGTGTCATCCATCTTATTCATGTGTTGCAAGGTCTAATAGGTACTCTAAAATTAATACTGACTACACTTCATCTAAACAAGACCACAAACCCTTTGAATGGAAAATTCATGTCATGGTAGTTTTCCATGTGTGAACTAGACAAGAAGAGGTCTCAATTATTTTTAAGAAGGTGATTGTTTTGATATATTTTTGGTTTACTAATGTAAATTATAGAAACAAGAATAAAAACACCCCCCCACAATGCAAAAAAATTGAACCCTAGATGCTAAAAAGAATGCATGTACAAGTAAGAGAGAAAAATAGTTTTAGTTTAGTATCATGTGTACTTAAAAAAATTATGATGAAAATAATAGATAATCTGAACAGAGCTCAAGAAGAGCTTTCTTTTGCTTCTTTCAAATTGAAAATCAGAGCTAAAATGAGCAAGTTATGCCCCCAGAATGCAATAAAGATCATCGGACTTGAACACTAAAAATAGATGCCATATTGAAAAAAAATTGCACCAACATGTTTGGCTCAGAATCAGCTTTCTAATGGTATCTCATTTGCCCAATTTTGACACCATATGCTCAAGATATCACAAAAGAACCAATTGTTTTTTTTTATAAGAAAGAAAATCACAAACATGATGATTTAAGGGTTGTCAAATTTTGGCCCATAACTAGATGATGTTAGCACTACACCTACCTTACTTGCTACTATCATCTCTATGCAGATGTACCCTGCTGATGTCACCTTGTGCAATGTACTTTTGCATGGAATTTTCCAAAAAGTTTTTTTTTCCAAAGTTCTTTATTTTCCAAAACTTTTTTAATAAATCAACCCACCTTTTTTTCAGCATTTTCATTTATTTTTTATTTTTTATTAGTTTTTTTATAAACTAGATTGCAAAGGTGTCCAAACTAGACATATCTTATATGAAAATAGTGGTTTCTGGGCGTTGCAAGCTCAACGATGAGGTCTATTTTTGCTCAAAGTGCTCCTAATTTCATAGACCCCCCTTTCCCACTAAAGATGCCCAAGAAATACCATATCTAATCTAACAAACCCTTGATCTCTACCTCTTCAAAAATCTTGAACAAGTTGTAGCAGATCCAACTCTAATACCATGTAACATTTGATGAAAAAAATCTTCTAAGCCCAAGAAACTTGCATGCAAAAACATGTCACAGAGGAGAGAGAAGAAAACTACAAGGAAATTTGCTCTAAAAATATCCACGATTGTATTATCAGCCAAAAAGAATGAGAGAAATATACAATGAATCAATCCTTATAGAAGGAGATCGTAAAACCTAAAAGGAAAACTCTAAAAGGAAAATGACATTTAATAATTAATATTTAATTATTAAATGGGAATACATGTGCAAAAAGTGAAATTTTAAGTAGGGAGTAAAGGTAATTTAATAAACTAAATTAAATTTATCCTTCACTCCAACAAAAGATTTTTTAAATAAACAATTATGCATCTAACAACTTTTCTTTAAAAAATCTATTTCGGGAAAACCTTTTGAAAAATATTTCACATATCTTTTATATAACTTTAATACTTCAAATAATAATATATTTCTAAAAAATATTTAAAAGAAATAATGACATGTTTAATTTTTTATATTAGGAGGAGGGGGACATGGAGAGGAGGAAGATGAAGAAGAGGGGGAGGGGGAGGGGGAGGGGGAGGAGGATCATGAAGGCAATGGAGGGGAGGGTGAGAAAGATGAGGAAGAAGAGAAAGTGGAGGATGAGGATCAAGACAAGGATGAGAAGGATAGGGGGAGGGGGGAGGAGGAGGAGGAGGAGGAGTAAAAAGAAGAGGAGGATGAGGACACAATAAGGAGGAGGAAGAGAAGGAGGAGGTGAAGAAGGATGAGAATACGAGGAAGAGGAAGAGGAGAAGACAAAGAAGAAAATCATAGAAGACTAATAAAAGGTGGCATTAATAGTTAATTCCACTTTAGATCATATCAAAACAATCTTGGAAGCTTCTCCAACAATGCCATCATAAACAATTGAGAGATAATATAGGGCATAAGGTGAGCAAAACACTCAATTCAAGCTATGCAAATGTGTAGAAATATCTATTGGTTGACAATTTGTCTTCCTCTATTTCTATCTAGAAATTGACTCTTTCGCACACCTAAGGGTGGGAAGACGAAAAGTCACCAACATATTGGGAACTATTTTTGGTTTCTCCACTCTTTAACTTCCCTCTAAATTTTAGAGGTACAAATCCCTCCTAGTTGATATGCAAGGAATTTTGTTTTTAGGTTTCTATTACCAATTAGGGGTATGCTCTTAATGAAAGAGAAGGAGAGGCTTGAATCGGATTTCCTACAACCACAAAAAATCTAGGCACGATAAAATATTTGTAGCTCCACCACCCACATGACCATGAAGATAACATAACCACCTTTCAAGCACATCAACTAATTGCTAATTTTATTCCTAAATGCATCTATAGCTACCAGATGCAATCCAAATTACTCATAAATGCAACACAATAAGAAAATGAATGTTTCTAAACCAAGTGGCTCTCCGACTAGTTGAAACCACCACCCAACCACTGTTGAAGTATGCAATTCCCCAACTCATTCACAATCACATTCTCAAAACTCACAAATGCAATGCAATTTCAGCAAGGGAGAAGCAAATGAATGAAACCAAAGTGACCATCTCATCATAATAACTATTAATATTAACAACTACTAAGATCTAATGATTCCTAGTTTCAAACACAAATCAAATTCTCCATTCAATTTTTTTTTTTTATTCTCACTCAATAACCATTGTTATAGGGGAAAAATTGCACTAAATTTTCCAATCCTTTATTGATTATCAAAATTTTCCATATATAGGCCCATGATCTTTAGTCATTTTTACAAAATGATTACATTTTAGAACAAGGTGAAGAGACAAGTTTAAAGATGGAAAATGGAATAATAGGTGTCATTCATTACAAAGTCATGAGAGCTCATTAGGAGGAGTAGGGGCAGCTAAGATTCCATTGTCTTTGGACTTAGCGACATCTTGACTAGATTTGTAGCATTTCATTGCTACTATAATAATTGCCAATTCGGTTGATCTTGGAAGAGACACATTGTCTGTTCTTACTAGCCATTAGTTGTGCTCTCTGATGAATGCTTCCATGGTGTCAATCTTACCCTACAACTTACCTGACACCTTAGCTAATATCCCATCAATGGCAGTTAGAGTGTGTTGGTTTGATGATGGGAATTTTTTGGGGCTAGCCAACTCATCTATGAACTTCTGATACCCGCTCTTCATGAGATAGGTGTGTACCACCTATCTTCCATTGTTGATGTGTGACTTTGTGTACAACTGCTTGAGGTATGCATAGACAACATCCTCCACCTTCTTCACAATAGACCTTCTTTTGTTGTTTCACAACCCTAACCATGCTTTCCCTTTTGAATTCTAAGGACATTATCTAGTGGGAAAGTGGTTCACTCTCATATTTCAAAATGTCAACATTGATGGCATTGTCCTTCTTCGTGTTGATGACTTCATATAATAGGACCATAGAATCCTTGCATTTGTTTATGTATGTCTTCATTGAGGCTATATTGCTATCCATGGTGCCTTTCAACTCATCCATTCTAATACATAGAGAGGTCATCTTATCAATTAGGGACAATCCTCTTGTCTTCATATCCTCAAATCCACTCCCTATTGATTTTCCTGAAATGGTGCTCTTCCTGCAACTTGGTTAGCAGGGCTTTTGTCTATGCTACAAATGGATCAAAAAATTAGGAATCAAAGGATTCCCCTACTCCAATGGCTAAAGGAGTGAACATACATCTTATGTAATTTGACAGCTCCTTGTTCATTGCTTTCAATTGTGCCTTGGTCATTTTGAGCTCATTGAGATCGCCATTGATCTCTTTGTTGAAAAACTCCCACAGATATCTCTTTGCATCATGTTGCAATGGACCCATGTCATAATATTGTATGGAAAAATATGATGGGGCAAGCTCCACCAAACTTCCCTCTTTCTAAGCTTAGGTCACCTCTAGGACGTAATTTCTTGACATTGTGTCCTTTCCCATTATTGCTAGCATTAGGCTCTTCCTCATCTTCTTCATGGTCGGGGCCTCCTTCACTATTTAGGAGATGAGATCCTTTGATGGCACTTTCTCTTCTACTCTTTTCCTCTTCTGATCTAAGGTCTTCTCCAACTAGGACTTATATTGTAACATATTCAGAGAGGACTGAAGTGTTGTTGAATCAAATGACTTCCTTGCGACTAAAGGACTATCAGTCTTCCTACTGGGGAAAGGAAACATAATTGCTTTAGAAGAAGAAACAACTACAAGGATATTACCTTATATTGGAGCCTGAGGTGTCTGTTGTGGTGGAGCTTCTCCATCATGTCTTCCATTGCCATCAAATCCATCCAAGTTAATCACCAGGACTAAAGATTCATGTTCTTTTGAATTCTTAGAATCTGCCTTCTCCCCCTATGTCACTCCCTTGTCTCCTTCTTTCTATGATTCTCCAATGGAGCCTATAATTGGGGTAGGCCCACTATTACAAGTTGGAGGGACTTGCACATTGGTCTCTGGTTGATCTCCATCACCATTGTCTCCTCTAACCATCTAGGAAGGTCCTACTGATGTGCTTGTGGTTGCTGCTACTATGGTTGTCAAGGTTTTGGGAGCAGACTACGTAAGCTGAGAACTCAATGACGAACTTCATGTTCTCTTTCTTCAGGCCTGGGTCCATTCGACCCACTTATCTATTCTCTTGATAACCCCTATTGTTAAAATCTCCAAATTTCTAACCATTGGGTCAAGGGGAGGAGTAAAATCAATAGGTGTGTTCTTCACTTTGTCCAGGTAGGTGGAATATTGAATGAATTTCCCATCATCATCTATTCCTTCCACATTGATATTCACACCATAGAGCCTCACTTGATCCATTGCCATTCTGGAAAAGAATCTCATTCAGCTTTCTACTTCATCTGTGCACAGTTATCCTAGTAGTCTTCCAATGTCAAAACATGCTTATATGATGGGCCTAACTGTAGGTTGTCCTTAATGTAGTTAACATGATCAAATTGCAATCTAGTTACCACATAAGACATTGGCTTATACTTATCTTCAAAATTCTTCACCGCATTCTTGGCATTTGACCTCAAAGCATAGGAATACACTCCAACTATTATTAAGAAAGGGATTCCCATTTTCTTCATGGCCAAATATAGCTCATTAACCTCCCAAATTTGTCTACACATTTCCACAAGCACTATGAAGTCATCTGGATATCTGGGCAACTTTCGTGGAAATCCATCAAAGCTTGTTACTCTTATGTATGAAAATGTTGGGAATTGGATGAAGAAACTTCCAAATTGCAACACCACCGAGATGGCCTCTAGAGAGAAATGATGCTTAGGGAACCCTTGCAACATCTATAGATTCTCATGGTGAAAGAATCTTTAGCTTTGACAAAATCTTCATAGCTTCTATGCAACTGGAGACATGGATAGAAATCATGAATGAGGGTGGTCTCACCAAAGTCTTGACCATGCGGTAGTCCCTACCACAGATGAATAGTCACCAAGGTGTAAATTAAGTATGAAGACATGAAGAACCTTTTTTGGGCCTTAGCGCTTTAGAGCCAACTGTAAAGATTATTAGAGAGAATTTGACCCTAGTTTATGCACTCACCTTCTACACAGACAATTTGCACCATGTAGAAGAAATGTTCCACAAAGTTCAGAGAATCTTTGTTGCCCTTCAGACGATGTAGAAGCACCATTATGTCTATAATGTCTTGCTTCATATTGGTGCCATATAATATCTTTGAAACTTTGCTCTTTCTGCTTTCAAGGGTATAGAACTACGTAGTCATCCTGTCTCCCCTCCGTAGTGTTTTCTTCTCATTGAACATTGAGGTTGAGTTCCAAAAATCCATGTGATTGTATACATCACTCGTTAGAAGCTTGAAATTGTTTTGTAATGTATTCTGATCGAGGATTGGTAGAACTTCATCTCCTGACATTTTGATATGCTTAGTGTCTGGGTTGAAATGGGTTGTGCACTCGTAAATCAGCTTCGATGCTTGTATTGCAACAAGAAAACCATCTACCTCAACTAAATTGATTTCCTTTAGCCTCTGATTGATAGGGTGACTTGGGTTCACATTCACCCTCTAATGCAAATCAGCCAGATCATAAAATATCAATAAGGTGTCACTTAAATTCTTCTGTGTGCAATTGATTCCATTGAGACTGTCATAACCCATAAACCTCATAGCCATGTCTTTTATAGCACTCTAAGCAACTAACTTACATATTTCAAAAATGTTCATTAGGGAGAAGGAATAATAAATTTTGTTGAGTAATCTTATTTTATAAATTTAGTTTTTGATCGTTGGATAAAGATCTTGGCAATTAGATTTCCATTAAATTTTGGCATGCTTGAAGCCTTCAATGATCAAATTTACATTAACTCTTGGTTTACTGGGCATAAAGTGATGTCACCTATGCCTTTCCGTACAACCCATTAATGAGAAAGATCTAATCTTTTGAAAATCCACTGACTTGAAATGGAGCATAAAGAATTATGCCTTCCCGATATTAAATTTGACTAAGGCATGGAAATCCTGTCAGGATTTAGATTTTCAGAATCTGATGGAATTTGCTTCTCTTTCAGCTTTGTAGAACTTCTCCTTCATCATTTTTGAACCTCTTTATACTTTCCATTTTTTCCTTTCAAAAACCTTCTAACAATGAGTCTCCTTGAACTCTTTTAAACAATTTTCTCAAGCCTTTACCTTCGAACATCTTTGGAAAGTCAAATTTTGCAAACAAGCTTTGTGGACTTAGTCATTTTTCCACTTTTGAAAAATTGAGAGTCGTAGCCACTGACATTTGGGGCACCTTGAAAACAAATTATTCTTGAACACTCATTGTACTTAGATTTTTCTTCCTTCAGGAAACCTCATAAACCTATTCTCTTTAAACACCACTCCTCAAGACCTCTACTTGATATTCCTTTAAAATTGGACTTATCCACTAGAGCAATCTCCTTCATATTTTAGGAACTCCTTAAGAATGCTTAGCTTCTAGGTAGGGGAGAAGTAGAGTAGGTGAAACTCTAAACTCAGAATTCCTTCAAAGAACATGAGACTTGGGCAAAATATTCTCATCAGGTGGGGGGGGGGGGGTGCGACACTTCTAAGGGGGAACAACACTTAGAAAACCTAGCAACCTGCAAGAACACTAAACTAAGGGATTTTCTGTTTAAGGCAAGCACATGAAAAGCTAGCGAATTGAGATCCAAAAAACCAAACAAAAGGAAATAAGGGACTCTCGATGAGAAGCAACTACTAGCGGAACTGACCTAGGACTTAGACAAATTTTAGCATGAATTTGACAACTAAGGGGAATGCTTGAAAAATGGATGACCAAAAATGGGGCAACAATATTGCAATTTACTATGTGAACTAAAATATGATAAGTATTAGAGAATGATCAATCTTTCAATATTGAAATATGAAAGATTACCTAGTTTTTATATAGGCCAACACTCTCTTGTTGCTTTTAATGATAAAAAACATGTAGTCCACCTTTTTCAAATGATGCAATATATCTTGCTATCAGTGTAATCTTTTATTTAGAGGAGAAAAAGAGAGAAATGCACATTCCAATTAATACTATATATATATATATATATATATATATATATATATATATATATATATATATATATATATATATATATATATATAATCATTCACTGACACATTGCACCTCTTTGAAGCACAAGTGCTAGTTTTAACATGGTGAACATTAACTAAAAGTTGTCCCAACTAATCTCTTTCCACAATTTTTATCCTATTCTTAACTAGAAGTTGCACATTTTTGTGTGTACAATGATAAGTCAATAGAAGTGATATTTTTGATGTGAAATAAAAGTGAAGTGTTATATGTGAATGCAACATAAATCAATTACGTAGTGTCAAAGACTATAGTTCGGTTAGATAAGGTTAGGACTATAGTTCAATTAGGGCTAGAATTAGTTATTTATGATGAAGGTACACTCTGATACCACTAATATAGGGATGGTTTGATACCACTTGATGAAGGGCCACTCCACCCTTACAAACATACAATTAAAAACACAACAATATGGAGACAAAGAGAAGACAAAATACTTCACAAAGAATGCTTTTATTATACTTGAAAATTCTTACAATATTCTCCAAATGAGATAACTCCAAATTCTTACACTATGAGAGAGATTCCAAAAAGAAATCTTCCAAACCAAGAGCTTCCAACTATCTTGAACACCAAGAGATCATCAATAAATAAGAGCTTACAACCAAAGAGCTTGAACCCAAAGAATTTCACCAAGAAGAACTTCCCAACTAAGATCTTATGCATTAAAATTATTCACCTCCAAAGCTTGTATTGCAAGAGTCTCCACTACTAAGATCTTTCACCTCAAACACTTCTACCACAAAGAGATTACACCTTCAAAGCTTGCTTACAAATGCTCATATGCCTTGCTTATATAGGCACTTACAATCCAAGATATTACAAACACAACCAATGTGGGATAAAAGGTAAATGCAACTACCTTACAATAAATATTAAATTCCCACTCAATGAAAACTAAGCACCACCATGTGGTCCAATTAGAAAATTACATTTCCTATTTAGATCACAACAAATATTAAACACATGATTTAAGGAACTTTCCAAAAACTTCTAAAATGCCACCTACACACCTCGATAAATGAAATAAAACTATTTTTTATATGCAAGATGCTCTTGCACCAGACACCAATGGTAGGAAAATTTGTGTGAATAGGAATTCACAAAATAACCTAGTCGCTTCTAATATTTTTTTCTTCTCTTCCAACACCTAGCTGGAACACGTATTCATTGCCAATATATTTCCTTCTTTCTTCTTTTCCAACATCTAGCTAGAACAAGTATTTGTTTCTGACAATACTCCTCTACAATTAACTTCATCCAATTATAACTCTCATCCTCTACCAATCTTATCAAATTTAATACATCTATAATAAACTCAACAATACCATACAAATCTTATTTTGTATACAACACATCACTAAAAAGATCCTCATTGAAAACAATGTCATTATCATCCATCTTAAATTCAACATCCCATGATTCATAAATATTTACCTCTTTCACATCTTCATCTTTGATTTCTTCTTTTGTGTCTTCAACAAGGCATATAACCGCTTCACTTATTTGATCTCCAACCAAGGTATTGTACTCTTCCTCTATTGATGCAATCTTCAAATCATCTTCATATGCTTCTAGCTCACAAATTTGGTCATCTTCATGCTCTTCGTCTTCAAATTCAAGTTCACAAATATTTTCAGCTTCATCCTCTTTCTCTTCCTTTGTATTTCATGTTTGATACTCCACTAGATTTTTTTCCTTTTCCACATCCAAAGAATTATCAACATCTCTTGTCTGATGAATAACTCCTCTCTGTCGCAACTCTACTTCTAACTCATTCATTTACTTTTACAAAACCAAAAATATTTCTTCTTGCATTCTCTTTCTAAATCTCTCAAGTCTAGGAATCCTAAGAATCCATCCAATCACAAAAGTCATCTTCTTCTTTCTCTTCTCCATGCTTAGGTCTTCATAAGACAAACTTTGTGTAATAAAAGCACTTTGTGTAACTGCCTCACAGTCATTGATTTATCTACACACTTAGCTAAAATCATGACCCTCATGCAAATTGTGTCATAGTCAACGATATGTATACACACGCAAGAACTTCTTCTTGACAAACTTCACCCAACCCGAGGTTTTGGTGCAAACTGCTTCATATTTGATGATTTGTCCACATGCTCAGGAACTCCTACTCTAATACCACTTGATGAAGGGCCACTCCACCCTTAGAGACATACAATTAAAAACATAACAACATGGAGACAAAGAGAAGACAAAATGCTTCACAAAGAATGCTTTTATTAGACTTGAAAATCCTTACAATATTCTCCAAATGAGAGAACTCCAAATTCTTACACTATGATAGAGATTCCAAAAAGAAATCTTCCAAACCAAGAGCTTCCAACTATCTTGAACACCAAGAGATCATCCACAAAGAAGAGCTTACAACTAAAGAGCTTGAACCCAAAGAATTTCACCAAGAAGAACTTCCCAACGAAGATCTTATACACTGAGATCTTTCACCTCCAAAGCTTGTATCACAATAGCTTCCACTACTAAGATCTTACCACTAAGATCTTTCACCTCAAATGCTTTTACCAAAAAGAGATTACACCTTCAAAGCTTGCTTACAATGCTCATATGCCTTGCTTATATAGGCACTTACAATCCAATATATTACAAACACAACCAATGTGGGATAAAAGGTAAATGAAACTACCTTACAACAAATATTAAATTCTCACTCAATGACAACTAAGCACCACCATGTGGTCCAATTAGAGAATTACATTTCCTTTTTAGATCACAGCAAATATTAAACAAATGATTTAAGAAACTTTCTACAAACTTCTAAAATGCCATGTGCACACCTCACTAAATGAAATAATACATTTTTTTATATTTTTTTTAAAAAATAATGCCACCCATGTGCCTTGGTAAACAAAATGCATTTTTTTTTCTTTTTTTTCCATTTTCTATTTCTTAAATTATTTTTCTTTCCATTTTCATCACTTTCTCTCTCCTCCATAATTTTTTTTATTTTTATAATCTTATTTTATCATGACCTCCTTTTATTTTTTATGCAAGATGCTCTTGCATCAAATTATATGAGGTTTGATATTTAATCAAAGATCAATCTTTCATCAAGGTTACATTTTTACCTAGGATTGAAACATGATCATGGTTTAATTATATTTAGATTAGGTTTGATTTTGAGGTAAGGTTTAGATATATTTAGGGCTATCTTTCAAATTCGATTAGATTAGCTATAGAATTATGATATATACTTATAATTAATAATATCATATAAGATAAGGTTAGGATTATGATATATACTTAAAGAATTAATAATATAATATAGGATTAGGTTAATTTTTTTAGATTGTATATAGATTAAGATTAAATTTTGTTTAGCATACATTTAAGGGTTAGGTTTAAAGATTTGTTTAGATTGTATATAGATTAAGATTCAATTTTGTTTATCTTAAGTTTTAGGGTTATGTTTAAGGATTTATTTATCAAGGGATCCTAATTTCTCATGGAAGATGGGAGTAGATTTTGGAAGATGCTAAAAGCTCAATTATTTTTTACTAACGTCATTAGAAATGTAGGATTTCAATAGAACTAGTATTAGAGTTAGGGTTGGATTTTGGATTATAATTGTAATTAATCGACAGGCTTTTAATGTGTGATTGCTCGTGTACATTTTGTCTAAAAAATTTGTCTCACACCATGAAAATACTTTAAAAAACCTTTAGAAACACATAAACCACTTTGCGGTGGTTGAAAAAATTGTTTACGTTAAGAAAATGATGTCCACCATTATATATTTTTATTTTTATTTGAAAAAACTCTTCTTATCTATTTTTTAATGAGTAAAATAATTTCAATTAATTATATTTTTTATTAGTCAATTTAAAAATTAAAATAAAAAAATAAAAAAATATGTATTTTTTATTATAAACTATCATATAACAAGTTTATTTCTTCTTTAATTTAATCGTTCTTTTAGCAATACATACAAAATAAATCAATTAATTAATTAAAATAACTATTACAATCTTTCTTCTTTATTAATTAAAAATAATATTATTCTTGAATGAATAAAATGAAATAGAATAGAAATGCAATGATAACATTTAAAGAAAACAAATTATAATAATATCTTCAAAACTTTAAACAGTAAATTTAAGATTATTTTTAATATTGAGAATTAAATACATACTTTCTCTAAATTTTTATTCTTTTTTTTTTTTTTAAAGAGGGGTAAACGCTTTGACCTGGAGCTATGAACCAGTGAGGCCACAAACGGGGGACCTTCTATTTAATTAATTTAAACAAACATAGTATACTAAAGTTAAGACTTTTTTTTTTTAATCAAAAATTAAATAAATATTTTTTCAATATTTTTTATTATCATACAAAACAAATATCATGCCTTTAATTAATTTTTAAAATATCCATAAATATTTCATTAATAGAAAAGGTTTTTTTTTTTGGAATCAGTAAAAGGCCGAAGTCTAGATTAATTATTGTTATTTGTTGCAATTAATTATTTTTATGTGTTAAATGAATTCGAACCCAAGACCTCCCACATGAGAGGCTCACAAGTTATTGTTTTGTTGTAGGCTCTTGCCTAAAAAATGTATGTTGTTGTTTTTTACTTTATCTTTTTTATTAATCATTTTGAAAATTAAAATAATCAATAATATTGTATAAATTAATAGCAGATAAAATTATTTGAATAAAATGCAAAACTTATTTTTTTGGGTAAAAAATATATGTATTAATCAAATAAAGTATTAAAAATGTAAAATATTATAATTGGAAAAAACAGATATCATTTTAATTAAAATAATATCCTTGGATGGATAAAATAGAAAAAATCTAGATGTAATGATAATATCTGCACATTAAAAAAAATTATATACTAAATTTAAGGTTACTTTTTATATGAACAATTAAATAAATAGTTTCTCGACGTTTTATTTTCACAAAAAATTACTATTATCTATTTAATTATTTTAAACAAACTTAAATTTATTATTATTTTGCATTAGAAATTATATAAACTTTTTCTCAATATATAATTTTTTTTCTCTATTTGTTGATAAATAAAATAATCAAAATACTCTTTACAAATAAATAAAAAACCATGCATACTCATAAAATTAGACATTCAAAAAGCATATGATAAAGTAGACTGGAGATTCTTGTCTGAGACCCTTGAAGCTTTTGGCTTCTCTCACCAATGGGTAAACCTTATTTCCAATTGTATAGCTACGCCAAAATCTCACTACTTATCAATGGAACTCTAAAAGGTTTCTTTAACATATCAAGAGGAATTAGACAGGGGGACCTAATTTTCCCTTTTTTATTTATCATAATGGTAGAAGCCTTTAGAAGAAGAATAAAGAAGGCCCAGGAAGAGTCCCTTTTCAAATGAATCATAATAGGGGAAGGCATATCTAGAAATATACACCAACAATTTTTTGATGACATCATTCTTCTAGGAGAAATCACTATGGAAGAATCCCAAAGATACAAATACATTAGTAATACATATATGGAAGCTTCTCATCAAAAAGTTAATAGAGACAAATCAGATTTTTCTTCTTAAACACCCCACCAATTTTTGAAAATATAATTTGTCAATATATGAGATTTAAGCAATAATGTTTTTCCTTGTAAATACTTAGGTGTACAACTCACAAAAGGTAATAAGGAGACCAAACCACAGCAACCAATTCTAGAAAAAATAGTATTTTTTTTGTTGGAAAGTGGGAAAGGTAGATGGCTAACTAAGGCAGACATAGCTACTAAATTAAAATCGATGTTATCAACTATCCCGACTTATCAAATGCCATGTCTTCCTCTTCCAAAAGGGGTTAAAAATAAACTTGACAAAAAGATGAGAAACTTTTTTTGCAATGGCCTAGAGGATAAGAAAAAACAAGCTCTAATCAAGTGGGACAATCTTTATAGACCAAAAGAAGCAAGAGGTTTAGGTTTAGAAAATTTAATTTGGAAAAATGAAGCTTTAGGGGCAAAATTAGTATGGAGAATGTACCATGAGAAAGATAGTAAATGGGCAAAAATACTTTATCACAAATACCTAACTTCATGTGATCTAATTTTCTTATTTCGAACTTTCAACCCTCCTAAGGGCTCCAAAACTTGGAACTTTATGATGCAGTGTTGAGGTCTCATTAGTAATAATCTCAAATGGTATATGGTAATGGACATAATGCTCTATTTTGGGAAGACTCTTGGGATGGCCTCCTAGCTCTTGACAATCAAAATTTACCCATTAATATCAAAAACATGTTGAATGATCTCTGGGGCACTTCAGTTTATGACTAGCAAATAATTCCTACTCCAGAATAATCAGAAAAATGTAAATTAAAATTAGTTTGTGAAACAAATTTAAGAGAACGAGAAAAACAACAATATGAATTATTTATTTATTAAAGAAAAACGAACCATAAAAATAGAAAAGACAAACTTATATGGGGAGCTTCCAAAGATAGTCAATACAAAGTAAAAAGAAGGCATGAGATAATTACAAAATCCCAAAGGTGGGACTCAATAGAAATACCTTTGACATTATGTTGGGATCCAACATGCCTGCCAAAAGTAAGAATCTTTTTATGGACAACAATTCAAAATGGGTTTCTAACAACAAATGAATTCTTTAAAATGGGTTATGAAGGACCCTCAAGATGTCCATTATGCAAAAATGACTCAGAAATAGTGGAAATCATGTTGGCTATGGCTTTGCAACAAACTCAATTGGCAAATAGCCCTCCCTAATAATATTCAGAATCTTCTAAAAGGCTATTCCAAATGGATTCTTAAAAATCTACAACAGCCTTTGAAAGATCTCCCCGTCAATCCTATTATGGGAAATTTGGAAGGAAAGAAAATGAAGAATCTTTGTTAATGAGGAATTATCAGTGTTAGAGTAAAGTGTTAATTTCATTTCATTTATTAAATTACCTTTTCTCCCTTTTGAAGATTTCACTTTATGCACTTTGCATTTCTATTTAATAATTAATTAGTAATTATTAAATGTCATTTACCTCTTAGGGTTTCCCTTTACGATTTTTAATCTCCTATAAGGATTGATCTTTTGTAATTATCTCTCATCTTTTCAGTTTGATAATATAGTTCTCATATTTTCAAAACAAAACCCTTGCCTCTTCTTTGTTTTTTCTTCTCTATGATTGGTTCTTACATGTAGGTTATCTTCAGGTTTTGTGAATTTGTATTTCTCAAATCCTTCATGGTATCAGAGCCTACTTGTTGTAGCTTGTTCAGTATTTGAAGAAGAAAAAATGAGGGTTTGATAGAATAGATCTAGCATTTTTTGGGTATTTTCTATGAAAATAGGGGGTTTCCAATTTTCGAAAGCACTTTGAGGCCAAACAAATCTCATGATTGAATTCAAAAGGCAACAAAAACCCCTATCATCTTTATCTTATTTTATTTAAATCTTTTTTTTCATTAAATTATCTTATCTTATTTAATTAAAAGAAAATCCCTCTTTTAATTAAGTAAATAAATCTCCACTTAAAGCTCTCTTTTTGATGAAAAAAGGAAATAAATCAAATAAAGATTCCTTTTTTTTGCACATATCTCTAAGTGGTGAGCTTTTTCCTCTTACTTGTCTTTTTAGGGATTTATCCCACATTGCTCTTGTGAGAAGCCTCCCACCTCCACAGTTTCTTTTATAAGGAGCCCTCTCCTTCTCGTTTGGATAGATATTTTTTGCTATAGTATTATTATGTTGTAGGTTTGGAGAGCAATTTTGGAGGAGGAGTTTGAGCATTAGAGTTTGGACATTGGAGCTTCATTACAAATTCTCTCTTCTTGTCTTCTTCTTTCATGCATCTATGGCTTCCATCATTATGCTTCATCCTTGTATTTTCATATCAACTTAAAGTCATATTTTTTTTCATAGATTAATCTTGCATTGTTGTTTCCTTTCACAGATTAGATTTCATTTCTTGCATTGCTTTGCATTATTATCATTTAGATTAGCTTGCATCTTCATTTGCATGCATATATGATGATCATGGACACTAGCACTTTTTTATGGTGTACTTGCATGGGCACAAACTAGGTCAAATTGAGGGCCTCCATTACAAACCCTTGCACTCCATGAATAACGAGCTATGAGTCGCCATTTGAGATCTCATTTTTGAGCAATCTTGTCCATATAATGACTCATAGAAGTGTGTCAACATTTTAGAACACATTTTTGGTGCCCACTGTGGGGAAACCCACCTTTACATTTTGATTTTGTCCATTTTTGGAGCTAACCCCCTTGTGTGGATTTGTTTGGAGACGAAAAACCCTAGATCTTAAAGATCTAATCATATCTCCCAATCGACTTGGTATTTTGGTCTGAATTTTTTTTTTTTGCAGGTTGGAGAACTATTAGGGAAGTTTTGGTTAACAATTTAGAACTTTTTAAGGTAATTTGTATTTATTGTAATTTTTTCTTTATTTTTCATGAGAAATCATTTTTGGGCACAAATTAGCAAATTTTTTGGAAAAGTCTACATTTTTGGAAAGGTCTCTAAATTCGAAACAAGTTTGTTTATTTTTGTTTTGAGTTTAGAGATCATATGAGGGCTCAAACACTTGATTTACAAAAATTGGTTTGTTTTGACAAAATGGGTCCCTAGGGTACAAAAGAAAATATTTTTCTGAAATTATAACATTTTTTGAAACATCTATGTTTTTTAATAGGGGTCTATTTTCTGTATTTAGGTTTTTGGGTCCGAATTCATAGCATATAGGTCCAATCTTGTTGACTAGGTCAAAAAAAAAAGGTATTTAATGATTAACTTCCATTTAATTTTCACATGGTTTAATGCATTATGTGAGTTTTCATTCGGGTCATTATGTGAGCTTTAAGTGTCCTAGTCAAAGAATGCAGATGAAGTGTGAGGTCGATTTGGGATCACAAAACAACATAGATGATAGGTAGATGGCATTGCTTGCATATCATGAATCCACAGTCTACCGAGTAATATATTGTATATAAGGGGACCAGCATCAACTATTTGAAATAAAATATCTTTCTCAATAGGGCCAATCCTAATAGGAAGGACAACCAACCCCTTTGAACTTCTTTTTGCCTCATCATAGGCTTTGATAGTGATCTTTCTTTTGCTATCTATGACTTGGTCAGAATAACCCAATGTCTTTAAAAGATTGAAAGAACAAATATTAAGCCTAGCACCCCCATCTATCAACATGCGCCTAACACAGGTTCTATGAATCATGACTTCAATATGGAGAGCAAGATTATGTGGGTGGCTTAAAGATTTATCATCTTTCTTTGAAAAGGTGAGGTAATGAGGGCTACCAATATGATTAACCATGTTCTGGACTTGATCAACATCCAAATTTTTAGGAACATTCATTGTGCACAAAGCATCCTAAGTCAAACTATACTCTTGTCGATCAGTTGCAAAGAACCAGCTCAGATTTCGATCTTTGAGTTGTTAGAGTTGTCTTCAAGACATAAGCAAGTCCTTGAGGATGTTTTGCGCACAACGAATGTTCCCAACAATTTGGATGTTGATCAATTCTAGGACATGGTTAATCATATTGGTAGCCCTCATTACCTCACCTTTTTAGAGGAAGATGATAAATCTTTGAGCCACCCACATAATCTTGCTCTCCATATTGAAGTCATGATTGACAAAACCCATGTCCCCATTTTCATATAAAATTTGTCAAACTTTGACGCAATTGGAATCTAAGGCAAAATAATATTACTTCCATATTGGGCACATTTCCCAATGTGACAATTTTCTAATTTTTTGCACACATCAAAAAAATTTGGCTCAAAAATCATTTTTTTTGACACGCAAATTGAGATTTTTTAGCTTGAAAATCACAATTTTTGGTATGCAAATTAAGATTTTTCGGTGTGAATATCAAGGTTTTTGGCATGCGGATCGAGATTTTTTGGCGTGTGGATTGAGATTTTGTCTCCTATATCAAGAATTTTTGGAATGTAAATTAAGAATTTTGGCACACAAATCAAGATTTTTTGTACACAAATTAAGACAATTTTTGCATGAAAATCTATGGATTTTGGCACAGATCTCGAGGTGTTTGGTACCTATTTTTTGCTCGAAGTTAGATGATCTTTTTAATCTTCCAAGGGCGTAACTCGCTCATTTTAGCTCCATCTTTTGATCTGAAAGAAGCACTAGAAAGCTCTTCTCGAGCCCTATCCAAATTCTCTATTATTTTCATTAGTATTTCTCAAAGTTACATGTGTTTCTCAAATTGAATCCTTTTTCCTCTCTTCTTGTTCGTGCATTCCTACTAGTAGTTGGGGTTTATTTTTTGCATTGTGGGGGGTGTTTTGTATTATTGTTTCTGTTATTTACATCACTAAACCAAAACTATAAAAAAAATCAACACCTTCAAAAACAATGGCTGAGAGCTCTTCTTGTCTAGAACTTCTAACCCCTCATAACTCACACATGGAAGACCTTGATGACACAACTTCTCCAGTCAAAAGGGTTGTGGTCTTGTTTAGATATAATGTAGCCAGTGTTTCAGAGTCAATATTAGACTTTAAAACATAGGAAAAATATGGATGAGGCAATGGGGTTAATTTCTTCACAGCTATCTAGCAGTCTATAGTTTTATCTTGATGGGTGTAATACCCCTCTAGCTATGTGGACCAAGCTTGATGGCTTGTTTGGTACAGTGAATGAGTTTAGGGCACTTTTGATTGAGCTAGAGCTTACCTCTCTTATACTAGACTCTTTTCCTTCCATTGAGGACTTCTTAATGAAGTTAAAACAACATAGATCTTTATTGCAGGGTTGTGGGAAAGCCAAGACTAACACTGAGAGCATCTACTTGATTCTTTCTAAGCTTCGTAAAAACTTCTAGATTTTTGCTTCTACCTTCTATTCCACCAAAGATTCTTTGGGTAATAGATTTATCATGCCATCCTTTGAGGTTTTTTGTGATCATTTGACTTGAAAGGAAGCTAAGCTCTCTTACTTGGATTCTCTCACAGGCTCACAAACTTATGCATTGGTAGCTCAACTATCTTCTAGGATGAAGGAGAAGACATAAAAATCACATTCTATAAAGCCTCAGATTGATTCTAGCCCTTATAGTTCATTAGGACCACCTCCTCCTAAGGGAGGTAAACCAGAGCCTAAAAGAGCAAAGTGTACTTATTGTAATAATCCTAATCATGATGAGTCACATTTCTATGAGAAGAAGTTAGATGGCTATGTCAAACAGATTTCAGATTTGACAACTCTCCTTCAAAAGAGAAACATTAATATTCCTTCTACTTCTCACAAATCTTTTAATTCATCATCATTTCAATTAGATGGTAAAGATATATGAAAGGGTCGTGCACTATGTGCAACTACTACTCTACCATCTTCTAGATGGTTAATGGATTTAGGTGCTTCACACCATATGGCATCTTCTTAGGATTTGTTCTCTTTTTTTGAGGCTTCTCCTACTCCACACATTTTTATGGGGAACAACACTATTATGACTATAAGTGTGAAACTTTTTATTAGCATTGATAATGGTATATTTCACGATGTACTTTGTGTTCCATCTTTGTTCTCTAACCTTCTCTCTATTTATCAAATTACACACAATGGGATAGGGAAGACAACTAAGTTTGTACAAGATTCAGTGTACATCAGAGATAGTGAGACATGCAATATTGTTGCTACAGGGATTGTTGATCACTCTTCCCACCTATACTCTTTCTCTCATTTTGGTCCACCATCTCCACTATTGGAGACTCACTCTCCTTCTTCATGAGAGATTGCTAAGATGAAGTCGGGTCGCTCAAACTTATGTTTTGTTCCTAAGACCAATGTTGTGACTTCTACACCGCTACCTCTTATTCAAATTCCATCTATCACATATAATTACTCTTCAACATTGCTTACCATTGTAGCTCCAATCATTGAGCCACCTACTACAGTTGTTGAGGATATATCAAACGACACACATCTCCTCTTAGATGATAGATTCAACACACTTGTTATCCCACCTCCATTGAAGATTCTATTTCAAGATTCTCATGCATTATCCTTTCAGCATCAGCTAGAACTTCTAGCTTCACCTTACATCAGGAGTTTTACCCTCATTGTCCACTGCCTTTGTTTCTCTTAGATTGGAGCCATGTTGATATGTTCATTGAAATAGGAGTTCTGCCATTTTGGAGGGGCTATGGAGTCTCAAGATTCTAGCATAGGGGGTTTTATTGTACTTATGGTCTTGAGAGAGTCTCTCAAGATATTTCATTTGTGCATCATTTTCTCTCTCTTTTTGGAGTAGGGTTTTTCCCACTAGGTTTCCTCTATTTCTCCTTTTCATAGAGTTTTTTTTTTGGTTGGGTACCTCATCAGGCCTTGTTGTTGGGACCCAAGTTTGCTTTCAACATTGCATTGCAGTTTCCTTTTTTTTTTGCATTGCGTGTAGTTGCACTGTTGCTCATCTTAAGGGGGGTGTTAGATTAAAGCATTAATTTAATTTATTTATTAAATTACCTTTACTCCCTTCTTAAGATTTCACTTGATACACTTTGCATTTCTATTTAATAATTTATTAGTAATTATTAAATGTCATTTACCTCTTAGGGTTTACCTTTTAGGTTTTTGATCTCCTTCTATAAGGATTGATCTTTTATAATTATGTCTCATCTTTTCAGTTTGATAATATAGTTCTAATATTTTTAGGGTAAAACCCTTGCCTCTTATTTGCTTTTTCTTCTTAGTGACAAGTTCTTACATCTAGGTGTTCTTCGAGTTTTGTGGACTTGTATTGCTCAAATCCTTCAATCAGTTCCTTCCCTTTTGAACAAAATAGAGGCAAGCATTGTCAAAAACATTAACAATGAACTCAAAAACTCAATTAAAGAAGAAGGAACCTTTTCAAAATGGGATGCATAAATGAGGCAAAATTGACATAATCTCATTAATCTGCCCATGATATATCATAAAGCAAACATGCATGAAAGAGAAAATTGCAAATGGAGTCCACCACCTAATGGATGGGAAAAACTAAACTTTGATGGTTTGTATCATTCATACATCTAAAGGAGAATGGATTGTCAAGAAAGAAAAATCTATAGGGTTGGCCTCAAATAACATAGTTGAGCTAGAAGCTTTAACAGAAGGCTTGAATCTTAGTCTGTAGTTAGGGATTAAAAACTTAATTATAGAGGGAGATTCCCAAATAATATTGAATGCTATTAGAAAATGAAAAACTCCAAACTGGCAGCTTAATTCAAAATTAGAAGACACTTTAATACTATTGGACAATTTTGAACACACCTGCATTCAACACATTTATAGAGAAGGAAATGGAGATTGAGACTCGTTAGCAAATTATGTGATAGATGGTGAGGAAATGTTCCTTTAAAAATACCATATTATTATAATTTAATATAACAAAACCAATTCAAACCTATCTTAGGATGAACTTTAAACCAAAGAGCATAGCATTTCAATGATTGATTTGGAAGAAAAACTAAATAGACCAATACAAAAATCTTTGAATTTTAAGGAATAGAGGAAAATATCATAAACAAGTTAACTCAAAAAATTGAGATTGAATCCCAAAGAAAGACAGATGGAACAGGGGATAAAAATAAGTATATAGCTTTTTTAAACATTAGATCTCAATAAAGAAAATACACACAAAACTATAATTCAGAATTAAAATGAATTAATACCATTTTTTCAAGTAATCATTTAGGAGGAAGTATATAGATATTTTATGGATAGGAATAATTAAACATGGTTTTCCTATAGTTATTTATTAGAAACAATTAATCTCATATTGACCTATATATGGACTAACATTGATCTTGGCTAAGGGACTAAGATTGTAGGTTATAAACTATTGAATCAAAGATTGATTGAAGAAGGATAACAATACCAGATGGAAATATTAATTTCTACAAGGAATAAAGGGAAGTTATCAATTAAGTGATACAATGTCAAAAAGGATTTGATACAAATTTGTTTAATTTAAATATTAGGGCTTAGGCCTTTTACTCGGATACTCTCATTATGAGGTGTTGCCTATAATTTTGTTCACTTCAATGTAACTATTTTTTTGTCATCTCCTTATATATAATACAAAAAAATACAAAAATTAAAATAAAGTATCATTTTTTAATTAGTAAAAGGCTGAGGCCATGTGAATTTTATTAAAATAGAACAATTTTACAACATTCTTCATTCAAACAGGCACTAGTAGGAAAGAACAAAGAAGAAAACCTCCAATCTTGCCCAGGACAATAGTCCTATACAAATTACATCTAAAAGGGGCATACCCTAATGATATACTATTTATTATCTTGCCACTTATAAACACTTGTTTTTTAAAGAGATAATTTACATCTATCCCTTTTTGTATTTGGGTCCAGGGGAAAATGTTTCAAATAATACATGCTCTTTAAGTTTCAACTGCAGTCTAAACCTGAAATAGGATATTAGGGATTGTTAGAGAACTTGAGAGATTCATGACCATAGGCTTTCCTATTATGCTTGAGTCACTTCTTTGGCTTTCTGCAACATTATATAAAACTTCAAACTTGTCCAAATGATTAGTACTAGTCCAAAATATCCATTATTAAAAAAGAGTACCTATTCTTATCTTTTCAAGACAACCCTATAATCAACAGTCCTCTAGTCTATCCTTTTAAATCATATTTAAACTATATTAATGATTTAAAAGTAACAAATTATAGAAGTGAAAGAATAATAAGTGTAAAATTTAGAAACTAACATAAGAAAAGTAATGTGTATTAAAAGGGAAATTTCTAAATAAATGGAACCTTTGAGATTCTAATTGTAAAGCTAAGTTGCATTTTTCGAAATCCATTCTTAGAATAAATTTACTAAATAACCAGTTGGAGATTAAAATCAGATAGCCACCCAACCCCTAGTCCAAAATATCCATTATTAAAAAAGAGTACTTATTCTTATCTTTTCAAAACACCCCTATAATCAACACTCCTTTAGTCTATCCTTTTAAATCATATTTAAACTATATTAATAATTTAAAAGTAACAAATTATAGAAGTTAAAGAATAATAAGTGTAAAATTTAGAAACTAACATAAGAAAAGTAATGTGTATTAAAAGGGAAATTTCTAAATAAATGGAACCTTTGAGATTCTAATTGTAAAGCTAAGTTACATTTTTCGAAATCCATTCTTAGAATAAATTTACTAAATAACTAGTTGGAGATTAAAATTAGATAGCCACCCAACCCCTAAATTGACAAATGATTACCTTCTTTCTGTTTAAAATTTTCTAAGTATTTTATCCGCGACAGGGGAAAATTTGTTCCATTCCTAAAATTTGTCATTAATAATGAGCTATAAATCAGTGTTGGATTTAGAGAGGAAGATTTCGAGGAGTGTCAAATTTCCTTGAGTTATCCGTAGAGGAATTGAACTAGAGGCTAGAGGTACAGAAAATAAAGTATCATGTTTATTAAATAAAAATACCAAAATTAACATAAACAATAATTAAATATCTAAATCTCTAGAATATTAAATAAAATAGATTTGTTTTATTAAAAAATATATTATTAATTTTAATTTTGGCAATAAAACTAAATTTTTAATTTTTTAAAAATAATTATAAGTTTTTTTTTTTTATAGGTAGTTGGTCGAAGCCTAGATTATTTATCATTTATTTTCATTATTATTGTTAGATTAATTATTATTATGTGTTAATCTCGAGTAGGTTTGAACCCAAGACCTCCCCGATGAGAGGCTTGCAATTTAACGATGCATTGTAGGCTCTTGCCTAATTATAATTATCAATATACATTGTCTATTTTATTAAATAGAAACAAAAATGAATAAATAATATAAGACTCGTAAATATTTAAAATAATAATAAAATAAAAATTAATCTATTTTTTTTATCATTTTAAATTTTCCTAAAAATTATGCATAAATTTTATCATGTGTTGAACTTCTACCTATAAATATAGGGTCAAAGGATTTCGAATAACCACAAATTTGAGAAGGCACACATACTCAAAGGTATTTGACATAGAATGAAGTTAAAATTCAATTTTTTATTGCCAGTATTTTGGTAGTTGTCTATTTTGTATAGTATTAAGTATCAATTGTCCTTTCAATATACTGATTACCGCTAAATTGGAACAATTGTTGCAAGCACTGATATTCATGATCTACAAGTTTGTGTTTCAAGGCCTTTTGAATAGACCCAAGATATTTTGATAAGTAGGAGATAATTTCCACAGCAAGTCAAACTGTGATATTGCTATCAGGATTTAACTATGTGATTTTGAGTCAAACTCATTGACCCATGTTTCATGAGTAGTGATTCAACATGAATCCATCTCTCATGAGAATAAATGGAACACTTAAAACTCATTGGATATAGGTGATGCTCACTGGGGTGAAGCACCAAGACTTCCCAGGAGGTCACCCATCTTAGTACTACTCCAGCCTAAGCACGCTTAACTACAAAGTTTACTCCATGGTTAAACCCAAAGCTTGCAACCTCATTTGTAAAACCTTCACCAAGTGTTGTGCCTTATGAACCATTCATTAGAAAGCCCCTTAAGCTCATCAATTGATAAGTAGGAGATAATTTCCACAGCAAATCAAATTGTGATGTTGCTATCATGATTTAACTATGTGATTTTGAGTCAAACTCATTGACCCATGTTCCATGAGTAGTGATTCAACATGAATCCATCTCTCATGAGAATAAATGGAACACTTAACACTTAGTGGATCTAGGTGATGTTCACAAGGGTGAAGCATCGGGACTTCCCGATAGGTCACCTATCCCAATACTACTCCAATGAGTGCTAAGTGTTCCATTTATTCTCATGAGATATGGATTCATGTTGGATAACTACTCATGAAACATGGGTCAATGATTTTGACTCAAAATCACACAGTTAAATCCTAATAGCAACATCACCATTTGACTTGCTATTGAAATTACTTCCTACTTATCAATTGATGAGCTTAAGGGGCTTTCTAATGAATGGTTCATAAGGCACACCACTTGGTGAAGGTTTTGCAAATGAGGTTGCAAGCTTTGGTTTTAAACATGGAGGAAACTCTTGTAGTTAAGCGCACTTAGGCTGGAGTAGTACTGGGATGGGTGACCCCTTGGGAAGTCCCGATGCTTCACCCCTGTGAGCATCACCTAGATCCAATGAGTGATAAGTGTTCCATTTATTCTAATGAGAGATGGATTCATGTTGAATCACTACTCATGAAACAAGAGTCAATGAGTTTGATTCAAAATCACACAGTTAAACCCTGATAGCAATATCACAATTTGACTTGTTGTGGAAATTATCTCCTACTTATCAATTGATGATCTTAAGGGAATTTCTAATGAATGGTTCATAAGGCACAACACTTGGTAAAGGTTTTGAAAATGGGGTTGCAAGCTTTGGGTTTAACCATGGAGGAAACTCTATAGTTAAGCGCACTCATACTGGAGTAGTACTGGGATGGGTGACCTCCTGAGAAGTCCTGGTGCTTCACCCCTATGAGCATCACCTAGATCCAATGAGTGTTAAGTGTTCCATTTATTCTCATGAGAGATGGATTCATGTTGAATCACTACTCATGAAACATGGGTCAATGAGTTTGACTCAAAATCACCCAGTTAAATCCAAGATGTTTTGTTAGAGACAACTTGTCACTTGGTAATATCTACCTGTGTTTTAAGTATCAATTGTTCATTCAATATACTGATTACCACTAAATTGGAAAAATTATTGCAAGCACTAATATTCATGATTTGTGAGTTTGTCTTTCAAGGCCTTTTAAATAGACCCAATGTATTTTGTTAGAGACAACTTATCACCTGGTAATATCTACCTATGTTTTAGATTGTAATGATTTTTTGGTTTAATGTGTGGTATGATTTTAAGTTGAAATTAGTCCTCTAAAGAATCTTACAATTGTTTTGAATTCTATTAAAATAAGTAATTATTACATGGATGGTTGGTTTGTTTTTGGTGTACTAACCTTACTTTGTTGCTTTTCAAACTTTTTGATCATGATTTAATGACTTTGTCTACATAATATGTCATTAGCATCTCTATGATTGATATTAGAAGTAGATTGTGATAGACACTTGGTTTATTTGAGCTAACTTCGATAAGAATTATTTTCCTACAAAATGAAAGCCTTTAAGTAGTGTTATTTAGATTTTCTCTTCTTATCACATCTACAGGTTTCTAGTTATGTGAAGAGATTCTGGTAGCTAGTCATCAAAATGTTTTTCATACCTCCTTTGGGATTAAGGGGAGTTTTATATCCAAGATTGGATAGCAACATGTGGGAAGGGTTCACTAACAGATCTCAAAATATTAAACCATCAAGTGAGAAACTATAAAATTTGAAAGGACGCTTGGGGTTATTCCCTAAATCAATTTTTTTGAACTTGATAATTTGTCACTTCCAATCATTAGGTTTCCTATGAGAAAAATAAAGAGTGTTGAAACTTTAAAAGCAAAATCACTCTTGCCTCAATACAACCATGACAAATGGAAAGGAAGACAAGAAGTTTTTTTCTTAGAGGCATCCTTTAATGTCACAATGAAGAAGAATGGACTTGATGCTCCCTATCAATTGGAGAAGCAATCTAGTGCATGGTGGTTTTTCTTGGAATTTTCACCAATCAAGTATGTTGAGATACCTTTCCTTTTCTTGTTTCTTGAGTTATTGGGTCCATCCACCATGAAAATAATTTGTGGTAGAGTAACCTATCTATTGGGAACTCAATTTTTCATGTAATGAGTACAGGAGCCAATAAAGCTCTTTGATTGGGGCAAATGATGCACGTAATAGGAATTGCTTGGATTGTTGGAATTTGATTGAAAAGATCATTTATGAATTAGAGAGATTGTTGAAGTATGTTTCAATCATTGTTTTGCCACTGATTTCAAACCTGCTATTTGCTAGCAAGACAATCGCTTATAAGATCCAAGTACTATTACTTTGTTGATTGATGAAGATGATTTAATCAAAAAGATGTAACGACATCACCTAAAGGAAAGGTTGAGTTATGATTTTGAAATGAAGTGCAAGGATCAATTAAGACAATGGTGGAATAATGTATTGATAATATACTTGAAGATACAAAGGTTGGCTACACTTAGATACTTTAGAAGAACAAGTTATAACAAAGACTGTTTGCAAAGCTTGAACAAAGTCTATAGTGGGCGTCGAGAAAAGTTAGTTCATGTCGAGTAGATTATCAGTTAGTGCCAAGAAAAATATAACAGGTGCCGAGCATCAGAAAAAATATAGTTGATGTCAAGTGAAAATGTAATAGGTGTCGAGTAACATAGTATGTGCCGACATCAAAAAGTCAATAGTGTTGAGCTACTACATTATTTGAAAAGTAAAAAATTCACCAGATTTGAGCTGATAAGTTTGTTACCTTGAATTTTGTGAACCAGGTAGAAGATAAGGATGTTGAGTTGGTGGTACATAATTCTAAGCTAATCATTTTTGGGCGATTACAAGTGGATTCTACATGAAGTTTCTAGAAGAAACAAGATAAGGGATAGATGCATTATATCCTACCTAATCCATTCAAATCCTAATTGGGACGAGGGAAATTAGAGTGGGAAAAGAATTGTAAATTCTTATTTAAAGGAAAGTATGGTCATAAGATGAAGTAGAAGGTGGTCAAGTAGATTGGAGAGTAGTGCCAAAGATAAGGCATTGAGAAGGTTAAGAGAAAACCTAGGAGATCAGAGTAAAAATGCTCTACGTCATCAAAGGACCACTGGAGTGACTGCATTGGTACAACAAGAAAGAAGCTTAAGGAGATAGAAGCTTGAAGAGGGAACAAGCTATCAGAACTGCAGAGATTGAAAGTCAAGCAGATTTGTGAAACAAATTGTGATCTGATATCAACAAGATAAGTTGTAAGTCTATTAGGTCAAAAGCCCTTATTGTTACTCTCTAGCAATTGTATCAGTTAGGGAAAAATCCTTTGGACTAAGGTTGGTTTAATAGCCATTTGAAAATCCTTTACCAGGGTGGCATTTCAAGTGAATGTTCTAAAGTCCTTTAACCAGGCTCACTCCTAATAGGGTGATTTAAATCCCTTAACCGGGTCACATTTAATAGTGTGTGTTGTAGCCTTGAACAGGGCAGGCCTTTCACAGGACATCACTTCAGATGAGTGAGAAACCAGGTAGCATGTTACTAGTGGTTTTTCCCAAATTGGGTTTCCACATAAATCATTGTGTTATGTGTTGATCTTTCATGTTTTATTGTTGCATGTTGATTTATCAGTAACCTGCAAGTTTAGAATGATAAGCTTGGATGTATGAATGTTTAATGGGCTCACTAGGATAAGAGAAAAGTTTTATTAGACCTTGAGTAATTGATTCAACCCCCCCCCCCCCCCCCCCCAAAAGTTACTCTAAAGAATTCTAACATGGATAAGTTGTTCAATTTTACACAGTTGGGCATATAGGTAGTTAAATTAAAACATGTAAAAAATTGTCTATCGGCTATTCTAATGCACCTCCTATGGCTCAAGTGCTAGTTATAATTATATATTTATTTTTATGTAAGATTAGAATTAGATTTACAATTTACAACTAGAAATATATATGTAGGTTTTAGATTACACATTGATTATGGTATTTGTTATTTAATTTGTAAATTTGTTAGTTTACTAGTTGGTTTTTTCTTACATTTTATTTAATGAAATTTGATCAAATATTAATTCTAACATCTATCATATTTAATAGTAAATATATTAGGTAAATATAAGAACACTTTTATATATATTATACTTACTAAAATTAAATAAACAATTAATATATTTTAATTAAAATATAAATTTATTTATTTATTATCAATAAACGGTCGAAGCCTTGATTATATTAAAATTTAACAATAGAGCAACATAGTATTTCTGTTCAAATGGGCACTGGTAGGAAAGAACAGAGAAGAAAACCTCCAGTCTTGCCCGGGATTGTAGTCCTTTTTTATTACATTATTAAAAGGGGCATACCCTAGTTTTCATTTTCCAACATTTTATTATCATTACAAGGAGAAGGACAAGTGTCCTCTTTAGAATTTTGTAATCTTTGATGATTCCTCTATCGATCAATCATAATCCTGTATCTGAGATGAATAGTTCAACCAAAGCTCTATCCTCTTAGTAGATACCTCTTCTTAGTTGTTTTGTCTGAGATGCTTTTTCTTTACTTCCTACTACTCAGTTATACATCTTAAAGCAAATGTTAGTGTTGTTAGTTAAAAACATTTGATAACTTGAATTCCTAGTAGGATATTACTTAAAATACTTTGGTTATCTATGTAGGATAATAATATAGGACTTGGACCCAATTAGAAGCTAAACTCTCTCAATTTTGACATCATATTCATTTCTAATGTAATTGTGATCCTAACATTCTTTAATCATAACAAGAAACATTTTTAATTACTCTGAATCCTACTAAAACTAGTTTTAATATATTAATTTGGGAATCACTATACTTTATTAATTAAATCTTTCATATATGCAATGAGATTCCTGCCCTTATTTAAATAATGCCATTATTAGACATCATATTAAGAATTTGTTCTTATTAGAATTGCCTCTATGTATTTCTCTAAATGACATCCTCGTTGTCCTTTTATGATGTTTTGGATCATTCCAATCTACTCAGTATACCTATCAAGATTAGCATGTTATCCTCTTACATTCATAGTACATTTCTTCTATAGCAGCTAAAAACATAGCCCTAGATTATTAAACAAATAAAAGTACATCCTAAGCAGTTTCAGTTCAGATACACTACTCCATTCAAAGGAGGAAAAATGGCAAAATAAAACTCACCATTGATATGAAATTCATATATATTAATATCAACATGATTTTACAAAGATTTAGATTGATGCTAAACACTATAAAGAAGCTTGTTATTCTTCTTCTGAGAAAGATGCCAAAATTCATTGTATCAAGCTACAACATGTATTGGATCTAATATTATCCTTAATACAATACACATACTATAAACTAAGCATACTATCTATAATATTGTTTCGAAATAGGAAACTTTAGATACATTCAATGCTTGCCCGAAGCATACCAACCTAGCAAACTTTGAGAACAAAGCCTTCAGGTGAAAGAGCCTAGCATAGAGAAAACCAAAACATAGGGGGCCGAGGCTAAAATAGAAGAAACAAAATAGGGGAACCCTCAATCTGACTATTGGAATTCAAAAACTTATCATCCATACAAAATTCATGTGTATCAAACTATTATTTCCAAAGAACCATAATGATTTCAGTGGTGTCCTCGGGATTTTCAAACTGGAAATGTGGCAGAAATTTGAAGGAGCTCTTTTCCTTGCTTGACTTTCTATGTTGGGGTTGCAGAATACCAGTGCTTCCAAATTCTCAAGCTCCATTCCTAGGTCGATATAAGATTTAAAAATGCCCAAATAGTTTTTGAGCCAAGCCTTGCCTCCATCCTCTACGATCCCTCTCCATTTGAGGAGAAACTAGATGCCAACATCCATTCTCAGCCATTCTTGATTAAAGGCAACAAGCTCTCGAATAACCAGAGAAGGGCGTCTTGGAACAATGACTAGATTGAAACTCCCAGCTGGATGCACCATATACATTTTTGGAAGAGGAGTCCTAAGTTTCTAATCTAACTCATAATGGCTTATTCTAATCCCACACACCAACTTGGATCAAACACATTACCACAAAGTCTGATCATTGCCCATTTTTCTACTCTAGTTCTGGCCACACACCCCATGAAAACCCCTATAATATCACTATTTGTTCTCCATGTGAAATTGTAGTTGAAGATTCCTTCTCCTAGGGATGACTCACCGCAATTCTCCTCATATCATCCATCGATTTTAACATACAACTCCATCTCTTAGGTTTCACATTGCCCCGAAATGCCATGGTCCACACTTCTGATACGTGGAATACATAAATATTGGTATCCATAATAGGGTTAAAATTAGCTCTGGTTGGAAGAGACAAGGATAAAATGGGTATAAAAGGCAAAAAACTTCAAACGAAGGGTCTAGAAGTGCCTGGATTCATGCCGACATCAATTGATGCCACCTTTGTGATGCCACTACGAAATGATATGCAATGAGAATAAGTGATATTCCATGATGGAGAAGTTAGGGAAGAGATAGCGAGCTTGGTGTTAATAGGGGATAAAAAGCCACAATTTTTAGAAATGTTTTAGTTCTAATGATGAGTAATCAACTGATATTATATAGGCATTCTTATAATAATTTTCATAATTTCACTCCTAATGAATAAGTTGTCTAAATTAGCAAATCTTTTGTATTCTAAATTAAAGTTTTATTACTAGTTTGGCAAATCCATACTTACTGTCTGTCTTCCACTATATTTGTTGTATAAATGATTTTATATGAATGTATATGGAGAAATCACATTGATGAGGGGTATAGATGTTGATTGTAATAGGGTATTAGATTTACCTGAGATGGGGGTACTATTAAAAATGAAACCTGAAAACCTAAATTGTTCTACATGGCTGGTCTAGATCAATTATCTGGTAGAAGTTAGACCTGCTTTATGTTGTCTGTTAGAGTGCTTACGATTCAAAATTAATAAATGTAATAAGAACAGGGGGATTCTGTAATGACTAACAATCATTGAAGACTAAAGTATTTTTGCCATCAACACCCTTATTTGCTAGTTGATCTACCTTTTTGTTAACTTTTTGGAAAATATGACAAATCTGAGTATTTGCGAAACGGTCCAAAATATTAAGAACTTCTTCTAACTTCAAGTTTAAGACCCAGTTAGGCATTTCTCTTTTCCTAATTGCATTTAGCACAATCTAAGAATCTCCTTCAATAATAATCTTAGATAACCCTGGATTTAGGAAAATTTGAAGTCCTTCTTGCAACGCTTCTAGCTCGACCATGTTATTAGTTGTTGGACCTATGGATTTATCCATTTTGGGAATCCACTTGCCTGACTCATTATTAATGATACACTTGATTCCTATAGAGCTAGGATTGCCTCTTGAAGCTTCGCCAATGTTTAACTTGGTCCACCTAATTGGTGGAGGGATCCATCTGTAATTCTCCCTCGCCTCTTTATTCTTCTTTTTATAAATAAGTGGAGGATTAATAAGGTTGTTCCATTTCTTTTTTTATTAACCCATCCTAGGTCGAGAATGATCCTTCTTCTTTCTGGGTATTCCTAAGGTGAGAATTTAAGGTCTCAACTATACATGCTTCAACTTTTTTGATTATTTCATCTGGCTGCATATCCTAGTCATGAAATATTCTTCTATTACTTTCTTTCCATACCTCCCACAAGAGGATAGATGGGAAAATATTCCATACTTTACTATAGATACCTTTACAATTGTCTATTGGCCAGCCTTTGAGAAAATCAACTAGGAATTCTGGCAAGGGAGTGTTCCAGTGTCATGTCCCATTTTCAAATAATTTAAAAAGAAAATCTTTGCTAAGGCAGGCGGGCCCAAGAAAGTGAAGTTTCGGAAAAAGGGGGTTAATCTTTGGAAACCGTTGGACTAATAAATGAAAATTATTATTAAAATAAGTTTCATTAACCTCTCTTGGACGTGAGTTACATTTATGCCCTCTTTTAAGGGGTTTGGAGGCATTTTGGGCTCATTCCAGACTTGATTTTCGCTCATTCTTTGTTATTCTTCAGAGGCTGCCAAACCTGTGGAGAAGGAGACCCAAGAATGGGAGTTTGCAGGTTTCCAGGAAGGCTAAGGATGGGAGTTTGAAGCCATTCCATGTGCATGCTCATACAGAGTTTGCCTTTGTGCTGAACAGTGCAGATTTGTGAGTTTCCGGGTGTATTTTTGTAAGAGTTTGGTGTTTCCGGTTGAGTATTTCATATCAGTTTTGGTTGCTGCTGTATTTTAGACTTTAAGCTGTTAAAATAGAGCTGAATATATATATTGGGACGTGATTAAACTTCTGAGATAGATTATTAGTGTTCTTGTGGTGTTTCCGGGCATATTTTGTGCTATTTCGGGAGCCCGATGAGCATAGTTTTGGTCCTACATTTTTGAGCTGTTGTGTAAAGGCTATACGGATCTGGAAATGTCAATTTGTAGGCTGTTATGCTGCTGAAAGTTCTATAAAAATTTCCATTTTCAGATTCATTAATAATTTGTGAAGTTGTGAAGCTTTTAGCACTATTTTCAACATACCCGATTTGGGGTTTCTTGAGGAATTTGGTGGATCTTTGGGATATTAGCTGTTTGATTTTAAAGATCTGATTAGAGGTTGAAAATATCATGAAAAATCAGAAAAGGGACATTTCAGTGGTATCAGAGCCATGATCTTGCCAGCCTGAGGGTTTGTAGAAGTTTGCATTTCAGTTTTGACAAGTACCCAGATCTTGCATATCAGTTTTGACAACTACCCAGATCTTGCATGTCATAATTTGGTGGTTGCATGCTTCTAATCAGTTGCATGTCCAAATCTATAGTTTCATACTACTTATAATCATTTTCATGTTAGTTCTTGGTGAATTTGGTGGTTGTAGAAGTTTGCATTTCAGTTTTGACAACTACCCAGATCTTGCATGTCATAATTTGGTGGTTGCATGTTGCTTCTAATCAGTTGCATGTCCAAATCTATGGTTGCATGCTACTTATAATCATTTGCATGTTAGTTCTTGGTGTTTGAAGAAGTTATATCCTATTGGGGTTACACTCTACTTTATCCAGAATGGACAGGTATAGTACAGAGTCTCAGAGGGAACAATCTTGGACAATTGATAGCCAGAGTCAAAATAATAGAAAGGATGGTTATTTAGACATTCGAGATAAACTTATGAAAATAAGCCATGACATGTCTAAACAGTTGGTTGAGCACCACCGTATAAATGACATGTTATCTGACCCAGCTAAGGTGGATAAGTTGACTGGATTTCTATTTGGCAGATTTTCTCACAGGACAGATGACACAATTCCCAAGAACTTGCATGAGGAGTTTGAGAAACTAGCTGATAGCCAGGTAGAGATCTCAGATTCTACTCTGCCACAGGAGGTGGTGGGAAAGGATATTACACAGATTGATAGTAACGGTCAACTTGATACTCAAATTAAGACAATTGTTTACAAGTCGTCAAAGGGTGATGCCACAGGTATTCAGGATGGTATAGTTACAACAGGCAGTGACTACAGTGTAGTGGGTTCAGATGATGATTATGAGGATGTTGTTGTGCAGGATGGTGAGATACCTGGTAGAGATGAGCAGACATTGAGCATTCATGACTTTGCTGAGAAAGAGTACCAGACACAGTTAGATGCTTCATCACATGAGGTTGAGGCTGGTAGTACTTCACATGATTTGTCCAGCCAGCTGAAGGTGAACAAAGATAGTAGTGTGACTTCATTATCTCATCATGATAGGTATGTGGAGTTAGTTGGTATTGGTCATATTACTCAGGTGAGGAGTTTGCTTGAGTTACCAGTGGATTCTAGTTTACGGATATGGACTCGAGATTGTTATATTGGCATTTAGGATTCAGTTGATTGGAGATCTTTAACACTTTTTGGTAGCAGTGTTTGTTTGGGTGCTATCATGGATTTGATTAGCAGATTACACGGTGTTGTCTTTCCTTATGCCAGTATCTTGTCTGATGTTGGTATTAGTTTTTATACACCAATGTTGGGCTTTGTTCATATATCCAGTCGGCCATACTTGCTGGAATGTGTTGATGATATTTCATATTTGGCAGTGTGTATAGATGAGTCCCAGGATCATGTTGGCATTGATGACATCCAGAAGGATGAAGTGGGCAGTTTTGAAGACTTAGTTCCCTTGGGTATAGAGGAGTTGGACAGCAATGCTAATGTTTTTGATACTCTGTATGCTGATATGAGCTTTAGATTTGATTCACAGGATATGGATGGTAATACTCTAGAGACTAGTAACTTTGAGGACACTCCTTCAGACAGTGCATCAGAGGAGGTTTGTAGGAGACAGTCAAACCAGTGCCATCATGTGTCTAATCAGTTGAGAGTTAGTGACCAAGACATTGCTATCACTTGCCAACATTTCGATGCTGCTCGTCAGTTGTTAGCAGTTTATGGATGGGGTTCTCCTACTAGTGATGAGCAGGGAGGAAGTTATCTTTCCTTGACAGAGATCCACTCTTTATGGGAGGCTATTCGGATTTTGAGACAAAATTATATGCAGTTGGTAGCCGACAGAGATTATCTTATGGAGTGGGGCAGTACAGCATATGATGCATTGTTGGCCAAGGAAGATGAGGTGAGTGAGCTTACTGAGCAGCTTGAGGTGACTTCTGAGACTCTTGAGAGTACACAGTTGGCTCTCAAGGAGTCACAGTTTCATTTGGCTAAGGTGACCATGGAGTTAGAGCGACTACAGTCTTTACCTAATTCTATAGAGTCACAAGCTATGGTGTTTGGTGATCCGAGGATGTCCATGGCCGAGATTGTTAGAGACAGTGGAGATGGGGATGCATCCATCCTTGATACTAACATTGGCATATCAGGTTCATTCCCGCTAGAGTCAGGTTCAATTGAGTTGGGTGCTGTAGCAGATTTTTGTGGTGTGCCTGACATGGTGGTGACCTCTAGTACTAATGGCACGAAGACTAGAGATGTTGTATCAAAGACCATGTGTGACGTTGGTGAGCTGATAGTTGGCATGGTTCCTACTAGTAATACTACTCCCTTCGTAATGTCTTTAGAGGTAGTAGTCAGTTCCAACTTGGTTAATGATCGATTGCAGTTAGTTACATCTGGATTGCAGTCTGAGCCACTGACTGAGATTGGTGCATTCTATCGGCATTACACTATGAGGTATGCTCATCTATCTACCTTTGATGACCATGTTGATGAGATGATGATACAGAGATGTACTTTGGTTCCTAGTGCTTATCATCAGTTATGGGATAGTTTGATGCCTCGGGATGAGAGTTGTGATGGGCATGACATGGTGATAGGTCCTGCAATTGATAGGTTGATAATACATGACTTAGAGCAGGAATTTTGGAGTGATGCTTTAGCAGGTGTTGTTATTGATTCTACTCCTTTGGCTATGACATCTCTTGACTTAGCTGGTGATCAGTCACAGTGGGTTGTATCACTTCTTCATGGTGAGCTGTTGACTGAGGTTGGGTTTTTTTATCAACATTATATTTCAGGGTATGTACATCAGTTAGCATTTGATCCTTGTGCTAAGGAGTTGATGGCAGACAAATTTGGTTTGGATTCCATTTCCTACTCTTTATCTTGTAATGTCTTTTCACCATCATCAGTGTATGGGAGTTATGGTTATGAGATAGTAGCCGATGATTTGCAGAGTTGTGTTGACTACAGGAGTTGTACAGTGTGTGGATTCTCCATACTTGGTACAGTTTCATTCGAGAGGGTTCACCATTATTGCAGAGTTGGATTGTACATTCCATATAGGCCAGTGGGATGCGTTGATGGTATTTACTATGTTGGTAGTTTGATTTGTCCACTTTACTTGGGTTCTGATGTTCTAAGAGTTTGTGCCTCATGGGTTTTTGATTGTGGTAGTGGTGATTTCGGAGTTTGGTTGAGCTATAATTGTCAATTTGATTATGGATTCCTCTTGGTCATATTGCAGAGGATATTACAGGAGCCTGTGTTAATTGTTAGTAGTATAGTTCATGACTACATTTGGGATCCAGGTGGATTGATTGGTTTATTGTTCAGCCATTGCTTGAGGAAAAGCAATGATTGGGAGGGGAGGACTTGTCATGTCCCATTTTCAAATAATTTAAAAAGAAAATCTTTGCTAAGGCAGGCGGGCCCAAGAAAGTGAAGTTTCGGAAAAAGGGGGTTAATCTTTGGAAACCGTTGGACTAATAAATGAAAATTATTATTAAAATAAGTTTCATTAACCTCTCTTGGACGTGAGTTACATTTATGCCCTCTTTTAAGGGGTTTGGAGGCATTTTGGGCTCATTCCAGACTTGATTTTCGCTCATTCTTTGTTATTCTTCAGAGGCTGCCAAACCTGTGGAGAAGGAGACCCAAGAACGGGAGTTTGCAGGTTTCCAGGGAGACCCAAGAACGGGAGTTTGCAGGTTTCCAGGAAGGCTAAGGACGGGAGTTTGAAGCCATTCCATGTGCATGCTCATACAGAGTTTGCCTTTGTGCTGAACAGTGCAGATTTGTGAGTTTCCGGGTGTATTTTTGTAAGAGTTTGGTGTTTCCGGTTGAGTATTTCATATCAGTTTTGGTTGCTGCTGTATTTTAGACTTTAAGCTATTAAAATAGAGCTGAATATATATATTGGGACGTGATTAAACTTCTGAGATAGATTATTAGTGTTCTTGTGGTGTTTCCGGGCATATTTTGTGCTATTTCGGGAGCCCGATGAGCATAGTTTTGGTCCTACATTTTTGAGCTGTTGTGTAAAGGCTATACGGATCTGGAAATGTCAATTTGTAGGCTGTTATGCTGCTGAAAGTTCTATAAAAATTTCCATTTTCAGATTCATTAATAATTTGTGAAGTTGTGAAGCTTTTAGCACTATTTTCAACATACCCGATTTGGGGTTTCTTGAGGAATTTGGTGGATCTTTGGGATATTAGCTGTTTGATTTTAAAGATCTGATTAGAGGTTGAAAATATCATGAAAAATCAGAAAAGGGACATTTCATCCAGCCTAACATGTGTCTGAGCCATTTCCCAACAATGTTGTGTAAATGAGCATCTATATAAGATGTGATCAGTATCTTCGCTATCTTGTCTACATGACATGCATCTTGGTGGGCCCTCAAAACCCAACTTGTAGAGTTTGTCGGCCATTAGGATCCTATTCTGAAATGCTAGCCATAAAAAGAAAGTTGCCTTTGGAATTTAGGATGAATCCCAATAGAGTTTAAGTGGGATTTCCACTTCTTCCCATGTTTGGGAGTGAATAAGGGCTTTATAACCATTTTTAACATTGCACCTGCCATCTTTTGATACTACCTAGATGTGATTGGCATTCCTTTCTAATTGCTTAATTTTCCTACTCTGGATTATCTTTTCATATGCCTTTTTTTGTTGTTGGTTCCATGTCTATATTATCCATAGATTTCCATTCTCATCTTGTGATTCCATTAACATTCTTTTTAGTTTTATAGTCATTGACCTTACACCCTCAATACTTGACTAATTATTCTTTGATGCTTACTTGAATCCCCATGCTATCTATTGGGGGGTACCCATCCCACAAATCTTCTCAGAAAAAGGCTTCATCACCCTTTCTAATGTCCCAGCTGAGATATTTACTAACAAGGGCTCGACTTATAACTATAAAGTTCCAACTTTTAAGATCCTTTGTGGTGGGGGGGTCCTCATCCTAAACATGGAATAGGGATCAGCTGCATTAAGGTATTTATTATACATAATTTTAAGCCAATTTATGATCCCTTTCTACAAAAATTCACCAGGTAAGTTTAGCCCCTAATGCTTCATTTTTCCAATTTAAGTTTTTAATACCTAAACCTCCAAACTCCTTTGGTTTACAAATGTTCTCCCATCTTATAAGGGCCAATTTTTTGAGTCCTCCCAATCATGTCAAAGGAAGCTTCTAAGTTTTGTCTCAAACTTCTTATTGATATGTTTAGACAAAGGAAGGTAGGATATCAGACAACACCAATCTAATCTTGGTGACTTTACTAGCTTTTGTAAACCATTTATCTTTCCAACTTCCTATCCTAGCATCCAATCTATCTAGAATACTTTTCCATGCCTTATTGGATTTACCACCTTTTTCTAACTTGATACCTAGGTATTTACATGGGAATGTGCCCCTTTTGTACCCCATGAAGTTGTAGATCTGCATTTCCATTTTAGGTTTGGTGTTAATGAAAAAGATTTTGAATTTTGCTACATTCACTCTTTGACCCGATGCTTCTATATATCGTTGCATGATAGACCTGATGTTTAGGGCCTCTTTTGTTGAACTTTCACTCGACAGAATGCTATCATATGCATATTGTTGGTGGGTAATGTTGGGGATATTTTATGTTACAGTAATATCATTTATTTTTCCTTCATTATGAGCCTTGGTAATTGCTCTCCCGAATGCTTCTGCCATGATAACAAATAGAAACGAAGATAAGGGGTCTCCTTGTTTAATACCTCTTGAAGTTTCAAAGAAACCTTTAGGGGTACCATTAATAAGGACTAAAATTTTAGTAGTAGAAATACACTGATAGATGAAGTTAATCCATTGGTGCAAGAATCCAAAGGCTTCTAGGGTTTTACATAAGAACCTCCAGTCCACCATGTCATATGCTTTTTGGATATCTAATTTCATGAACATGCTTGCCACTTTATTCTTATTGGTTGAATGAAGTGTTTCTTGTATAATGAGTATTCCATCTAGGATCTCTACCTGGAACGAAGTCGGTTTGTTCCTCAGAGGATTTAATCTTGGGGAGAATCAACTTAAGTCTATTCACTAAAATTTTAGATAAGATTTTATAGATAGTATTGCATAAAGCTATAGGTCTAAAATCCCTAGGGTTTTCAGACTCATCTTTTTAAGGGATCAGGGTGAGAAAGGTGTGGTTGATTTTAGAGAGCAATGATCCACCATTTCTTGATGCTTCAATAGCTTTCCAAAGATTAACACCAATAATGTCCCAACATTTTTGGTAGAAGAATGTTTGGAATCCGTCTAGACCTAGAGACTTGTCAAGGTTAATGTTGAATAACACCATTCAAACTTCTTCCAAGGAGATAGGTTTGTTTAATGTTTTATTATCTTCTAGTGTAACCACTCTAGGTATGGCTCTGAGTATTTTTGCTTGAGCTGCCCTATTCAAGCTATCATAGTTGTTTAATATATTATGAAAGTGACTCACAAAAATCTCAGCTATTTCATCCAAATTTTCAGTGGTAGAACCCAAAGAATCTTTGATTTTTAATATTTTGCTTTTTTCTCTATTATGTAGTTATGGAAAATTTTTGTGTTTTGATCTCCTTCATCTAGCCATTTACCTCCAAAAAAATTCTTCTTTTGACAATACGTATTCCTGTTTGGCAAGTAATTATTTTTCAAGATGAAAGCTATCATTATTCATCCCCTTTGATTACTTTTAAATTTAGTTCTTTTAATCTTTCCTCAATCTCTAATTTTTTTAAAAATATATTATTAAAGTGTTCTTTGTTCCATTTAGTATGTTTTCTTTAAGCATTTTCATTTTGGAGACAAAAATATACATTTTAGAACCTTTAAAATTACCTTGATTCCACCATTCTTTAATGCATTCCAGAAAGTTTATGTCTAAAAACCACATTTTTTTGCACTTGAAAGCATTTCTAACAAGTTTAAAAGGTTTAGAGAATTCAATTCTAACAGGAAAGTGGTCTGATCTTGCTATTGGTAGAATAGAGGATTTGATATTGAAATTTAATTCACTTAGTTCTCCTTTGAGAAAAAAATCTATCTAGCCTCTCAGCTATATAAGATAAATCCTTCATTTTATTATTCCATGTGAACTTCCCATTATTAAGCGGGATGTCAATCAAGTTGTTAAGGTCAAACCAGTTTTTAAAATCTTTTTAGGCTTGGGAAGTTTGTTGGGAGCCACCAAAATTTTCATGTATATTTAAGATAGTGTTGAAATCGCCACCAATGAGAATAGGTTCATTGCTATGGTTATTGATAAATATGCTAATTTCATCCCATAAATTTTTTTAATCTATATTATTGATTGGGCCATAGATGTTTACTAAAATGAACTATAGGTTAGTTTTGGTGCTTTTGGCTCTATTGCTAATCAAAGAGTTATTTGTTTTTAATATATTTAGAGTAACTTTCTTAGAATTCCAAATTATGCCTAAACCTCCTGAGGCTCCTCTAGATTCATGTAAGTTAACGATCCAACTACCTAGCTTCTTTTCTAGCCCGGTTCCTTCTACCTTATTCAATTTTGTTTCTTATAGTATAATAATTTCATATTCAAATTGTTTTAGGTTTTGCTTTAGTAACCGTTTCTTGCTAGGGGTGTTTAAGCCCCTACCATTCCAAGCAGTGATCTTCATACTTCCTTGGGAAGGATCTTCCCCTTCCCTAGATTAAGTAATTGACTAATCTTTTGCTGCTCTTTTGCCTATCCATTAGCTTCTCTGAGTTCCTTAAGAGATTTCCAACCTCTTTTGGCTTTCACTTTGCCACACTTGGGAGAATTTATCCCTTCTTGGTTCATCTTAATTCCCAGCTGCTTTATGTTCTCTTGCGCATTTAAAGTAATTTTGGATTGTTTTCCTTCTTTTTCATATTTATCTTCATTTTCCAATTCTTGTAATATTTGTTCTACAAGGATTATCTAATTTTCTCTAATTCTGTCATCTGTTGATGGTAACTTCTTGAAGCCACTCTCCTCATAGTCATTACCTTGAACTGTCATTGGTACATCTTTGATTATCTATAAGGCTTTACTATTTTTGTCTTCACCCTCAATAATTAGCAAATCTCTTTTTAAGTCTTCAAAAGTGTAGTCATCTCCTCCTAGTTTGAAAACTTGTTGCATTAGGTCCTCTTTTTGTGATTCACTGCTCTTATCTATATTCTCAAAGCTAAATACTTGAATCAATTCCTCAGTTAATGATTTCAAGTTATCTTTCTCAGTCTTATCTAAAATTGCCCTTTCCAAGTCTTCATCCCATGCTGAATCCTTGTTTAAAAATTCTTGAAATTCTTGTGTTAATGTACTTTTTCTCTTGCTCTGATCACTTCTCTTTGCCTTATGATCATTGAATTTAGGATCAAGGGATTCTGATATGGTTGGTGGGGTCTGCCAAAATTTGGTAAACCTATTTATTGTCTCTTTATTGGTGATTCTGCTTTCCTTCACAAGTTCTTCTATCTGTTTCTGCGATGTTCCCATTTCCTCTTCTATATACTTAAGCTTTCCATGTTCTGGCACTTCATCCACAAATAGGAGGTTGTTTTCTATTTCTTCTATGCTACTGACCAAGTTGTCCAATGGCTTTTTGTCCTGATGCTTCGCCTTTTTTCTGATGCCTTTTCCTCCTCATTTATTATTCTTGTGTTCTTGTCCTTTTTGACTTTTTTTGATCTTTTCTTGAGTTTTTTTGTTGTTGATGGTTCTATTCCTTGTCACCTTATGTTTTCCATATCTTGATTAATTTTTCCTTTTTATCTGGTGAGATCTTTAGAGCTTTGATTTACACAAGAAGTCTATATTTTTAAAATAGGACTGATACCTTTACATTCCTTCGTATTTGGTACTTCAATATTTCCTTTGCTGATTTTTGATATTGGAAGTTTTTCCTCTTTTGTGCTTTGAGATACTTTCTTTTTAGTCTCTTGTGTTATCTCTATTGCTTTCTTTTGTACTTTCTTAGGAATTCATGGTGGGCTACTTCTAATCTTTGTCGATGGACTTGACCATATTGTCTTATTTGTTCTGACTACCCCATTCTCAAACACTGGCTCTATTTTCCTTGTTGTATCCTAACATGACTTCTAGAGACCTTTTTCATATATGGGATCACTTTGATACTCTCTTTGATTCCTTATGTTCATCATAGGGAATGTAATTTTAAGATTTGTAGTTAGTTGCAACTTTTTGAAGAAGATTTTCCTACCATTGTTTAGTCTAATTATCTTTGAGATTTTACCTTCACATTTTTGGTAATTTAAATTATAGATAGCTCTATTTGTTATTACTTTAATGGGTTTGAGTTTCAAATTATTAACCTTACAATTGATCAAAAGTTTAATATTATTGCAAAATTTAAAAGATGCATCCATACCAATCGAATCATCAATTGAGAGCCCTATTTTCCTAATAATTTTTACCTGCAAAAGTTTCAGAGGGAGGGATTGAAGGGAGATCTAGGTTGGGATCAAGAAGTTTAACATTTCTTCCTTATAATCCGGTATCCACTAAAAGAATTTCACAGCAAATCCTTTAAAATAATAGTTAGAGACAAAGAGGAAGTCTTTTTTGACATATTCATCACAGTAATGAATGTATACTAATCTATCAAAATGGTGAGAGATACTTACCTGATTATTGTAGAATTCCTGTAGCCAATTGATGAGGTTGGTCATTTATGATTTTGGCCCATTCCATAATGCAAATAAACCAACATTTTGGCACTCCTTCCAACGGTCTTCGCTATCTTGATTACTAATAATAAGGAATTGTTTCTCAGATTTGATGGGATTGGGTTTAGGAATTGAGAGGGGTTGAATGTTAGGATGAATAGGGAGATTGGATATAGGGTTTCTGCAATGAGGAGGAATATATGTAGTAGGTGTAGCAACAGGAGAATCGAGACTTGTGAACACAAACCTCCTAGGGTGACTAGGATCTGCGAAGGAATCAGATAGAAAACCTATTGGTTGAGGAAACAACTCATTTTTATTTTGTTTTGCATATTTAGTGAGATTAAGAAATCGGATTTGATTATTAAGGCTTGTCGTAGAGAAAATGATAGGGCAAATACTATTCAAGCCTAGGGAGTAGAAAAGTTTGGGAGATTCATGTAATTAGAAGTTTGGGGATTTACCAGAGTTTTGCTAAATTTCTCCCGGTAGGAATGAAATGGAGGTACCTATTTCGAGACCAAAGTGGCTCAGTTGCAGGCATTCCCGACTGCATTTGTCAGTCTTAACTTCTATCTTCTTTGCATCATTTGCTAAGATTTCTGCTGAAGCGGCCCTTGAATATTTGAGGTTTGTCCGCTTTGCACCTTGATGTTCCAGTTCCTTTTGCTCACCTAGGACCGAAAACGGGTCCGATGTTTCTACAACATAATTGAAATTTGCAAGAAGATTATTATTGAAGGGAGGTACATCAGAGAGAATTCTCCCTAACTTTTTCCTCTCCTTGCTAGGGTTTCAAAATTTCGACAGTGGATGCGGCACCGAACGAACATTAGGTTCTGATTTTTTCTCAAAAATCCCTATCTTCCTAGCTTTCTAGCCTTGATCGCATAGTTGTTTGTCTTCTATCACATAATTCACATTATTCACAATAATGATGTTTGCTCTGCTCGCCATTTTGAATTTTTTTGTCAATAAACTTATGTAAATTTATATTATTTAGACATTAATGAAAAATGAAAAATAAATAAATCTATAAATAAAGAACGCTTCTAATCTATATTTTCCTTTTAGCATATATATATATATATATATATATATATATATATATATATATATATATATATATATATATATATATATATATATATATATATAAACACTTAATTTCATAATAAAATTAAAATATAACCTTTCTATTTTTTATTTAATTTAATTTTTCATTTACCATAAAAATTATTTCATGTTTAAAAATTAAAATAGTTTCTAATTTTAAAATGTATTATCAGTTAATTTTAAGATAAATCTAAAACCTAAACTTTAAATCTTTAATTTTAAGATAAATCTAAAACCTAAACTTTAAATCTTTACGAAATCTTTAATTTAAAATTATTTATAGTTATCAATTAATTTTATAAAAAGTTAATATCTCTTAAAAATGGGTAGGCGACTTCCGCATCGAAACCTATAAAATGCAATTCATCCAGAGATTTGAACATTACATCCTTCAAATAAATAGAGTATCGGATCGTGTGTGCACACCCCCAAGTAAGCAGTTCATCTGAGAGGAATGTCTAGGCTGATCGTGCAGCCCGTAGGGCAAAAGCGGCTGACAAATATTGCAGTGGTTCGCCTCAAGAAACATGGCATGCGTTATGAAATAGCTTGCTATAAAAACAAGGTGCTCTCTTGGCGTTCTGGAGTGTAAGTACTAATCTGAATCGACCCCCTGTTTCTAACTTCTACATCAAATAAATATAAGCTGTGTGTATTATTGTCCATCATAAACAGCCCTAATTTGAAAAAAAAAAAAACGCGAAAATATTACGTAGGTCATCTGCAACGGGCATCTGTGCTTACAAATTTTAAGAGTGCCTTTATTTCTGGTGGTTTCACGAGTTGCATTCGTTGTTATTGTTGATTGTTTTGCACAAATTTGTCTGTGACAATATGTGGGAAAAGATGTATGATAAAAATCTTGACTGATCATGTAGCCTTCAACCTTTTAGCTATAACATAATCAGTAGTGTGCACATAATTTTAAACCAATTTCATATCATGTCCCTCCCTCAAGGCTAGAATTCCTCATCCTGCAAGGTGACTGATTCTGCTTTTGTTAGGCCCTATTTTCAACTAGCCAAAATTTGAAATTTTGTATTAAATTCATTTTCTGGCTAATCTGAGTATTGTGCATTTGGTGTAAATACATCAACAATTTAGTCTAATTGGCCAATATAGCTTGATGATGTTGAATTGGAATATTAGATTTACAAACGATCGATGTCCTTTTTGGTCATGCCCATGACCGACAAAATGTCCACATGCTAATGATCAACAAGCTGGCTAAGTGCCTTGAAAGACCAGCGTTCTCTCAGGTGAGTTTGTTGTGATGATCTTCTAATTGGCTGATTTGAGAAGTTATAAAAGTTATTTAAGGTATCTGATGAAAGTGAGATGCCTGGCTATTTTGATTAAAATCAGCTCAAGTGTGTGTCAGATTTCATAAAGTTCTCCACCTTCCCAAAATTCCCCACACACATACTAAAAGAAAAAATAGGTTTGTCCAAGCTATTGGGAATGTTTAAAAGAAATTTAAAGGAAATTGAGTTGGTGACTGATAAAAGCTTCTTTTGAAGTTGATAGCGTTGTAATCAATTCCCATTCATTGGCAACTTCAATAACTTGTCTAAGATTACTAAAACTCCAATACAATGAAGCATTGGTGATATCAAATATGTGCAAGGTGGTGGTAGCAATTCCATTCGGTACTCTGAAATTCGACAAGTTTGTATCAAGTAAAAATGTGACTGTGTTAAAGATCTCCATCAAGCATATAGATGGTGAAGGCCCTATCGGGTAGGGAAGCCACCATTCCAAAGCCTCCTTGCTGCGTGAACAGGTTCTGGACATCCATAAAATTCTATCAGTGAAGAAGACAACAGGCACGTGTTGTGGTTTTAGAGCTTGATAAAAAATGCACATTTGGCAACTACAAAATAGAGTGCAATCTCCCATAGCATGTCACAATCACAGGAATGTGCAAGAAAAGCAACTACTGAAAATTTTAATCAAATGAAGGTGGCAGATGTGAAGTGGATTCAACAACCTTTGCCAATATCTTCACAAGACTGCACACCAAGAATGCTTTTGGACAGGTCACATACATGCAAGAATAAATGTGGAATCGATAAGTTTGGCAACTTTTAAACGTGCCTGAAATCATGAAAGGATGAAAGCTCAAAGGAATACATAATTATGCATAGACACATTGCATGTATGTGTAAGGAGTTGTGGTGAAGTTTTGAAAAGATTGACTTATTTCTCCATCGATGATCTGGTGAACTTCTGGAAATTTATTGAAATGTCTACATACTCCCATCATAAGAGGATCAATAGCTGCAATTTAATAATTTACGGTTTTGAAAAGTTGGTCAACTTTTATAAACTATTGATAAAATGGAGGCTTCATTGCATTCAAAACATGTTCAAAAGGGTGAACTTCATTAGGGAGTTTTGAAGTTTTAACAAAAACAAAATCTTTTTAGAAGACTGAAAAATAGAGGAGGAGGTAGTTACTATAACTACCAAAGATAACATTATCGCATCTACTATTGTTCTTTAAGCCTGTGCCGCCAACCTCTCTGCCTGAGCAAAATGTAGAATCATCGACAAAGCACCTTAATTGTTTCACAAAATACCAAAATAAAATATCATATTGATCAAGGAGATAGGAACTTTGGTGCACGATATGGACATCCATCATTGCAAGAAGCATATAAAGCTTTCTAATTACAGTGGGTAGTAAAAATGGTTGAGCATAGTCACGACACATAGAAGATATACAAAGCATAACATTGGATAGAATGCTTCAAATCAAATACTATTAAATACCAAGCAATGGCTAGAGCGATTGCATAAAATGAATTTGGTTAGAGTGGGTAATTTTCAAGTTGTGATTTACTAATTTAAAGTTGCATTCCAAAAAACTTCTCCAATCTTCTTTCTACCTGTATAGAGATAAAGTTTTGATAGTTATTAAAATGTATAAAGGATTAATATTATAGTTGGAAATGTTGTGGTGGAAATTAGTGCAACACGAGGAATAAAAAACAAAGCAAAAATTCCACAACAAAATATTGTCTCAAAGGATGAAAGAGGTGATTGTGAGATGTGCACAAGGAATCTCTCCAAATATTTTGTCATTTTGTCATTGAAGTATTAACAATGAGATATGTGTGCAACTGGAAGAATAGAGAAGGTACTCAAAATATTAAATAGTGTTGCCTTAGAGGATCAGGTCTCACGACATAGCATGACTACACACTATGTAGGAAATAGGATTGTGGGAAAAGGGTTTCAAAATGCCAAGAAGATGCAATTCTCAAGTGAAAATATTTATATCCTCATTGCCTACACAAAAGATAAGAGAAGTATGGATATCCATCAAAGCGTGATGATATAAGAAAATATCATTAGATTTATAAACATAAATGCACTAATGTGAATGCATTCAAAATGATCAAACAGTTTGACTCTCATAACCACAGGGATTGGCAGAAGATGTCGAATGAATCTTGTAATGATAATAATAATAAAAAGTAATGAAATGAGTGAATGCACTATTCTAATCATAAATTTTTGATATGTGCTCATGTGGTAGTCAATGTTTATGAAGATAGTTGGCTTTGCCATCATTCTATTTGGAATGTTCAACTGTGCAGTTAAAGAGGATTCTAGAAGATATGCTCGACTTGGCAATGTAAACATCAATATAGACATGAAGGGTTCATCGAGATAGGGAGAGACACATTTTTATCAAGCACAAAGAGTTGATGGAAGTTTACTAGCAATGCAAACAAGATAACTGAATGTTCTTATTTGATTTTGTCTGAATGGAGTTCATTCAAACATGAGCAACATGTAGGAAGTCTTATGATGAAAAATACTTTTCACAAACAATTGACAAAAGTACAAGGTGAATATTTGATTGTAGAAGGAGGAGCGACTTTCAATTTAGAATTGAAGTGAATTCCCTTCAAGACCAAGTTCTTCATGATTAAAAGAAGATGTGACGCTTCCTTCGAATTGAATGATGTCTTGTTTCTTCTTCCAAGGATAACCAATTTCAAGTTATATGTTTGTAGAAGTGACTTGTGTTGCTCATTGTAACTAAATTTAAGTTTTGGGTTCAATGTTTGTAAAGGTTGGGTAAATCCTAACTTTTTTTTAATGGGTAGTTACTCTAACTGATTGCTTGGGTCGTTATCCTATGTGGTTACTCTAGGTAGTTATCCTAAGTAGTTAGGACATTGGTTAAGAGGTTATGCTAAGTAGTTATGCTAAGTACAAGCTCATTTGCATTGTAAAAGGGGAGGATAACTTTTTGCACGAAGGGGGGAAACTATGAAGAAATTTATTTAGAGAGTTTTGAATTTACACTGTGTGCAAAAGCATCTTTGAATTTGTATATCTTCAGAGAGACAATAAATAATGCATTTATTGGTATGTCTAGATATATTTTTCAGTTATCATTACTGGTTTATCATATGTTAAGTTGGTAATGTATTTGTGCATTCATGTAATCCATCAGTTTCTTATTCAAATGATGTATGTAATTGATGAAGATCAATCACGCCCTGGTACCTAGGCTTTAATGTGATAAGATAACCTCTCTCCTCGTATGTTGAGATTTTTTATCCTTAGTTCATTATTCTGTACCCAAATATTATTTGTGTTGCTACCCACTTTGTAATCTTTTGATTATGCATCTTAGCTAGTATTCGTATGTTTTCTATTAGGGTTTATCTTAATCATTTTCTTTAGTTTTGTTTTGTCTCCTTTATGTACTTTCAGGTGAAAAGTACATAGAAATATAAATACCCCTATCATATGAGGGAGCTGCTCCTCTAAAATGCAGAGGAAGGTTGCATTTTGATAGTGATCGAGCTTCAATCTATCTAACTCTTGGTGCAGTTGTAACTGCTGCTCGGCTGAACAAGGTCGTTTTCAAAGAAACACTCGCAGTGACAAATCTGTTTACCAACAACTTTCTAGAAGTAAATTCCAAACTTTACTGTAGGATGTTTGAGAGCTATGCATGGGACTTTTAGTGCTTTAGAAACATAAGCAATAACCTTCCCTCCACAGGGCGCCATGCTTTTAGCACATTTAAAATGCCATCGGAAGTTGCAGTGTAACAAAAGCTTATCATCAAGTTCAAAGTTAGTATTAATTAAAATGCTGCATAGATAATAGAAGCAATTGAAATTATTGTGAACAAGGACACTTTCCATCATGAGCAAATGGATAAAATTGTCTTTGAATTTTGAACCCTTATAGAAACAATCTTCTAAACAAATTGAAGTGCTTTGGTTGATCTCCAGATCAATTTGGAACTTGCTGTTTTCATCTACTTTACGCTAAAGCAGCTATAAAATAATGGTCAAATGCTCAATGCTCACCAGTTGCAAGCTTTAATAAAGTTTCCCCAACTTTAAGATATGCTCCATGTTTTATTTCACTTTAGCATGTTATTTTTATTTATTGCACATTTATAATGTGGGTTGTCTACCATATTTATAATTTTTAGAAGGCTTTCCCTTCTTGTTTTGTTAACGAATATCTTGGTTATCTTCATGTGCTTCATTTTTGTAATATGGCATTATTATGTAACTAGAACTGTGTATCCATGAGAGTGTGTAAGTCCTAGGGATTTTAGTTGGCAGAGATGGATTGAGGGATTAACAGTGTAGCATGGCAAAGAGCCAAAAGAAGAATTCACATGTTAGAACCATATGGAATTAAGGGCAAAAAGTCAAAATCATGGTTTTATCAGTAGAATCGTGTCATAGTTATGTTGAAAATCCTGTGCAGAAATTGATAAAAAATGGTATTTTTAGCTGTCCAGACTTTGTGCCTCTCCTATGCAGGTCTGAATCTCCATTAAAAATGTATTTTTTTTTGAAAAATAGCACTTTATTTTGACTGAGCTTTTTTTCCAAAATTGCAGCAAAGTCTGTGATGAAAATAAATTGTTTTTCTCAGTAATATATTTTTAGTTTTAATAAAAAAAAAAGTACTTTTATAATAAGAGTTCCAGTGCTGATAATTCAAAAATACCCCATGAGCCACCAAGCCACCCTTTACAACTTTGAACAATTTGCAGTTGGGATTTTCAAAGAAACCCTAGCCCAACACCCAAATTCGTCAGAAATAACAGAGATTGCAATTTGTTCTACACAGGGTGTATGCCCAAAAGCCACAGACAACCCACATTACATAATAACAGTAAATTTTTTAAACAAAATTTGTCATCACTAAAAATTGGTATGCAGGCTCCAAATTTACATCGAATCCTTCCATTCCATCAGCTTCCTGATAATGCTGAACCACAACCTAACCATCCCTAGAACAATTACCAAACCAAAGTGCAGGTCAGTGGCCAACCACCATTGAAACAAACCAAAAGAACCACTATTTGGCGACCATTCTCAGTCCCGTGCACCAATGACAACCGTAGTATAATTACAAAATTCACACCACAAAAAATTTGGCATCCTCCATGCCAACCTAGAAGTACAAGATGATCATTCCCAACCCAGTCTAAATAAGAGCCAAAACAAGAAACATGTACACAAAAACTCCAAAACCGTCAATTGAAAAACCCTGGACTAGGAAAAGAAAAATAGAGAGATGCAGGGGTAAGATTGGAGATTGTCGATCATCCATTAGTGCTGATCGTGTGCCACAATTCCAACATTTCGTTCACACGTTAAAGAATTGATTCTTGCTTTTGGGAAATCCTTACCACCATTACCCGCCTCCTTTGTTTGAGTTTCTCGTGGAGTTTGGCTTCATCCTCCTCAGTCCGCCCAACATTGCATTTCATTCTTTCATTGTCTTCATCAAGGAAATTGATCACGAGCAATTTCACATCAAACTAGCCTTTCCTGGCCTCTCTAAACCTTTTGTTTCTGAACCTTTCATCAAAACGCCACACACTGGTCATGTACTTTGTGCCCTCAATTTTTGCAAGGCTGTTCAGTTTGTCTCCCAAATTAATTCCTAGCCTTAGATCAGATTTTGCTAATATCTCATCAAATCCTCCTAGTGTCTTCCGAGGGACAATTTTGTCCATAATCAGCTTGATGATGATGGCTTTATCTTCACCAAGCTGTAACACCCAGGCCACAATCATGGAGGAAATGTCTGTGCTGGTCCTGTGGTGATTCTTAACTTGATGGAACATTTCCCCTAGTAGAATTGAGATGCTCTCTATGGGCTTGTTATCCACAAGTTAAACATTTTATCCAATGTTAATTTTTTGCTATGCCAATGAAATGGGTTTTGTTGCTTGATGCAAGTGAGAGTTTCCATCTCTTCCACTTGCAGAGAACTTCAGAAATGAGAATGAAATGATAAAAAAAGAAATCTAACTCAAAATTTATTCTTGGAGGCACACAAACCAAACACTCCATCATACTCAATCTGATCGTCAGTGGTTAGTTAGCAAGCACAACAAAAACCACATTGTACTCCTATCACATCTTTGCATGTCACCTGCATGTCTCATTAATTGGTTGCAGTTGTTTGTGGCCAAAAGAGAGTTGTAGTTATTATGGAGGATTTCCCACATCCATCCTTAATTTTTGGAAACCCTTGAGTACGATTTCATACATGTTGTGAGTTAAAGCCCAGTTTGACAGTGTGTCAGCTTCTTTATTGCCTTGCCTTCTTACATGTGTTAATTTGAAATCCTCCAAAGAGGTTAATTCTCAATAATATGGTCGATGTAATTCAGCAGGTGCTGAGCATCCATGTCACCTTTGATAATTGCATTAGCAATGATCTGTGAATAGCGCTCCACATGTAGTTTCCTTACAGCTTCTTTTCTGCTCATATTGCGAGTAAAGTTGCTTTTACTTCAACATTGTTAGTTCCATCCAATAAGTGTTTCCTGCCGCAAGCAATAAGATCACCATTTAAATCTCAAATGATAAATTTTGCTCTTGAAGGTCCAAAGTTACCCTTTGAAGCACCATCAGAATTACATTTCCACTAGCCTTCAATAGGTTTTTCCCAAACAACACCAACAAGTGCACCAATAGATGGATTAACCCATCCTTACCCATTTACAGGCCAAAAGGGTTTGTGGTAACCCAATTGTGACTTGAACCGAAGTTGATGCGTAGCACTACGATCATTAGCCTAACACTACGCCTCACGACTTGTGTTCACACCAACTCGGCTACATATGCGCCCTTCAAAAGGGTTCATGGTAATCCAGGTGTGACTCGAACCAGAGTTGATGCATACTATTAGGATCATTAGCCTAACACTATGCTTTATGACTCACCTTCACACCAATTGGGCTACACATGTGCTCTTAAAAGGGTTTGTGGAAATCCATGTGTGACTCAAATTGGAGTTGATGCGTAGCACCGAGATCATTAGCCTAACACTATGCCTCATGACTTGCCTTCACACCAACCCGACTACACACGCACCCTTGTTATGAAAATCATTGTTCTTTTATTAAAAAATGTGGGATTTTTTTGCAAAATGTGCACCAATGGGATACTTAAAAAAGTAGTGTCCTCTGCTCGAAGACTGCCAATTTCAATGATTAACACACAGTATATACGTCAAAATCAAATTTATTTTAAGAAATGATGAATATTTCGTAATAAATCTAATATTTAACACATTTAAGTCTATTCTTTCTCTCTTAAACATGCCTTTAAGGACGGTGTTGATGCGAGTTTTGTGTCACTACATAACATATTAGTAATTGGATGCTTGATACAGAATATCAAATACACAATTCCTCTCTTGAAAAGTTATCTCTCATGGGACATGAGTATAACTCCAATGTTCCTTACACCGTTGGATACTCGCTCAGTTTTATCAATGTGATTTGTTGGTAATCACGTAGGCGGCCTTACGTTTTCTTGTTTGAGAAAAATTTGGATCTTGGTGAGAAAATGGAGATGGTGGTTCGGTGTGAATGCTAGATGATGTTGATGGCGCGATGATGGCAATGTAGGGTGAATGGCGATGGAAGGTGAGAATGCCGATGTTTTGGTTTACTTCTCTAACTAACCTCTTCTAAGCATGAAATTTGGCTACTCAACTACTCCTACTCCTAAGAATGGAAGGTTAGCAGATGGACGGGGATCGAATCTAATGAAGGCTAACTAGCGGCCCTACCTCCATAGATGCAACGCTTCAAAGGAAAGTAAACTAGATCACCACACAAAGCCTCCCAACCAGCCGCTAAGATGCTAGTGGCCTAGTGTTGACCCCTATCAAACATCTACCAAAGCTACCATGCAACTATCCATTTTATTTTACTCTTACTTTAACAACTTGAAATGAAATTGCTTCAACTTGAAAAGAAAATTTAACTATGTGGAAGTAGAAAACATGCAATAACACCCAATGTTCTTAGTCAACATGCAATGAAAAAGAGAGCACTTTGGTATTATTTTCGCAACAATTTCTCCAACCCCCTTCTTGATGGTTTCTTTGATACCCTCCTTGATAACTTCCACCTTGATTCTGGTAGTTATTCCCTTGGTTCTGATAATTGCTTCCTTGGTTGTTTCTATGGGAACTTTGGAGTTGATTGTTCTGATTTCTCAAATAGGTGACTTCCGTGGATAGCTTCTTGACTTGGTCAATCAACTCTTTCATCTCATCCTTCTCTTCTTGTGTCCTCGTGGAGGAACCTGCACCTTGTAGATAAACTGGTACTGAGGGTGGTGCTTGAGATAATGGAGGTCCCGGGTGTACCACCAATTGATTTGTAGGAGCTTGGTAAGCAAGTTGTGGAACTGGATTGTTCGGATACCTTACACCTTGAGGTTCTATTCCTTGTTGGCCTAATTGCCTCCCAATCTTAATTGCTTTAGTGTAAGCCTCAGTTAGCGTTGCAGGAGCAGGATTCGCCATCCTTGTGAACATAGCCGTCTGGCTGTCTAAGGCACTGTAGTATGCTTCCAATGCACCCGCCTCTGTTATTGTGTAAGGAGCTTGCAATCTCGTGTAAGCCTTATGGAAACGATCATTGAAGGAACTTATTGACTCTTTATCACCTCTCCTGATGTCCACAAACATTCTATGTAACTCCAGGGGTGTGGTGGGCATACCAAACTTTGCAATAAAGGCTTCCCTGAGTTGAACCCATTCCGTTATTGATGATGCTGGCAAATTGACAAACCAGTAATATGGTTCCTCACTCAATGAATAGGGGAAAAGCCTACATGCAACATCTTCTTCTTGAATTCTTCTGTTGCATAATGCCTCTTGAAACACTTTGATATGCTCTTCTGCTGTGCGGTTAGGGTTATTGACAAAAAACTTGGAGCAAAAAACCTCAGGATTCTTAGGTAGATCATGGTACTGTTGGAATGAAATGGGTGAAGCATTCTTTTGAATCCATGGTGGTTGAGCCATTGTTGGTTGATTGGCTTGAACTTGAACTTGAACTTGAACTTGAACTGGCGAATTAACCAAAGCTTGGATTGTTTGACCACTTGAGGAGCTAGCTAAGTTTGATATATCAGCTACCTGACGATTCCTTGACCTTTTGGGAGATTCTAACACAAGTAAGTCTTCTTCTTGGTGTGGTGTATTTCTCAATATCCTCTGTCTCTTATCCGATATCAATCGCTCAAATCTTTCAGGGGAAAAAGATCCAATCTTTCTATCCAGCTTGAATATAGTTCAGACCCGACTCAAGTGATTCTCTAATTCGAGTTCTCTTTGATAATAGCTTGAGCTTGTCTTTGCGCCTTTCTTTCTCTCTCAAGCTTCCTTTCCAATTCTCTTTGGCGTTCCAACTTCCTTTGAATTCTCCTTTCAATAGCTCTTGCTTTCCTTTCTTCTTGATTCAATACTTCAATGGTGTCCAAATACTCTCTGGTGTTTTCACTTTCCTCCCAAGCAATTGAGCCCAAACTGGCTACAAGGTGATCCTAAAGTGTTCTCCAAGTTGCTCTAGGTTGATTTGATCTAGGAAGCACCATTCTTCTTCATACTTATCTTGAAAGTTTCTCAAAAGGGAAAATTTCTTGCCCTCCTTCTAGCGCCAGATAATGTTGATGCGAGTTTTGTGTCACTACATAACATATTAGTAATTGGATGCTTGATACAGAATATCAAATACACAATTCCTCTCTTGAAAAGTTATCTCTCATGGGACATGAGTATAACTCCAATGTTCCTTACACCGTTGGATACTCGCTCAGTTTTATCAATGTGATTTGCTGGTAATCACGTAGGCGGCCTTACGTTTTCTTGTTTGAGAAAAATTTGGATCTTGGTGAGAAAATGGAGATGGTGGTTCGGTGTGAATGCTAGATGATGTTGATGGCGCGATGATGGCAATGTAGGGTGAATGGCGATGGAAGGTGAGAATGCCGATGTTTTGGTTTACTTCTCTAACTAACCTCTTCTAAGCATGAAATTTGGCTACTCAACTACTCCTACTCCTAAGAATGGAAGGTTAGCAGATGGACGGGGATCGAATCTAATGAAGGCTAACCAGCGGCCCTACCTCCATAGATGCAACGCTTCAAAGGAAAGTAAACTAGATCACCACACAAAGCCTCCCAACCAGCCGCTAAGATGCTAGTGGCCTAGTGTTGACCCCTATCAAACATCTACCAAAGCTACCATGCAACTATCCATTTTATTTTACTCTTACTTTAACAACTTGAAAAGAAAATTTAACTATGTGGAAGTAGAAAACATGCAATAACACCCAATGTTCTTAGTCAACATGCAATGAAAAAGAGAGCACTTTGGTATTATTTTCGCAACAATTTCTCCAACCCCCCTCTTTACAAATGAGAGCCAATGGCCTTATATAGAGGTCCAAAATACAATGGACGGTAGAGATCAAAACAAGATCGACGATCCAGATTGGATCCAAAAACCCTAATTAGGGTTGCCACCCCATTGGCCAATGAGAAGATGCCACCTCAATGGACCAATGAAAAAAGTGCAAAAGTGGCAACCAATGAGAAGACACCAAAATGGTGGCCAATCAGAAACAAACACTTGTCCTATTCTAGAAGAAAGAGAAAGTTGCCACTTGGGCTTACATAAGATGATCTTCTAATATAATTCTTCCTTTTTCTTTTGTTCTTTTAGCTAAGGCAATGAACTTAGCTAGCCTTTCGTTAACTTCTTCCATAGGAGGACAAGGTGTGTGCTTCGCTCGGAGTTCTGCTGACTTTGCTACGCTGTTTGCTGCTTGTAGTATCCTTTCGTGATCCTTCTCATATTCCTTTGCAAACCCAATAAAAGCATTGAGTGAGGAAAGGGTGTTCAGATGTTTCCTTTTGACGGCTGCCTTTCCTAACTCATCCAATCTCGATCCAAATCCTGTCTCACTGACATCCTCCTCTCTAATACCCTCAAAATCAAGCGTCACCCCAACGTCGCTCATCATGGTCGAAATGGAAGTGTTGACGCTTGGGCCGTGTTGTGCAATCTCATCATGAATTTCTTCAAGTGTTCTGAATCTGGTAGTCAATGCGACATACCAAGATTCAACTATGCTCAATCCTCTCTCATCAACCAACCGGGCTCTTTCCAAATATGCCTCCGGTAGCCTAATGAACGCCTGCAGCCTAGGAATAACCAAATCCTTGATGGGAAGAAAATTCTTCCATTCCTCTTCAAATAATCTGAATTTGTTTCTAACAGTCACCAATGACTGGAATGTTGAGATGAAGGAGGGCAAGAAATTTCGCCCATCTTGGATTGTATCATAGATCCAACCCCTTACTTCATGTAACTGAGCTGATACCTCTTCTGAATTGCTCCCGCTGTCTTGAGGAAGGGCTGCCTGATGCAGCTATTGGATTGGCTGGCAATCTCTCCAATATTTGTTTTTGGCCTCCAACTTTACTATCTTTTCGTTTGCCTTCCTCAATCTTTCTCTGATTGATGCTATGCCTTCTTGAACCTCCTCACATTCCATATCATCTGTATTTCTTCCCAAATTATGTTCTACTATTTCGTACTCCTGGGGTGCAATCTCATCCGCTGCCTTATTGACTGTTGGTATAGCAATCTGAACCCTTCGGTGACCATCACTGTCGCTTCTGATTACCCCTGCCACTGTATTTGCCATCTGTTTTTGGTTCTCGCTATCATCCTTTTCTATTAGTCCTTGGATATCATCAACTGCGTGAGCCATTACCACCTCGCCTCTCGGCATAAGCATTTGCCTTAACCATAGTGGTGCAGTGCATCTCCCCAAATCCGGATTCGGTTCGACCAACAAAGCATCACCAACGGCCTTAGACGCCTGACTTATCTCTTCAATATCAATCGGCCCATCTTCTTCTCTACTAGTTTCTGCCATATTTCCTTGCTGGTTCTCCGAGAGAGGGGAGTACTCCGTACTTTCACTGTAGCCACTTGATTCCGAATCAGAGCTCACCTCCACTGCGGCCCCTTTATCACTCGAATTGACCTCTTGGCTTCTAGCCTTAGTTATACTCTCCCTTGACGGCGCTGCCCGCTGTCTCTTGGCTGGAGGTTCCGAACGTTCTTGGCTTTTCTCTACCTCCAAAGCCCTCTTCTTGCTATTTCTAACTGTCTCCGATTGCCGGCCACTTCCTTCACCCTTCTGTCTGATTGATTCTACTAGACCTTCCTTTGGTTTCATCATCTCATAAGTAAGGAAAACCTTTTGTCTTTGTAGCTTTCTCATCTTGGCATTATACCACGACTCGGTATGCAAATCTACTGTCCTTGTGACTGCCTCCAAGGAAGGATCCTGATGATCGTCCCAATCCACTGGATTCAACTCTGTTCCAACTACTGTCTCATAGTCTTCTCTCAACACACTACGATCATCCTCCAATTGATCGGGAATATCAAGGCCTCTCCATCTGATATCTCTCATCATGTTCACCGACAATCTCGAGAAAGCTAGCTTTCTCACGTGAAAATCATCCTTTGCATTGGCCCAAAAGTCCTCTATAGTGGGAACATGCTTAAATTCGCTTCCATGAGATGCCTTGATAAGACCAACAGGGTCGAATCCTTGCCTTGCTCTGTACCATCCTAGATGATACCACTCCAATTCCTTTTCCGCAGCCTCAAAGGTGGCCCGATTTGGGCAACTATCATTGCCAATTATAATTGAGAAGGAAACGCCTGTTTTCCCCTCATTCCTCATTACTCTATCATAGTGCTCAAGCTGCCTAGCCAATTCCATCAAAACTACCTTGTCAGGCGGGTATCTTGGAAGCCTCTTGGGACAAACTGTACTTCCTGCCACTCTAATGTATGTGAATTGCGGGAATTGGATGAACCAACTCCCAAACTTCTTAATCCTTGCTTCTGCTTCCGATGAAAGTCTCTTAGCAGGCGCCCCTTGTAATACCCTTACTGTCTTCATGGCGAATGCATCGCAAAACATCTTGTAATCCTCGTTATTGTGCAAATGAAGCTGCGGATAGCATTCATGCACCAAATATTGCCCCGGCCCATTACCAATCTCTCCTAAGGCCCTAAGTCCCGGACTCTCATACAATCTAGCAATTAAGTAAAACAGATAGGATCCCATGTAGAATTGCCTTTGGTTTTGAACTGTTCTAAGTTGCAACTCTAAATTTTCACTTATGATCCTAGCCCAATCAAATTTTCCTTTTCCCTTTTCAATTTCATCAATGAAGAAGTACATCCAGTTTTCGAATTGCATAGCTTGAGCTAGGCCCATGATCCGGCTGAGAAGAACAATGAGATCGCCATATTCCGGCTTGAAATCTGCCACTGTAAGCCTTGTTGATTTGTTAACTCCTTTCCTCCCTTCGCGTATCCAATTCCGCTTTAGATGTGAGAAGTAGGCCTCTTGGTTACCTTGAAATGATTTGGCCGCCTGATCCACCATTACAACTGTCATGCCCTTGCTCCGGGGAATATTAAATGTCTCTTCAATTGCTTGTTCGCCAATGTTGGCCAACACTCTCTTCCCTTCGCCAAAAATGATGGATTTACTGTCTAGATCAAATCTGGATGCACATTCCATAATCAATTCCGGACAAGGCAAAGTAGGAGGAAAAGCTGCTGCATGTACAATTCCGCTCTTGTATATCCTCTTTGCCAAGGGGGATTGTCCTTCCTTTAGTCTGTCCCTCATCCGTATCATGTCCACTGTAGCGATATTAGTATCGGTTATTTTCTTCATTTTCGAGAAGAAGGAAGTTTTGGGCGTCATATCCTCTTTGTCTTTCTTAGCGTTTGCCCGCTTGGGATTCTTACTTGCACTATCATCCTCCATGCTTGTCTCCCTATTACGGGATGGTAGAGTGGTGGACCAAAAGGCAAGAAGAACCAAGTAGTGCAATTCTTAGAAAAGAGCGAAAGAATGGATGTCAGCTTAAGCACTCCTTGCAACTCTAGATGATGACTTTCACCTTAACTAATAATCTTACAGCAACTTTTCGGAACCCGGGATATGACATCAAAGAATTACAAATCCCTTTGCAAATTAGAAAACAAAGCCTCTAAGCTTATCCAACACTTGCCTTCTATGCAAAAATCAAACTTTCATATGTATCTCTTCTCCCAACAAAATTGCCCAAATCTGATATAAAAATTGCAGCCCCTCTAGAAAATCAGAATTTTGTCTTCCACAAATTTCGGCCCCCACAAAATTCGGCTAAGCAAAGGAGCAAAATTTGTAAAATCTGCCACCTAGGGCACAAATCGCAGCCCACAAAGTGGAGCAAAAATCCCCAAAAACGCAAAAAATCTGGCCCTTAGACAAATCGCCCAACAATGGCAATGGAGAAATTGCCCAAAAATCGCCAAAAAACTGCCTTCCACCAATTTTGCCCAAGTCTGGAAATCTGCCCTTGCTTCAAATTCGCCCAAGCATGAGGAGCAAATGAATTGATGAAAATGAAATGGGAGGGGACTCCCTTTATAGCAGCTTTCACCTTCCTCCCAGGCTGGCCGACTTGGTCCTATAGAGGAAAAAAAAAAAACCAAAATTAAAGCTAAGTTAGTGGCCCACTTTAAATACTTTGCCAAAATTTTAATTTTCTAAAATGAAAACTGCACTTTTAATTTACTAATTAACCACAAATTGCAAAACGAAATTAAATGGTGCCTTGGGGATGCTAAAAATTTCTATTTAATGAGGGTTTGCTAATTAATACATCCTTGAAGTTGAATTTTGGCTAACCAAAAGCCATTTCTTAATATTAATTTACCAATTTCATTAAATACCAAAAGCTTTCAAGGCAAATTTAATCTATTAAAGCCAATTTTTGCAATTTTCCTCTAAATCAATTTTGCTAAATAATTAAAATTTTATGACAAAAAATAAAATTGCCTCTAGAGTAAAAATTGATTTTGCAATTTAACTTCATCTTACAAAATTAAATTCTATTTCACCAAAAAAAATAAGATTTTCCAAGAACCTAAGTCTAACGAAAAATTTCCTTATTTGAAAATCATTCAAATTTACAATTAAATCCAAATTTTCAAAAGAAATCGTCTAAGTACAAAATTCACAATCTTATCCTGCCAAGTTGAAATCAATTTTGAACTTATTCGGCCTAAGGATAGAACTGATAGCTCTGGAAAATCAAGTTGAAACCGGGTGAAAAATACATCTAACCTTCTCCACTGGCCCTAAAGGCGATTAAAAGGGGGTCCCCAAGATTTTGGGGCGATGTGTGAAAACCTCACAACAGACGGGTATTTACATGTCGTAGGGCGCTTGACACCAATCTACAAGTAGACTTCCTCAAGGCATTGGAATTGCATTTTCATACCCATCTTGCAAATTTCCCTCGAGGCATTGGTAATACATATCCTTACTCATCTTGAAATTCACCTTTCTTGCGAGGTTTTACTCCACCTTTCCCGAATCGATAGAAATCTATCCTCTCAAGGGATTATAGTAAGTGACTAAGGATGCATTACACACACATTACTCATACATTACACACACACACATATAATAGAATAACTTTTTTACATATATAGCACCATATAGTAAGAATTTAGACATGCTATTCTTGCAATCTACATTAATTCATTAATGTTAGCCATACCATATATTAATTCAATTCCCTTTTACCTCTTCCCATAAAGAGTAGCCAATATAATTTATATTCTCTAACTTTTCTTACATAGATTATATGCTTTCTTGCTCCTTGGAAATACTTCTTATATGCAACTAATGGCCATGCTCTTATTACCTTTCTGTCCCTCTAGAGCTATCAAATAATATTCTATTCCTATTCCATACAGAATTCAGATATATTCTTCAATATCCTGTAAGTTAGAATGTACATGCTTGTCAGTGATATGAATATTCCTTCCATCGCTCTATTCTTCCTTACCATATCTAATACATAATATAGACTAATGCCCCATTGTTCCAGCCATGTAAGCTCCTAATCAGCCCTCTCTGTGCCTTTTCCAGATTGCAGTTACCATAGACTTTATGTCTGTTTCTTATTTCTTTGATCTGCATATTTATCACTGTGTGTAATATATCTGCAGCGATGCCTCTTTTCCTATGCTTTATATCTCCCATGTATGGAGAAGGAGATGTGTTCCATTATTGGTTGCGACTTATCCTTGTCCTCGATCGGTTGTCTTACATGTGCAATTTTACTCATTCTCTTAAATGCTTGCTCTGCAATCTCATTAGACATGTAAATATAATCCAATTGCCTTAGCCTCCAGACCAACTCAGAGAATATTCTTACCAAATATTAGTGAGGGTGCCATTTGTAAGTTTAGGAATGATAGTTAGTAACCATTGGTTAGACTATTCATTGCTGCTGTGAATTACTGATAATATATCGCTTGTTGATTTTTAATTATTTATTTATTAATTAATAGCTATTTATTTATTAATTAATAATTATTTAGTAATGATCAATATATAATTAATATTCTCTGTTAGTCAATGACTTAATTATTTATTTAAATTCTTATTACTGATTGGGGATATCTCAAAAGACGTGGAATTTGTTTCAGGTTCTCTTGAAGTCATGAAATTTGGATTTTTGGGTTTTGCTTTTTGTAAAAGCCATGGATGGAGGAAGATACCAGAATTTTTGTGTGGGTTAGCTAGGGCATGTGTTGGTTTGCTTCAAGTTTTGTTTTCATCAATTGGAAATTGCAATTTTTAGGTTCAAAATTATTGGTTTTGTCTAGAGCATGTTTCTGTGTAGTTTACAACCATTTTTTTCATCCACTCTACTTTAATGTCAATAAGGTTGAGGGCCATTTGAATATCTATATTTCTTTGTTAGTTCTATTTGAAAGGGCATGTGATTTTGAGTGTCAAAGATCATTAAGGTAGCTAGGGCACATAAGTGACTGAATTATTAAAGATTCATAGCAGGAAGTTACTTTTTAAATGGTCTCATTATCCAACATCATGTTGGAAGCTTGCTAGATATACTTTGGTGAAAATTATAATACGCACAGAAGTAGTGTTTGTGAACCATCCTTGAGTATAGATGTCACACAAATATTGTCCTTGATATAGATGACCATCCAACGGATATGGTTGACGAAGTTAAATTTGATGATGTGATAGAGAAGTATTCATGTTGATCAAGTCTTATGTGACAAATGAAATGGTTTTTGTTCATATATGATATTGTTTACTGCTAAACTTGTATTTAAATATTTTTGCTCACATATTGATATGCATATTGACAATTGAGTACTGAAATCGGTTATTATTTCCTAGACAGCATTCAAATGGTGTATGTTAAGGTTCTGTAATGTTTAAATGACATGCTTTATGCTTAGTTTCATATGAATGACATGTATATTTGCAAATTTCAGTGTATACATATAGCTGTCCCCAAAATTGCCAAAAAATTTGCCGTCTCAGAAACCGTCCCGCCATCCCCTGTCATCCCTGTCCCAGAAACTTGGGTGAACATAGAATATTTCTCACCATCCAGATAATGCAAGAATCATAACTCCTCTGATCATGTTAATGACCTTAGCCATGTCATTTGCAGCCTTGTAAGAAGAAAAATTAACTATAAGTGAGAGCCATTTTGAAGTCTAGTAGAACAAATTTGACACCTATCATTAATTGGTTATCTTGAGATGAGTTGTCAAAGCTTCACATTTCGACATCATATAATGCATATACTTGGTTTGTTGCTGCGCGTTCTTAGCTTTTATTTTGTTTTGAATCAGAGTTCCTGGAGACTCTAAAGATTTAGTTCTGACCTAGGCCACCCTGCCTTACAATAAACAGGTCGAATGGGATGAGCTTGCCAGAGATTAGATTTAGGACATCAACTTATTGAGCCAAACTATTCGAGCGGACTAGCAGGAAGATCTTGAGGAGTTTTGTTAATTCTTTTCACAAATTTTAAGCTGGCCGAGGTCCTACAGATTCACTTGGTCTAATTTTTAATTGGAAGAGTAAATGAGGCTCAAATTGGATGTCTCAGAGTACCAATTTACTGGTGCTTCCTTCATCAGCTATCTTTTCCTCTTTTAGCCATATTTACCAGTCTCAGACTCGGCACAAACTCAGGAGGCTGCTTTTGGACTTGGCACAGAGACTTGGCAGGTCAATTTTGGACTTGGACTCAAAATCAGCAGAGGCTGTACGATTTGACAAAAATATGATATATAGATTTTTTAAGGAACTGTACTCTTCTCTAAGTAAACTTTAAAATCACATAAAACTAATTAATCACATTCTACATTGATCACAAACACAACTGTACATTGAATATTTGAGCTGAAGGAAACAATATTTTTAAATATATAAATATTTTTAGTTCTGTTGACACACAAAACTCATTGATATCAATATCCATGGTAGAGAGAAGCTTGTATCAGTTTGCCAACATTATTGGCTCCAAGGTTGGTTCTGCATTATGTATTTGGTGTGTTCTCAATTTTGCTGCAGCCAAAGTAGGCGTTATGTGGGATCAGGATTGACATCTAAAATCTTCAAAACTCTGAAAAAATAAAGAAATAAAGAAACACTGAATAGATTATAAAAATGGGGAAGAAACCAGTGTTCCTTTAAGTGTTTGGGACAAGGGAGTCTAGGAACACTGGTATGCAGTTTCAGACATTAAAAAAAGTGTCAGATGTTGGGGACAAGAAGGTGACAGGAGGGGCATATAAATAACCTAAACAAATGAGAAGTAGCTAAATTTTTACATAGTGATGCAGTATGATGAACTTGCGGTTAAAATCCTCTGCCTTTTAGAGTTTTAGAGGATTATACTACTTCTCCCTTAAAAGTTACCTTCTCTATTTTCTTGCACCAAGTCTAGCAGGCTGTTCAGTTCTCGAAAGTGGATGTCTACTTCAAGTCCCCAAGTACCCAAGACATATGCGACGTCCTCTGGAATAAATGCTATTTTTGTTATTTGAAGCCAAATAAAGGAAAAGTGTACTGCTTTTCCATCTGGTGAATCCCAATTTTGTTTCTCATCTAAAAATCAAGACAGGTTTGTAGGTGGCAGTATCCAGTAGGACCAAGGGGCAGTATTCCTCATGAGGGTTGTGAGCAGCATCCTTGGCGTGTTTCCTGATGTGATCCAGGCTAGAGTCTAGGGATGTCAGTCTTAATTATATTTGGACTATGATGATAACATAGAAATGCTTTCAGTATATTTTTGTTAACCCATGTGATGCACTTTTTCGGTGTGCAGGGAGAAAGATTTAGATGAAGTGCTACAATCTCGTATAGTTTATTCAAATGTCTCAAAAGGAGTCCTTGCAAAATCTAAAGACTTAATTAAAGCTTTTGGAACTGATGATCAAGACAAAATATGTTTAGAGGTGCGTTGTATATCTTATCTCTTACACGTCCTTGAACAGTGTTGGAATACTTATAATGGTTTGTTGATTTGATTTGATTTGGAATTCTCAGATGGTATAAGTAATGCATTTTATATAACTTCAAAGAACACAAAAGGTAATATAAATCCAACTACATTGTTACAAGGAGAGTTTTACTAGAAAGCTAGAAAAACATATATCGGATTTTGCAGCCAAAGAGGCAATGATCACATCATAACCACTTGAATATAGCTTTAACATTCAAATTTAATTTCTGCTGGGGGAGCCATAGCTTTTCTAATCTAAAAGAAGTTAAGGCTTCTCACCAAAGGCTGACATACACCTCAACCTTGATAACAATCCAATAGCAGTCAACCAAATTGTATTGTACCAAAATTTGAAACTGCCCTTGACAATCCATGTGTCACCAAGGAGGGGGCCTATGCAAGAAAGAGGCAAATTGATTTAATAGTCAGCTTCAATTTTGAAGAAAAAACACACACACACACTACAATGAGTGGGGATGAATTAGCATAAGAACAATTTATACACATTAAAACTTTACCAATTATAATCAATCTTAAAGCAATGAAGAAAGCAGCCACACAAGTAACATCTAACAAAAGGAACATAAGATGCACATACAATTCTATGTGGAAACCCTTGCAAGAGAAACCACTACAAAATATTTGCTTATTATTGGAAACTTCTTACATATTTGTAGATACCAACCAACAAGAGACTATTAAAGAGTGTTGTAATATTTAGTATAATGGTCATGCGTGTAACTTTCTTATAGGTTAGTCAATTCTTAGTAACTTTCTGGTTCTTTCAGTTGTTTAGCTAGTTTAGTAACTCATACAGATATGGCACTTGTGTCATCACAAGTTATTGGAAGGGGGTGCTCAAGAATGTTGTAATATTTAGTATAATGGTCATGCCTGTAACTTTCTTATAAGTTAGTCAATTCGTAGTAACTTTTTGGTTCTTTAAGTTGTTTAGCTAGTTTAGTAACTCATACAAATATGGCACTTGTGTCATCACAAGTTATTGGAAGGGGGTGCTCATACTCAACCTTAATAACTCCAAAAAGAGTAAACCTTGCTCATCAAACCTTACTTAACTAATTTTATTCTTCTCATTCAAAACCTCCATCACCAGAGATAAGGTAGGAAGAGGTTCAACATAAGGGACAATTTGGAACACTGCATTATGCTGCATGTTCTTCTCATTAACACCCCTTTGGCTTTTATCCTGCTTATCTGACCTTGAAACAACATTGTGAGACAGATTAAAATTCTGGACACCTACCAGCTCATTCAATGCTATTTCAGCTTCCATGAAAAGCATTTCTGGGGCAACCGACCCTTCTGAGCCTATCCACAGTGGGTCCAGTACCATTGTGTCCCCATTAAATCAGACTTTACTGTGCTTAGGGAAGCCATTATTATCTGTAATCCCAGTCCCAAAGCCTTAATACCTGCCACACCATCTTTTTTTACCTTTGTAGAGTTTGGCATTATATTAACGAGATTCTGCATTAGAAAATTAAAAAAAGATGCCTGATTCCTGTTCAGTTCTCCCCATGCGGATACCAATTTCTTAACTATTGAAAATAGGAAAATATTAATATAACTAACTCATGACAACCTAATCACCTAAATAACCTTAAGTAAAATAGTGGTTACTTTATCAGTATTCCACGAGTGGTCCATTAGAATTGTGTTCCCCATTAAAACAGACTTTACCGTGTTTAAGGAAGTCAGCATTCTTTGCAATCCCAGTCCCTGAAGCCTGAATACCCCCCACATCATCTTTCTTGACTTTCTAGGGTTAGGCACGATTTTAGCTGGAATCTGCATTAGAAAATAAAAATAAATATGCATGATTTCTGTCTGCTTCTTGCCACTGGCATTCTAATTTCTTAACTACTGAAAATAAGAAATTAACTAACTTCACTAACTCAGGATAACCTAATCACCTACATAAGCTTAAGTAAAATAGTGGGCACATGACAGTATGAATATTTTTTCTTATTCAACTGAGTTTTTTAATTTCATTCTCAATCAAATGTGCTATTGGTTTCTTGTTTACATTCAACTTACACTGATATTTGTGTAACACACCGTTTTTTGAATAGTATAGCAGTTTCTATCCGTATGTCAACGTCAGAGTAATTCAGTTCTATTGCAGTTACTTTTCATTGGTCTCTGAATAAAATTAGTTATAATATCTAGGTTTAAACAAGATTTAAGTTGGTAAGAAAGCATATGGAAAAACATAATTGGAAATATATTGAGTGCATTTATGAAACATACTTAAGTGTTACATGGGCAAACCCGTAAATGCTATTGTAGTTTAACTTCATGCGGTAATCTACTTCCAAACAAATCCCATAATGGCATAAAATTCATGCATTCTGGAAAGATTCCCTCAATAATGCTTTCTAATCATGAATATTGATTACCAGATTCTGGATAAGGGAGAATTGCAAGTTGCGGGAAAGGAGAGAGATTCTCAGCTGTCAAGCCAGTTTCGTGACATTGCGACAATCATAATGGAGAAGACAATCAATCCTGAGACGAATCGTCCTTATACTATCAATATGGTTGAACGTTTAATGCACGAAGTCCATTTTGCTGTAGATCCACACAAAAGCTCAAAACAGCAGGTCAGTGAATAGCATTCCCAACTTTCTTGGATTGAGTTGATTTTCTAAAGAAGGTTATTTTTTGTCCATGGATGTGTATATTATAAATATATATACACAAATACACACACACACACACAATTAAAGTTTTGTTGCTGTCAATTTGATTTCAACATTAGGTTTGATTTATTAGTAATGATTGGACATTTTCCTTGGACTTATGATCTGTGTTTGTTTTTCATAAAACTTCACTGAAAAGTCTCTTTGTAGCATAGTGTTCATTTTTTAGTAATGATTTGAGTCTCGTCAGTTGATCTGTGGTCAAGTTGGAGTGCTTGCGGTGATTATGACTCAGATTTCAACCGTGATGGGCATATTTCCTGTATTACCAGAGAAGTGTGTGCATGTGCTCTGCTCTCTTCCATTACCTTTCAAAGCAAAATAAAAAATTCTTTAGATTTTAGCAGTTCAATTTGTTTATATTCTATAATAATATCTAGTTATTTTGATATTTACTGACCTGGACAGTTTTCTGTGTATTTGTAACATGTAAATGCTAGATTTAGCTTTTAAGCCACCGAATCACAATGATTGAAGTAAAAAATATAAAGAATCCAAATGAACAAGCTCAGCACTCCCTTAGCACTCATAATCAAGTGAACTAGTGAACTTCGTATAGAGAGGGGCGAGGGCTGTTTATATAGGAATATATGGGCAAATAAATCCAAGAGGAATAATATCTCCCATCTTCCTAAAATAGATGGAAGATTTACCTACGTGGGAAATGCCGAATACATGGTTATGGCAACATAGGTAAGAAAAACCAAATGGTTATGGGAGGTGGCTGATAAACTGAAAAGACTAGTCACCAAATTTTTTCTATCTATTTGTGACATTCTTCACATTCAATTTGTTAATCAAATGTCCACATTTTGGGATTTACTGTTTGTTGCCCAACCTTTGACCCCCGTACAAAAAAAATTGCTTTCCCATATCATTTTTTCCTAGAACCATTTCTTTGCTGTCGCAGGTGATTGGCTTCCTGACATTTCATTCAAACTCTCAAACATCTTAAATGATGTTTTAATTGGCAGGGCTAAATGAGGGTTCTGGAATAGCTACCAGGCCCCAGTGTAGTTCTCTTCACCATGCAAAAATCCAACGATCTTTCTGAAGACGGAAAAAGTTGAGTTGTTCACATTCACAAGCTCCTGACATATCTTTGTAAACTCATCTCAGTTGCATAAATGGGAGCAATTTCTGTGGTCTACCATCAAGCAATGAAATGTATTTTCTTATACAAGTCAGGAAAGAATAAATTTCTTTCTATCAGAAATTTTGGTGAGTGCTAGAGCTACTTTTGGGTTCTGACAGTGTTCCTAGATTTCTGTTCAAGCCCGACATACAGAAAAGGCAGTGACCACCCATCTCAAATATATATCGGATTCCAATGGTATTGAAATCACCAAGTGAAGGGATTTCCAGCGTATGGGGCACCCATATTGCATTGACCTAAGTCAATATTGCTGATTGTTATATGTTCTAAAATCTTTTTTGGAACCCAACCACCATCTGGAACGAGCATACAGACATATAACGAGTTTCAAGTAATGACTTATGAGCAGACTTAAGAGATTTAAAACCTTAGTTACGAGTTCTCATATAAGCAGTGATACCATGGTGACATTATGTAGTGAAGGAGTGGTCAACATATTGTATTAGTTCTTAATGGAGCATTGGAACCTGACATGAGTTCCAGAGCCCTTGTGTTTCTACAATCATTGATAATACCACAACAACTTTGAGAACATAGTGTACCATTGGCATATGTCATTGGTTTGAGAAAGAGGCAAAGGTTGATGACGAAGTTGAACACAAAGGAAACAAGGAAGAATTTTCATGGGTATCGTATGTAGATGATGAGAATGATAGAGGGAATAGGGAAATGTGATAAGACCAGCTATGGTGGGTAGACCTTCCATAAGTGTCGCGCATTGAATTAATTACAAAGATAGATGGAAAATTAGTGAGAGATTGCTACTCATTGGAAATAGCTCCACACGTGGAACCAAGGGTTACATATCACCAAGTTATTACTTTTGAAGACCGTGAAGAATATGGAAATAGTTTACAGTCGGTTCTGAATGCCGCGGATGGGGGCACTTTCAGTGTACAATCGGGTCACATGTGATGCCAAATCAAATGACTTCTGGGTCTGACGAGGCAATAAATTAGAACAGGTCGTGAGCCTTTACATTCCAGTACACTGCCTATTTCAAAATTCTTGGGCTCGTGCATGTATACATTCGGTATCACTGGTATGATTGCCTATTAAGAATTGTTTCTTCAATACACCTGCGAGAGGGATTGAAACAGAACCTTTGAGATGAAGACATTTTCTGAAATGACTCTTCAAAATTTCAAAGGCATTACTAGCAACAAAGAATGGGAAGATATAGCAAAAGGATCGCATCTGTAAATGATGGCCAATAGGGACACTGTAGTTAATATGTTTTCCGTGCTCAAGGAAATCATGAAAGTTATATTTTCATGATGCCTTTTGAATTAAACGTATGTATGGTGGAAACAAAAGGACATGCAGACGAGAGTTCTCTTGCTTTCAATTATTAAAGTTCTCAAGAATCAGTTTTTAATAATTGAAAGCTAGGAAAGGGGGGAACTGAAAAGTTGTAGGAAAATTATCTTTAAATATGAAACCGAAAGATGGAGAGAGGGTCCGGATTTTGATCCCCCTTACCCGATGAAGCGTGAATGAGACTCGATCAAGGTCCTGGTCATTTCTAGTTCTAGTTCTAGTTCTGTTGGTGAAAGGGGAGCATATTTTCTTGTTCAGACAGTCTTTTTAGTACAGAGAGGCAATAGAGTGCTATTATTTTTCATCAAAGAAAGGGAAGGGTGTAATGTGAATCTCTGAATTAATAATGTTCTTTCCGAACAAGTTACCGATTCTGGTTCTGATGCTGATGCAGGTGTGGGATTCTGATGCACAATTTTTTTTTTTGATTTTGATTGCATTTGGGTGCGTCTATCTATCTATTTATCTATATATATAGATATACATATACACAATAATTTATACATGCAAGGAAATGCAAGAAATATATAAAAATAAACCATTCCATAGCATGATACTTCCCCATTGAGAACCTCTCTGTTGCTATTGCACAAAATCTGTATAGCATAGTAAATTATAGCTAAGGAGAAATCTATTTAAGGCTAATTTGATCTCTTTCACTGTTTAAGCCTTCGTTAATAATTTAAAAAAAATATGTATTAGTTGCCAGTTCTGGCTCTAGTCCAAATCAATGGTTCAGATTTTGGGGTTTTATTACTGCTGAGAAAAATCCTATTCAAGGCAAATTTGATCTCTTTCTCTGTTTAGGCCTTAAATAATATTTATAAAAATGCTACAAACATACACACATTAACTGATAATTAGTTTGGGTTTTAACTGAATGTTAATACAGACATTCCTTTTTATAAGTTTCAACCATGGTTTGAGGTGGTTTATAAAGCACACTATCCATATTAATATATTTAATCATCCAAATGAACCAGCCTGTTGGACAAGCGAGTGCAGTGCTCACAGAGGTTTGAATTTTAACAGTTTCTAAAATTTTAGTATGTCCTGGGCGCACCAGTGCAGCCTCTAGTATTTTGTATTACTCAAATGAAAATGTTTCTAGTACTGTTATTACGACTGGTTTCTCAATGGCTTCCTTTTCTTTTATACAGGCGTTGGATCTAATCCGCGAGCTTCAGAAACAATTTCCTATAAAAAGATCGCCAATGAGACTGCGGCTTGTAGTCCCCGAGAACCAAGAACCTAGTTTGTTGAACAAATTTGAGATATGGAAGCCCTGCATAGAGTCCAAAGAGGTCTCCATTAATCAGATTTTTGTGGTAAGAAAAATATGGAGGAAATAATATTATGTTTTTGAGCAGATTGAGGTCTTTTTTGAGCAGACCCATCAAATATTATATTATTAGATGCCTTTTTCAGTTTGTTGGCTTATCTAACATCTATATCTGCTACTGTGGGCAGGAGTAGTATTGATTCTCATTGATCTTCTTTGGTTCTCTGTGAACATTACGATAATTTCTTTTATTCTTTGTATGTAGGTTTTTCAGATTGAACCTGCCCATTTTCGAGATTGTGATTCCTTCATACGAGAATGTAAAGGGAGGCTTGAACTTCTGTCTATGTCCAGTCACAAGGATGAAGATGTAAGAGTTGAATATGATGGCAGTGATGCTCCCTCGATAAATTTTCACATTTCTGAGCCAGGAAGAAGTGAATCACTAAGTGAAGTTAAAGAATTGACAATAAGCATGCAGAACACTACAATTGCAGAGGATAATTCATCTGGTGAAAATATTCACACTAGCCAAGAAGCTAACAAAGGAGGTGCAAAGATTATTCAAGAAGAGAAAAGAAAGCAAAGATGTGCAACCTGCAATGCAAATGTAGGAGAGGCAAAGCAATATCGAGAACATTTTAAGAGTGACTGGCATAAGCATAATTTGAAGCGAAAAATGAAGCTACTCCCACCTCTTTCTGCAGAAGAGTGTTTAGCTGACACAGGATTGATTGAGGTGCAAAATGATATACATGACTATTCACGTTGAAAAGTATTTCTGCAGTGTTAAGTTTGGATATTGCTTTGCCATATTCTCAGGGAACATGAAGGCCCTGGAGTCTTAGGGACAGTTGGACAAAGTCTTCTATGATAAAGAGGAACATTATAGGCAGTTTTACAAAACGTTTTGTGCCGCACTGAAGTCCTAATTATCTAGAGGCAATCAGTAATTATGCACCATGTTTATTAGATGCTTAGAGAGGAACAGACATAAAATACTTACACATTCAGCCCTGAAACAACATAATTTAACCGAGATAAACAAGCATTACAAGGTTTGTATTTACTATAGGTCTACAATAACGATATTATCTTATATGCTTTACACACCAATGTTTTATACGAATGAATTAATATTGTAACAATTGATTATGTGGTCTATGAACTATTATATTTATATGTGTCATTTACTACCTTTATTTATCACTTGAAATTCCCAGATTAGATACTTCATTTTTGGTCAAGGATAAGCCTTTTGTGCAAGTCTAAAAGAAAGTATTTGAAACTTCGTTCTAGTTTGGAAAAATTTACTGTTAAAACAATTCATAATATCATTATGATAATGGTTTTCAACATTTTCTAGATTATTGGTTTGTAGATTCTATTACGTGTAAATGTACAATTTCTCTTTTAACTTTATTTTGTAATGTATGATCAGAATTAGTTAAATTGTCATCATGGACAACATTTCAGACTTCCATGCCCTTCAACTTTTCAGAAATAAAAATTTCATGTTATAATTGTCATTGATATTGAAATCCATTATGTACATGTTGCTCTCACCTTCTCGAAGCGCATGAAGTGATCTGCCAAAGAAAAACTCAGTTGTGAAATAAAAACAAGATTAAATATTCTTTAGAACTGTGATTTCAATGTTTTTAAAGCTTTAGAACTGTGATTTCTATGTTTGAAAACTGTATAAATTAAAGTATCTACATTTTGATTCTTGATAAGTTACAGGATCCTGAAGGCAGAGTTATGATATTCTTTACTAAGGGAAAGGCATCATTGAAAATTAAGTTCGTTCATGATCAACTTTTTTAGTGTTGCGATCTTTAGAAATTTGCTCTCACCAGGGATCTTCAGGCCCCTTTTTGTGATTGGCAGACAGACTCTATGTGCACTTCCGAGTGCAACGTGGATGCTCTTAATCTACAGCGTTCCTCTGAGGACATCGAGGGCCCTTTGACATGGTATGGCCGGCACCTGCTTCAGCTTTGCGAGGAGTCCTCTCTTGTGGTTCTTAATGGGTTCTCTGGCTTTCTTGATTTTGGCCGTTTCACCTCCTGGCCCCATTGTGGTGGGGCTAGTGTTGTTGACTACGCCATTGCTTGTGCATCCTTCATCCCCTTCATTAGTCACTTCTTTGTTTCCCACCTTCCCTTGGCTGACCACTCCCTCCTTTGTCTCACCCTTCATGCCCCTCCGCTCAACCCCCTTTCCTCTCTCACCTTGCACTCCCACCTCGTCTACCCTTAGGCTCGGCTCTTGCCCACTCGCATTGCCTTTTCCTTCACCGATGTTGATCTTGATCTCTTCCTCACCCATCTTCAGCGCCTCCTTCCTACTGTTCCCCTCATCGACCTGCCTTGTGTCTCTAGGATGTTTGATCTTATCTCCACGTGGGTCCGTGAGTTGGCCACCCTCTCCCTCACTCCTCTGTCACTCACTACCCGTCCCTCTCGCCCCAGTTCTTGACCTTAGAATTGGTGGTTTGATGATGAGTGCAAGTCCTTCCACTACTTGCTCCATTCCACACACATCGCTCTGGATCCCTCCTTTCCCCTTGTTAGGGTTTCTTATTGTAGCTTTCTTCGTTGGAAGAAGCGTCTCTTCTACCTTGAGCAGTGCAGGTCTCTCAGCTCCTCCCTTCGGGCCTCCTCGAAACACTTTTGGCACACGCTCTTTCCTCACGCCCTTGCTTTACCTGCTGACCTTGACTTTGGCTCCCTCATTTCTCACATCACCACCCTTTACGACATCCCTGACCAACCCTCTCTTTGCATCACTCCACCCCTCCTTTGCTGCATCTTTACCATCTCTACCATCTTTGAGGCCGTTAGAATCATGAACTGTAGTAAGGCTGCTGATGAGGAAGGCTTCTAGGAAGAACTCTTCAAGTTGGGGATCTCGGTTCTTGGATCTTCTTTTTCTGTTCTTTTCAACAGAGTGGTTTGCACGGGCTTTTCGCCCTCTTGGTCCTAGCATATTATCCACTCGATCCATAAGGTTGGTTCGACGTTTGATCCAGGCAACTACAAGACTATTATGATTGGGCATACCTTTGCCAAACTCTATGCTATAGTACTACTTATCGAGCTCACAAGACAATTGGACAGTTTGGGTTGCAAGGCTAGAGGTTAGGTGGGCTTCTAAGCTGATTTTTCGACTATCGACCATATCCTCACCCTTAGGGCCATTATTGAGGAGGCTCAACACCATTTGACGAAAGTCTACTATTGCTTTGTGGACTTTCACAAAGCTTTTGATTTGGTCCCTCGGGCGGCGTTATTTTAGCGACTCAGAGATATTGGGGTCTTCGAGATTCTTATAGTGGCCATCATGAGACCATATGAGAATGTTGTTGGACGTCTTAGGACTCCACAGGGCTTATTTGACTTCATGTAGAGTTCTATCGGTGTTAAGCAGGGTTGCCCTCTTTCCCCTACACTTTTCAGCATCTAAATTGATGAGCTTGAGGCTTTCTTGAGGGGCATTTCATATCCTGAGGATGGGTGTTATCTTCACAAGGTTCGGGTGTCCATCCTTCTCTTTGTAGACGACATGGTGCTTTTGTCCTCCTCGCCTAATTGGCTACGTCTTTTGGATGGTTTGGCCTCCTCCTGTGACTCTCGGTAGTTGGTGGTCAACTTGGGCAAGACTCGAGTTCTGGTATTCAATAGCACGAAAACCTTTGACCGCTGGTTCTTTTTCAGAGGGACCGAGGTCGAGAGGACCTCTAGTTACACCTATTTGGGCATTCTGTTCTCAGGATCACGCTTCAGCTTGAGACCAACCATGATGCTGCGGGTGAATAAGGGGTTGGGTTCTTTGGCCTTGCTTGAGTGACAGTGCTTCAGACACCACTTTCAGGATACTATGTCTAAGATGTCTATCTTAGACTCCTTGGTTAGATCTATTGTCCTTTATGGCTCGACCATCTGGGGGCCCTCCCTCCTGACCACTGATTGGGCCTTGGTGGAGAGAGTTCAAACTCTCCTTTTGCAGCGCCTCATCTGTTGTCAGCCGACTACTCCTACCAGTATTATCTTAGCCAAGTTCGGTGCTCATCCCTTTAGACTCTGCATGATTTGATCTAGTTTGGTTACTTCATAGACTTAGGGGTTTTGCAGATTCTATTGGCCACATATATCGATATTCCTACCTAGCTTATTGTTCCTCAACTTTTATTGCTACCTCAGATCCGACTAGTTATGCTCGTTGCTGGTATGCTCAAGTTTCTAGGCTCCTCAGCATTGTTGGTATTGATATTGATCACCTTCCCCCTTTTTAGTATTCCTTGGCTGCTTCCACTCATCTCCTTCCTTCTCGGTCGAAGTTGAACGAGATCATTAGGATGGACATCTACAGGAGGTATATCCAGGTGACCTGGGTTGATCATCTGGGGGGTCTCCATCCTCGTATGGCATTCTATGCGGATCACTTTATGGACATCCAAGACGGTGTCATTGTTCGTCCTTAGTACTACTCTTGACGATGGCCTCATGCCTTACGTATCCAGCTGGGTTCTTTCAGAGCGGGTTCTCATTGACTCCGTATTCAGACAGATCATCAGACTAGCAGAGTTGAGAGGATTTGTCAGTGTTGTGACATGGATGCGGTCGAGAACGAGATACATTTTATATTCTATTGTCCCATATACTAGGAGATTAGAGGGAGGTTTCATTGCTTATTCAGAGAGTGCAGGTCCTTGTCCTCCATTTTCAGGTATGATGACCAACAGTGCCTTGCTCTTTATCTAGAGGAGGTTTTTCGTCTTCGGGATCTCACCCTTTGAGAGCTTTCTGTCCCTAGGTTTGTGGATCTTCACCCACTTATCACCTCTTTTTTCACTTTGGTTACCACTCTTAGGGGAACTAAGCGGCCTCGGTGCCAGTCCATGGATACTCACACTAGATCGAGACCATGCAGAGACCATGTGCACCACCACCATCAGCAACGTACCTCCTCTCTCTGGCATCATGTTCAGACTTCTTGGCACACAACTAGTTATCCCTCCGTCTTGAGCTACTTTTCCACGGTTACAAACTGCTAGTTTTACGACTTTTTAACCCCCTTTTTGTTGGTTGGTCTTCTTTTCTTTTTTCTCTTCTTGTCTTTGCTTTTTGTTGTTGTTTTGGACACCATTTGGTGGTCCTGCTCCCTTCTAGCCCCTTTCTTAGTCCCTTAGACCCATTTGTGGTCTCTTGTTGGATATTAATAAATTATCTTATCTATCTTATCTATGTTTATATCAATAGATAGACTCTAGTCGACTACATAAATAGGTATATGATTATATGGATGGACAAGGCTTAGTGGAATAAGGTTAATTTTGTACGAAATTATATCATTTGTCAATAGATATAGGTATCAAATCATATCTTTGAAATGGGCACAAAACTAAATGAGAAATATTAATGTATAGATTTTGTCATTACATTTTGCCTATACTTAATGTGAATTCTAAATTAACCATCATCTTAAAGGATATGACCCATAAATATACATGGAGAGTAAATCATTAGACAAAGAATATGAAAGAGAGAACATATAAGTTAATGATCCTTGTAAGGCACCATGTAAGTAGATGCTTTACCCTCTTTCTATAAGATAAGATAATTTTATTAATGTCCAACAAAAGACCACAACTGGGGTCTATGGGACTGGAAGCTTACAACCAAGAAGATAATAGACAAATGGAGCACCAAACGGTGTCCACAAAAGAGCAAGCACAAAAAATGAAGAAGAAAGCAAGAGACATCACAGAAAAGATTAGGTATCTGTCTTCAAAGGGAAAAAATCCAACAGATACTGATATGGCCGGTGGCTACTAGGGACCCTGTGGTGTAGTTGAGTGCTACAAGAGGAGTGTTGTTGGCGAAGAAGTTCACTATGGGGTCTCACTGATCTGGAATGGCCTGTGTTAGGGAAATTGCATGGTTGCTTCACACCCTGAGCTGGAGCTAAGGGCGAGAGCAAGGTCGTGATAAGCTGTGCTTGGGCCTGACTCGAGGGGAATGATAGCTATAAAGTATGGTTGTGAATCTGTAAAGACTCATGGAGATAGAGCAAATGCAACGTTGATCTGTGTACCTGAAGAACTTCGAGAGGGATCTCCAATCTCTAAACAAACAATAAAATCTCCCTCTAATCTCGTAGTATACGGGGCATTTGAAAAGGAAATGGGTCTCAGATTCTACTTTTGCTAAGGTACAAAGTCTACAAACTCGATCCTCTCTAGCAATATGGTGATCGACTTGGATCCAGATTCGGTGCAAGCCCACTTTGAAGGAAATAAGGGAGATACGTAGGGCATGTGTCCAATATCTATGTAGGTAGTCAGGGTGTACAATAATCCCATCTTGAATATCTCAAAAGTGCTTGGTGTAGAATGCCATCCTCAGACATAGACCCCTTGGAGGATCAACTCAGGTCTGTATAATATACTTCCTATAGAGTCAAGTCTGACATGCTTGTTCAACTCTTGCTGAGACGGGAGGAGATGAGCTAGAGCGTCCAATCAGAACTGGTAGGGAGGAAGACGGTCGATGTCAATTTGAACCAATCTTAGTAGGATAGTAACCTGAGAAAATCAACAATGGGCTTTAGTGGTTGGATCAGAGTCTGCAATAGCAACTGAAGAGCAGTATGCTAGGTAAGGGTATCTGTGTTATCCTTTAACTGAGTTTGCAAATCCACAAAGATGGTGGAGAAACCAGATCAGGTAAAAAATGATAGCAAGCCTGAATGGATGGGCTCCAAACTCAGCCAAAATAATACTGTGGGGGGTGAATCTATGACATTTGATAATTCAACGGAGGAGCAGAGTCTACGTGTGCTTGATCATGGCCCAGTCCAAGTCCAAAAATTGAAGGCTCCCATACCACCGAAACATAGAGCATTGTGGGTCCTACTAAGGAATCCAATGGATGGCTTAGATGATGTAACCTGAAAGTGGTCTCTAAAGCATTGTTTCTCAAGCATGGCAAGGGAACCCAACCCCTTGCTAATCTGAGACAGAATGGCTAATCTCAAGCTAAAACGAGACCTGAAAAATCCAACCCTAGGGTATATGTAAGATGATGTAATCTTAACTTCTCGACCTTGGTACTGAAAATGGAGATGTGAGGTCTTCAGAACATTGAAGAGCATAACACAAGTCTTCTCAAGGCTCACTATCAGTTGTCTCATGTCACAAAAAGACGCAAGTCTATCCAAAAGCCTTTGAAGACCCTCAGGAGAAGAGGCCCTGGGTGGTCTTGAATCTACCAACCATTGTCTCATGTAACCTCATGATAGCCATTAGTAAGATCTTACAAATACCAATATCTCTAAGTCTCTAAAAAAGGGCTGCTCTGGGGATGGAATTAAAAGCCTTACGAAAGTCCACAAAACAACAGTAGACTTTCTTCAAGTGGTGCCAGGCCTCCTCAATAATAGCCCGTAGCGTCAAGATATGATCCATCGTTTGGTAGTCTACCCTGAAGCCTACTTGGCCCTTGGCCCTACAATTTCTCCTATCAAGCTCATTGGATAAAATAGTATTCAATGCACTGGCATAAAGTTTGGCAAATGTATGCCCAATCATGATGGTTCTATAGTTTTTGGGATTGGAAGCCAACCCAAACTTATGGATCAGGTGAATAATGTGTCTCGACCATGAGTCCGGGAAACCAAAACAAACCACTCCATTAAAGAGTGTAGAGAGATAAGGGCCTAGGATCGTGGTACCGAGCTTGAAAACCCTCCTCATCAGCAACCTTGCTGCATCTTGTAAGTATGATGGCCTTGTAAATGCTGAAGGTGGAAAACAAGTGATAATGGGGGGGTGGGATGGGAAGGGGAGCAAGCTAACCCAGGATGTCATATAGGACGGAGACATGGGAAGTGAGGAGGCGAAGGTTGAGGGTGGATGGGGGTTAGAGATGCCAGGGCAACATGATGTGCCAAAACATCTTGGGACACTGAATAAGTGTGTCATATAGGGTTTTCCCTATGAAGCAATAATTAACTACTTCTTATGGTGAAGAAAGCGTTTGTAAGAGAGTTGTATGTTGGTGAAAGTGAGGGAATGAATATCGAAAGCCAAGCGCAAGGAGCGGTGGAAAGTTTTACAGGTATCATCAAACCACTAGTTCATGGGGCAAGTATTTTGTCGAGTAGATCTAGGGGTGCTAGGAATGGAGCGGTGGGGGATAGAGAGGAGAGCCAACTTCCAAATCATGGTGGCCAGTGAGTGAAATATGGTGGATAACTGATTGTGATTTGTGAAGCCAGAGAGATAGATGAATCTTCTCAAATGAAAGATGAAGAGTTCTTGATCACTCTCATCGAAACAAAAATGAGTATGGGGGCAAATCTGAATAGGGGGACAAGAGGTGGGTGCCAGAGGGTGGGAAGAAACACACACCAAAATGCTAAAGAGAGCATGATTAGCTAAGGGAAGATAGGAGATAGTAAATTTGCGGATGGAGGGGAAGAAAGAAGCAACAATAAGGATGTAGTCAATCACATTCACACCCCCACTGTGAGGCCAAAACTTAAAAAGCTCAGAGCCTAGTAAGCAAGAGAGGCCATTCAAAATCACCAGATCGGAGGACTCATAGAGTTGGAGAAGGTGGCGACCATAGCAAGAAAGAGGCCTACTGTGATCCTCAGACAATCGTTGAAGCCCCATACTAGTAAGATCCCTGTCTATAGTACAAATCAAGTGTGACCCATGGTTATACTGGGCGGTCTAGAGATCTCTAGTCTGTACATTGAAATCCCCTAAGATGATGATGTCAACCATAGCCCCAAACTTGGAGATGCTCTTGTAGAGGTCTGTAAAAGGGTTCCTGTCCTCAACATTGTGCATGGTGTAAGGCGAGGAAGCCGAAGGAAAGAAGCAAACAACAATGAAGATATCTCTCTGACAGCAGCTGTGCCTCCAACAAGGATCCACATAAATCTAGCATAAGTCTCAGAAAGAACCAATGTGGTAGTATTCAACATATCATCTCTAATCAAACATGCAACCCCACCAGAACCACGCACACCTCTAGAAGTGCGTACCTCCTCTCTACAAACTAAAAGCCACTAATACCCTGTGTATCCTAGAAGAGGCCATGTAGGACTCTCATGAGTCTCGGTAACAACCAACAAATCAGTAGACCCAACTGCATTGTGAAGTAAGCTCGACAAATACTATAGGGAGCCATTGCCATTCCAATAGTTGACAAGCAGAGAGCCAATGGGGGGCTTAAACCTGCCCAATTGTTGGTGATCAGACCGTCATTTGGCTTGGGTATGTCTTACTTCCGAACCAGTGGGAGGTGAGTCATGAATAATTGCTTTTAGATTCCTTATAATTGCCCATTTCTCGTTAGTCCTTGCCTCCACCATGAGACTCCTAAAGTGCTTTAGTTCAATTGCCTGTGATTTTGTGAGGTCTTCGTCAAGACTTATCTTAGTGTGAAGAGGGAAGAGCTTCTTCTTTGCCCTGAGAGCTTGTAATCGATTGGCCAGTGAGAGAAACATAAGAAAAAGGGTGCCATCATGTCCAAACCATGCTTTGTCTAATGTAATATCTAAAATACGCAGTTGCTCACTAAGAAATTAGTAACTTGCAGAAAGAGGGTCAATGGAGGACGAAGGAAGACCTCTAACCCGAAGGTTGGGTTCTTGGAAGCACCTAACCCGATCTTCAACCAACTTCTCTTGGATAATTTTTTTGACCTCAAGCAGAGGTGTAGTGCTGGAGGTCTTGCAAGTGGAAGCCCAAGATTTAATATGATGCTCTATTTCAATCAAGAGAGATGTTTTCTTATTAACAATCTCAGTTTGCCACTAGTAAATTTAGGCCTAAATTTCGATGCGAAAAGGTCAAAATTTCAACCAGAGTAGGTCGATAAGGCGACTAAACTTGTTGTCAATCTTTTTTAGTCGATTTTTCGACACAAACACTTTTCGTCAAAATTTAGACTTCATAAAGGTGGACATACCGATGCGAATTTCGTCGATTTCCTTAGTCCAACTTGAATTGTTATTTTCTCATTTACGGGCACTGTTGGTTGAAATTTTGACGTAAACCCAAACCAATTTTGCATCGAAATTGCGACCAAAACCCCTTACTTTTATACGCTGGTGCCATACAATCGACGTCAAAGGTAGACCAATTTGGCGTCGAAATTGCGACCAAAAACCCTTAGTTTTCTACGTCGGTGCCATACAATTGACGTCAAAGTGAAGACATTTGCATCAAAATTGAGACCAAGATAGGTAGAAATTTCGACAAGCTGTCCCAATTATTGTAAAAGCTTTGCTGTCATAGGAGCCTTCTAAACTACACAAAATTTGATTCTAAAGCATAATTGCTCAGTGCATGAGAGTCAGGGTATCATGCACATTTCTACCTCCACATCATTGTTTCATTCATCACATGATTTATTTCATACAAAACAATGGGAAGGAGGAAGAAATGTGCACGATATCCTAAGTCTCCACCGAGCAATTATGCTTTACAACTCAAATTTTGTGCAATTTAAAAGGCTCCTATGAGAGCAAAGCCTTTGCAATAATTGGCACAACGCGTCTAAATTTTGGTTCCTGCAGGGAAAAATAAAATTAGGAAAGAATTATTTATCAGGAATGAAAGCCAATAATTTCATCTATTTTTCAAACAGATAAACGTGACAAAAAAACTTATAGTCCAAATCACACCATCATAAGAGCGCATATATAACTATAATTATAACTATGTCTAAAACCAACATAATTTACAAATATCCACAATTCAAATATTATCCCTTGATGTTTTCTTTAATGCAAAGTTTTAAGTCAACTATGTTATCGCCTTGGATGTAATACCAAACTATAATTAGGCTAAAGATTGCAGCAAGATTTACAAATGCAAGGAGAACTACCCAACCAAAGTAGAAAATGACATGAAAACTTAACAATCTGTCAATTAACAATCTAGATGAAATATTTCTAGCAATTGAACTGTACGTTATAGAAACAAAAAATTGCCTTAAAATTGACACCTCACTAGTTGTTCATTTGCATCCGTAATGGCTTCACAAAACTTGAAAGCTTACGATTTGTCAAGAACACAAAAGGCACTCGTAGTTCAGTTGCATCAATAAAAGTAAAGTAGTTCAGTTGCACGGTGAGGGCAAGAGACTGTCAATATCGATTGTGGAGTTGCAGATAGGTAAGCGATAAACATAAAAAGGTAGTACAAGGCACCATTTGCCATGTTCTAATATGATGAACTACCTTGGAGCTGGTTCTAAACCTTGATTGCTCAATGTTGGATTTGCTCCAACAGTACCATTATTTGGAGGAGGTCCCACACCCCACTTTCCTGTTGATTCTGAAGGCACTAACAGAGCATCTTCACTAGCTGATTTCCCTTGCGAGCTCTCAACTGAAAGAGAATTCTTGATTGAAGAATGGCGAAGATAGTTACGATGTGCCTATTGCTAATAGGCACATCATGACTATCTTCGACATTCTCCTATGGCTCTTGTGGTTCTAATATTATAACATGAGGCTTCCTCTTCTTTTTTCTAGCATAAGGCTGATGCGGCCCTGTAATAAGAAATAAATGGGTTTGATTTCAATTATGTACAACACAAAGAAAACCAAAATGTAATAGCAATTTTTAACATAAAATGAACTATATAAACTTATAAAGCTCATAATAATAATAGGCCATAAACTTGGATAGATTTGTTGTAGATTTCTAGGATGATTGGGGTGTACTTATCATCATGATCTAAATTCTGTGAGAGATTAGCATGTGTTATTTCAGCAAAGATAACCGCGTGAGAGAAATGAGCACATGCTGGTGATTGTTCAATTTATCTAATCTGGTATTTTCTTGCTAGGTTTCAAATTATTAGTTTATATAACTTGTTAACCAATCCAAGCCTTCCTATTATCCCTATTTTGTTAAGTTAATCATGGCCTAATCTTTTCTTCAAAGTTGAAGTCCAAGATTTATTCTCATTGGTATTCAGCTTCCATTGATGCTTGTGAGATTCCTATTTTGTTGAATAGCTACATTATAACTTTCCATTCATTATATCTTGTCCTCATAGCTAAAAAAATGTCACTATTATTTTCTTCCCATTCCCTATATCTTATTCACATAGTAATGGAAATGCCATTCTTATTTTGAAATCTATGAATTAAAAAACAAAGTTTAAGGGAAACTAGCATATCATATGATGTCAAATGGGCATCTCAAAAATTGTATGAACAATGGTCTCATAAACATACCATGCTTCATCTAGAAGAGCTACAATTCCCCTTGGTTTCTGCATATACAAAATACAGTTGTATTTAAGATCCTGGCCCTCAATTTCAAAAGTTTGTGCTCTAATAAACACAAATTTCTGACAAAGCACTACAAGTTCAATTGAGAAAGGGATCATTCATTCTAAAATATTTACTCAATAAGATAATTCTATAGAAAAAATTATTATTTGAAGTTATGAATAAGTGCTAACCCCACTGATTTACCTATACCCAGGATGTTGATTGAGAACCTTAATTAAAATGATATATTGTGTGTATGTTTAACTATGCAATTTGCATCTACATCTAACTAGAAAAGGAAATGGATATCAAAAAAGACCTTTTCAATCATATCCAAAACATCTTGATTGTCAACAAATTCAATGTAGCTCCAATCAATTTCTTCTCTTGTGTACTCATCCTGTTCCATCTAAAGACATGTTGCACATCATATACAAAAATCCATAGAAAAAAGTAAATATCATACACAACAAAATAATATTAAAATAGTTAAGCAAATATACCCTAAGCAAAGAGCAAAAAAAAAAAGTATAAAAAATATATTTCTTTCAAAAATTATGATAATTTAATAGATATGGAACTTTCTGACCTGATTGAAGTGTTTTTGTAGCTTCTCATTTGTAAGATTGATATAGAATAGTTCAAAATTGCAATGAAGAAAAAATAGGTTTTCCTTAGCTCACCAAAGAGTAATATGTAAACATTTCGTATTATGAAAGCTTGCAAATATAGCTCACTAAATTGCAGTGACTATAGCTACAAGGCATGATTTAAAATATGCAGTCTTGATGTCTATTAAAAAAATGTACCTGTTATTCTTGAAAATCTCAAAACTGTAAATATCAAGAATGCCAATTAGGGTCCTAGCCAATCGAATTATTTATTTTATTTACTAGCCTGTATCCAATACGAATGGCATTATCTTAAGAAGAGCCCATAGAACAATATACATTCTAAAAAAACTAAGAAATATACTTCACTCTCCAAATATATTCTTCTTTGAGATCTTGTCCTAAGTAACACAATAGTCACAAATGGTACATCATACTAGTCAAACAATCATGAGTATACTATTTTTGCTAATGCATCTCGGCTAGTAAGTGTAGCAACTGGGTCAAGAGATTTTGTAGTGCTTTCATCTTGAGTCACAATGACACGTTTACAAAAGAGTCTTCTAGGACCTTAACATTGCACCTAAGATAATATATAATGTAGTTATTAACCCTCCCATAACAGTTTTCTTCCTGTGCAAGTGTAAGAATGCAAGACCGGCCATTGAGGGATATAGATAATCTTGAAGGATTATTGATTTAGTCTTTAGATGATGCTTGAGGTAGCAAGGAGGAGGTGATATATTTTCTTCTTTGAAGAATGCTAGATGTAGTGTGTGGGCAGCCCTGGTATCAACAAAGACAGAAACCAGTACTGCATAAGCCGAAGTTGGGATGTGGGAACAACGTAGTTCAGAAGAATATGTTCTGGCTGAATTGCACTGAGAAAATTGAGCATTCCGAATTTGAAAACTTTATGTTTACTCCCAAACCATTGCACGTCAAAGTTTAAGCATTCAAAATTTATAAACATTCTTTTTACTCTAAAACAAAAGCACACCAAAGGAAAAACTACAAATAAGAAAGCTCTGATTTCCTATATATGGCACTTAGGTTATTTTAGACTTTGGAAAACTATACAAAATAGTATATTAATTGGAACAATAAAAAGCACAAGAAATTATTTCCTATTATTGTTTGTTAAAATATATATTTGGTTTATAAGGACTACCAATTAGTAGAAGTTGCTCATTTCCACCATCAAATCCTTCCATCTCTATAAGGAACCGTGTCTTTAATCTTCTGCTCGACTTATGCTCTCCTTCTGACTTGCGCTGTCACCCATGATTATGGATAAGAATTAAGTATTTCTCTTAGATTACAATGCAATGGTTTTTCTGTAGACTAACATATGAATTTGAAAATATATGGCATATTTACTTGAGAGAGAAGAGAATCTATTTCATCAACAAATATTACTGCAGGTTGTTGACAGCAAGCAACTCCAAACAATGCCCTCACCAGTGTCTCACCTTCACCTATCTGCATATCCATGATCAGTAGCAACAAGAATCAAACTATTTAGAAGGAAAAAAAAAACTTGGGATCTATTATATACAATGGTTCAGAAAAGCACAATGCTTGCTAAAAGTTTTGTGAAGGGGCCTAGTGGTAACAAGTTAAGTGGATTGACCATGTGGAAAGCTCCATAGTTAAGTGTGTTATAGCCTATAGTACTAGAATGGGTGACCTCTCTAAAGAACCATTGCTTTAGCCTTCAACTCTATGAGCATCGCCTAGATGCAATGAATGCTAAGTGGACCATTCAAGATTCAAAAAGATATGTTCTTGTGACTCATAAAAAATGGATCAATGAAGATTGACTCAAAATTGTGCAATCAAATCCTAATAAATCATCAAACGCTTTGACACAATACAATAACACCTCTTGAAAATGAATATTTTAAAGAAAGTTATTGTAAACAAAAGGAAAAGGTAGCATGCAAATGTCAATGTGCAAAATCAACAGATCTTAAGTATAAGAGATAGCAACATGTCAAGTAACCAAGGATATCCTCTTGTTTTCAAAAATGAGTACACATTTTGATTTTTAATCCTTTTGATACTTTTCTTCTGGCCATAAAACCACCAAGCTGGTCAGTAAAACTAATTAAGATATAAAGATTTCCAAGAAAAGCATCTCATCTTGATTCAGCTACACTTAATACCTCAGATATTCTTTACACAAGATATGACAACTGTTCAATTCCAATTACATTCAAGATTGCAAACAAAATATGAGGCAAATAAGATCTTCATAACCTCCACTAAATAATATATACAGAATCCACACTTTGCAAAGACTATGGTAATATAACTGAACTTCTAAAATTTTGGTTAAGAACTATAAAATAAGTGCAATTATTAAGGAATGATAGTACACAACAAGAATCCTCTCTTAACATTTTTACCTGTAGCAAAGGAGTGATTAATTTTCAATACAAAATTCTGTTATCAGTGAGAGATATAGTTTTAGAGAGACCAAAGCATATCAATTACTTATATAGGACTAAAGTGCAATTTTCTTTTCTTTGAAAGAAGAGATCTGTGTTTATGATGCACTTGCACATGCAATCCTTATATGTGTCTAATTTCTCACAAACACAAACCATTTTTTATATTTTTTGATGTTATCTTTATTATGTAAGACTTCTGTTAAGCACAAGAGATCTGTGTTTATGATGCACCTGCACATGCAATCCTTATATGTGTCTAATTTCTCACAAACAGAAACCATTTGTTCTATTTTTTGATGTTATCTTTATTATGCAAGACTTCCGTTAAGCACAAGTGCTTCCCCGGAAAAACAATTATACAAGGCTTTCTACATTCAAGAATCAAAACAATAAAAGAACTTGAAAGCATGATTTTATTAGGAACTTGCCCACTTACTCGTCAATGAATTGGTAGAAATATAAAAGAAAGTAGCTTTGGCTTCTCCTGCAATAGCTTTTCCAATCATCATTTTCCCAATACCCTAAGAGCAAATTAAATGTACTTTATTGTGAACAAAAATGAATTTCCAACATATAAAGAACAAAGAATAAATCAGACTGACTTACAGGAGAGCCAAATAAGAGGAGCCCTTTTCCTGGAGAGCGATAGCCTTCAAAGATGTCAGGTCGCAATAGAGGCCATGTGACCATTTTCGTCACACACTTTTTGGCATGCTCTAGCCCAGCTTCAGTATAATTTTGGAAAAATAAATATTAATGTTAATGGGTACATAGAAATAAACATGAATAATATTATCATCAATTCATTCAGACATATTAAATTTACCAATATCATCCCACCAAACATTGGGATCCTGGTCCATTATCTCATTGCTAACATGCTCTATTAGACGTGGTTCCAAGTTACGTAGCTTATCAGGAAGCTCACCATCAGGAACAACAAGCATTTCTAAACTTCTAAATTGAAAATATAGGACAGAAAAGAAACAACCATTAGCATGCTTCAGACCAAAACTGCTAGAGATGGTTATTTATTTAGTTAAAATCAAAATCAACTGATCCTATTAAAAAATAATGGCCAAAAGTAAAATATTGCATTTATATCAATATTCTAAATGATGCGTTGTAGTAAAGCCACCAGCTCGATGAGTCTTGAAATACTAAAGTCGTGATGCGCATGAAAGCCTTCCCAATATCTCAAAGAATTTTGAATGGTAAATCAAAATGTACTCAAATAGAAAGAGCTCATTGAAAACAATACAATAAAAAATGCAACTAGGAAGAAAAAACTCCATATGATGTTGATACTATGAAGTAAGTTGGACTGCTGAGATCTAGCTCTTCTATGCAAAGATCTCTACCATGGTATTGAATAATTAAATCTTGAACTTTAAGATAAAACATTTCCTTAAGCAATACAAAATAGTAATTTGATGTTTTCTGTAGCTTCGACTAGGCCTACACTCCTTCGAGAACCAAACAATCATTTATGTGTTTCCTCTTACACCTCTTGGTGTCTCCAGTCTAATCCTTAATATCCCATCTATACAAATCCTTTGTTGATAAAATTTTGGCTTTGCTTGCTTCTTTTCCATCTTCTCAGATATTTTATATCATGCTTGCATTTTCTCAATTGAAATGGTTGCCCTTTGTCCATTTACTAATTATGTGTTTGATAGTTGACCTACTCAAAATTTATAGTATTTTGTCACTTTTGAAGACTCAAGCAAGGGAATAAGTAATGATTATCAGAGTGTATGCTTTCCAACTATACCTTATCGACTTCTTACAACCATGTCATATTTTTGATAGGTTAGAAATGAGATAGCTAGTTGTGTCCAATACAAGAGGTAGCTATGAGTTATGGTCAAACGACCTTTAGATTTGCAATACTTATCTTGGCACAAGATATTTTTATAACCAAACAGTTTGAAGGATCGTGACCAGAGCAAAAAGCCCAAGAAACCAAGGTTACTGAAGACAAGCAAAGGTAGTCTGCTATGGAATATGCATGTGGATAGAGTATTTCCCAACCTGTCTGAACATTTGAGCTGCAAAAAGATGTTGATATATACTTTACACTACAAAAAATCAGTATACATAGACAAGGTTGAATAGGCACTATAGCAACATATTTAGAACTAGTAAAACATCAAAATCACCATTAAAGAAAGGAATCATACATGAATAACTCTGTTGCCATCTTAAGATGAAACATAGTTGTCTCATCTTTTGGCTTAGAAGAATCACTGTCGTTGCCCTTACTAAAATCAACATTACCTAAATGGAGAATAGTTGCCACAACTCGAAATATTGCATCCTACAAATATTAAGTAATTGAGAAAAGCTATAAACATGAAAAATCAAGTTTAAAAGGATGGAACCATTTTAGTTTTTTATACTATAAAATGTCATACTTGTTCTTCAGTACCAATTCCAACAACTTCCGTTGCTCTTCGTGTTGAAAGGTACTCGTCCCTTTCATTAACTCCATCAAGTTGACAATAGTTGGACTAGTTCAAATAATGAAATGAACTTGGATGTCCCAACTTATATTTTTTAGTTTCCTGAAATAAGAAATGAAGAAAAATTCAAAAAATTGTTATGCTATTGTTAGCATTCTACAATTTCAAATTGAACATAGGTGAGATTCAGAATACAAATAGAAAATAGGCAATGAACCTATTCCAATGGTCAATTATAGTCATAATTACCAAAGCATAAAGTTGCATACCTCTGGGGTTGCAACATAGAGAAGGTAGAAACACCTTTGTTTTGTTTTATAAACATTGGGAGAAAATAATTGACCCAATTGTAATTCCATAAGAAAAACTAAAGAGTTATATGTGAAAAAAACAAATAAGTTTAGTGTCATTTGTTATTATTATTATTATGTTAGGAAGGGCTATAAAAAAAGTATATAATATGTGAAGATTATTATTGAATTTTAAATCTGAATGCATTTAAGTTGTCTTGAAGATGAAATCCTACATTTTGATTGGCATGAATAACTGATTCAGTAAGAAAATGATTAATATGCTAACAATTTTACTTATTATAAATGCTACATTATTACCAATTTCATGACATCTCATAGAACATACAAGAACTTGATTAGAGTAAAATGCAACATCAATTACTTGCATCAAATCCTAAGTGGTGTGTGGGCTATGAGATCATCTGGTTCATCCCCTTCTGAGAGGCTAACCCTGTCTACTTTGACCACACTCTCATCCTGTTAGGTCCTACAACCACTTAGAGACCCATAACAAATATCAACTTAGTAACCAAGATAATATGACTAGATATAAACATTAAATATAATCATGAGTGGCATACATCACATGACGTAATCATAGAAGAAATGAAATATGATTTCATAATCATACATCTACGCATTAAATTGATCATTGATTCATCTTATTTAATGTAGTCAAGTATTTTATGTAATATAGTATTTTTATTTATGCACTATATGTTATGTGATCGATATATGAAACACTGATGAGATATAGTAATGTAATGAAACTGTGATGTAAATGAAATATGTGCAATGAAAATGTAATGAATGCAATATATGGTTAATGCACTTAACAAACTGATGTGTAAAAGGAACATGCAATTAGAAAATGTACCTATACGTTTAGGGAATGTCTGTTATATTGAGTTGAGAAGTAGTAATTCTATCATCAATTTGGTTGATTGATTTGGATTAATGCAAATTATGCATTGTGTGCACTGAGAGATTGGAACATGCTTATATTAGTGGATGTTGATTGTCACAGTTTCCCCTGTTTTAATGGCATGCATTTAAGAAACCAACCTTTTCAACCAAACTAAGCTTTGAGAATAGGAGTTGTGATGTGCTCAGTGGAGGAAAGAGTTAATGTTTATTTTTTCTTGTTACTCTATGAAACAATTCACGCTCTGAGGCCAAAAGTAGCCACTGCTATTGTTTTTACATTATCTAGTGAATTTGCCCAATTGACATTGGTGCAAGTTTGAAACCAACGAACAAAAAACAATTACATAGATAATACTAAATACAAGAATCTGTTGTACCCATTACATTTATCAGAATCTGTTGCCAATGATCCATCTATGATTTACTCATGATGTTGGAAAAAATAGTATCTGCAAAAATTGATCAGGGAGGGTGGCTGTAAGATGTAACTTCTCACAAATGATGTGTTGATTTACTCATGAAGTTGGAAATATATTTTAGAAAGATGCAACTACTCACAAATGATGTGTAGAAACATCATCTCCTTCATGGAGTATCCAAAGGGATCAGATTCAAAGTCACAAATGTTAGAGCTAGTGGCATGGTCTCAAGGGTAGCTAGTCTCAAGCATGGTCTCATGGGTAGCTAGTGGGTCGGTACTATTTTACCAAAGTGGTCTCAAGGGTAGCTAGTGGTCTCAGATTCAAAGTTACTATTTCACTAATCATTTACACAGGCATGGTCTCAGGGGTAGTTAGTGGCTCAGTACTAGTGGCTAGTGGCTCGGTACTTACTAGTTATATAAATTGAACATGGTCTTCTAGTGGCATGGTCTTCTAAATTGAACATAATTCATATTATATATATAAACTAAGAAAATAAATAAGAATCTAATTGACTTTACCAAAAAAACCTAATTCTATACAAATAAATGAAAATTCTTAACAACTTAAGAAATAGAATAAAATATACTAGAAACAAGAATTATGTGAAATTAAGACTTAACTGTTAGAAATGGTTATTATGTCTGATGCTGATGACATTCCTTCACCTATTTCATTCTCTATCCAAAATCTACCCAGGAAGAACATTTATTTCAAACAATATGCAAATCAGTTAATAAAATGTACTACAATTAGTCAGAAAAAATATCTCCCAATTGCCTATAGACATCATCTAGAACCTCTTTTATCTCATGTTTGAAATGTCTTGCTATACCCAAGCTCTCCAAATGATTTAACATTGAGAGGCCAAGAATCAAATTGATAGGATAAGCACCGAGCTCACTGCACCAACAAACAAATGTCTCTTACATTTACATGATCATTATAAAAATATCATCAAACTATATAAAGAATATTTAAAGACCAACCTGTATCATAACCAGAAAGAGATGAATATCTTCTCTTAATTTCCAACAATAGCATATTTATCCTTGTAATATTATCATCTATGCACATCGAACCAAATGATTTGTTCTCTCCGTTCTCTTTCTCAGCCTGTCATATAAAGAGATGAGTGGTTATCAGAGAACAACATATATAGTTAAATGGAAAGAGTATAGTAGGTAATATAGTTAAATACATTGGAGGAATCTTCAACACTCATAGATTTGACATTCTGATGTGTTCTTGTATTGAACTTCTTTCTTCCATTGAAGTTGAAATTAGAGGCCCCTAGATTAAAGATATTATTACAAATCAGTTCAAGAAAACTCATTGACAAAATTGATTATGAAATAAATATATAAATGAGTATAAAATTGTGGATTGTGCACTAATCATACTCTTCCAAACTGTAAATAAATTGGACTAAGAGTAGGGAAAACACAAATGCTTAACCACAAAATTATTGTAGTATTCAACTATGTTCTTCATAGCCTATAAAAGCTGACTAAGGTTGCAACGTTTATAAGGACTATAGACAAAAATATAAATTAAAACAAGCAATATTATCATCAATGTTTTTAAATGTAGAATGAAATGGTTGTAAGTATGCATTTCTACCACATGCAAATGATTTTGAGATACAAACTTGTGCAATCCAATCTCCCAAGGAATAGACAACACCACTTATCGCCATCTTTGCCAAAACAGGATTTGTCATAAAGTGATGTTAGAATAGTTACTAAAATGGTCATAAATTATGTTTTTTTAGTAAAAGAATACTTTAACTTAAGAAAAAAAACTATACAATATTAAAACATGACATCATGCTTTAAAAACTAAAAAGGTACCTGTAACGAAGAACTTCATTTCGACTTGATAATTGGTTGTCACTATTAACTATAAGCTTATCTTTAAAGTTTGAACTTCACTTGGTTTCGAGAATAGTTAAATATTCTCTACTAAACAGGGCCAACCACGTGAAGGTGGAAGCTCATTTGGCTCCCCCCCCCATGCTGATCAGTCTGAACGTCCTCCGATACTCGTTCAACACGACATGATTCTATATCCTTAACACAAAAAAGGTTACACCAAGTTCAATTAAAGATGTTAAATTGTATTAATAATTATATAATTAGTTTTAAATAACCAATGAGCACCTCCATCGACAATACGATGCACATCAGGGGCTTCATGATGCTGCGTATGATCTGTGTCACAATTAACAGGCTGCATTGCAATGTCATGCACATTATTATCAAATAACTTGTTGCTCAAGTATTCAATTTCTAATATATTTTTTGGCATATTTACCTATGCACATGATGTAGGAGACTGTTCAGTTGGGGCAATGGAAGCTTGCCGTAGGCATTTAGCCACTGTTGCATAGCCTTTCTTGAAGGCAATTTTTTTGTGTTCTTTCGTGGCCTCCAGATTAAATTCAGCACCTTGCATTTTTTTTATTAATTAAAAAAATTATTTTCATTTTATAAATTATTTTTCTTTGCAATTCATTTATTGCTACTTACAACACGTGCTTTGATTTTTGAATATCCCCTAGAGCCAAGTCTGTGCTGCCCAACCTTTTCCAGCTTGGCCTTTGTTGCCTTTGATGTGTCCTGCAACCTATGAAAAGTTTGAAATATGTTAGATGATATAGATATAAAGATCAGTACTAATTAGTGGATTATTATATATTGGTATGAAGGTTTTAGCATAAAGTAGCATGTTCCACCAAAAATATGAAAAAATGGAAGAAATTATAGCATCATACCTTTAATTAAAAAATAGCTTCTAAAACTAAACAACATCACATATATGCCTTTTAAATTGATCTTTAATTACCCATTACTCACAATAGATTCAGAAATTTAAAATAACAAATTCAAATATTTTCTAATGTCATCATGTTGAGCTTGCAGGGAGCAGTGCACATATTTCAATAAGAGAGAGCACATGACTGTCAAAGTATGGTGGAAGGCATTAGATGAAAAAATAATTGCTTTTCACTGACTATACAAGTTGAGATATATAATGCAAGAAATGTATATTGTGGACAATTCAAGATTAAATTTATAGGGAAATCTACGTATGTTAGTAGTTTTCAAGTTAAAGATATCAACCACATTGATGAGCTAGTCTCAATTCTTTGAATTTTTCTGTCCTTTCTCATGACATTCATTTCTAGTGACATGTGTAATCATGCTATTTATCCATGGAGTTCATGACGTATAGGGGATAATTTTTAAAACAATCTATAATACTCAAGTTAGCTTGGTTGAATTTCTTGCAGAGGCTTAATGTATTAGTCATTGTAATAGGGATGATGAGGAAAAATAAGGTGGACTGAAATAGTTTAGGGATAATTACATGTGTACTTCTTTCAGGATAAGTATTTCTTGAATTATCATTATTTTCTTCACAAAATTCTATTGTGAATATGTTGTTTTTGGTGGAAAAGATTTATGGGAGATCAAATAAGAAGTCTAAGTTGAAAAGAATGAGAAGATCAGAGTCAGTGAAGATGATTTTGTCATACTCAATGAGCTACCATAGCTTGAATTTATTGTAATTCCATTCATTAGTTAAAATAACATTTCCATGCTCTTCCCATTTTCAGAAATCTCAACAACAAAAATCTATATTTGTAGGCACACAACATCTCTAGACCACCCTTTCATGCAAGGCACTCTTAATGCCTAAATGAAAAATGATAACTTATAAGGTGGCTTGGTATAATCCAAAATAGTTGGAAAGGGCTAGTAACCACAAACAAATATGAAGGATCATGAGATTTCCACTTTCAATCCATGGGAATTTTATCAAAGGTTTTTTACAGTATAGTTGTATGTGTTAGAGGTTCTAAGGCCATGGGAATTCATCAAAGGGTTTTTACTGTATGGTTTATGAGAACATAAACTAAACAAAAGAAACATATAAATAGAAAATTAACAACTACCAGCTACATATCATTTGTCGTCTTGATAATGAATCTGATAGATCACAAAAAGTGAACCAAAACATTCATGTCAAAATCATATTCAGTTATTTTCTGATAGTCTTTTTGCCACCATATGGATTACAAACAATGTTAGTTCTTCTCTTGCCATCTACCCTGATGATGAATCATAGAATTTGATCCAAAACGTAGGCACAAAATCTCTAGATGGTCTAATACAAAAGGGAAAAAAATCTTGAAATCATAAGGACTGTGGAAACTTCACGAATTCAATATTAACTCTTACCCATTATTTATCTTTGTTGCACATAACTATATGATTGGTAGACCATCAATTAGACAGTATGCATCTTAGTAGATATCAGGTACCAATGTAGCCGAACAAAATACATCTTGGACACTTACAGGTACAATACCAGTTTAGCATCCTATAACTTAACTACACCGTACTGTCAGGAGAGTGCTAAGTTGTCATTAACTTGTGTTTCTGGCATTGAACGTGATGCTTATTACTTTTAGGAGAGTGACCATTAGTAAAATTCTTGCAAAGTTTTTCAAAAAAATTGTACTTGTCATTACACTGACTGAATATCATTTATCACCTATACTGCTAACACATACAACTATGGTACATGTAGTTGAGCATTACTATATTTTCAAGACATTAATCTTAGTAGGTGCTATGAGTGAAAAGGGTCATAGAATAACAAAGCAATAAAATAAGATTCAAGTTAGAGAGTTGAGCCATGAGAAATGCAAAAAGATTAATGGCTCAGGTTTGCCAGTAGTTTAGAATCATTTTCGTGTTGTTTCCAGCCAACAATTTTCCTGCATTTCACTGTTTTCAGATTAAAACTCTTTAGGTTGAACAAATACATTGCTCAACAGATTTGTTGTATTTCTCAGATCTACATCATGGTTCCCAAAATGTAGATACTCAACTAGTCTCTAATACATGTGGTGCCAAATCTTTGCTCCACAAAAAGGTAATGACTCCGAGATTAATAACTTTAGGAAGTTAGGGCATATGTTAGGAAACTAAGAAGTAGGAGTACATAATATAGCTGTATGTGAAGTTATAAGCGCACTATTTATACCTTATGTAGGATTTATGCCCAGATTGAGATATATACAGTTGTATATAGGCATTCTATGTGCAATCAATCACCACAGTTTATTAGATGCCTGAATTTTAGAGAGCATTCATAATAGGGTGAAAGCAATTGTGTTAGCATATGAATTACATACCTTTCATCAATAGATAGATTAAATTGAGCTAATTGAAATTGTTGATATTGAAGTTGAACCCTAAATTTTCTTATTAATGTACTAGTAGTTAATACTATTGCATAGCTTTTCGGATTTGCTGGTGTACTTTCTTTTGGACATTTCCCTTTCTCCTTTGCATCCAAAATGAACTCATTCCAGTCCCTCATTGAAACAAAGGGAGAACGCTCGTACTTCAGGTTTAGGACTAGACTCTTTCTATACGAGTCCCTCACAACCTTAAGGTGTCTGGAAGATTTTTGTAACAATTTCTTATGATAAAAAATATTACTACCAAACTCATGCTCTATATCTTTGATGAGCCCATCTTTTATATTTTGATCTTGGAAGTTCCACCTTTGAAGAAAAAAACACAAAATTGTTAGATATAGCTAGTATAAGAAAATACTCGAATGAAAGGAAAAATGTTGCACCAATTAATGATATGAAAAAAATAGTGGGATAAAATTAGTTCAGTTATGATATTCCACCTTTTACGTATGGTGGGCCCGAATCTTCGTAGCGTGAGGTCATAAAGCCTCCTATAAAATGTATCATTTCCTGCAAAAAATGTCATGGGATAATTAATAGTAAGAACAATTAAAATGAATCATGCGAAGAATACTTTTCATAGTGAATAAAAAATACATAAAATGAGATACATTTCATCTTTTTAGTGATCTATTTCAGGGTTGGAGGGTTAACTTGACCAAAATTGACCAAAAAAGAAGTTTGGAAAAAATTTAAAAATGTCTAAAACCAGTCAAACTCTACCAAGGTTATGTTGCTGATGTTTCAAAAACTAAAAAATGTATTCTGACTATATTAATCAGTATACTTTGAAAAAAAATATAGTTCATAATACATATAACTTGCCATGACCTTCATTTTTTGTCATTCTTAATTGATGTTGTCACTGATCATACCTGGGATATTATGGAAAACAAATATTGCTAAAATAGACAGTGAAGCTGAAAGTGAGCACTCTAAAACTCTAATAGGCAAGCAATGATGTTGGAAATCATTGAAAACTGAACATTGAATATGAAAGAAGACTCCCACTTTTGGTTCTCTATAGAAAAATTGGTTAGTATCTTCTACTGAAAGCATGAAATTGCAATATACCGAATTACTAAACTAGAGAATTCCTAGTATAGACAAAAGGTCATTGATAATTCAGATGATACTACTAAACCCCTAATAAAAAGGAATTCTAGAATAATTAAACAACTTGCACAATATGACATACTAAAGAAGGTCATGAGGCATCACTCCACATCAAAATCCCTTGCATTCACCACTTCCTATCATGTTTACGTCTTGCAAGAATATCCTTATTACAATATAAAAAATAATTATTTAAAGTACCTGGAATCTTGGGACATTTCAAAGGCATTGATTCATTATCGTCAATCAACAACGATGTTTGCGTAGTTCTAGTGTTAGAAACATGGGTAGCTCTAGGAAATGACGGTGAATTATCACTGATACATCCACTATGATCCACATTTGGCGGCATACTACATGGTGCATCTCCTACCACAAAAATAATAATACACTATGTGATGCACCCAAGATTAAAGTACAAATTATCAACTCATAATTAACACAAAACCAAATATAGAAAAAAAGGATTTACCAGCTGGCCGTCCCCTTGTTGCCGACATTGCAATTGACAATCTCGTACGGGCGTCCATCAACCTTGTAGGAGTCTCCTGCATTGGATGACCTGAACAATACATTGTTAGCAAAGACATTCTGAAATAATAAAAGTAGGAGTTAAGTTAAGAAGTTTTGAATGTTTGAAATAAAAAATTTCTTCCAACTTGTCAACTAAAAGATTATTTTACCAATGGCAATTGGAGCTTTGCTATTACCGGCCTCACTGCATTGTCCTTTAGGTTGTGGATCAATTGCCAAAAAATCCTGTATAACAAGAATTTAGCAGTTAAAGTTTCTTACAACTCTTTAAAAAAATTGCATCAATAAAGTATTTTTGCACATATTACATATTTTACTTCAAAACATAAAATATTATAAAATATAAATCTTTATTGAACTTTTGTTATAACTAAAGATTCATTACTGCTTACTTCATAACGACGAACTTGCGCTCTCAAATCTGATAGTCTCTTCATCACTCCTTAGATTCTATATCTGCCTCATCCAAAATTTTCATTATTTCTAAATTAATTTAAAAAATTTTTCTCTTCAACATTTTTGTTACATTGGGAGTTTCAGCAATATCCTCATCAGAAGGCATAGCTAGTGGCTCGATACTTACTGTTGGTGCTTTGCCCTTATCCTGAACATCAAATTGTGAGAGGAATATTAGTAAAACTATCATAAAAACTCAAAAACTGTAAATAAAATAACGTAATAATATAACATTTTTCAACTATCTAATTTGTACAATTTCAATAAGGTTTATCCTTCTTGAAGAAGGGGTGGGAGTAGCATCTAGGTGGCCTCTATCATCTATCCGATCCATATCGTCCTATCACAAATTTTAAACATAAAAAATTCAGCTAATTGAAAGCAATAGACAACAAAAAAGAACTTATTAACAAAATGGTATATAGTACTTACAACCCTCATGATAGTAACTTTGTTTGTATCTATACGATTTAAATGGTAATCTATTAGCAGTTCTTCCCCTATACTTATTGATTTTATTGCACAAATAAAAACTTCATTCCCCTCACGCGCCTCAAATATGCAATTGGATTGCTTACTAGTTGAGGAAGGTTGCGTACTATTTATAAAACTTGCAATATTACCTGTTGCTTTTGGTCTCCCATCAATGTACATAGCAAATCTTTTACTTTGATCATTTTCTTTCCGTTGTATATAATTAGCTGATAGTGCATATCTACGCATACTTTTTTTTTTATTGAACAATCCGCATCCAATCATTGTAATTGTAACATGGACCGACATACTTGAACAATTCGACAACTTTGTTGTAACATACCTTTATCCCATTGATGGAAAATAGGCCCAAACCATGTAATGAGGATGGAACAATGCGATATATCCTCTCATTAACACAAAAATCTTTGTTAATTGGAGGTAGCTCATTGGGTACCCATTCTTTCTCAATGTGTGTGTACTGAAAGGGCACCTTGATGTCGCCTTTGGTCTCATCATCATAAGAACATGATCCCCCATTAGCAAGGAAAAATTGCATGCGTTTATCAAATTTTTTTTCTAATTTTTTGACCTCTAGTTGATCTCCCTATTCTAGCCATACTACATGTAGAGCTTTCATCTACCATTTCCTCATTTCCTTCATTCGATGTAGATAGATTTGACAAGTACCTATTTGGTGGGTTCTGCAATCCATCAAATGGAAAGTGAAAATGACAAATATAAAATGTAGTAAGTTGAAAGTGATTATACAATTATATTTCTATATGGACCTTCTTTGTCTATATATACATTATATGATTATATAATATGTCTATTTATAACATATGTGCTCAATGATAAACAAGAAGAATATAAGAAAATTATGTCTATTTATTGACTTATACCTGTTGATCCATGTCATTGTGCACGATCCATGCCAAATGTGTCAAATTTCCTGCATATGTTAATCATTTATCTTAAGTTAGCTAAAAATTACATGATACACATAAACATGAACAAATTTATCTTATATATGGAATGCAAGATCGTCAACAGAAGGGGTGACGATGTACTTGTAGTCAATTGACTATTTGCAAAAAGGGTGACAATTAGAGACAATATAAACATTGGTAATTATAAATAACATATGTAGTAATCATTAGAAATGAACACAATAAATATGTAATCAAATTTCCTGCATATGTTAATCATTTACCTTAAGTTAGCTAAAAATTACATGATACACGTTTGCTACAAATAACTTAGAAGACAACATGAACAATATGCAACATTGTAAACATGAAGAAATTTCCATTATATATGGAATGCAAGATTGTCAACAAAAGGGGTGATGATGTACCTATAGTCAATTGACTATTTGCAAAAAGGGTCATAATTAGACACAACATAAATATTGGTAACTATAAATAAGATATGTTGTAATAATTAGAAATGAACACAATAAATATGTAATCAAATTTCCTGCATATGTTAATCATTTATCTTAAGTTAGCTAAAAAATACATGATATGTGTATGCTACAAATAACTTAGAAGACAACATGAACAATATGCAACATCGTAAACATGAACAAATTTACCTTATATATGGAATGCAAGATCGTCAACAAAAGGGGTGATGACATCTGTAGTTATTGATTATCTTCATCATCATCATCATCATCATCATCGCCATCATCACCATCATCATCGCCATCATCGCCATCATCACCATCATCATCGCCATCATTGCCATCATCATTGCCATCATCACCATCACCATCACAATTATCATCATCACCACCATCATCATCATCATCACCATCACCATCATCGTCATCACCATCATTGTCATCACCATCATCTTGATCTTCATCATCTGCTTCTTCATCATCTTCAATATCTTCTTCTTCCATAACATTATACTTTATCGACCTTCCTCTTGGATCATGTCTAACAACAAATGACCGACCCTATTTATGTGGAACCTTTGAGTAAAACACTTGCTCGCATTGGCTTGGAAGAAAATAGGGCTCATCTCCAACTGGCTCAAATGACCTTGTATTGATCATTGTAAATCCATTATCATGTTGAATAACTGTTCTATCTAGATCATTTTGATTTAGTCTTAACTTGTACCATTTGACGATGAATAGAACTACTTTGAAGGTGTTAAATTCACACTCAATTATATCATCCAAGATGCCATAGTATTGATTTTGAGATTGTTGAGGATGTATGTTGTTTCTAGATGATATATTGGTGATCTTGAAAATTGCAGTTATCCCATAATCACAAGTTTTCTTTGTGTCATCCAACCTTTTTATGCAAAATTTTTGCCATGATAGTACATAGCTTTGTGGTGCTTGACCTGCAATTTTTGAAGTGTGCATAAATTATTTGCATCGTGAGTTGATACGAAACATACGTCAAGTTATGATCATTAATAAATTTCTACGTACCTCTCCACCTCTTAAACCCTTTACTAGATCAACTACCATCAGCATAACTTTGGAATCTCCATTACAATGAGCTTCTATAACCAATGAAGCAACACCTTCCCATGTTAATGAGAAACCATTTTGTTGACATCATTCAATCCATTCCATCATCAAATCAAGATTGTTCGCAATATACAAATGTATTGCATCCCACTCTCGACCACTTGTTTCAAAAAAATACACCAATTAAAAATAACTTATATTGAAGATTTATAAGAATTAATTAACTACAATAACATCTTAGATTTACCTCTCACTTTCCTCGATCTACCTTTTCCAATCAAGTACTCCCCTTTGAATTTGTTAATTGAGTTGGGATCCCAAATACGATCTACATGGATCTTTGCTACAAACTTAAGAAGATATTCACTAATGTACACTATGGTCTGGTATACCATATATCCCTCGGGATGTGCTCTCTATCGAACCAAGCATTTCAAAAATTTCAAGTGCCTCTCAACCATCCATATTGACTTGGTTGGTACAGGTCCACACAATTCAATCTCCTCAACTTGATGTATGAGGTAGTGTTCTTTTGCATTGAAAAAACTTGGAGGTAGACACTTTTGAATTTCACACATCAAAAGAGAAATTTTTCTCTTCCAATATTTTATATCTTCTTTATTGATTTCTTTAGATGACAACCACCTCATGTATTTTTCAAGATCATATATAACCTGTTTGACATTGTTGGTGAAGTGGTGTAGGAGAGATAGAGGTAGAACATACTGCAATATTTGTAAAATGATCTTGTCAATATTTTATAAAAGAATGCAATTAAAACTACATGCAGTATATAAATATATAGTGAATACAAAATAACATGAATTACCTGAATAATGTATGCCAATCATGTGTTTTCAACCCTGGCCCAAATTCACTTTTCTTTCATATGAGATTGTTTATGTTCGCAACAAATCCTTTGGGAAATCATATTTTTTTTATGACTTTTTTTATAGCATTGCTCTACTGCTTTGACAATAACCAACTAAGGGAACTTGTATCAATCTGGTCTCCATTGTTATTTGATCGAATGACATTTTTCATTGAATGGTTGGATTCTTCAATGTCACTACAAGTTTTGACAATTTGATCTTTGTCATGCCTTCCATCCAAGATTTTCCATAATGTCTCTGTTACATTCTTTCCAATATGCATAGGATCAAACAAATGCACATTTGGGAGTTGTTCGTAGTATGACAACCTAGTAAATTGCATAGGATAAATTTTTAGTCATTTTTGAAGTTGGTCATTGATGCCTTGATGACCTTCACAAGCATCAATCACATCATTAATAAACAAAACACAATATTGAAATATAAATTTGAAACAAAATCCATAAGATGGAATGACATTACCTCAATGATTTATTTTATTGTATGCCAACTTCCATAGGTGAGGTGTCATTCTCCGTGGCTTTGATGTAGTCTCTTCCTTCCCATTAAAAAGATGTTTTTAGGTAATTTGGTACTTATGATTTCTGTGCAGAAAGTGTCTATTCTCATCGAACACCTGCTTTCTTAAACTTTTTGAATGACAAGATTTCGTCTTTTGACCACAAATTGGACATGCAATTTTTTCCTTTGTCTGAAGACCTACAAGATCGTGCATAATTGGATTAAATGTGTTAACTTTGACATACCAAAAAAGACGTGTCAAGAAGAGAACATACCACAAAAATGCGTTAGCCTAGGGGCATTGTGTATTGTCCATACAAGCATTACATGAAATTGAAATTGTCTTTGTCCTATTGGTCTACAGATGTCATACATAGTAACCCCATTCCATAACACCATCAACTTGTCGATAAGGGGTTCAATATATACTTTGATATTTTTAACTTGGTACTTGCCTAGTTGAATGAACAAAAATATTACGTAATTATTATGACCATTTGATGGATTAGTAATAATAAATTAATTTAGATGACCACTAAATCAAAAAAAACCTGGAACAATCAGTGTCAACATTATGTGCTCTCTCTTTATGGACAACCAAGGAGTTATGTTATTGTTGATAACAATACAGGCGACACCTAGTTAGTAAATCTTATATCTCCAAAAGGATTGACACCGATTGCTTCCAATGAAAGCTTGAGATTACGAGGTTCTTCTTTAAAGTGTGGCTATTTTTCCTCTATTTCCTTAAATTCCGAACCATTTGTAGGCATTCGCATAATGTCATCTTGACTTCTATTGCATGCATAGTAATCCATAAATTGTGCCAAGCTATTGCACCTAAATAATCATTGCAGATGTGGAATAATGAGAATATGTCGAAGAACCTTGCGAGGCACCTTTTTTGTTAATCAATCTGATTCATGTCTACTGATATGACAAGTAGGGCATTGTGTTGCAAATTCATGCTGTTTATGATATATAATATGATTGCTCAGACATGCATGTATTGTTTGATACACCATTCCAATATCTTTCATGATGGCAGATAATTCTTGGTACGAGCGAGGTAGAATGTTTGATGGCAGTAACAAACACTCATCTATCAACCTATGACCAAAAATATAATTTGTTAATTTAAAGAATATTAATTACTACACGAACCCAATGTTAATTGTAAGGAAACTACGAGTAAAATAATGAAAGAAGATGGCATACCTTAACATACGTGTCATTGCTACGTTGGATAAAGCATTCATAACCTTCAAGTTCACCAACAACAATACATCGGCAAATGGAGTTGTTTTGGAGCCTTCATATAGGGACTAGTGTGCCTTCTCAAGTAAAGGTACATCAAGCTTTGCATCATCATCATCATCATCATCTTGATCATCGTGATCTTCATCATCCTGGTCTTCTTCCATGGTATCATTACCTTCTACTTCAATATTCACACCTCCATGTTCCCTCGTTTGGAAATTCGCATTCTTTGATTGTCATGGTCCATAACATGAAACTCAGGGATGTTGACCTATATGAAAATGATGACCTTATATTAACCATGACCATGATGTCATCATCAAATGATGTCTTATATAATTTATAAACTATTAAAATACATACCAATGGACGATATTTGTTTCCCCTTTCAATGTGACCATGTTGCCTACAGTGTTGCTCAGCTGTTGTGATTAGATATCTTCGAGTCTTTAAGCTCTTACACATTTTGCAAGGACAATAACATTTTCCATCACCTTTTGTTTTTAAGTTAGACCACAGTCTAGCAACTGTCTCCCTATTTTTTTGTGCATTGATATTGTTAGACATGGTCTTTCTTGAATGGAATGACTCGTTGGTGGAAGAAGGATGATTTGTTTGCAACCTGCAAATGGAGTAGTAAGAAGAAGACACATATAGAAAGGAGTTAGGTTTGTGAACCAAGTAGGAGTTAGGACATGCTGGAGTGGGGTCAGCCCAAGATATTTTAGAATCTTGAAGAACCTGGTAAAGGGTATCTGGAAAGGTGAAAATAAACAAGTATATTTACAGCTACAAAGGAGGAATCAAGAGCATTATAAATAATGAAGAAGAAACATAAATCCATACAACTTCACCTCTATTTACAATTTGACCTTTCTACATGTGAAATATGACAATATACAAAATTTCCAGTCACATTTTCACTTAAAGAAGAACACCAAATATACCTTTGCTACAATATCTTCTTCAGATTCTTCGCTATCAGATTCTTCAGAACTGCAAGCTCCTGCGCAAAAAAAAGATGAGATATACTAAGTAATTTTTGATGGGCAATATTTAAACAAATCAACTATCAGAATTTTTTTATATTAAATTTAGTTGCTTTATTATGTATTGAAGACTTTGCAAGATGTTCCCACGTCTATCTATAGAATGCCTATCTGCATGGTTGTTTGCAAATAGTCTAGTATGGTGCCGCTTTTGAACAACAACAAATGTCACTGGGGCTGGTAATTTGGCTCAAGAAATGCACAAGCCTGTTGACACCATAGAACTTTTAGTTCATATAGCATTCAACTGTCTTCTTTAACAAAATCCAAAGAGAATACAAACAAACTAATGAGCTGTGTCTATCTCAATTGAATAGCAAGTACTACAGTGAGTATTAGGAAACTGATCCTGTGAATAACATCCAGTTCATAAAGTAGAACTTGGTAAAACTATCCTTCACTTACACCATCTTTGAATAAATACCAAAGTTGTCACTTAGGAGAAATAAGAAATGTAGAACTAAATCTCACTACAAAAACCAATCAAAATGAAATAAATTACCTATAAAATATGATTCATAGAGGCTTTTGTCCTGTTTCTCTGCAAAAAGAAATCAGTAGCTCCATGCAAAGAATCAAAGTGAAATAATCATTCAAATTTCCTAATAATCAAGGCAAAAATTGTGCTCTAGAGGGTTCTCTCCTCTTTGTCATTTAGTAATTCAGAACATGTCCCTAATCCATGGTGTGTGAAGTTGTAAATTTTTTTCCCAAGTTAATTCTTTATGACTTCAGGCCAGTCTTGAGATGCAACCACCTGACATTTGCACCAAATTCCCAAAATATTAAGATAAGTATTTCTCATATGAATTGTGTGAACCAGAACAACAACAAACAATGATCTATATTGAAAACCTACTGGCGCTATTGATGGACTACAATCTTCTCCAGGGTGTGGATGTCTAACATTTGCCCACAGGAGTCTAAAAGACATTGTGAACTTTTTAATCAAGTAACGTTTCTTACTTGTAAGAAAACCTCAGAAACACAAAAGTCGATAATCTGAAATGTTCTCCACAATTGCATATTAAATAAATAACAATAGATCTACAAAATAATAAAAAGGAAATTCGACACCAATTTGTATCGAGAATAATTGATCAAACTTGGATCACCTCAATCTGAAAATTCATTTAAGATATGGTGATTAAAAGTTAGGTTTTTTTCTCAAAATCTTTGCAACTCAGAGGACCAAATCTTTGCTGATTAGTTTAACATAGATTGGTGAACAGAAAATTCATAATAAAAATCTGATTTTTTTCCACACTTGTTCAAACCATATAATGCATGATAAAAAATGAATTGTATACAAGTCACTCCAAATCCTTAGCTTTTAATATGCTTCATAGATGAGATTGCATTATATGGTTTGAACAAGATGTGGAAAAAAATGAAATGGCAGAGTCACTCCAAATCCTTAGCTTTTAATACACTTCATAGATGAGATTGATCATGACTCTATTGATGATTTGGAGTGATAAGGATACAAATAGAGTGTAGAAGCTTTGTAAGCTCATGGTTTTTAAGTCATTTTGAAGGTCACTATGTTGGAATAGTCAGAACCAAAGGAGTGTATGGAACAGTCAGAGCTTTAAATAATATATGAGATCTAAAATCACTTGTAACATCAAACAACCACTTTGATATGGCTTAGAGAACCTAAAAATCCAAACATTATAGCGAAGCATCCAACACAAACAAAGTATTTTTCACATACTTCGCATGGATGATAATTTTACAAACTTGGAGACAAATAAAGCTCACTTAACCTTGAACAAAACTAATATTTTTTCTTCAAAAGTAATGAAGATAGTAGAATACCCAAAAAATTAACTTAGATTTGGTTGAATTTAACAAGAAGGTTCTAAAGACCATTCATTAGAGAAATCAATTCAAAGGTGATGTCTTGTTGCATATGGTAAGAGAATTTCACTTTCTAAAAGAAATAGAATGCTTACTAGCTCTGTGACACATTTTGATACAAAGAATTATAGTGACTAGTCAAAATATCAATATGCTCAATTTGGTATTATATGTCAAATTTTAGAGTGCAACTTGACTTCGAAAGGCATAGGTACTATCTTCAGTTTCTTAGCTCCTATTATTTAAGTAGACTTTGATGTAATGAAGCTTGAACTCTATTTTGAAAAGAAAAGAGTTGTTGATTATTTAACTTCCACCAGTGCCACTTATCCAATTTATATAAAAAGAATAGCATCAATATTTGATTATAATTTCCACGATAAGTTGATGTAAAAAGAAGTAGAACAAAAGTATAGTAATAGTCCAGATTGAGTTGAAGACAAATTTATGGTATTCATTGATTGTGAAGGATATCAAAATCATATATTATAGATTCAAAATTTTCAAATAGAAGGTGTGAATGTTAATTTTAGTTCTAATCCAAAATATAGTTCAAGATATTTTTAATGGTTATATACATGCTCTTGTCAAGAAATAAGGTTATTACTTTTAAAATAACATTTAATCTTCAAAGCTACCCAAATGAAAACACACAATATTTTGGTCTTTTTGTTTCAATAATCCACTTATCTAATGAGCAATCATATCATTAAAAGCTTCATTACAGTATTTATAAAAGTCTTAAATTTTGTCAATTACAATCTTCCATAGAAAGCAAAGAAGTTACCAATTGCCCAGCCTAGATAATTTTGTTGAAGGAGATCTATGTTGTGGGACACTTCCAAGAAATGCAAGTTACACTTCAAAAAAAACAAAGAAACACAAAGTCAGATGGTACTTTCTGCTTCTATAAATTCCATTTAATCCTAATATTAACATAAAATAGAACAAGTTTAAATGACCATAAACAAATTGGCTTTAGAAACTTTCATTAATTCTTGGAAATTCTTTAAACATTTAAATTGAAACCCAAAGTAACATGAATATTTGGACTTAGTTATCAAACCTTATTTTAGTAGCACACTGAGGACTCCAAGTTACAACAACTAAGGAGGGTGGAAGTAATCCACCATTGGTAAGAAATAAAGATCGCATGTGCATATAGCCTCAATCAGAGAGGATGATCTTAACAAGAACATCACATAAGAAATGAGATTAGATATCAGAAACAATGATAAAAAACTTCAGACTGGCCATTATATCAAGCCATCATTTGGATAAAAATGTGGATCATCACATACACAAAATTGATGAACATCAGAAATAGTGATGAGCATATTACTTTCAGATTGATTTAAAGTTCTATATTTGATTGATACAATATAGAAATAATATTCAACAATATAAAACCCTTCGCAATCAGCAGTAAAAACTTCAAGAGATGATACCAAACCCTGCTATAGCCCTAGGCTTCTTAGAATTTTTGTTGAATTTTTTTGTGTTCAAATTCAATTAGGGTTCAAATACACTTTTCTATTTTAGTGTTAGTTGTCACTCTAAGAATTATGCCATCAATACTTCCTAATATTGCAGTCAATGTCATGAATCTCTCTTATTAGTGACTTGAAAACCTCACTTTTCTTTTACAGATGCCTATTATGTTACTGAAGTTTACAAAACCACCTTAAAAGTGCATCTAAGAAGAATAGTCAATTAAACCTGCTTGATGTACCTAAGAAGAGAAAAGTCATCAATACTTAGGCTCAAATTTAAAAGATCGAAAGACATTTTTATAATATGCAAAGTCTTGCCTCAAGAAAGTTTGTCATTATTTCCTTAGAATGCTTCAGCAAGAGAAATGGCTCAAACAATGAGTGGTTTATAATATGTGTAGACTATCAACAATTGATAACTTATTATGAAATATATAATGTAAACTACCAACAATTATGCATAAATATGTATAATACATAAAACTAATAACCAATGTAACCTACAACATGTGCCTAAGGAAAGAAATTTTCATCAATACATGAGAACATTGTAATGTGCAAAGTCTTCTATCAAGAAAGTCTATGCCTATTGCCTAAATATGTTTTCGAAAATGTTGCAGTTTACCAAACAATGGTTGGTTATAAGAATGTAGTTATCAACAATAAGTAAGCATTAAGACATTTGTGAATGCAATAAAAATTTGATTGAACATTAAAGATCACGATGATGCATAAAACAAACTGCAGTCATCTCTCACAAAATTGTATCATCATGTGTGTGCAGTGTGTATGCCTGCACACTTAGACAAGGAAAATTGTTTGATGAGAGGTGACTACAATTGTTTTATGCATCATAATATTCTCCAATATTTATTCATCACTTTTATTATACTAATTCATACCTGTATATTGTCGATGGCTATATTAAACATCCACTATTTGATGAAAGAAACTAGATATATCCATCGTGATGCTAGAAACTAACTAACTAACTAACTGTGTGTGTGTGTGTGTGTGTGTGTGTGTGTGTGTGTGTGTGTGTGTGTGTGTGTGTGTGTGATAGCTTGCTCTTTGTTAGTATAGGGGAAACCCCTACTTTCCATAGCCTAGTCCTATGAGAGCATCAGGTTATGGTCTGTACTTGTATATAAGGATATATAAATACACTAAGTGTATAAATTGTGAAAGGCCATTGCATTTTGTTTATTGCATCATTATGATCTTTAGTAATCATTTAACATTCTTATTTCTCTGATTCATTGCCTTTTCCTATCCATATATCTATGTTGATTACCTATAAACTACACACTAATTAATGAACTATTTCTCTTCTAAGCATGTGTGGAAAAAATTTCTCTAAAAAATGAGAGAGAGAGTACTCCAATTTGTTTCTCGCATTATCATCACTTCAACATTTTTAGTGCATCACCAATTGTCTCTAACTCTCTGGATTAGCCTATATACTATGTAACTTAACACCAATAAGCAAAATAAATTGCTTCTTGTTTACACCCCAACTACCATACACTCTTAACTTGTTCAAACTGGGTAAGTGAAATAAATTGTTTACTATTCACATCCTAGCTACTGTATATTCTCAAATTTCTCATATTGGGATCTCAATGATCAAAACAAAAAAAATGTGTTATCATTTGCATTCTATTTCTAAAAATTTAGCAAAATAAGCTAATACATCACCTTGTGACATTACACTACAGTACTAATTCTCTACTAGATATATTTATTGGAGATCCTTCCCAAAGATGTTTTGTAGTCAAAGTTCATAAAATTTGATGCCTATATGAATCTGAAATTTAGATACTAGCTTAATGCCTTCTAAGTTCTATAGTTAACATGTATCTAGATTCCAATGAGAAAATGAAGATTATGCCTTCCAATTGCATGATCCAAAACAATGATACAAAAATATGTATGATCAATCTACAGAAGCAGTGTTTTGGATGACCCTGGTCCAAAGCCATCTATGTAATTTTCAAGCTATCACATCCATGAATGTTGAGGTTGATTAAAAGGGATGGGATGTAAGTAAAAGTAATAGTATTGATAGTAACACTAACAAAGAAATCCAGGCACAAAACAAGGGGTTTCTAGATAGTATAATTTGGACCTTTCACGCTGCTCTTTGGTACTCAGTGGTGATGTTCAAGAGAAAGATATAGTGCTCCATAGTGATGAGAATGAGTTGAAAATAGAAATAGAAAATCAGTCCTTCAACTCCCCAAGAGATAACTGATAAAATGGAGAGGCAACAAAGGCTCCAAGAACCTATATAAATGATCCTCTCTCAATCTAGTGAAGTTATGTCTCCTTTTACATTAGTATTATCTTAAGATTCATTACTTTTAAACTATCCAATTTCTACTACTGGATATCAAGAGATTTTCCTAGCCTTTGAAGAAAGGATGGCCAAGAGCAAGGTCCATGAAATGATGAGCACTGTAGCAGGGTTGATAGATGAAACTAATGCACAGGAACAACAAAGCCAGATTGCAAACAATACACTATGTCCTGGCATTGAAAATTGTAGTGGCTGATGTGGAACTTGGTGAGTCTCTAGCTGGAGAAGAAAAATATGGAGTGAACCCCTTTTCTGAGGGCTATTCTAAAGCCTAAATGAGGGCTCTTCTAAAGCCTAAATGAGGCCTTCCCTTTCTATCCTTTTTTAAAATTTTAAAAGAAAGTGACTCTGAGTTGTATCTTTTTTTGAGCTCCCTGAAGTGGCTTAAGGCTGTCATAGAACTTAGTCATTAGGATTAGATATTGCTTTGAAGCCTACTTAGTACATGCATTTTTTGAATTGTATTATGATGAGTGATATTTTTCATCTTCAACACCTACTTTTTAAAACATTTATCACAATTAATTTATTTTTTAAAATTATACTGCCACGACTCTACACTCCAACTCAGTAACTAGTTCGATCTAATTAAAATTTTAACCTATTGAGCTATGAGCATGCACTAAGAGAGGCCTTAATAAAAATTTGGTAGCTCTATAGCTTTTCAATAGATACTAGAATTAAATGCAATTCTATTGAACATGACAATTATTAAAATGCAAAGAGAATTACCATGATTCTGCATCAAGATCTAGCCATCCTTGTTATGAGTGCCTTATAAACTTATTTTCTTCTTTTCTCCAAGATACAAGTATTTTAATTGAGAAAACATCCTCCATAGTCAAATGCTATTAATAATGATAGACATTTAAAGAAATTGAAAGTAATGTTGACATTCCTCTGTACAGATAATATATGATAGACAATCCCTGACATTTCTATAGTTGATTGAAATTGATATGTTTACTAGGAGCTATCGGGTGCGTCCAAAGACTTATGGTATAGAGTACTAGTTCCATTTTTGCAACAATAACCAAGGTTCATATACCATCAGTGTGATAAGACAATCCCAGAGAGTATGTGTTGAAGTGGTAATGTAATGTCAAACTCAAGGTAAAATTACGCTATTAAGCACCAAGTTTCTAACATAAGCATGTATATGACATTGATCATAAGAACAAATACTTTCATCAAGAATCAAGTCTCCAACATAAGCATCTATATGATGTTGATCAGAAGAAGAAATACTTTCATCAATTCAGAGAATCTAATTAATTTTTGAATAGTTTAGACCGAATTCCAAGGGGCAAATGTAAACCAATCGATACCCAAAGTCTCTCAACTGTTCAGTCTCTTCATTGATCTGATTATTCCATGAAACTAAGGGCCCATTTAGTTGCAAATAAAACATCATTGCAGATGGTTTAAATAGATCAAAATGTAAACATGGGCAACTTTGGTTAATACAAATATATCGTACATTGGACTCACCCTACCAATCACAGTCCACACATTGGTGGGTGAGTCAAGGCATTTTATGGAGACCTTGCTCCAATTGCTATCTACAGCCAATACCAACACACTGACCATATTAATTTTGTACAGGTGATTATGCCTTCTAAACTTGACAATAGCACTTATTGTTTTAATCATAGTACCCTAAACCCTAAACCCTATCACAACCTCTTCTACTGCATCCTGAGGACCTAAGGATGGATACTTGGATAAAATTCCCAAGGTCTTGTGCCATATACCTTGCCTCCCCACTGGAATCAAAATATTCTTGACAATGCCATCTCCATTCAAATCAAACACAAACACATAATCCACTAAAATTTTACCTGTTACAATGGTCCCCTACACAATGCCATGGTAAAGAAAACCTATTATCATATATGCCATAAAAATTTTACCTGTTACAATGGTCCCTACACAACGGTGTGGTAAAGAAAACCTATTATCATATATGCCACTAAAATTTTACCTATTACAATGGTCCCTACACAATGCCGTGGTAAAGAAAACCCATTATCATATATGCCACTAAACTTTTACCTGTTACAATGGTCCCTACAAAATGCTGAGTCCTCTCTTTCAGAACCCCCCTTGAAAATCTATGCCCTCATGCGAGCAAAATGCTGGAATGCAAAAACATATGTACTAAAATCTTTGTGAATTTGATGCTATATAATATTATTCTAAATTTAAGAATATTAAAGACCAATGGAAAGGATTTATATGTCCTCATCAAAGTTTTTACACATTACCAAGAAACTAGTGGGAGCAAGGTTTTATCGCTCAACAGAGTAGAAGGAATTGAAGGAGTTGAAGTGCCCTTGGATTGATGTAGGTGGAACCATATCAAATCTCCAGACATACCATTAACTCGCTCAAGAGTAGAGGTTTCAATCACTAGAAGTTTTAACCCACATATATTTTGACTTCGCGATTACTTTGGAACCCTCGACACCAAATGAAATGTGATATTTTTGCCCTTTTTTGTTTTAGTTTTATGCTGCGGTGTGCATCACAATTATGACCAAAATAATTGGTTGCAATTGCGACCAACACGGGCATGTTATTAAAAAAAAGAAAAAGTTTTCTTTATAAATTGACCAACCAACCCATTTAAAAGACTTAGTTGAAATTTTTGGTTGAAATTTAGGCTAAAATGCACTAGTGTGCTTGTCCTTGAGGCTTTCGATATCTTCGACGTCTTCAATAATGGAGTTGATATCTTTTTTAATGCTTGTTGTTTGGGTGGTAAAAATTTCAAAGAGGTCATGGATGTGTGAAGAATTAGCCACCACCTGCTAGTTCAAGTCATTTAATGTCTTAGATAGGGAGTGAATATTGTCTTGGAGAGTTTGGTTCATGGATTTGTACTTTTGTAACTGTACTAAGAGACCTTGGGAGACTACATATAGAGAAAGAGTTTTGATTTTTAGAGTTGCATTATCCTTCTCTAATAATGTCAAGTAGTCAACTAATTGTTGGATTGGGTGGGGGGTCCATGATTCAAAATTCAAAACTATCGCTACAGAGTAACAATGCTTATGCAGTACTTGTATAAACAAATGCATATATGATACCATGTGACTCTGTCCAAGCATAGGAGACCATGTTTCGTAACATGCATTATGTCAAATAGTTCACGTGCCATCAAATACAAAGATAAAAGGTCAGACATTTTGTCGAACAACTCACATGTAATCTGAGATAGGAATATACAAAGTGAGAGAAACATATTGAATACATAGTTTATGTCTTAAAAAATTGAAGCAAAGAAAAAAGAGCTAGTTTTCTTAGAAATAGGAAATGTATAGAATAATTTTTCTATTATTTATTTGGAAAGTGACAGTGGTGTGTTTTGCATGATAACCACAAGATGAAAAGACACATGGAGCTTAAGGCATGGAATGTGGTAATCCTTACCATTATAGTAATAGTGCTCTAGAACTCTTGTCACTACATGAAAGCTAATCATAGGAATATAAAAAGAATATATGCTCCTATTCAATGGGTTGTATCTAGATGCGAAGAATCTAAAGATAGGAGAAATTATACAAAAGTAAATGCAATATATAGATAAGCATGCAAGCATTTGAATTGCATGAATTGATAGTAATACTGAATGTATTATGTGATAAGTATTTTTAGCATCTATATTAATAGAGTGCTATAGTGATACTATGTTTGAGATAGGACCTATAAGGCAATGCTACCCCCAATAAGATAATATTGCACCCAACCTAAGAAATGTTAAAGGGTGATTTGGTCCTTGACTACCAAAAACATTGCTAAAATGGCACATGCTCTCGATGTCACATATTACAATAGTGCAAAAACATAATGATGCAGGTACGTTGATATGTTCCTAGTGGGTAGAGTAGGAACTTAAAGGGAGAAGGCACACCGCCTTTGACATATAGGATATATGGAAATATATGGATATGAAAGCCTAAGGTATGTGATGAGGAGGAAACATGATCCAGATTATGTTGGGAATACTATAAAGCAATATGGGGAGAATCTAGTATGTGTGAGGAGCGACCGAGAGTTGTTAAGAGAAGATGAAAAACATGACAAAAAAAACCTAGAATAGTTTGGGGATTGTGTAGAGCCATTCAAGGAGTAATCTAGATCAATCAAAATCAGATGAAGCATATATATATATATATATATATATATATATATATATATATATATATATATATATATATACATACGTATATATATATATATATATACGTATGTATATATATATATACGTATGTATATATATATATATATACGTATGTATATATATATACGTATATACGTATGTATGTATATATACGTATATACGTATGTATGTATATATACGTATATACGTATGTATGTATATATACGTATACATATACATATATGTATGTATATATACATATACATATACATATATGTATATATATATACATATACATATACATATATGTATATATATATACATATACATATATATATATATATATATATATATATGTGTGTGTGTGTGTGTGTGTGTGTGTGTGTGTGTGTGTGTGTGTGTGTGTGTGTGTGTGTGTGTGTGTGTATATATGTATGTATGTATGTATATATGTGATTAATTATAGATCCAATTTTCAATATGTTTTAAGTAAATTGCATTTTTGAAGATCTTTGAAACATAATTAGGGGTGAAAAGTGTTGTTGGTTCCTTACAGAGAATGCTAAATTTAGATTTCTTCAATACATTTTTAGTGAATTAAGCAATTTCAAAATTTGAGCTACAAGTGGAAAGATATGGCCCTACCAAGTTGGGCTACCCAATTTTGTAGTTTCCACAATATTTTTAATCTTGTTTATTATTTTATTCCCTATAATCTCTTCACTTCAAAGATGCTTGGAATTCTAAGACTGTTGGGATTCTAAATTTATAGTTAAAACTCATTTAAGAAATAATGAAGGATAACTTTTCTTATGCATAGCTCTTCTATGAGTTCTATCATCTATTTTTCTTAACAATACTTATGATTTACACATATCTAGTATTGTAACTAAACTTACCATACAATACCAATCAATAGTATTAGAGTGGGTATTCTCCTGTATTTGGCATCACACTTAATTTTTTTACTAGAATTTGAATTAGAGACACACCCAAACCCCGTCAATTTATTTATTTATTTTTTGAGTTGCAACCTATCAATAATTGCAAACGGAGACCCTTATAAACCCTTGATGGAAGAAGAAATGGGAAAACATAAGGGAGAAATGATGAGACAACTCACTCAGATTCTATAAAATATTCAATCATCAAGCATATAAATAAAAATCTCTATAGTAACAACCATTTTCAAGGTATATGTTAGTTTTGATATTACAAAATTTGAAGGAGAAATTAATGTAGATGTGGTAGATGAATGGTTGATTAAATTGGATGGATGATTTTTCATTGATACCTTTTCCAACATAGATAAAATAGAATTTTCTCTTCTCGAAGTCGTGGCACATGTGAAGCAAGTTGGGAAAGAAAACTTGTATCAAAAAAATTTCTTGTACAAGATGAAGATGAAGATTGAGTCGAGGACAAGATGTCAATCCAAGATTTTATAGAATTCATCAAAGAGGAGTATTATCTTGAGACATCTATGAAGAAAAATATATTGAGTGAAAATTCTTACAACAAAGGAGAGACAAAACAATGCAGGAATATACCAATAAATTTTACATTTAATCAGAAAAGCTAGGCATCCAAGATTATGTAAAATATTAGGCTCTAAAATATCGTAGTGGGCTGCAACAGTATATTCAAACTGAATTAGACTTCTAAAAAGTTGACTTGCTCTTTCTAAGCTTAATTTCTTTCTTAGTGTGTGATGTTTAAGGGTGGTGGTCAAGAGTCATTATGAGCTATTAGGAGAAGCCAAAAAATATGACAAAATTACCCAGAACAATATAAGAATTGTCTAAAGCTATTCGGGTGTAATCCAAATCAATCAAAATCTGACAAAGTACACAAATATGAAAAAAATTCTAAATCTAAAATTTCCAATATTTTCTATGTTTTAGTAAATTGCAATTTTGAAGGTCTTTGGAAAAGAATTGGGGGTTGGAAGTTTTGCCATTTTCTTAGACTGGTTGTTGAAGAAAATTTAGATATTTTCAATTCATTTCCAGCAAATCAAGCTGTTTCAAAATTTAAACTAAGAGTGGAATGATATGTCCCTACTAAATTGAGCTACCCAATTTTGTAGCTTTCAAAATATTTTTAATATTGTTTATTATTTTATTTCCTAGAAGCTCTTCAATTTGAAAAGCTACGTGGAATCCTAAGATTGTTGAAATTCTAAATTTGTATTTAAAACTCATTTCAGAAGTAATGAAGGATATTTTTTCTTGATCATAACTCTTCTATGAGTTATATTATCTATTTTTCTTAACAATACTTACATGTTTCGAATACCTAGTATTGTAATCGAATTCACCATATAATTTATACCAAAACATGATGCCACAAATACAAGAATGTAAGCATAAAAAAGATAAGGCATACTATCCTCCTAAACATAGGGGTCTAGCTATGAAGATACAAAATATATAGTGTGACCATGATACCCTCTAATGTAAGGATAATAAATAAGAGTACAAATGGTATAAAGAGCATCCTCCAAAAGTTTCATATAAGAAGTAAAGCTTGATATATTGAGAATGTCTTTGAGATTTGATTTCCACAATCCATTAAAATTGTTGGTAATTTCTTCTGGATTAGATTGTGTTGAAATTTTCACCATTAGTAGAGGCTTCAAATGTAAGCTCTAAATAAGCATGGTATAACAATGTAGGATAATTGTGATGTACTAATAAGAAAGCTCTAATAAACATAAGATATGCCCAATAATCAATGGTGAAATGGTAAAGACTACGAATCATAGCATGATAAATGTTGTAATCACATGCATGATAATAAAAAATGAAAAACATGACCAAATGACACGGCTCCTTTTTTTCAAAATTGGATTGTCGTCAATATCAACCTATTTTATTCTTTCAACGGTTAATAACACAAGCATATAAGGGATAATCAATTCAAGATATATTATTGTCCAAATATTTGTCATGTCATAAAGGAAAAATGTATGTTAAATTTATCATTTATGGAGCTCTTAATGAGTGGTGGAATTTGTTCCCTTTAGATTCATGTAGTAAGAAAATAAATTGAAGAATTCAAGGGTTTTTGGGGTAATGCAATTATAAAAAACCAAACAATATGCAAATAAATAATCAGGCTCTAATTGTGATATCTCATCTATAGGATTCCCTAGAATTTTGGTCAAATTGTAATTGAATTTTTTTAAGGATTGAAGTACATCTTACCAAATAAATATTTACATGATTATCTTCTGATTGAGAGAAGAAGAATCTGATCATGAAAAGTTAGCCTAGACGTTGACAATACTGACATAGTTTGTGGTTTGAAAAATAATCAAACACATTTTCTATAAAACTTAATGGGAATGACCAGAGCAACATCGTGGGTTTGAGTTTGACATGATATTAGCTTCAAACATCACTAGAACTATGTCACCTATTGAACATGTGTAACCATTTTGAGCATGGATTTTAGTGTCAATTTGTTCTCTAATCTATCTTTTCATATTTGTATACATAATTGGATTTTAAGATCTATAGCTTATTGTTTATGTTAATTATAGTCAATCTTACATCATTTAACCCAATTATTTACTATAATCAATTCAATCAATTAAATCAACACGAAAGGATAATTCCTACCCTTTATTCCCCAACTCTTTATAATAGAATTGGAGTTGTGCCTATTTAATCATCCATTAGTGTGGGTTGGTGTATATGCGCTTGATTCCTAGCTTAGAATTGAAAATCTCCATTACCTACCCCTTTGAGCACAATGACTAGCGGGGATACTCCTTCATTGTCTAAAATATGGTATATAAATCCTACATCCAAAAGTCTTTGTACTTCAATTTTAACTATATCTCTAAGTGATGGGTTCACTGCTTTAAGGTTGTCTTATTGGTCTAGAGAATTCATTGATGTATATTATATGCATACATAAGCTAGGGTCAATGTCTCCCATGTTCCAATAATCCCATACAAATATTTAAGTATTGGCTTGTAACATCTACAATAGGTTGGTATTTTTGGATGTAGTCAACACATTACTAAGATTGAGGGTCCTACTAGGAGACACTTCTACCTGGTGGGGGAGAGGGGGTGAATCAATAATCAATTGATCAAGCAAATATTTAACCTTTAAGGCCTTATCACAATAATAACTTAATAGAAGAAAATTAAAATTTAAAATAGATAACCACATCCACAAAATTGAAATATAGTTTTGGTATCATGGAAACCCATTTTGGGTGAAAACTATGGTGGGGATTAGTACCCACAAATTGTGCACTCTTTTGAAGTATACCTTGTGAGGAGCGTAACTCTATTAGGAGTTTACAAAGACACTATTAGGTGCCACCCAATGGATTTACCTTTAGTTGTGCTAGGAGTTTTTCTCTATTATGAGTATCCTTGTTGAAGGACTTAGAACACTATTTAAAGTGCCACCTTGTTAAAGGATTTACAATATATGACCTATTAGGATCCACTTGGTTAAGGGATTTTGTTGTTGCAACTATTTAAAGAGAACAACATAAAGAATGATATGTAGAATAGTACTCCCTCTACTTAATCAAATCCAATAAAGCTCAAGCACTCTTCACAACGTACTCAAGTCTACCTTGGTTTGAGTGCAACTTGCACTCTTCAACCGCACTTGTCCCACCACAATCAAAAATAAAATATGTTCAAATTTGACTAGTATATATTGAACTTTTAAGTTCAATACCTTAATCAAGCTGTAAATTTGAATTAGATATGATTTCAAATATCTCTCTTAGATCCAATTCGCTAGAAGACAAATTTTAAAATATGAAACACATTTCCAAGACCACATCACCAATACAATCATTGACATATAATTTTATGTCAAGAGGTCAAACACATTTTGACCAAAAAAACACTTCATTTAGAATCTTCTTCATATGCTATCATCAAGAAATTTAATTCCAGATCATTACCTCCAATCATGAAGTTACATCACTAGATCATCACTGACTTAACTAATCCATCACAACCTCAACATCGACCACTGATCATCAATTTATTAATTGTCACTAAAGAACACAAAACACTTCACTCTATTTAACAAATCCGTCTCTTCTCACCAATCATCTATTAGATTGATCACACTAATGAGTTGCAGTTGTAACTATATCATCTAGATAGTATTTTTTACATTCTCCGATGATTTTTCCATGTAACTTATTGTAGACTTGAAAAACCAATTAAATCACTTATCGCTTGTCACTAACTACTCTAGAAGTTGCACTGTCAACATTCATCTGATCATAACTTTCTCATAGAATGATTCAGCAATAGTAGTCATACCATGCCCCTTCAAAGATATCCCCAATTTTCTCATATAGATCACTACCATTGAAGCTCACTACAACACTTGGTTCATCATGTTTATGCTTGAAAAAATACCAAGATAACTAGGTCAATAGTTGGCATCAGTGAAAATATAGTAGTTGACCATCACACAATTAATTCTATATCATGACAACTCTAATCATCACTTGTCATCACAACAAAAGTTATGCTAGCAATATCCCCCTTTGGCATTGATGATGTAACACCCTGTTCGAGAACCTAAGAGAAATAAATCTAACATGTTACAATATTTACTAAACTATTTTGTTAATAAGTTAGAACAACACAAGATAACAATGCGGAAGCAATATACACATACACATCAAGTACACATAAGCAATTGCAAATATAGTTTTCCATTCCTTAAGGGTTCCTTCATATTGAGTCACATTTAAGAAGTTTATAATAATTAGTTGACACAAGGAGGGAATGAACAACTAGGGCCAAAGGTACACCTAACTATCCAAACACCTTGCTAAGTAAACACAACCGAAACAAACACACAAAGAACAACACTAAGGAGAGAGAGAGAACAAAATACTTTTATTTATTCATCTAATCATCAACATACATGCCCAGTTGTAAGGCCTTCTGGGTTACGGCTAGATACAAATACAACTTCAGATCTACAATCCAACTTCAAATTTGCAAGTCCAGAAATATATGCTCTAAATCTCTAAGTCTCTCTCTAAACTAAACCAAATACCTCTACTTATACTTTCCAAAATGGCTTATAGAAGATTCTAGAACATCACATAAAGGAAAGGCCAACCTCAAAATGGTCTGCACTCATCCCAAGACAAGATCTTATCATTAAATTTATGATCCAAATTTAATACACAAGGCTCAAACTAGGAATCAATCATAGACAAACTCAGTCAAAGGACTTGAGCATTAACAAATATCAAGCTCACTTGACACATGAAGGAGGTCAACACAGAACATCTCAGTCAACATTACAGGAACTCAGTCAACAATGAACAAGTCTGTTATCATTGAAGGAACTTAGTCAACACTAAACAACTTGATTATCACTGAATGAACTCAATCAACACTGAACAACTCAGTTAACATCGAAGGCACTCGGTTGACACTGAAGGAACTCATTTAACATTGAACAACTTGGTTAACACTAAAGGAACTCAGTTAACACTACTAGAATGAACAAAAGAACAGGATTATAAGGCAACCTACGATGCTCTTGCATCAGACAACCATGGTTGAAATAAATGATTCTCTTGAATTATGCAAGTTTCACAACTTGAGCTAAATCCAACTCAGATTGAGAAATCCATATAGAATCTTCAACTAGTCTGTTCTTCTACTTCACCAAATACTCATAGTAATCTTTTCCTCTTGTGCTCTTACCAACTTTTTGATCCAATATCTGTTCAATCTCTTCAATTTGATTCTTGGGATAATCATCTAATACAACAATTTCATCATTTGACTCATGATACTTATACAAATCAACAATATTGAATATAGGAGATATATCCATGTCATTAGGTAACTCAACTTCATAAGCATTACTACTATCAAACTTCCTCAAGATCTTACAAGGTCCAAACTTCTTCATCTTCAATTTACTGTATGTTCAAGATCTTACAAGGTCCAAACTTCTTCATCTTCAATTTACTGTATGCTCCAATAGGAAATCTTCGTTTCTTCATATGAACCATAACCTCATCACCAACTTCAAAACTATCACGTCTCCTAAAATTATCAACATTCTCCTTATACTTATGATTACTTTGTTCCAACTTCAACTTTACTTCCTCATGCAAAGACTTCATAAAACTAACCAATTCTTCTCCTTCAACACTTCTCTTTTCTTCAACAATAACATCCCTCAAATCTAATATTCCTCTAGACTGCATTCTAGTAACAATCTCAAAAGGTGTTTTTCCTATATTCCTATTTACAAAATTATTATATGCAAACTCAGCTTGTGCCAATTCCATCTTCCAATTACTTGGCTTATCTCCAACTAAACATGTCAAAAAAATTACCCAAGCTTCTATCCACAACATCTATCTATCCATTTGTTTGTGGATAGAATGTAGAACTAAATCTCAACTCAATACCCATCTTCTTCCACAAAGTCCTCCAAAAATAACCAATGAACTTACTGTCTTTTTTAGAAATAATACTTTTTGATAATCCATGCAATCTAACAATCTCTTTAAAGAAAATCTTAGCAATGTGCACAATAGTTGATGTCTTCTTACATGGTATAAAATGTGCCATTTTAAAAAATATATCCACAACAAAAAATATGGAATCATAGCCTCTTGTTGTCTTATGTAATCCAAGAACAAAATCCATACTAATGTCACTCCAAAGTTTTTTAGGAACATAAATAGGTGTATACAATCCAATATTTTGACTTACTCCTTTTGCAACTTGAAAAATTTCACAACTCCTCACAAACTTCTGAACATCCTTGTACATATGTGGCCAATAATACTTATCCTTCAACAAATTCAATGTCTTATCGATTCCAAAATGTCTAGTAGCCAAACTGCCACAATGCTTTTTTTCAATCAAATTAACTCTCATGGAACTTCTTGGTATACATAACTGAATTCCTTTGAACATCATAACTTCTTGAATTAAATACTCATCATGCTTAGTCATGTGGTCTGATAGATTTGGTGCTTTGCACTCTCTCTGCGCCTTAGAAAAATTAGGGCCAATATCATACAACTCCTTCATTTGATCAAAACCAAGAACTTGAACCTTCATCTCGATCAATAAAGGATGTCTTCTGTTCAGTGCATCGACAACTCGATTAGTAACTCCACTCTTATGCTTGATCACAAATGTGAAACTCTGCAAGTACTCAACCCACTTCATATGTCTTTGATTCAACTTATGTTGACTTCCCAAATACTGTAAAACTTTATGACCAGTATACAACACAAAATCCTTAAGAATCAAATAATGTCTCCTCTTCTTCAAGGGCTAAACAATAGCATAAAAATCTTGACCATACACATAATACTTCCTTTTATCATCATTGAAATTTTTACATAAGAAAGCAACAGGTTGACCTTGTTGACATAACACAACTCCTATTACACTACCACTTGCATCACATTCAACTTGGAATACCTTATTGAAATCAGGCAAAGCCAATATAGGTAACTCAACAACCTTTTGTTTCAAAGTATCAGAAATCTTACGAGCTTCATGTGTCCACTTAAATCTATTTTTTCTATTCTCATTGTCTCAGTTATAACATTACAAACATAACTAAACATCTTTATAAACTTCTTGTAGAAACTAGCGAAACCATGAAATGATCTTACCTCACCCACATTCTCAAGTGTAGACTATTCCAAGATTGCTTTAACCTTCTCAGGATCCATTCTCAAACCATTATTTGAAATAAAAAATCCAAAATGCACAATTTCATTTTGCATAAAAGAATACTTTTTCAAGTTAATCATCAACTTCTCTTTCAATCTCTGCAATACTTGTCTAACATGCTCAATATGTTCTTTCTTAGTTTTACTTAATATGAGAATATCATCCAAATAAACAATCAAAAACTTACCCAAAAATCTAGTGAGAACTTCATTTATCAACCTCATGAAAGTACTAGGTGCATTAGTCAAACCAAAAGGCATTACCAACCATTCATACAATCCATATTTTGCCTTGAAAGCAGTATTTCATTCATCACCTTCTCTGATTCTGATATGATTATAACCACTCTTCTAATAAATCTTGGTAAAGTACTTTGCTCCACTCAAACAATCCATTATGTCATCCATCCTTGGCATAGGAGACCTATATTTCACTGCGATCTTGTTAATAGCTCTAGAATTAGTACACATTCTCCATTCTCCATTCTTCTTAGGTTCTAATACAACATATACACCACATAGACTCAGAATTTCTTTGATCATACTTTTGTACAATAAATCATGCACTTGCCTATTAAGTTCTTCATTCTTTGTAGGTGTCAATCTATATGGTGCTTTATTTGAAAAACTAGCTCCATGAATTAGGTCCATACAATGACTTATATTCCTTACTGGTGGTAAACTATTGTAATGTGGAGCCTAATCAGAATCAGAGTTTATTCGATGCAATTTCCCTCCAAATCATTTCTATAGGGGTTTGGGGCCAGTGCCTCCAAGACAGGATCCTAGAGTAGCACCCCAGGCATTGCCCCTTGACCCACCCCCCTAAAGCCAAAAATGACGTTATATTGTAAAAGGCGTCAGCCACTATTTTTCTATTATTCTAGCCCTAATTTTTTAAGTGACAAAAAACTTGTATAAAAACACTTAGGGTTTGAGATTTTCATAATGTGTGATGCAAAAATTGGTTTTTGTGTCGATATTGAGTTTTAAGTGATTACAGATTGTAATTAAGTTGTAATCACTGGATCATAATAATATTGGACTTGCTATTGGTGGACATAGCCCAAGGAGTGGGTGAACCACGCTAAATCTTGGTGTCTTCTGTTCTATTATGTGCGATCTATTATTTTTTGATATTAGTTATATTTGCATGTATTTGTTATTTCTGTCTAGGGTTAATCCTAACAACTAGTACTAGAGCGAGACATTCATCATTTTTTTTAAGTTAGACCGTCATCATTTTTTTTTAGTGATCCTCTGCAGGAAGGTCTCACAGTTGAGTGGGAGCAATGGAAGACAATGGTAAGCTAAGGGTTGACAAGTTTAATGGGCAACAATTTTAGTTATGGAAGATGCAAATGGAGGACTATCTCTATCAGAAGATTATGGAAGCTATTGGAAGGAAAAATCAAGAATCAGGGATCTATGTCAAATGATGAATGAGATCTTTTAGACAGAAAGGCACTTGGAAGCATTCAATTATGCCTGACACCATTGGTGGCATTTAGCATTACAAAAGTGAAGATGATGGAAGAGTTGATGGAGACTCTAGAAAAATTGTATGAAAAGCCCTCTGCTTCAAATAAGGTATTTCTCATGAAGTGTTTATTTAATATAAAAATGATAGAAGGTGGATTTGTTGTAGATCATTTAAATGATTTTAATACTATTACTAGTCAGTTATATTCTATGGGTATTTATTTTGATGAAGAAATTAGGGCTCTTTTGATTTTGTGTTCTTTGCCTGAAAGCCAGAATGGATTGGTAATGGCTGTGAGTAATTCTATTTCTGGATCTAATACCCTAAAATATGATGATTTGATCAATGTTATTTTTAGTGAGGAAACTCATAGGAAATTCTTAGGTGGATCTACATCAAGAAGTGCTTTGAATGCACAAAGCATAGACAGAATGATTGAGTGAGGAAATATTTTCATAAATCATAAAAATCAAGAGGAAAGTCAAAGGGGAAGAGATCTCAATCCAAAGGACCAAGATATTGCTAGTACTATAGTAAAACAGGGCATAAGAAGACATATTGTTGGTCTCGAAAGAACAATGAAGGATATAAACCAGAAGGGAACAAGGAGGCAAATGTGGTAAGTAAAAAATCCGAAGATGATGCATTTCTTTTGTCTTTAGAAAGTGTTGAAGATTCATGGCTTTTAGATTTCGGTGCTTCATTTCTACTACACCTCATAGATGTTATTTCTTTGATTATGTCCAAGGGGATTTTGGGCTTGTTTATTTGGGGAATAATGAAGCCTAGTAGATTGTTGGAAAGGGAAAAGTTAAGATTAAGTTGTAGAATGAGAATCATTGGCTACTGCATGAGGTAAGACATGTCCCAAGGCTAAGTAAGAATTTAATTTTAGTAGGGCAACTCGGTGATCAGGGTTGTGTAGTGATAAAAATTGGAAGGTTTCAAAAGGTTCCCTTATAGAAGCAAAATATGTGAAAGTAGGCACCTTATATCTTTGTACAGGCTATATTGTTCATTCTACTTTGATTGTTTCAGAGAAAAATGAATGCTAACAAACAATTGTTGCAATTGAGCAGGGAGGACAATTAGCTGCTGTAGATTCTGATATAGTGCTGTGACACAACATACTTGGGCACATGAGTGAAAAAGGTATGAAAGTACTTCATTCAAAGAAAGTTTTACTTGGTCTGAAATGTGTCAATATGCATTTCTGTGAAAGTTGTGTGTATGGAAAACAAAAGAGAGTGAGTTTTATGAAGACTAGAAAGGAAAATAACAATGAAAAATTAGAGCTTGTGCATACAAATGTATGGGGACCAGCTTAGGTATCTTCCTTTGGTGGCTCTCATTATTACGTTACATTTATTGATGATGCAACTAGAAAAGTATGAGCTTATTTCCTTAGATAGATATCTGATGTATCTCAAATTTTTAAGAAATGGAAATGCTTGGTTGAAAATGAGATTGGAAAGAAATTAAAATGTCTCATATCCAATAATAGTGGTGAGTATTACACTCATGAATTTGAAGATTATTGCTCCACTAATGGTATTTGTAAACAAAAAACTATTCCAAAGACTCCACTAGTAAATGAAGTAGTTGAATGCATGAATAGGATAATAATGGAGTGAGCAAGAAGTATGAGGTTGCATGCTAGGTTGCTTTTAAACATGTGGGTGAAGGCTTTTAATATTATTGCATATATGATTAATAGAGGTCCTTATACTCCTTTGGGTTGTGGTATTCCAGAGGAAGCATGGACTAGTAAGAAGGTCAGTTATTCTTTTTTCAGAACCTTTGGTTGTAAAGCATTTTCTCATATAGATTCTGAAAATATAACCAAGCTAAAAGTTAAGTCAAAAAAATGTGTATTTTTTGGATATGGCATTATTGAATTTGGTTATAGGCTTTGACAATTTGAAAATAATAAAATTGTAAGAAGAAAGGATGCCATATTCAATGAGAAAGTGTTGTACAAAGATTTGTTGCAACAACATGAGAAGAAAGAAGATGATTATGTAGTGCTCAATGATACTCCAGAAGATGATGTTCCAACAATTCCTCATGATGTGCAACAACAACAGCAACAAATATCACACACCCTAGTGAATGTTAGATGGTCAACAAGGCCAAGTAGACCTCTAGAAAGATTTTCTCCTTCTTTGTACTCTATTTTACCTACTAATGCTGGTGAACCTGAATGTTATGATGAAGCTATGCAAGTGGATACAAAGATTCAGTGAGAGTTTGCAATGAAAGAAGAAATGGACTCTTTGCTAAAAAATAACACATGAGATTTATGCAAGTTGTCTGTAGATAAAAAGACTTTACAAAATAAATGGGTTTATAGGTTAAAAAAAGAGGATGGAGGTAAGAAAAGATTTAAAACTAGGTTAGTTGTAAAGGGATTTCCACAAAAAAAAGGGATTAATTTTGATGAGATATTTTCTCCTATTGTTAAAATGACTTCTATTTGCACTGTTTTAAGTATTGTGGTTACTGAAGATTTGCATTTAGAGCAACTTAATGTTAAAAAAACCTTTCTTCATTGTGATTCGGATAAAGAGATCTATATGGCACAACCATAGGGATTTGAGGTCAAAGGTAAGGAGAATTTAGTGTGTAGATTGAAGAAAAGTTTATATGGCTTGAAGCAAGCACCTCAACAATGGCATCTAAAATTTGACAAGTTTATGCATGCGCATGGATATAGTAGGTGTCATTTAGATCATTGTGTTTATTTTAAAAGGTTGGATGATGATAGCTATATTATCTTATGTTTATATGTTGATGATATGCTTGTAGCTGGGTCTAAAATAGATCATATTAAGGGGTTGAAATGCCAATTAGCACATGCATTTATTATGAAGGATTTGGGTGCAGCAAAACAAATCCTTGGTATGAAGACACGAAGAACACAAAATTGACTTTATCTTAGGCTGATTATATTGAGGTATTACAATGTTTCTTTGTGGAGAATGCTAAAGCTATCAACACACCTTTACCTGATCATTTGAAGTTGACTAAGGAGATGTGTCCCAAGATTAAAGAAGAGAAGGATAAGATGTCTAAGGTACCTTATGCTTCAACTATAGGAAGCTTGATGTATGCTATGGTATGTACTAGGCTAGATATTGCACATGCGGTGGGAGTTGTTAGTAGGTATATGAGTCATCAAGGAATTGAGCATTGGAATGTAGTTATATGGATTCTCAGATATTTGAGAGGTACATCCAGTAAGTGTTTACACTTTGGGGGCTCTACTACTAATTTACAGAGCTATGTTGACTCAGATTTGGCAGGAGATATAGATACCAGGCAAAGTATTACACGTTATGTATTTTCTATTGATGGGGTAGTAGTGAGTTGGGTTTCTCGATTATAGTGGGTTAATGCTTTATCTGCTACAGAGGTAGAGTATGTTGCCACTATAGAGACATTTAAGGAGATGATATGGCTTTAGTAATTTATGGAAGAATTGGAACACCCACAGAGGCATAATTATTTGTTTACAGATAGTCAGTGTGCCATTCATCTTGCAAAGAATTTAGCTCTGCATTCAAAGATAAAACACATACAGTTGCGGTACCATTTCATTCGGTTAGTTTTGGATGATGGACAGTTAAAGTTAGAGAATATACATACAAATGACAATTCAATGGATATGTTTACAAAGGTCGTGACAAGGGAGAAGCTGAACTCCTCTTCAACTTTAGTTGGTCTACTCGACTGAACAAACTAAAAGAACAATAGAGTCCAAGGTGGTTTAATATTCCAATGGGAGCTACAAGTTTAGTAGTGCTATGATTAGTCTCCAAGTGGGAGGTTATTATTGTGGAGTTTGATTGGTCTCCAAGTGGGAGATTGTTGTGATGTGGAGCCTAATTAGACTTAGAGGTTTATTTGACGCAGTTTCCCTCCAGATTATTTCTATGGGGGTTCGTGGGCAGTGCCCTCTAGACTGTTGAGATAATGGGTGTTGCACACATTGCATAATATTGTTATTTTATTATTTTATTTTATTATGTAATGTTGTACCTAGATGGACGTGCAACATGTAAAGATTCCCATGGAATATTCTTGATGAGTTGTATTGTAACATTGTGAAAATATTTCATGTAATTATTTAATATTGGGGGAAAAGAATTAAATGCCCAATATTAAATGTGGGGTCAGTGGGTTAGGTAGCACATGGTTTTAGCACATGGTTTATGTAATACCATTTAGTGGTTTTGTGGGACTTGCTACTATATAAGCAGCCACAAGGGTAGTTGTTGTATAGAGAAAGAGTGACAAGGAGAAAACAAAAGGTAAGAGTCGAGTGGGACAAGGCTTGATAGGTTAGCCAAGGGAGCATTTGTGAAGGTTGAAAGCATGGCATGGGATGTGTGGATTCATGCTTGTTCACATAGTTTGCTTGGTTGTGGCTATGGCCATGAAGGCTTCCATGGTTGTATGGCAATGGTATTTTTGCTGAATAATACATGATGATGGATGTTTTTGGAGGCTGGGTTTTTTCCCTCAATGAGGGTTTCCTAGGGTATATCTTGTGTCACAATTTTGTGGGCATGTTTTCTATTCTCTTGCATGTGGATTTTAATTTCGTGTTTATTTTAGATCTATTATGGGTTATGTGGAAACGGTTATATTCTTTATTGCCAAGTTTCCTTACAAGTGGTATCAGAGCTATGGTTTTATTATTGTAACCCTAGATTGAATCCATGGGAATGCATGAGAGGATAAAAGAAAATGACAAGATATATGAATGATTTATTGCAGATCTAAGGGTTTTGGATTTGCTGTTATGATGGGATGTTAAAATATCTGGGCATGTGAAATTGTTGGACAAATTTTTTTTTTTGGATGTTTCATTTAAATAAGGGTTTTGGGAGGTAGCATGTAAAAATGACCTCCTGGGTAAAAACAGACCTCACCATTGGATCCGGGTCGACATTTCCATAAATTTTGATATATAATATGCCCTAGCTTGGCCATGTTCAGAAGAAATGAAAGAGTTTTTTGGTTTCAGCCCATGATGGCCGTCAAATTTAATCCCGTTGGAATTTTCGTCACTGAAAAAAAATAAAAAATGAAAAATCGTACTGAAAATGGTAAAAAGACTGTCTTAGTAAAATGGCCATAACTTTCTCTCAGAATATTAGATTTCAGAGTTCTTATAGGCGTTGGAAAGCTAATTCAGAGCACTACAACTTGGCATAGGTTTGGTTCTATGATTTTGAAATTTTGTTAGGTTTTAAGAGCCCTAAAGTTAGATGTTATTTATTTTGAGCATGAATTAGGGCATAACTTGGGCATACGGAGTCGGATTTTTGACTTCGAGTAGTCAACGAAAAGCTCTTGGAGAGCTTTACACATTGGTTTAGATTTGGTGCAGGTTTGGAATGATTTATTTGGTGATATATTGATCTGAATAGTTTATAGGTATATTTTGACTATGGTAACATTGTGAGTTTATGGCATTGGAGATTTAAGATTTGATGTCATTGTATACTCAGTTCATATTTCAGATTGATCTCATGATGATATGGTTATCAGTGTTTGGTTTGGATATGCATGATGACTTGTTGGGTCTACAAGTTGTGCAGTGTTGTAAGCGGTCTATACTTACAGGTTGCATTTATGACTTGGTTATGGGTTGTCTTTGCCCATTGATATTTCATTATTGATGCATATTCAGATTGGTGGCTTGGTTTTGGGTTGTCCATGCCCTAAGTCACATGATTTTATCTTCATGTAGAAGGGATGAGATGTTGTTACCAGGGACAATCATGGTGGAGGATTGTGGTTGACTATTTTATGCTAACAGGTTGGACATTTTGAGAGCCAGATGCTTAGTTCATGGATGTGATCATGGTGTCATGGATCTTGGCATGACATGATTGGTTATACAGGTACATCCTTGATGTTTATTAGCTTGGATTTTTCTGATATAGTTATGGTGGTATATCTTCTTGGTTGAGGATCATGGTTATTTGGTTTCTTTTGAAGAGCTCATGATGTGCACTTTGAGTTCTTTGATGGCTTGATGCCTTGGTTGATTCTCATGGTTAGAGGATGGATGTTTTCATCATGATGTCATGGATAGCTTGGATACACGGTTTAGTGGGAGCTTGTGACAGTGATGGGGTGACAGTGCAGGATTAGTTCCTGGTTTGGTTTATATCTTCTTGGTTTGGAGAGGATGGATTTTATGATGCCATAGGTGACTTGGTACCACGGTTGAGTGGGAGTTGTTGGCATTGATATATTTATTGAGTGTTTGCAGATGTTGGAAGTTTGTCTTAGATCCTGTTGCTGCAGAAGCGTCTTTGACATTTGCATGGTGCACTTGTTATCTTCATGGTGTGTGAAGATGGTTAGATCTTGAGGACTCATGGAGTTCTTGGTTATCTTCATGGTATGTGGAGATGGTTCTTCCTGGTATGTGGAGATGGTTTTCTTCATGGTGTATGGAGATGGTTACATCTTGAAGACTTATAGGGTTCTTGGCAAAGGTGTGGTTTATGCTTTTATTTGGCATGTTATCTTTGGTGTGAGGATGGTTTCATTATTATGTCATGGTATACTCTTGATACGCGTTTAGAGTTGTGACATGTTATAGTATGTTCATATGGAGCATGTTATCTCTTTGGTTGAGATGGTTAGATCATGTTGTCATGTTTATGTTCTTGAGGCCATGGTTGGAACTTTGACATTGATCTTGGTTTAGTTTCTTGGTATTGAGTACACTGATCATAAGCTGGATACTTTATGATATTGCTATGTTGCATTTGGAGTTGGCATGGATTGATTGGTTACAGGTGCTCATGGATACTTAGAGACGGTGGTGATGCTGATTTCTCTTGGATTAGAGAAGTATTTGTTGGGATGGTTGATGGTTTCAGCAGGAAGTCCGAGGGGTAGTCACCTGATATGGACTTGAGAGGAGATTGTTCTTAGATGAGTCTTGCTTGGAGACTTGGGTATCTTGATGAGCATTCCCATTCCCCACTTTTGGTCTACTCGGCGGTTTGCTACTTGAGAGGTATAGCCCATTGTTTTTTTTTCAGTTGCATTATATTTATGCTTGTCTTTCATGGATATGGATCTTGAGCTATGGTACATGAGTTAGTTCTGAAGGGTTCATTTGAGAGATGGTTTAGCATTGGTTATCTCCATGTGCATATGTTGTTATGCTGGTTGAGTTTGGGAGATGGTTTTATATTGGGCATTTTTCCTTGGATTAGGAATGGTTAGTCCTTGGTTTAGGAATGGGTTTATTGAGTTTGATCTTCTTGTGAGAGGCTTACATCCATGATTAGTTATATGGTATGGTTTGGGTGTTGTTGAGGCTTCTTGTTGGGGTTTTATGGAGGAGATCATACTTGCACAGTTTACATCTAGAGGTGTGTGTAGAAGGACATGATACATGTTATGATTTGCATGGTTTCTCTAGTCTTGGTTATCTTCCTGGATGTTCAGTTTTGCCTACATTGGATTTGAGATTGGTTAGAGATTGTGATAACTGGTTTGTGCTCATGTATGTCATGTGAGAGATGACATGGTTATTCCTTTATCTCTTTCCTCTATTGGTTGTGGTGAACTTGGGAGAGAATTGGAGACTTGTTATGAGAGTTGTTCTTGTAGGATATTAGTTTATGTATTGTGGATGTCCTTGATACTACATGGATTCACTTCTTTGAGATGTGTTGAGTGGATTGGTTATAGATTTGACATTATCTTTTGTAGTGGGAGCTTCTTGGTATATATGTGGCAGGTATTGCTCTTGAGGCTTATGATTGCAGGTTGCAGATTGGATATTTCGGTGATATGAGATTCACTTGTTATACCTTTAAGGTATGGATAGTTGGATGGGTTTGGCACTTGCTGTGGGTGCTATTTCAGCTATGGATATTTTGACAACTATGGATACATGTGATTACCTTTGGATTAGGTTATTTGTGCTTGAAATTTCAGTTGGTACAAGATTTTATGATCTTCTAATGCGACAGGTTGGGTGGTTTTCTCTTTGGATGGCTTCTATATATGTCCAGTAGGAGTGGCATAATAGGAGGTGAGATCATTCATGTTCAAGATGCTGGATACTTTGATTTTGTTGCGGGTACCAGGATGGAGCACTTGGTGTATTTTGATCCATGATGGTGGATGTGCTAGGAGGGATTGTTCCCTTGTTCATTTGTGTGGCTACGTATTGACCCTTTGCAATGTATACAACAAGTGGGAGATTGTTGAGATAATGGGTGTTGCACACATTGCATAATATTGTTATTTTATTATTTTATTTTATTATGTAATGTTGTACCTAGATGGACGTGCAACATGTACAGATTCTCATGGAATATTCTTGATGAGTTGTATTGTAACATTGTGAAAATATTTCATGTAATTATTTAATATTGGGGGAAAAGAATTAAATGCCCAATATTAAATGTGGGGTCAGTGGGTTAGGTAGCACATGGTTTTAGCACATGGTTTATGTAATACCATTTAGTGGTTTTGTGGGACTTGCTACTATATAAGCAGCCACAAGAGTAGTTGTTGTATAGAGAAAGAGTGACAAGGAGAAAACAAAAGGCAAGAGTCGAGTGGGACAAGGCTTGACAAGTTAACCAAGGGAGCATTTGTGAAGGTTGAAAGCATGACATGGGATGTGTGGATTCATGCTTGTTCACATAGTTTGCTCGGTTGTGGCTATGGCCATGAAGGCTTCCATGGTTGTATGGCAATGGTATTTTTGCTGAATAATACATGATGATGGATGTTTTTGGAGGCTGGGTTTTTTCCCTCAATGAGGGTTTCCCAGGGTATATCTTGTGTCACAATTTTGTGGGTATGTTTTCTATTCTCTTGCATGTGGATTTTAATTCCGTGTTTATTTTAGATCTATTATGGGTTATGTGGAAATGGTTATATTCTTAATTGCCAAGTTTCCTTACATAGACATGGTCCTAGGGCAACACCCTGGGTGTGCTCCCTATCACAGTACAAGGTGGGGATGAGGGGCAACACCCTAGTGGGGGTTTTTGGGGGCAATGCCCCCGAAGCCAGAAATGACCTTATATTGTAAAACGTGTCGGCTACTATTTTTTCTATTATTCTAGCCCTAATTTTGTAAGCAAAAAAAAAAATGTATGAAAATGCTTAGGGTTAAGGATTTTCATAATGTGTGATGCAAAACTTGGTTCTTGCAGCAGTATTGATGTAAGAGATTACATATTGTAATCAAGCTGCAATCACTGGATCATAATAATATTGGACTTGCTGTTGGTGGATGTAGCCCAGGGATTGGGTGAACCATGTTAAATATTGGTGTCTTGTGTTTTGTTATGTATGATCTATTATTTTCTGATATTGGTTATATTTGCATGTAACTATTATTTCTATCTGAGGTTAATCCTAACATAAACCATTAGGTATATCCTCTTCAAAAATTTCTTTATACTCACTCAACAAGATTTCAATTTCTGCTAGCACTCGATCAATACTACCATCTCCAGTTGTCACTTGGTTGTCTCTGTTTGTCACTTAGTCATTACTATTTTCCACTCAGTCATCACTATTTTTTGTCACTTAGTTACTATGGCACAACTCAATCTTCTAGGAATTATGAAAAAATAAATTTGGTTCTTCATTTCCTTTTCAAATTGCTTTCCATCGACCACACAAAATTGAACAATAGTACAATTAACCTCATTTGGATTTTCAATCGAAGGAAACAATACTTTCTTTCTCCCATTCACCCAAAGACAATATTTGATTCAATCTTCCATCATGTATAGCATATCTATCATATTACCAAGGTCTACCCAACAAAATATGACTAGGCATAATATCACACAAAACATCATCAAAGTAATTGCCAATTTTGAACTTCACGATGCTCATCATTGATCCATGAAACAAGATAAGATTGAGGATGCTTTAGCCTCTGTCACTACAACTTTGTAACCAACTCCTCTGATGCCAAATTTGTTGAACTTCTACTGTCAATGATTACTTTGCAACATTTTCCAGCCACCTTACATCTAGTCTTGAAAAGACTCCTCCTTAGGACAGGTTCCTCATCAATTCCCTTATTATACAAAGTTCTTCTCACCATCATATTTTCTCCAACCTCAGGTCCATTTGGTGAACCCTCAAGATCTCCTTGAATCACAACATTTCTATTACCTTTCTCATTCTCACAAGAGAATCTACAATCAAAGGATCTATGCCCTTCTTTACCACATCTAAAATAATTACCATGAAAACCACCTCTAGAATAAGAATTACCATGTCCTCAGTAAGAACTAGTACGTCTTCACTACCAAAAATCATTGTTTGCAAACCTCTAGAAATGTATCCTAGCCTTGGTAGTTTGGGCTATTTGGTGGGAAAGAAATAAGCGCATTTTTAGAAAGGAATTCCTTCCATTAGAAATTGTTTTGAATGGTATTGAAAGATCTATCTCAGAAGTGACTAATTCCAGCTTGAAAATGATTAAATTTAATCCGATTGTGACCCATTGGGATTCTCAAATTTTCCAAGAATGGAAATTATTATTTATTCCTAATGGGTGGAAAATAAGTCCTTCACCAGCACATATCTTACTTCGAAAGAATATTTGGAGACCTCCATCATTTGGTCTTTGGAAACTGCATTTTGATGGAGCCTCTAGAGGAAATCCAGGTGCTTCTAGTTTAGGGGCATGTATTAGAAATTCTTCTGGAGAGGTTGTAGCAATCATAGTATCCCCTTTGCCTATTGATGCAAATAAAATTGCTGAGGCTCATGCCTTGTTGGCTGGGTTTTTATTAGCTAAGGCATGCTATTTTAATAGGCTACAGATAGAAGGGGACTGATTAGTTATTATTGATGCTTGTATACATAGGCGCATCATTTCTTGGAAACTCAAATATGTATTGAATATAATTTGGAGACTCCTTGATGATTGTTCGGATGTTTGCATTTCGCATATTTATCGAGAAGGGAATAAAGTTGCAAATTTTTTATCAAATTTGGGTTGTGATGGGGTTACTCTTTCTACTTTTCATTCTCTACCTTTTATTGAGCAACATAGGGCTTTAAAAAATCTTATTCATGATGACATGGAAGCCTCTACTAGTAGTAATATTTAAAGTGCTGAGCTTAACAGGTAAAAATTGAATGTTGAGGTAAATTCCAAGTGTCGAGTTGAGCTAGTTTATTAAGATGCCGAGCAAAATTGCCTTGGTGCCGAGCTATTCAGGCAGTAGGTATCAAGTTCTTCAGGTGCTGAGTGTTTTAGAATTGCTAAGTTAATAGGAGATTTTCAGGTGCCGAGTAGGCATAAAGGTAATCGATGCTGAGTCACTCTGCTTAGTTCTGAGTGCCGAGTAACTGAGCCTTTAATCAGATGTCAAACTCATCAGTTATTATTGATGTTGAGGTAAATTCCAAGTGCCGAGTTCAGCCAATTTATTAAGATGCTGAACAAAATTGCTTTAGTGCTAAGTTATTCAGGCAGTAGGTACCGAATTCTTCAAGTGCCGAGTGTTTCAGAATTGCCGAGTTAATAGGAGATTTTTAGGTGCCAAGTAGGCATAAAGGTAATCGGTGCTGAGTTACTCTGCTTAGTACTAAGTGCCAAGTAACTGAGTCTTAAATCAGATGCCAAGTTATTTAAGGTGCCGAATTTATTAGATGTCGAGTTGTGTAGTAGAAAGGAGTGCCTAGGTTAGTAAGGTTGGTCAAGTGCCGGGTTCAATAAGTTATTCTCTGGTGCCAAGTAGAGGAGGTTGTCAGGTGCCGAGTTACCCTGTTGTCTTAAAGTGAATTTAATGCCACATGTTTTTCTTAAGTGCATTTATATTGACATGACTTCTAAAGTACAATTTGTATGCTCCAAATCTTTTATTCCCTGACGATATTCAATTTTAAAGTCCTATTTTTTGATTGCCTCATGCAAATAAATCCAAGTCATTAAGGAGTATCGTCTTTAGTACCATTTCCAAGAATGATAAGGAAAAAATTGGTGATAGTCTACATGGAAAATGACAAGTTGCACTATGATTATTTATTGAAGTTGCCTATATGTATCTTTCATTGCACACTTTTGCAAACATCTTGCAAATGCTTAATTAGGCAAATTTATTTTGTGAGCTGAGATTGTGCTTCACGATGAATTGTGGGTGGGATATTGTTTTGGCTTGCGAAATGTGTCATAAACAACATCATACCTTCATGCCAAAAAAAAATTGTATTTGGTTGCCACCGGCATTAGAGGAAACTGTGTTACCTAGTCATGTTATGGATGAGGTGATGAACCAAATGTTCATATTGCATTCACAAACGATCACAACAACTATCTAGTATATCATTGGTGAAGAGCTTCTCTGTCCATCGGCACATGTGTTTTTCTATCCTTCTCAAGTCATATCTATATTTCTATCCAATGCCATGGATTTTTCGCAATCTCCAGATAGGCTTCAAGCCTTGGCTCGAAAGGTAATCCTGCCACATTTCCTAGTGGATAATAAATTGACTATGGCTATGCAAAATTATGATTTGTGGAATGGTATGGATTTAGTTGGCGGTCTGTTTTCACATTCTCATCTTCTGCAAAAACATGAATTTTATGTTGTTTTTGGGGCTATGAAGAAATCTATAGATACTTGCAGTTTCATTTATCTGAAACATACACTTCCATCTGATCCAAGATTGATGGGTGTGCAATTGGTGGAAAGAATTAAGTTAGTTGGCCTGGCCTTGATTGAATTGCAAAAGGATTCTAATGTTTCAAAATCCACACAGCTGAATGCACTGTCAGTAAATCTACAACCAATTGAATAGAGTTTTTGGGATTCAATTGGTGCGATTAATTCTAATTGGCTTGTAGATAGTTCAGAATTTTGATTTGGCTTGGGAATTCTTTTTGATGGACTTGGATTTTCTAGTTGTGGTCTAGTATTTTTTTGGGAGGATTGAAAGGAAATGTTTCTAAAGGTCCCTTTCAAGATATGTCATCATCAACTGGTGTTATCTTTTGTATGTTGTAGCTCTATGTCTAAGTACTTCATGCCAAAGCTATTGTATCTAAATTTTGTAGAATTTTAGATTTGGTTATCTTTAGGGGTATACTGCTGGGTGATAACCCTTTGTAATTGCTTGCTCATAATATCTAAATATATGTAAACATTAGGGATGATGCTGGGTTTTCTTCACTGATTCTTTCCTAGTTGACCTCGTTGAATCATATTAATAAATATTATAGTGGCTAGCCACTTTTGCCTTTAAAAAAAAAAAAAAAGAATTACCATCTTTCCATTTAGTCTTGCATTTCTCATCATTTTCCAAAATATTTTTCCCTTATCTTGCACAATATTTTCAGACCTACCACCTTCTCCATAAGATCTACCTCCGCCTCTCTAGAATCTACCACCTCTACCTCTTTGTCTTTGTTCATTCTTCATTGTCAAGATCTCCTTAGCTTTCAAAGCATATTGGTATGCTTCTTCCACATTTTACAATTATATAAAAAAAATCCCATCTTGAATTCCGAATCTTAATCCATTTAGATACCTTGCAACTTTCTCAATCTCATCATCTAAATGTCCCGATATGATTTCCAATCTATATAATTCCTTAGTATACTCCTTCACAATCATGTTCTTTTGTCTCAAATCTTGCATCTTTCTCAACAAGCTAACTTGGTAATTAACAGAAAGGAACTTCTTCTTCACCCTGTTCACCATTTTCAGCCAAGTTATGATCTTCTCATTTCCTCTCATTTGTCTATTAGTTTGCAAATGGTCCCACCATAGTGAGGCATGACCTTTCAACCTAGTGATTGCAATTTTCACCTTCCTATTATCAGGAGTGTTTTCAAACTCAAATAAATTTTCCATATTAGAGATCCAACCCAACCCAACATTTTTAGCCAAGTTATGATCCAACTCAAAGAACTTCTTCTTCACCTTGTTCACCATTTTCAGCCAAGTTATGATCTTCTCCTTTCCTCTCATTTGTCTATCAGTTTGCAAATGGTCCCACCATAGTGAGGCATGACCTTTCAACCTAGTGATTGCAATTTTCACCTTCCTATTATCAGGAGTTTTTTCAAACTCAAAGAACTTCTCCATATTAGAGATCCAACCTTGCCCAACATTAGTGTCAAATTTTACATCATAAGGAACAACTTCTACAACATGCTTTGAATGTGCCCTAGACAATACTCTCAACAATCTTTCCTCATCTTGATCTTCTTCAAGTTTTGGATTAGAGTTTGGTGCCATTGCTTCATCATCACTCACATCATCAAGTTGTGCTCCTCTCCTCTAGGCCATCTCCATAACATCTAATCTAGCTGCAATTTCTCTCAACATGCCCACAATGAAAGTGTCAACATTTTTTCTGCCTTGAACCATCTTTACAAATAGGTTCCTACAAGATTGTAACCCTCCCAAATCCACAGATTTGCTAGCCTACAACCAAATTTTATTTAGGGTTCTACATGATCCAATCTCCACAAGGATGCACCTTAAGATCTAATACCACTTGATGCAAGGAGGCAATGAACAACTAGTGCCAAAGGCACGCCTAACTATCCAAACACCTTATTGAGTAAACACAATGGAAGCAAACACATAGTGACCAAAACCAAAGAGAGAGAACAAAACACTTTTATTGATTCATCCAATTATCAACATACAAGCCCAACTATAAGGCCTTCTAGGTTATGACCAAATACAAATAAAACTTCAAGATCTACAATCCAACTTCAAATTGGTAAGTCTAGAAACATCTACTTTGACTCTTTAAGTCTCTCTCTAAACTAAATCAAATACCTCTACTTATACTTGCCAAAATGACTTATAGAAGATTCTAGAACATTACATAAAAGAAAGGCTGACTTCAAAACAATCTACACTAATCCCAAGGCAAAGATCATATCATTAAATTCATGATCTAAATTAAATACACAAGTAAGATCAAATTAGGAATCAATCATAGAAAAACTTGGTCAAAGAAGGACCCGAGCATCAACAAATATCAGGTTCACTTGGCACACGAAGGAACACTCAGTCAACACTGAATAGCTCAGTCAACACTGAATGGCTCGGTTGACACTAAAGGAACATAATCAACACTGAACAACTTGGTTAGCATTGAAGGCACTCAGTTGACACTGAAAAACTTGATTAGCATTGAAGGAACTTAGTTAACATTGAACAACTTAGTTAACACTAAAGGAATTTGGTTAACACTACTAGAATGAACAAAAGAGCAAGATTACAAGGCAACCCAGGATGCTCCTACATTATTAGTTTAAGTCTCAAGTATAATGCCATGATCACAAGGAAATAACAAATACATCACCTCATAAGAAAAATCATAATACATCTAACACAATACATCTAATGAATAACATCCACTAGACATGTTATAGGGTATGCGAGAATAGATATAAGTACATCTAAATACAAGATAAATGTTAACATTAACATATATACATCAACTAAATAAAAATATCCAAGATAAGAATAAGAATTACAAAGGGTACAACTGCACCAATGAGCATCTAACATCTGCAAATCTAAGGGGAACCCAAATGGTAAGAATACATTACCTCTTGACTACATGGTCACCTAGTTAGGCTTCCACTCCCACTGTGCAAGAGAGATAATGAACGATCCACAAATGACTAATCAATCATAAAAAATTCATAAGCAAGGAATCATAATAGCCAAAACTACCTCAAGGGTAACCCAAACTACTCAAGAAGAAGAGATAATCAAAATTAAAAGACACTAATTCAAAATCGACATCACATATCAAGTCAACATCCAAATACCAAATGCAATATAATATCATATCAAGATAAAGTCAATGAAAGGTATCCACCTCAAGTTAAAGGCTAGATGTCCAAGAAAAATAATCAACAGATAACAACCATCATCAATAAAAGTAAATCACCAACAATAGGAACATCCAACAATGAGTACACCGCCAATAAATAGCTGATACTCATCAATAAAAGACAAGTTTCAATAATAAATGACATCCAATCAATAAGTAACAACTAAAAAGAATTACATCATCAAAAGTAATATCCAACAAGTACACCACTAGAGACAAATATAAAAAAATATGAAGGAGATTCATGATACATACTAGGGAGTGTCATCACATGGTCAAACTACTTGAGCTACCCTAAATTGGTCTCTCATTAGACCCCGGACCCTCAAGCGTTGAGTTATCTTGGACTAACCACTTTGGACCCCAGACCCTCAACATGACACATGTGGAACTAGAATACACTCTCATGAAGATAGAAGAAAATTAGTCATACCTCTCACTAGGTATCATCGCATTCCCATCTTTAACCTATACAAGCACTCAAGGCATGGGCGAGGCAAAATCTCTAACTTATCTTTTTAATATTTTCTAAATATTTTATCTACTATGCTATCACTTATGACACAACTTATAATGAGTTACCATGAAATCCACTTTGGGTCCCGAGTCCCATTATAAGCCACTCCCATAGACATGCACATATACTACCTTCCCAAAATTCACAAACCACAATCGTGTCTCATACCACAAAAGTAATACTAATGAAATTTGGTTTCTGAATAGACAACTCAAAAATAACATAAGTTATCATAAATGCTCATCAAAAGATATCTTATAAAATAAATCTAAATTTGAAACATAAAATACATCATGACATCTAGTCAAATAATCATCATGAAAGAAATCTTTAAAAAAAACCTCTGGTGCACATCCTAACTTGGCCAACTAAACAACCCACAAAGAAAACCATCATGAAAATAAACATCACAAGACTATAAATAGAATATAAGAAAACACATAGTTTTTAGCTATATGATTTAATTCCATTATTTTCTATTCTTTAGTTTGGGCCATAAAGATACATTGAACAGTTTTTAGCTATATGATTTAATTCCATTATTTTCTATTCTTTAGTTTGGGCCATAAAGATACATTGAACAATAAGGTAAGAATATACATGTTAATGCAAATTGTTATGCTGATATACTTATTTAAATCAATAAGTATTTAAATGTCAAATCTCTTTGTGCATGTATAAAATATCATGCAATATTATCATGTTATTAATTTAAATAATCTTAAATCATAAATGATTTAATTAATAACATAAAATATTATTAGATTAAATATTAATATCAATTTCATTTCTAAAATATTAATTTGACTTCTATTTAAGTCCAATATTAATATTTACTTGAGTAACTCAAATTTGAAATTATAATTATAATTAAGTTATTTATAATTTCTCTCATAATATTAAATATTCATGACTAGATGATTATATAGTGAACTCCAATATAACTTCTCTTAAAATATAACTAAATCACAATTATATATTTATTAATTTGTAACTCCACCTGCATTAATAAATATATAATAAGTTTTATCCCACTTAGAGGTTTTAAAAGTAATTGATATTAAAAACTCACTTATAAGAAAATAAACAATATTTGTTTATTTAATTTTCGGAATAGATAAATAATATTTAAATTTTTTTTTTTTTTAAAAAAATTAATAATTAATCATAATTTTAAAAAAATTAATTTTTTTTTTGAAAATTAAATTATATTTTTATAAAATAAAAATAAACATACAATTAGTATCTTCGCATGCTTTCAATCTCTCAAATTATGCAACCATACTATACTTAGTATTCTATCTTTAGTATATTTGTTTTCACATGCATACATAAATTTAGTTACAACACACTTTCCTATCAATTAATGTTTTATTTTTCCAATAAATTTTGCAACCAAATTATTTTAAATATAAGAAGAATATTTATCTTTATTTAGAAAATTCATGATAATTACATGGTTCTAATGACAATTTAAAAGTTGAAACCTTAATTGTTCAATTTGTTGTTTTCTTCCAATTTCCTATAATGGACTTTTTCTTATATTATAATGAATTTTAAAATAATACAATCATAATAATTTTCTCTTTTTTTTTTACAATTTTCCCTAGTCAAGTTTTCTTGATCAATAAGTTTTCCTTTTCAAAATTTACAACATAATTCTTTATCCAAAAATCAATACAATAAATTAATAAGAATTATGCAAGTGCTCAGGAAGACACGAAGTAGACAAATCTTTTTATACAATTCTTCAATGAGTTTTTAGTTCCTACCTCAAAACAACAACTAAAATCTGAGACAATGTGTGAGCACATGCAAATCCAAACCCTCCAAAACTTTCAACAATTCTTTTGCTCTAATTCCAAATTTTGCTCCACAAAACCTGTGTCCCTAAAATGAGCTACCAACCCCCTAATAAAGAACCATAATCCTAACTAGGGCTTCTACTCTCCAATTACTAAAAGCTACTAACTTTATTAAATAATAATTACTTTAATTATTTAATTCTTTCATGCACACTTAGAGAAACTATTTGATTAAAATTTCTTTTATTTTATTTCCCTCCACTTTATTAATTAGTGCAAGCACTATTTAAAGCTTTATTTATTATTTAAATTAATAATAATAATTAAAGCTCATTATTTAAATACAAATTTAATTTAATTATTATTAATTAAATAATTATAATAAAATAATATTAAATATTTTAATTATCTTTTCATCCAACTTCTTAAAGTAGACTTTTAAATTAAATGTTTTAAACTGAAGCATATATTTAATTAGTTTCTAATTAATTAAATATCATTATATTTTAATTTCTCTTAAAATACCCTTTGTGTCTTTAATTAGTTCCTCCTCTGCCTTCGTGGCTTTGTGGACTTTGCTGAAGGTTGACATAGATACTCTCACTTGGCATATTGCTCTTTTGTTGCTATTATAGACTTTGATCCCACAACTAAGGCCCACTGCTGGTACACTCAAGCTACTATCCTACTGAGATTGGTCGGGATAGACATTAACCATCTCCCTCCCTACTAGTTCTCACTGGGCACTCTAGGTCACCTCCTTCCCTCTCAACAAGAACTGAACAAATATATCAGACTTGAGATCTACAAACAATAAATTATCTGGACTTGGGTCAATCCTTTGGGGGGTTTATGCCCGAGGATGGCATTTAATGCCGAACACTTCTTGGATATTTGTGATGAGATCATTTGGTGCCCGAACTACTTGCATAGATAGTGGACCCATGCCCTACATATCTTTGTTGGCTCCTTCAAGGTGGGCTCTCACTAACTCTGAATTCAGATCGACCACCATATAGATAGAGAGGATCAGTTTAGTAGACTTTGTACCATGGCAGAGGAAAAATTTGAGATCCATTTCCTTTTTAGATGCCTCATATACTATGAGATTAGAGGGAGATTCTATTGTTTGTTTAGAGAGTGCAGATCCCACTCAGACTTCTTCAAGTACATAGACTAGTGTTGCCTTGCACTCCATCTTCGTGAAGCCATACAGCTTCACAACCACACTTTGCAGCTATCTTTTCCCATGGGTTAGACATAAATACAACTTATCACATCCTTCTTCTCACCCTCATCCCCTACCCGGGGTACAAAGCAATAGTATAGTTCCTTGGACACCAACCACTCCAAATCATTGAAACCTCATAGTGTTCCTCTCCACCAGCAACACCCCTGCTGCAACACTCAACGACACCATAGAGACCCTGGTCGCCCCCATCCTTCTCATTCATTGTTGTCCTTCCCTTTGAGGAAGGATCCCTAAACCCTAATCTTGTTCGAGGTGAATCTTGCTTTGTTCTTCTTCTTCTATTTTAGGTTGTGCTTGCTCTTTTATCGGCATTGTTTGGTTATGTTTGATTCTATCTTCTTGGTTGTAAGCTCCTAGTCTCATAGACCTATGTTGTGATATCTTATTGGACATTAATATTATCTTAAACCAAATTTCTAAATTAGACTTCCAAATTAAGTCTTTTAAATTAAATCACATATTTAATTAGTTTTAATTAATTAAATATTTTCATATTTTCTTTTTAATAAAATAATGTTTAATAATTCTCAATGTTATATGATTAACCCAAATATTATAATTAAATCAATTACCAATAACTCACATAGTCAAATCCACATAGAAGAAACATAACAAAAATTGGAAAAAACTCAAAATTAAAAAACACAAGCAAAGATAAACTCGTGGGTTTAAAAAGAGTGGAAAGTCAGATACATGTGCTCCTTCTCAGGACACGTAATTAGGTTATGGCTGGGATTGGACCCAAACATTATCTCGCCATTCTTACCATTGAGTTATTGCGATAGGACATGCTCATCCTAGCAATTCAGGGAAGTTGATGCTTGATACCTACAAATTTGTATAAAAAAATGAACATGTACATGTGCATATATATATCTAAGCTAAACAAACAATGGTGGGAGTGGTACATCGCGTAGATCTTGACTAGTAGGTGACTATGACTCCCTCCCTCAACCATATTAGGCACATCAAACATAAATGTAAAATAGACACACACACACACACACACCATACACATGCAAGTATGGGGTAAGTATAATAGTAAATCCTAAATATAAATAACATCATATTCTAATATGAATATCTCATCATCATGAGGACATAATAAACATATTTTTAAGACACACTATATGACATCATCATAAAGTAATTTCATTAACTAATTAAGAGTAATTAAAACATCATCAACACAAGTAGAAAATGATTACAACTTGAAAAAATCAATTACTCAACATATCAAAGTATTGCATTCAAATATCAATGAAGGGCTAACACATCTATATAAGAGTCATATAAAAATTTAATAACTAAGCATGAAATGATAGCAAAGGAGGAGCATTACAGATGGAAACACTCTTTATGCTCTTTTATTTTTTTTCTAAAATGATACTTTGTGTACAAATCTTGTCAACATCAATCAACACTAGGAACCAAAAAATGTCTCCAATTCTGTCTTTCACCACTTCTATAGTTACTATTAGAGTGGGCTTGTTGCTGCTATACCAAAAGACTGATCTATTGGTTCTTGGTACAACCACTCAACTTAGAGTACACATGAGGTGGTTAAGCCCTTGTCACCAATTCCGATCGGAGAGATGAATATTTTGTTAATAGTCTCCCCCTCAATGTTACCTGAGGGTCTAAGGATTTTAATTTGTGACTAAGCTCTGATACCACTTGTTAGAGTGAGGTTTTCATTATACCAAAAGATCGACATGTTAGTACTTGATACAACCACTCAACTTATAGTACACATGATGCAGTTAAACCCTTGTCACAAATATTTTAGGGAAAGCTAAACATTTTGTCAATAATTTTTCCCCCTTTCACTGAAATTCTCTTGTCTGCACCTCATCATACATATTCTACCCCTTTTTTCTCACATTCCCCCCCTTTGAGAATAGTGCTAAAGGTGCCAAACATACCTAATATATGCTTTGCTAAACTTGACTAACTGGAACATCTTACTATAGTTTTCCCTAAAGTGTAGCCGTTGAACATCAATTCAAACAAAAAGATACTTAGTGAATGCATTTGAATTGATGTAATTGCATCTTCTTCTAGTTCAATTTAGGTAGGAGAATGAACCCAACCTACCTCTTAGATACTTAAATGTATCCTTAGGCAATGGATTTATGAATATATGCTACCTTTGAAATGTTAATTGAGCTTGTATTGTCACAATAGATAACCACCGATTTAATTACCTTCTCTTAAATTCCTTCCAAAATTTGGTTGATCCAAACTACTGGTGTACAATTAATTGCAACAACTATATACTCAGCTTCAACTATAGATTGAGAATTAGAGATTTTCTTTTTTCTTGTCTAGGATACAAACTTATCACCAAGAAAGAATGCACCGCCACCTATTCTCTTTAGATCATTAACTTTTCTTGCCCAATCAACATTAGTAAACACATTCAAAGTACAATCACCTTTTTGTTCACACTAGAGATCATAATCTTCAGTCACCTTGAGATATTTGAAGATTCTCTTGATTGCAACCAAGTGAAATTCCTTAGGATTAAAAGAGAATCTAGCCATTAATCAAATTGCCTGTGCTATATCTAGTCTTTTTTGTACCACATACTATAACTTTTTGATTGTAAACTTGAATAGTATCTCATCCAACTCTTTATAATCATCTTCCTTTGATAGTTTGCACTATGTTACCATAAGGGTACCAACCAATTTTGAATCCTCTAACTCAAAAGTATTTAAGATCTCTCTCACATACTTAGTTTAGCTTCTATAGATACTGTCTTTGAGTTGGGATACCTATAATCCATTGAAGAACTTGATCTCTCCAATCATAGAAATCTCAAATTCCTTTTCCATCTTATCAACAAATGCAATGCTCAACTCATCATTTCCACCAAAAATGATATCTTCTACAATTTTTTTTTTCTTCTAAAATCAATAACCTATTATCTTTCTCAGTATTCAAGTACAAATTATTGTTATCACTTGTTCTGATGAATCTAATAGTGATCAAATATAAATGAAATATTTCATACCATTCTCTTGGTGCTTGCTTCAATACATAAAAATCTTTTTGTAATTTACGCACCATGTTCTTACCTTCTTAGTTAAAAAATCTTTCAGGTTGTTCAATGTATACCTCTTCTTCCAAAACACCATTAAGAAAAGTTGACATAACATCCAAGCCTTCCTTTTGTGCACATCCTTTGTACGCTAATCTAGCCTTGTTCCTTACTACTTCACTAGTCTCAATTATCTTGTTTCTAAAAATTCACTTGGTACCAATCACATCATTGTCCACTGGTCTAGGCACTAATTCTTAGGTCTTATTCTTTTCAATCTATTCCATCTCATATTCCATAACTTTCATCTAATCTTCATCTTTCAATGCATGTTTCATTATTTGTTGTTCAAAATTAGATAGAAAACATGTACCTTCTCTTATCTTTGTTCTTGTTAACACACCAACATATTTGTCACAAATAATTTGATTAGGGGAATGATTCAACTTTACATACCTTAGCAATATTAGTTTGGTTCTAGGAGTTTCTTCAACTGCTTGAATCAGTTCCTGTTCATTGATTTGTCTTTCCCTCGGTTCTACTATAGTATTATCCTCCACTAGTTCTATATATATATATATATATATATATATATATAGACACACACACACACACACACACACACACACACACACACACACACACACACACACACATTATTGATAAGTCTTAAGGTTCCTTCTTGATACTTTTATCATTCTATCCAAAGTATTATTTAATTCTCACATTTTCACTTTATACTATCTTGTTGATTCTCTTGTTTAGACATTTGTAAGCCTTTATTTTTGTATAATATCCTAAGAATATCCCTTAATCACTTATTGGGTCAAACTTACTTGTATTTTCATCTTTCTTTATATAGAATCTTCTCCCAATTTTTTAAAAAATAACTCAAGCACAATGAATGACCATGCCACAATTCATAGGAAGTTTTGTTTGTACCTTTCTTAAACTAAACTTTGTTCAATGTGTAAACTACAATGCTCACAACTTATTTCCAAAATTTTTGAGAAACACCCTTCTGAATCATCAATTTCCTAGCATAATTATTGATAGACCTATTGCCCCTTTCAACAATTCCATTCTATTGAGGTGTTCTAGGAGTTAACATCTTCCTTTTAATTCTACATTCTTCACAATATGCACTAAATTCACGTAAAGTAAACTCATCTCCTCTGTCTAATCTAAGACATTTTAGATTCTTATTAGAATCCCTCTCAACTCTAGTTTTGAAGATGTTAAACATGTGAATAGATTCAGATTTTTAAAAAAAAATATAGCTCACATCATTCTAGAATAGTCATCAACAAACAACATGAAGTAGCTATCACCATAATAAACTCGGGTTCTTGTAAGAACAAATAGATCGATATAAATTAGATTTGGGATACTTTCAAAGAAATTATTTTTATTGGTGAAATTAGAACTAGTTAACTTTCTATGCTGTAATTCTTTGCACATTACATTTTTTGCTTTTACAAGGTTAGGAAAACCTCTCACCATATTCATCTTACTTACTTTGACTATGTTATCAAAATTAATAGGACAAAACCTCTTATGCTGTAATAAACAATCTGCCATCTTAGCAATCATACAACTTTTAATAGTAGACCTTATGTGAAACAAGTTACCTTTATTTTTTCACCAATAGCAATCAAATATCCTATTTTTCTAATAATCTTGCACACACCTCTATTGGAATCCAATTTGTATCCTTTGTTATTAAGCTAAGCAACACTTATCAAGTTGTACTTCAAACCATCAACCTAGTAAACATCATCACAATTTATTTTATTTTTCAAAGAAATAAATCCTTTACCTTTTACTACACAAGGAGCATCTTTACCAAATCTTACCAATTTTGAATGAAGGGGATTGATAAATGCTTTTTCTATAAGTGACCCCCTAATTAAACAACGTTCTTAGTTTGGAGGCAAATCCTATGTACAAGAGGGTGGTGACTTACCTACAAGTAACTTGACTTGTTCCCATTTCTCTTATTTCTTCACCCAAGTCTTCTTTGTCTCACATATAATTTCATCAACATTCACAAGATTCCTTTCTTTTCTATCCTCTAACTGGTTAGGGGATTAGTTCCTGGATCTAAAATCTCTAGCAATGTGACTGATCTCATGAGATTGGAAACAAGCCATACTAGTTGACCTCCAAGGTCAAACATTACCTCTATGGGTTCACATTTTGTAATTTGCTACTATATGGTCATATTTATGTTAGCATAAATGTTGAGAGGAGATTGTTATTATGGGTGGGAGATATTGTTGAGTGGTTGGAACTTGGATTGATTTCCTTTGTGTTACATTCATGACATGGTTTGTCATTGATGTCAACACACATACACACACATGTTTATGTCAAACCATATTGCAGTATATCACAGAGATATATTTGATTAGTGAAGATGGAATGCGAAGAGTTAAGCTATGCAGACTTAGAGTCATTTTTGTAAATTTTCATAGATGCTACATATATATTCACATAAATTTATCTGAACGATTGCATAAGTTACAGTTGGATATGTGAAGATTGGTCACAAGACAGTGTGCATGAAACAATTTAATAGTAAATCAATTGTATCTATTGAGCGAGATGAAACTTAGTTGACAGATCTTAGATAGTGATTGAAGACATGTTCAAGATGGTATTTCAAGGTAGAATATTCTATGAGGTCATCGAAGAGTACCATGTGATATATTCACTGTCAACTAACTTTTTGGTTGTATTCTTTGGGGATGTCTAAATGTAATGTAACATCTATTGCAATATCTTAATGAGGTTCTATATTATTCATTGTATATTTGGGAAGCCTCAAGGATGACTCAATCAATTATTAGGAGAAGGTATAAAGGAAATGTTGTTTCCTTGGTTCTAAGTGTCATTGTGATTGTATTGATGTTGAGGATGAAAATTTGATCAAAGTATAGAATTAGATGTTGAAGAGATTGTGTTGATAACTTAAAAGAAAGTTTATTGGAAAGAAGGTTATTGCATTGATCACTTTACACTTGGATATGTTATCCCAGAGATCTATTTTGTGTAATAGATCTAAAGTAATTTGGATAGTGGTTCAATTTTGTTCCTATAAGCTCCTGATAGGGTTGGAACAACTCCTAACAAGGTTGGGATCTTCTAGAAGGGATCCAAAGTCTCCTAATAGGGACTCACATGTACTGATTATATGTAATTGGATCCTAACAGGGTCATATCCTCTTACAATGAGCTTTGATCAAGGGTTTTCCTAGTTACAGATCTTGTGTTGCTATGCTTGATTATTATCTTATGGTTGTTACATAATGGTTATTAGAGTTGGATTTAATAAGGTTAATTTAAATTTTAATAAGAACACAATTGATTCAACCCCCCTCTCAGTTGTGTTGGTGGACTTTACTTTCTATCAATTGGTATTAGAGCATCAGGTCCTTGACTAGAAAGTTTAACATCTTAAAGAGATCCATGGCATTTAGGAAGGAAAGTCCAAAATTCAATGGAGAGAACTATGACAGGTGGAAGGAGAAACTAAAGACTCGATTTTTATGGATGGGAATCGATTACTAGATGGATCACAAGAGACAAGAAGATTGTGGTGGAAGAAATAGATTTGAGAATATGTTCTATTAAATAGAAGGAAATATTCATGTTTAACATTTATGCTTAGGAGGCATTGATCTCTGTTCTTCCTAAATCAAAATTTGTTGATGTAAAAAACTTACAACTTGCTTACGATATTCGGGTTAAATTATAAGGTCTTTATGAAGGCGATCAATATGCAAAGAAATCTAAACTACAAAATTGGAAGGATATGGTTGATAGTGCTAAAATGAAGGAAGACGAATCAATAAGGTCATATCTTCCAAGAATGTCAAAGATTGTTGAAGGAATTAAGAGTTGTGATGAAACTATTACAGAAGATGAAGTAGTATGGAAAATTTTGAAGTCATTACCATTTTCTTATGGGACTAAGGTAATAATTGTAGAGGAGATTATTGCTATCACACCTAGCTTTAATGTGGAAACATTTTTTGGGAATCTACACACATTTGAATAGAGAATTAAGAAAAACCAAAATCAAACTAGAACATAAACTACTTTTAGAACCAGTCTACAAAAGGACAAGAGAGCATTGACCAAAAGTTCAAGCACAAGTGGAGATTATGGTAGAGACTGGGAAATGAGAAAAAGAAAGGAAGATAGATGAATATATTACACTACTCATGAAAAGAGAGCCTAAAGGTAAGAAATATTCTTCTTGTTGGACTTGTAAGTAATTTGGCCACTTTTCATATCAATGTCTTGGGAGAGTAAATAAGGTAAAACCTGGGAGGCCCTACAAGACAAAGATTACAAAAGATTCTCTGTTGATGAAGATGATGAATCTGATTTTGAAGAGATGAATCTCCTATCAAGTAATGATGAAGATGATGAAATATGATTTGTTTATATTAAGGAAGAAATCCCTACAAAATAACAAAAAACATTAGTATCATATGTTGAAAAGGAAAAGTTAGATTGGATCATCGTAGATAGAAGATGCTCATATTGTATGATTGGTGATAGAAATAAATTTGTTGAATTTAATAGTTATGATGGTGTAGTATTTAGAGTAGATAAAAATGCACCATGTCATACTAAGGAAAAATGATCTATTACACTTGATGGAAAAACTAACACTGGAGATGTTTATTTTGTTGATGGATTGAAACATAACTTGTTGAGTGTTGGACAACTTCTTAATAATGGATATCTTTTGAAATTTACTAAGAAGATATGCATAAACAAAGGCAAGGAGTTTAAATTGATTGGAACAATTATAAGAACAAAATGTAATGGTTTTCAATTGAGTCCTACTAATATGACTTTTTGGTTGCTAAAGTGGATGACAATTGGTTGTGGCATGAGATATTTTGTCATATAAATTTTGATAATATTATGAAGATCAGTACAAAAAATGTAGTAAGAGATCTACCTAATATTGTGAAACCCTCTATAATGGTTCGCACTGAGTGTGTGATGGCTAAACATAAGAAGAACTCTTTTCCAAGTAAGGTATTCACTACATCAAGAAAATTGGAGATTTTGAACATAGATTTAAGTGGTCCTATAAGAACAAGAGAATTTTATGTAAAAAATTTACTTTATTATTTTTATTGATGATTTTACAAGGATGCTTTGGGTAGCATTTCTTAGAGAAAAATTAGAATCTTTTGAGAAATTCAAGTTGTTCAAGACTAGAGTAGAGAATGAATTAGGATTGGAGATCAAATGTAAGGATATATAGAGGAGGATAATTTATATCAAATTAGTTCAATAATTTTTGAGAACACAATGGAATTAAAAGGAAAATTTTAGCTCCTAATAAACAACAACAAAATGGGATAAAAGAAAGAACACATCAATGAGTGAATCATCTAGAGATATGATGCTAAAATAAAATGTATAACATGCCTATTGGAGAGAAGTAGATAAAACTGTGGTATACACCATGAATATAGTATAGATTAGAAAAGGTATTGGTAAGACTAATGTAGGAGCCTCTTGGGTTGTCTTTGCTATCCTGCTCAATACTGTTGGTTTCTGCCTATATGTATACCAAGCTCTAGCATTGGTTGACTTTTTGTTGCAATGTTGGATGAGTTCGAGTTTAGTGTTGGTTGAGTTCTTGTGTGTGCCAACTGCAGTATTCGTTGAGTGCTTTATTATTTGAACTTGTTTAATGGTCATTTTGCCTGATGCTCAGTCATGTCTTAGTCCTTCTTTAACCAAGTTTCTTAGTGTGTTGGTACCTTTGTGATCCAATACTATAAAATTAGAGGCCAATTTATGATGAAAATATAATTTCATTGTAAATTTTGTGATTTTGTTTTGAACTATCCTTGATGTTGATGATATTGCGACAAGATCGTCAATATTGTGACGACATCAGGTTCTTAAGTTTTAAGAAAAAAAATTCATTCATCCCATGCAAAAAAAATTATTCGCATCTCAAAGCAATGATTGTAAGAAGACAAACCAACATGACAAGACAAGTGATCGATAAGGTACATGGTAATGTAGGGTTTTATTATGATATTTCATTGAATCTCTTGCCGTGCCCTTGTGATTTGGTGGTTTTTACATTGATTCTCAAGTGGAATGTATCTTTTTTCTATTCCCTTGTGATCAACATTTTTGTAGTCCTCTATGGATAACATGAACATCCTTGCAGACTAGGTAGTGGATTTTTTTGCAGACCCTATAGTTGGTTTTGTGTTGTCTTTTCACTTTCTTTTTGCTATCTTTTCTTGCTGGTTATTTTTTGGCTACTTGTTTTAGCGAGTTCTATTCTTAGGTGCTAATGCACAGTTCTTCTGGGTTTTTTTTTAAGCTTTTGTTCTTATATTCCTATGTAAAAGGTTTTGGATCCTTTAAAACCTATTTTTACTTAATCAAAACATTTTTGTAGTCATTAAAACCAACTATTTCTCATCAAATAGCAACTACCTTGATAAATAAAAACCCCACAAACTAAAAAAAACTCCATAATTTTTCAGATGATCATATGAATGAAATATGCATTTCAGTAGAAAGAAACTAGAAAGACATTCTGTATAGATGATCGTATAATATAAAATGGGCATTTGAGTAGACATAAACTAGAAATAAATTATGTATAGATGAAGGTATGAAATAGATTATTTTGGAGTACTCAATAGAGACACTCAACATTTAAAAAAAAGACACAATCTATGCTCTTACAAAATAAATCACCATCAATAAACACATATTTGCGTCCTACTACTTCAAATTCCTTTGGTTTTCATTCATATCTTTAGAGAATTGGGATTTTTGAAAGGGATATAAGATGTTAGTACACCATGGAGTGTATTGCAAACTACATAAAGGATGTGTTGCATTTGAGAGTGTATTTATTTGAGAAGCTTACAATTTTTTTTTATTACTATCTATTTAGCTAATATGTGACTCCTTACGACCTTAACAATATGGATATCTACATTTAATTCTTAGAAAATATTATTCCACCAATGCCTTTGTCTTCTACCTTTAGTTTGGGTGAGTATATATTTTAGAGTTGAGGGAGGGATATAAGCAACTACCTTAGCTCCCACTAGGTAAGATTTGAATTTTTTTATAGTCTTAACCGAAGCATGAGATTACTTCTCAATCATTTCATATTTTGGCTCCATAGCCTCTAAGGATTCACTAAAGAATGCAATAGGCTATTCATGGGCGTTCCTCATGTTTCTAAGCATAACAACAACAATAGTATAGAAATAGGGAAAATGAGAACATCTTAAATGGTTCACAAAAGTCAAGTGATTAGAGTGAAAGAGAGTCTTTAATGAATTTCTTAATGAAAAGGAAAACATCAAGGATATCATCACCCCAATCTAACTTGGATCCCTTCTTAAACATTTTAGAAATAGGTTTCACAATCTCAATAGAGTTAGAGATAAGCCCCCCTCATAAAATTAATTTGGCTAAAGAAGGACTAAAGGTGAGTTCATATTTTGTGAGGATACATGAAGTTTATAATATATGTTTATATTTTCTCAAAAAAGAAATGTGTGTATTTCTCCCTTGAGGAGAAATTTTACTTCCTATATAAACCTTCCAAGGGTAATAAATTGTCCCTAAATTGATCTCTTTAAGACCCTCTTTCAAACAATGAGATAACTCGATAGATTTATAATTGTTGCTATAAAAATCTCTTTCTAAAGAAATTGATTCTCTTGGATTAATTTTTTTGGTCTTTAGTTATACAATTTTTGTTTCCAAATAATATGTTCCTATCATCAATGTTTTCTATAAAAGCATTAAAATACATCTCTTGAGATTCTTACCCATTAATACATTTCAATAATTTTAAAAAATTCTCGTCATCATTGAAAACTTGTCAACTATACACATTATCTAGGATAGATGACTTGACTTTAATTTCAACTTTTGAAATTCTAGCTAAAGTATTAACACCATCCTTTAATTCTATATTGAATACAAATTTAGCCATGATGTTTTTGGATCTTTTTAGCCATTCTATAGAGAAATAATTAAATAACTAAAGGGAATCCCAAACAACATGATTTTATTATTTTAGCCTTTCATTCTTAGAAAATAAACTGACTTGATATGGGGAACAATAAACTCCTAGTTTCCAAACATGTTAAGAAATTGATACCATGTTTTATGTCTAGATTTAGACCATGCAAAAGTGATTTTTATTATACAAAATTATTAGTACACTCAAATTATAGTAAGAAATAATATTTCTATGTCTTACCATATAGATCTATAAAGATCACACCAGATCTTGACCCATATTTGGAGCATACTCCATTAAAATGCATTTGCCATTGTTCATCCTGACTTTCAGTAACAACATTTTCAATTTTATTATAAATTTTCATTTAAGGTTGTGTAAGTTCAAATTCATAATTTTCCATATCTATATCAACAAAGTTAACAACAAAGTTGGGGTCAAAGAGTTCAACCACCATTTGCGATCTAGGTTCTATCACCAACTCAACTTATTGACCATTGACTAGTTGATTGCATAGGACAAATCCAAATGAACATTTACTCTACAATAGTTCCCCATTTCCTTGTTAGAACTATTCAATATTTAGAAGAAAAATTAATAAAATTTATAGCCATCTTATAGGTAGCCTCTAAGAAACTAACAAGTTTAAGCTCTACATATTTAATGTTACCAATGACAAGGACAAACCTATTATCCATAGAATGATATTTTTGAAAGGAAGTATCTATTCACATAACTATTTCTTTCATGATACCCAAAGACATGATATTTATGGTTACTTTTGAGTTAACTATACAATTTTTGACTAATATATTTTTGATAAGTAATGAAAGGCAAAATTGATCAACTTGAGAAGAACATTTGATAAAAGTCTTACCTAGGTATACCTCAAGGTTTTTTACTCCTCTTGCATTTAAACATATTCTATCAACTAAATTCTCAAACACCTCATCCTTTTTTGTATCCACATACAAAACATTAATAGAATTAGAAATAATGAGCATAACAATATTCCTATGTTCTCCAATTTTCACCATTTCTAAAATGGTAGATATGCTCCAACATGAGATAGTATTTTCATGATTTCTGCAACTTCCTTTGTGAACAAGCTGACAAGTTTTCCTTATTTGACCTCACTATTCTATTCCTAAATTGTAATTGCTCATGGCTTGAGAAATTATAGGAAAAAATTACATACTGTATCTCCTCCTCAAAGGGTCTTCTTAAGTCACATACTAATACATATTTTTTAATGAATGAACTATTGCATTTTATTGTCTCTAGCATCATTCTTAGAAAATACTTTTCGATAAATTCTTCTATCATTTACATCATATTCAACAAGTTCATCACATTTAAGTAAAAAAGAGTCCTAAATATTTTTCAAAAGTTAATGTAATAACAACATGATCATCATAATAGTCTCCATAATATTAAAGAGGAATCATCAGTTTCTTCTTGTAGGAATTAATTTGATTTCCCCTACTCATGGGTAGTTGTGGTCCCATATGCAAGTGAGATGCCTAATATTTTGGGCCTTACCTTTGTTGCTACAAATTTAGTTGATGCAATTATTATTATACTAGTTACAACTACAAATTCTATTTTTTGATTTTTTATTCATACTATTCTTGTAGTAACTATTATTAATGTTATAATTTTGAGTTAGGTTGACCTTGATATTGGTATAGAGGATTAAAAATATTTGACCATTCCGAAAGCATTCATTATATTAAATTTGTAATTGTTGGACATTTTATTGTCATTGGATCAATTGAAAATTATATTATGGTGCTGACCTCCCAATAAAAGGATTTTGAGTTACATTAGCTGCACTTTGAGATATAAGTTGACAAGAATTAGCTTGAGATGACATGTTAGTTGTTGAAACATGGGGTGTACTAAATAGTAACGAGACCAAAATACTTGTATATAATACCTTTGAATTAGGACTTTGAAAATTCCTAAGAAAGGTCTTTCTATTCACAAAATATACATAACCATGACCCAAGATAAGAAGAAAATAGTAACAAAAGGAAAATCTCTTAGTTTGGACTATCACCACTAACTATGACATAACAATAGCATATAAAGAATTCAAACTTCCTTGACACACACTCCCAATTATGTAAATAATTTCCATTCACTTGAAGAGCATTCACAATGTTCTTGTCTTAAACAATATAAAATATCCAACTTTTAAATGAATCAACATATTGACTATGTTTGTAACTGTCACATGATTAGGATTGTTTATATTGACTTAGCATATCTCTTGCAACTGAAAATTTGTTATCCTTCATCAAGAATCCATTTACCTAGAAATGGTGGAAGAGTAAATTTTTGTTATCCTTCTATTCTTTTAGTTAATGATGTGATTTTTTTATCAAGATCTCCTCTTGGAGGTGAATGTCTTTGAGAAAACATGTATTCCTCCTCTCCTTTTACAAAGGATCTTTTTGCACGTGTTGAAAGGTCTCTTTTTTTCAAGTATCTTTTCTTTGCCTCAAAGAGTTAAATAATAAGTAATTAGTGTTAAATATGTTTATCCTTTATATTCTTCTTCTTAAGACACTACAATAGTACTATGCTTCTATATCAAGTAGTGGTGGACATATATGCAACTTCTACTTTCTTATGTTGTTGAATTTCTATGATGTTGGTGTAATATAGGTATTTTAACTTGGTTAATCATCACTTGGTATGGCACACATGTTGCTTTCATCGAGACCTTGCCTATAAGGTTATCTTCATGTGAATCAGGTAATTCTAGTTTCTTTCAACTCATGACATGCCCATTTCATTTCATATGATCATTTGAAAATTGTGTCTATCTAAGCTATTGATTCATTAATTCATTTTGGATTTAGGAGTGAATATATATTTTGTCTCTTGATGTTTCCTTGTGATCTATGTCTCTATTGTGATCTTTCTCAATGGGGATGGAAGGCTCTCACTACCTAGCACACCTTCTACCTTCATTGAGACCTTCTAAGGTTTGTAACATATTATATGTCCCAATTTTGGACCCTCTAATGTGTATTAGTAAACTGTTAAAATTCATGTGTAACTATTAACATTGTCCTTTGAATTGATTTAGTATTGAATGTTTTAATGTTTATTGTTTGTATGACAAATCTTATTTATTCTTTATGCAGGTCAACCCTGAAGGAATTCATAAAGGACTTTTATTAGGATTTGTTATACTCTTCTTGAGGTATTTTATCTCATTGGTTCACTGCAACTACTGAGAGGAAAGAACATTAATTTTATTAACAAATTTTGATATCTCTCTTGTATTGTAAAGTCATAGTCTAAACACCCATTCAAATTTTTTATTATTACCCTTTAGTGTAGCTTCTTTTACCCCATCATTATAATAGTAAATGTTTATGATTTTATTCCAAACTTCTTGAGAGGACTTACAATGTATTATCTTGATAGACACACCTTTGGACAAACAACTCAAAATGGCACGTCTTTCTTTTGCATATATGTCCCAAATGTCCATTACTAATTGCATTTCATATCTATCATATTAGTCACTTTTTCAAATAATAATTGTCTTGTTCATGTTAGGATTAGGTCACTTGTCTCAAATCCTCATGTACGATAGGTTTTAGTTGACCATGAACCTTACATACAAATGGTTTGGCTAACTAGAGACCTCTCAATTTGTTTTGGATTATTAATCAATTAATCTACAAATGGCTTTAGATAACCACATACTGCCATAGACTTAATATTGTATGAAAATATACCAAGTTAGTTCAAATTGGACATGCATATGTTTTCAAAAAAAAAAAAAAGGGTTAATTTTAGTTAAAGGCTTTTCATCTTAGTAGATGTCAAACTTAAATTTGTTGTATCATAAAATTTGATGTTCATTTACAAGGTTTTATCTCTAATGTTAATGTGTATGGTATTTTTTTTTATCAATGATAGATCGAGCAAGTACAACCAATTGAATAAGGGTACAAGCATAAGATATTCCTGTAGCGAAGTATCATGTAAGAAAATAGAAGTGACTAAGATTGAAATAGGGAGACAATCACTAGATTGGTGTCTAACTTTCAAAGAGAAGATAATAGAAAATGTTATTGTCCATGAAAAAGGTGTAAGGGCTTAAACACTAGAAGAATCCTAATCAAAATAGCTAAGATATATTGTAGGTACAATGGTCACATTGAAGGGGGGTTCGAATATCATCTATTGGTAAGTTTTTTGTTATATTGTTTTAATAATTAATATACATATATAATCACTTGATGATGAGATCAAGATCATGGCTTCTTTATGTTCATCATTTTTTATATAGGTTGATCTACCCAGGGAAATGTGTGATATGGGTGACCACATCCTAGGAAATATGGTTTTGGAAGTGGAGGAACATGGAGGTGCAGCTATTGAAGCTTAAGATCACAATTACATGGAAGTTGATGATCGCGTACTAGAAAATACATTTGAAGATAATGATATAATACATTAATCTATGACACATTTGGTACTAACACAACTAATGATGGTGATGATGAAAATAACGATGATGACAATGATGACGATGATGACATTGATTTTGTCCATGATATACCTTTACTTGAAATGGAAAACATGACCCTTTATGAAGGCTCCCAAACAAATATTCTCTTAACTGTATTGTTGTTGGTGAATTTAAACATAATGAATGGTTTATACAACATAACAATGTCACACATGCTAAGGTTTGTCATATGTGTGTGTGTGTGTGTGTGTGTGTGTGTGTGTGTGTGTGTGTGTGTGTGTGTGTGTGTGTGTGTGTGTGTATGTATGTCATTGTTGTCAATAAATGGTGAAAAAATGTACCATTAATATTTTTTACATTAAAGAATTACACTTTTCGCTATAGATTGACTGGTGAGTTTCTGTTACCACCATCAAATATTCTCCATCACTCATACCGAGAATTATGTGCCACAATGAAAGATATAGGAATGAAGTATCATAAATAGATGTTTGTCCAAATAACCATATTATTTACCATAAAGAACATGAATTTTCAATAGAATGCCCTAAATGCCATATGAATAGATATTGACCAGATCAAGTAACAAAAAATGTGCATCGCAAGGTTCTTCATTACACACCTATTATTCCATGTTTGCAACAATTATTTAGGTGATATAGCTTGGCACAATTTATAGATTACTATGCACACAATAGAAGTCAAGATGAATTTATTCAAATGCCTACATAACGTTTGAAATTTATGGACATAGAGGAAAAGTGGCTACAATTTAAGAAGAACCTCAAAACCTTAGGCTTTCATTGGAAACAGATGGTGTCAATCTATTTGGAGAGCTGAGATCTATTTACTCAAAGTGGCCTATTTTTGTTATCAACAATAGCCTTCCTCCATGTATGTCAATAAAGAGAGAGCACATTATGTTGGAAATGACTTTTCCAGGTATTTTATCATTATATAGTTATCTACATGTAATTATAAGTCTTGTAGCAAAATGATCACACTAATTATATAGTGTTGTTGTTGTACTTCATTGAACTAGGCAAGTACTAAGTTAAAGATATGAATATATATATATATATATATATATATATGATTTGGTGGAGTTATGGACTATTGTCATTATGTATGACATCTCTAGACCAATTGGACAAAGACAATTTCAATTCCATGCAACACTTATATGGACAATACATGATGCCCCAGGGTTGACATATTTTTCTAGTATATTATGGTGAATTCAAGTTGTGCATGTTAACTCTAATTATTAAAATTAACATATTTAATCCAATTGTATCATTATCTTAGAGGTCTTCAAACAAAGGGAAATTTTGCATGTATAGTTTGTGGTCCAAAGATGAAATCTCGTTATTCAAAAAGTTTAGGAAAACATGTGTTTGATGAGTATATGCACTTCCTCCACATAATTCATAAGTATCAAACTAATGAAAAACACATATTAAATGGGAAAATACAGACAAAATCAAAGCCACAAAGAATGAAACCCTCACTTATGGAAGTTGGAATACAATAGAATAAATTATTGAGGTAATGACATTCCATCTCATGGTTTGTGTTTGAAATTTATATTTTGATATTAGTTAATACTTGTAAGAGCCGTCAAGGCATTACTGAGCACTTTCCAAAGGGACTAAAATGTTATCCCAAATAATTTAGTAGGTTTTTCAATTATGAGGACCTACAAATCGTGCTTTTTTTTAATACAATGCATATTGGAAATAATATAATAGAGACATTGTGGAAAATATTGAATGGAAGGCGTGACAAAGAAACAATTGTCAAAAATTTTGGTGCTATTCATGAATGCAATCATGCACTGCAAACTTTCATTCAATCAAATAGAAATGGAGACCAGATTAATATGAGTGCCCTTCCTTGGTTATTAACGAAGAAACAAAGTGATGCCATAAAAGAAGTCATATAAAAAACTAGATTTCCCATAGGATTTTCTGTAAACATAAGGAGTCTCATATCAAAGAAAGGTGATTTAGGGCCAAGTTTGAAAATGCATGATTGGTGTACCTTCATCAAGGTAAGTCATGTTATTCTATACTTACAATATGTTTGTAAAGTGTATGTACTTTTCATTGCATTCTGTTAACAAAGAATGAAATCATCATTTTATAATTCTTACAGTATGTGCTACCCCTATTTCTCCCTGATAACTTCAAATATAACATTAAAAAGTGATATATGATCTCAAAAAATATATGAGGCAAGTAGTGATATTTGTTCAATATTTACTATATTCACGATTTGTCTCTCATATATATATATATATATATATATATATATATATATATATATATATATATATATATATATATATATATATATATATATATATATATATATATATATATATATATATATATATATATATATATATATACTTGTGTCTTGAATATCTCATAGGTGATTGTCATTCAAGGAAATCCTTAAAAAAGGATATAAAATATTGGAAGACAAGAATTCCTCAACTAATGTGTAAAATGCAAAAGTGTCTACCACCAACTTGAATTTTTTGAAGGATTTGGTTTGAAAAAGAGCACATCCTAAAATTTCTATGGTGGAGGGATATATGGTATACCAGACTATGATGTACACTACTCAATATTTTCTTAATCTTGCAACAAAGACACACATATAGATTGCATTTGGGATCCGGACCCCACTAAAAAATTACAAGACAAGTACTTGGTGGGGAAATGTAGATTGAGGAAAGTGATAGGTAATAAATTATAATATTTTATTTTAGTTAATTATTTCCTAATCTTCTAAATAATTCTTTCATTAGTCATTTACTTATTGGATGATACGAAGAAAACATGTGATTTTGGGATTAGTGCAGTATTTCAGGTCACTATTTTTTATCTTCTAAAAATGACTTAAATATTTGAGAGTCTAAAAATTGATACTATCACATCTTGGACGATATATTTAAGTATGAATTTAATTCTTTCAAATTAGTTGTATTCGTTGTCAAATGGTACAGGCTACAATTTAATCAAAATGATCCCAATAGAACTATTATTGGACATGACAATGAATTTCCAATGATTAATACCATTAATGTCTATATTTTTTGTCTATTATTGTCAAACACTTAGTCATTTATTTGGAAAAGTTGGTCAGTCATCACTTTGATCGAGCCATCCATTGAAGGCCAAACAATGTATTTAAAATTGTTCATATTTTAGTTAAGGTTGAGCAATGATTATTGTTGAGCAATTCTATGGTCATTGAGTGTTCCTATAAATGTTGAGTAAGACATAAGCCAATTTGTGTTGAGAAACACATAGTTAGTTCATGCTGAGTTATATAGTGAATGTCAAGCATTAGGAAGCCAAGGGACAACATGAAGACTAGTCATGACCAAGCGTCAGAGTGTTCCTATGTCCAGTGAACCAATTTTGATATATTTGTTTGGAATTGCACAAACATTGAGGTAAACAGTTTTAGGCTAACTTATTGTATGTTTTAATGATCAAGGATTAATTTCAGGAGTTGACTATGCATTATGAGATGGATCATTAGTCCCTATGCAAGATATTTAACCAATTAGAAAAATGGAAGGTTTAAGCAACAAAAGGGAGAAATCTGGATCATTGATCTTGATCTAGAACCTTCTCTAGTTGGTTATACAAGGTGGATCTAAACCATAATTTCTATAAGTGTAGTGGTTAGAGTGTATGCATGAGAAGTGAAGTTTGGATGACTAAGAAAAGCTTGAAGATGAAGCAAGATAGAGTAACCGAGCATAGCAGTGAACTTCAAAACAAAGTAATATCAAATCAAAGAAGGATCAATAAGTGGAAAGATAATATTCGTAATCAAGCATTATAGTGCTAACCAGAGGATCAGGTATTGATACATTTTAGCAGAGTGAATTAGGGTAAATATCTAAGCAGAGTAGTCCTAACGGGCCTATATAAATATCCTAACAGAGTGCTTACTTTGTTTTAAGTTTTAAATCCATTAATCAAGGTAGATTGAATAATTCTTGTAAGCTTTTAGCAGAGCAAACCCCTCACAAGGTAGATTATTAGAAGTGATGATTTTTTTAGCTCTAATAGGTAAACTTTATTTCTGTAGTAGTGAAGATTTGTGGGTCTCATCCACACCGTAGTTTTACCTTCACCTTGAAGGGTTTCTGGGTAACCAAATTTTTGTGTTATGTGTTGATCATTTACTTTTATGTTTATGGTTGTGATCAATAGATTATATTTGATGCATCATTGCAATATATATTTATGTGATTTGTGATATTGATGAGATAAGGTTAGTGGTGAATGATAGCAGTTTGATAATTGTTTAAAAGGTTGAAGTTTTATAAATCTCGATTCACCCCTACTTTTTAGTGTCTCACTTTCCTAATAGACTTCCAACAATTGGTATTAGAGCTATATCTCTTAGAAGAATTCTAACGACTTGAGAGATAAGATCTTGGAGATGGAGGCCTAAAAACTAGGAAAGATCATTGAAAACTAGAAGTGTGAGATACAACTTATAGTGCAACAAAGTGAATCAACAAAAGGAGAACTGATGGAATCCATAAAGAAAAGGAAAGATTCGAAAATCATGCAGAATGATACACAATATCAGGAAGACAATGAAGGTTTACTTGATGATGGAAATTCCAATGAGAGTGATGAAACAATGGCAAATTTATTGGAAAAGAATAACACACTGAATGAAGAGGTAAGATCACTAAAGAGAGAATAGGAAATCTAGTCAGTTAGATTGTTTGAAGTGACTAAATAGAAAAAGAAAGTTGAAGAGGAAAAACTTCATATATCTATAAGACTTGATGAAAAGAATAGTGAAGTGAAAATGCTTATTCAAAATCAATTTGACATGGCTAACGTGCTTCTCCTTACAACTCAAGAGTTCAATAGAAAGGATGTGGAGATTGTAAAGCTAAAATCTAAGAATGAGCATCTAAAGAATGAACTAAAACATGAAAATTAATTCATTGAAAGGTTGAACAAACCTAAAGAATCTGTGAGATATTATGAAGAACTTATGAGATCACAAAGAAGACCCCTATGACACATATGGACTAGGATACACTAAGCACCTATCATCTTCTGAAGAAGGATAATCATCAAAGAGTGGAGAACAAAGAAATGTAAAGCCAAAGAACAAACCTACATGCTATCATTGTAGAAAGCTAGGTCATACATCAAATATCTGTAGAAGCAAGATTGGTAAGAAAAACCCTAAGCTTAAATTCATTGGTAATATTTTTAATTGCAAGAAGCAAGGACATCAAGAATATGAATGTAGATCCAAAGCTAGCAATACACAAGGTGCACCTTTATTTGAAGGTCGTTGCTGCAATTGTTAGAAGTATGGACATAGAGCTCAAGAATGAAGATCAATGGATAAACCTAAATAGACACCTAAAAAGAAAGAAAATGAACCTAAGAAAGGAAACACGATCAATTTGGATTACAACACATGGTAAAATTGTTAATTATGTGGTAAGTATGGTCATTTTGCAAATAACTGCATCAGGACACATTTTAGAAGAAAATTCAAGAGTTGGATGGATGAAAGTTTAGAATGTTATAGTTGTCACAAGATTGGACATGTGAGAAAGAACTACAATACTCAAGCACCAACAACTAGCAATGATCAAAACAAAGAAAAAGGAAACTTTGATGTAGAAAAAACAAGGAATGAGATGAATCAAACATGGAGAAAGAAGGACGAAGGCAATAACAATCAAACTAGTGATGTTGAGATTACCCAATCCAATTAATTAGGTGATCACACTACTTCAAACCAAGAAAAGAAGGTATGTGAGGGACTTTATTTCAAATGATTTATCAGACATCATTTCCTAACAATGAGATGAGGTGAAGTCCATATCCTCATGAGTTAAGATGCATTAGGACAGTTATAAAGTGTGAACTGAGCAAGGGCAATATATCGAGTTGAAGCATAATGACCAAGTCACAATGTTGATCGAGATATGATTGAGAACTGAAATGAAGTTGATAATGAGTTGGTATATTGACAAAGATAGTTAATTAAGAATGAATTTCAAGATGTCTTTGGATTCTGAAAAAACTATCATACGCTATATGTATACCTACTATACATACAAAACAATAAATGCAAGGATATTTCAACTCTTTGAGGGTAAATAGTGAATTTTGTGTTCATTTATTCACTCACCCAAAATTTTAGATTTTTCTGAGCTATTCCAAGGTGATTCAGAGTAATTTGTGTGAGGTATGCAGAGATCATGTGCTCGTCGTCAGTAAAGTGAGAAAAAGTAAGTAAAGTTTGCGAATCATATTTAAACCGAGTTTGGTTTCTTTGTGAATTTTTTTAAAGTTTCAAAACCCTAATTTGAAATGACATCTACTATGACTGTAAGTATAAAGGAGACATTTAGGGATAGTAATTCCCAAATTATGTGAAATGATACATGCCCCCCACTAAAGTTAAAGGCTTATCTTGGGATCATGATGATTGGAGACGCATTTGGTGCGTTTTCATCTATCCCTCCATGTGTTATCATGGTACACGATGTGCAATATATTTATATGTGCAAGACAAGAGAAATTATATATTCTTAATTAAGGAATGCATATGAAAAGATGTGTGAAAATGGATTTCTAAAGGAAGAGAACAAGGTAGTTGTCAAAAAAGGGCTTACCCATGCCCTAGTTTTCCAAAAGTTTTCAAGGTTGAACGAATCAAAATAGTTTTGAGAAGAATTCATGATATGAATTTGTGGCTGAAAATGGGCCAGTGAAGATAAAAAAATGATCATTTGACAAGTCACTGGCTACCCTACCCTAGATTGAATGAAGACTATGCAATGTCCATCCACGAATGTAATAGAGAAACTTACAAAGGAAAATTGGAATGGCTGAGAGATGTCAATTGATGGTATTGATGATTATATTATAGAGTTTGCAATCAGGGTAATTTCTCAAAAATTCTATTTGTCAAGCCAAATGAATAGTGTACCTTGCATAGCTATTGATTTAGGTTACAAAATTGTGAAGAAGGACCACAACTATGATTTGTCCAAGTTGTAGTTGATTTAACTAGCACAAAATCTAGGAGCCATAAGGAAAGTGAAGAATACTTCATGTAAGTTTGGCTTTCTTTTTCTATGCATATTAATGTACAAAATTCATTTCCTACCATTGGTGAAGTTATATGTGACAAGATCAGGCCTATTACCAAGTAGATTAATGGTTACATTGAGCAATTAGGCAAGAATTTTGAAACAATTTTGGATGGTTATTTTGATTAATTTAAGAGGAAAATGAAGAATAAGATGAGAGTCCCTAAGTTGGTTGTGGATTAGTATATTGATCATATATTTTTTTATGGTGGACACTGACTCCACCAATGCTCAGGTGGTTATGCTGAGAGTTGCATGGTTTATACTTATGCAATATAAAGTGAATGTTGATGAAGTGTCTACAATAGTGACAACTTTCCTATTAGAAGAAATAGATAAGAATACTAATCCATTCAACATATACAAAATTTCTAAGATAAAGATGATGATGCAGACAAAGGTTCCAAAGATGGACCAAAAAAGAAAGAAAATTATTGAAGATTTAGAGGGGAAACTTGGTGAGGCACCCCTGCAAATTATTGAAGGTAAAGGGGAAGACAAAGAGAGTGAAGATGATGAAGAAGAGAATGAATCTAAGGGAAAAGAGTTAGTGGTTGTCAAGTCTCAAGTACCAAAAGGCAAGAAGATAGTAATTGTTGATCCTAAGGTTAAGAGAAGTTTGAAGAAAGTGGTTACTCCACTTACTTCTCAAAGGAGAGTCACTAGAAAAGGATCAAAGGAAGCATCTTCTATAGCTATTGAGCCTAAGAAAGGAACTATTAAGATTACCAAGCCAACAAAGTGAAAGTCTCCTAAGAAAAGGAAACCAGAGGCTAAAGAGACTAATCAAGGTCAAAAGAAGAGACCAAGGAGGAAGTTAATTCTAAAGCTCGATGATGAAGAGGAGGGCGATGAAGGTGAAAGAACATAATCAAAAAATTTGAGAAAATTTGAGATCTTGCCCAGGTAGGTTCCTCATGATATAAAACTATATGTGAAAACAATAGGTCTTTCTACATTTAAATATGTAAAATATGACTCTTTAGATAAAGGTGATAAGGAGAAAGTAGAACAAGCAGTTTTGGATATGATGATAAATTTTGAGTATACTCCCATAGAGTTAGGCAAAACACTACTAGAGGAGTTGTATAATAAAATGAATTCTAAATGGAAATGGACATTGTCTACTAAGAGACAATAAGGGAAACAACTCTAGGCTAAACTATGCTAGATTTAGGGAAGACACGTATGTCTATATGCCTAAGAGATTATGCAAAGAAATTTGTGCCAAAGACAAGGACTTACAAAATTTTGAGGAACAAAATAGAGGAAGTAGTTCAAGAAAGTAAGTTGGTGTGGATGAAAGCATTTGGATTGCAAGCACCAACTACAAATGAGGAAGAAAAAGAAGATTTGAAAATAGAGTTGGACAATACAAAAGATCTACATTGTGATGCCAAGTAGTTTGTAGAGACTATAGAGAAGATGATTCAAGACAAGGTAAATCATATAAAGTTAGTCACCATTGAGGATGAAACTCCTGAAGTGACTTCAGTGTCAACTAAGCTAGGAAAGATAGTATCTTCTAAATTAGAACAAGTAGATAAAGCTCCAAAATCTATCAAAGACATGTTGATTGATACATCACATCCCACATTGGTGAAAATTAAAGAATATCCTAAGATTGGAGAGGACGAAATATAGAAACATGTAACTATAACAATTACTGAAACACCTATTATTACTATTGACTTCAATGACCAATTGAAACACATGGAACATAAGACTTTAGTCATAGATGTTGAGGAACATAGTGGATCAATAATTGAAAGAAAGGTGGAGATCCTACTAAGGATGATCAGACAATAGAGGGCTAGACTGATGAGAAAAATGAGCAAGTAGACAATTCTACTATTAGTGAGTTACAAGAACCAATCTCAAGACCTCTTATAGAGGGTAATAAGGAGACAGAAAATAAAACAAGTGTTATAGTGACCAAGTTACAAGATCAAAAGTAGGATGAACCAAAGACATGACCTAGTGTCAAACACTCTACACAATATGAGGCTAAGAGAAGCGGTGCACCTAAAAAATAGGTGGTTGTGACTCAAAAGGAGTCAATATAAACAAGCATGGATGCTAGTGGAGAAATAGAACCACAAAGAATGAGTGTTGATGTTTCATCACACTCACTTTAGCTAGCACTACCGAGCAAGAACACTCCAAAGAAGAAATTGTTGAAGAAGAAAGCAAGGTTTGTATAGTGATGCCGAAGATGAGAAAATAGAGTTGGACAATACAAAAATTTGTATAGTGATGCTAAATAGTTCGTAGAGAATGTAAAGAAGATGACTCAAGACGAGGTAAATCATTGTGAGTTAATCACTATTGAGGATGGAACTCCTGAAGTGACTCTAGTGTCAATTGAGCCATAAAAGATAGTATACAAGGAGATAACATTCAAAATCTATCAAAGATATGTTGACTAATACATTCCATCTTGCATTAGTGAAAATTAAAGAATATCCTAAGATTGGAGAGCAAAGAACATAACAACATGCAATTATAACAATTATTGAAACAACTATTATTATTGTTTACTTTAATGACCAATTAAAACATATGGAACAAAATACTTTGGTCATAGACATTGAGGAACAAAGTGGATTGACAACTGAAGGGAAGAAAGGTGAAGAGCCTACTAAGGATGATAAGACCACAAAGGGTCAAACTGACGAGAAAAATGAGCAAGTAAAATATTCTACTATTGGTGAGTTACAAGACCTAGTCTTAGGACCTCTTATAGATGGTAATAAGGAGACAAAGAAAACAAGTGTTACAATGACCAAGTTACATGATCAAAAGTAGAATGAACCAAAGACAAGACCGAGTGTTGAACACTCTACACAATACGAGGCTAAGGAAAGTGGTACACTTGAATAATAGGTGATTGTGACTCAAAAGGAGTCAATATCAACAAGCATGGATGCTAGTGGAATAAGAGAGCCACAAAGAATGAGTGTCGATGTTTCATCACACTCACTTCAGCTAGCACTACCAAGCAGAAACACTCCAAAGAAGAAACTATTGAAGAAGAAAGAAAGGTCTCTTGGTAAGACAGTAACCTTAGATGAAGTCATTTTCATACCTAAATTTGACACTAACAATCTAACATTTGAACATATGCAAATTTTGCAAGATCCATTGGTGAGAAAAACTAAATGGGAATAAATGAGGATAGAGATACAACAAAGGCAAGTGCTACAAGAGATAGGATATTTTCCTTGAAGCATTTGATGTGGAAAATCTTGATGAGAATTCTCCTTTTATAGATCAATTGATTCATATTGTGAATAAAATCAATAAAGATGATGTAGATGCAAATGAAAAGTTGATGGAGTGGAGTTCTAGAAGATATGAGAAGAAAGTCATAAAAAAGGTCTCTACTAAAATTGCAATAATGCAAGCACATTTGTCAAGTCTAATCAATACTATAGAAGATATTGTAAAGAACATTCTTTCTTCATACAATTTTTTGTGTGATGTTGAATTATTAATAAAGGAGAATCAAGGTTTTATTGATAGACAACAAGCAAATTTGAAAGTATAAACACATTCATTGAACATGGACCCAAGTTCTAGTTTAAATTATTTCAATAAACTAACGGTTTCCCAAGGGAGATTAGCTAAGCTAGTGGCTAATGATGAAAGAATAAGGACTAATATTGTCTCTATTTAGACAATATTGTTAACTCATTTAGAGATTATATAGAGAGAGCTTATAACAACCAATGACGTAGCACAAAGAGATCCAAATATCTCAATGAGTTAAAGTTTAATTGATCTAGCCGCCATGCTAGAGATCAAGATTTAATTGCTATAATTAGTCATAAATGGTTGGGATCATGCACTAGCCGTGATACTCAAGCTTCACAAACCATTTTTGGATTAGTATGGTTTGATCTGTGTACCCCAACAACCATAAGTGACAAAAACAAGGGGGAAATATATATGAATAATGGGGATATGAATACAAAAAACTTAAAAGTATTATTCTTTGAACATTTTTGTAGACAAAGTATATCAAAGTCATGTATACATGTTTTACATTTTAAATTCTCTATGAAGATTGAGTTATAGTCTAAGGGGGAGCACTATTTTTTAGTTTAGGGATGTAATGTTGAATTATGAGAAAGTGTTTTTTCCATGAATATCAAAGGGGGAGATTGTTGACCCCTATAATTTGTTGTCTATTGTGTTAATCACTTAGTCATTTATTTGGCAGAGTTGGTTGGTCATCACTATGACTAAGCCATCTATTGAAGGTTGAGCAACATATTTAGAATTGTTCATATTTCAATTAAGGCTGAGTGATTTTTATTGCCAAGAAATTCTATGATCACTGAGTGTTCCTATACATGCTGAGTAAGACAAAAGTCAATTTGCGTTGAGCAAAAAAGAGTTAGTTCATGTCGAGTTATATAGTGAATCTCAAGCTTTCACAAGTTGAGGGACAACATGAAGACTATTCATGACTGAGCATTAGAGTGTTCATGTGCTAAGTGAACCAGTTTTGATATATTTATTTGAAATTACATAAATATCAAGGTAACCCATTTTTGGTTGACTTATTACATGTTTTAATTATTAAGGAGTAATTCAAGGAGTTGATTACGTGTTATGAGATGGATCATTAATCCCTATGGAAGGTGTTTAACCAATTAGAAAAATGGAAGGTTTACATGACAAAAGGGAGAAATAAGGATCATTGATTTTGATCTAGAACCTTCTCTAGTCAGTTATACAAGGTGCATCCAAACCCTAATTTTTGTGTGTGTAATGGTTAGAGTGTATGCGCGAGAATAAAATTTTGGATTCCTAAGAAAAGTTTGAAGGTGAAGTAAGGCAATGTGACCACTTGTAGAGTAGTGAAGTGTAGAACAAAGTTATATTAGATCAGAGAAGGATCAAATAATGGAAAGATGAGATCTATAATCAAACATTATAGTGCTAACCAAAGGATCAAGTACTAATATATTTTAACAGAGTGAATTGGGGTAAATATATCAATTGAGTGGTCCTAACAGACCTATGTAAATCTCCTAATAGATTGCTTACTTTTTTGTAAGTTTTAAATCCTTTAATCAAGGTAGGCTAAATAAATCTTGTAAGCTCTTAGTAGGGAAGGCCCCTCAAGGGGTAGATCATCATAAGTGATCAAAATTGTAGCCCTAACAAGTGAACTTTTTTACTATAATATTAAAGATTTATGGGTCTCATCCCCACCCTAGTTTTACCTTCATCTTGGAGGGTTTTTGGGTAACCAAATCTTTTTGTTATGTGTTTATCATTTACTTTTATGTTTATGGTTGTGATTAGTAGATTAGATCTGATACATCATTGCAATATATATTTATGTGTTTTGTAATATTGATGAGATAATGGTTAGTGGTGAAAGTTGTTAGTTTGATAATTGTTTAAAAGGTTAAAGTTTCATAGATCATGATTCACCCTCCCCCTTAGTATATCACTTTCTAAATAGACTTCTAACATAATACAAGGTTGTTTGAGCTAGTTGGGGATGATGCTTATGTTCTTCCAAGCCAATGCGACTAGGTATTTTACTTGGAGGTTCCACATAGGCCGGGTTGGTCATTTGTTCTTAGACATGATCCAAGAGGAAGGACAAAAAAGTATAATACAATGGAAGAAGAAGATGCCAAGGAAGAAGAAGGCGAAGATGATGTAGATGATGGTGACGATGGAGAGTTAGTTAATCATGATCTTCTTGATGCACATTTTCTTGAAGAAGACAATGTTGATGATGATGTTGTGCTTGCTACCACTGCTACTGATAATGATGTTGATGAAAATAATAATGATGATGATGCTATTGAAGATGATTATCATGATGATAGGATGGATGAAGATGATCAATGACATGAATGAAATGTATAGTAATGCGATCAATGCTTAAATCTGATTACTTATTGATGTACCTTTTATTTTTTAAATTTATATGTGATGCTTATGGTGTATGTGATACTTTCAGATTTATTGTTGGTGTTGATTTCATTTTTATGTGGTGTGTTATGCTGCCACCCTTGGTTGAATTAACAGGTTGTCAACTACTGACATCGTCAACCCAACTTCTCTTGAGAGTCATTTATAGACAACATAAAGTAAAGGTAAGGACTAGAAAAAATACACAATGGCTATGATGTCCACATATTGTACTCCATGTTTTCTACTATGTAATTTTGGGTATATGTATCATGAATTTTTTAACTAACATAACATAATTGAATTACATGTGTAGAAACCTAAACCACTTTCACAAGCATCCTACATAGTGTAATGGACGATCGGGTATAATTGAGTACACTGTATAGATCATACTAATGTCTTCTATCATTTGCAAAATATCTCTCACATTTCTAGCATATCTCTCTTATTTCATTGACTAAAGATACTAGCAAATAGGTATTTGTCAGATGTGTCTTCCTCGAGTGAGGGAAGTATAAGAATGGAACAAGAAAGGGAGACATGTATTATGTCTACATTAAGGAGATCAAATAGAGGCTAAAAGATCAAAAATAAATTCAATAAATGAATGAAATATTTCCTTACTGAATGGGCTCATGTTATTATGATAATGAGAGAAAAGGAAACTCTGAGGTACCCTTTAGGTACCAACATCTACAAAGATAGTGGATCCCCAAGTAACTTCCTCCAATAAACATTGATTTTTGTGTTGGAAAGAGGATATATCACATAGCACCATCATTATTACATGGTTTGGGTCTATTTTCCATGGATGACATCAAGGTATCTTACAACAAAATTATCAAAGCAATGAAGTATATCAAACCTTATTATGATCATAGTAATTGGATGCGTATTGTTAACAAATAAAAAAATTGTAGGTATGCACTCTTAGAAAATTATATACAATAGAAGGATAATGCACAAAGTAAAAGAGTAGCTATATACATTTATGGATGGCCAAAAGCATCAAGAAGTATTGAAGGCTTTATAAATAGTACGTGACTTGTGTCAACTATTAAGGAACCCAATTACATATTTGAGGTGCACGAGGGACATTGTGTATTTGTATGTGTGATGAAATGAATACGTTTAGGGGAAAATCTTCTTATCGATTCCAATTTGAATCACACAGATACAAACAAAGCCACTATCAAAGCTGAGGTTGTACATACTATGCACTATTTAAATCATTGATCATTGATTCCAACACACCATTAAATGATTAATTTTTTGCTAATGTTTCTAATAATATGTGTTTCTACTAATTAGATTTGTTTTAACATATATTAATGAATCTTTGTTGAAATATAGGCTAGCTACATTGTGGATCAAAAACTACATAGATGTGATGATGATGATCCTCATGACACTTCTTCTTCCCAATAGGTAAAACTCATTGTTATTTTTAATATGTTTTTTCTTTGCTAGTATTGTTTTGGAGTAATTTTAAATATAGCGATAATAATCTTGTTCTCACAAAAGAGTACTGATTAGAGTAAGGGAAATGAGCATGTAGTCCCTAAGGAGGAGGACCTATTCGCTATTGATTTTGTATCAACCTCTAATCCTATGGTTGTATTTCGAAAGGCCCTCCATAAAATTTCATTAGAATTATGGCAATTGAGATCTCAACAGCCTCAGAGTCCTCTATTTGTCAAGAGAGGGATTGAATTGATTAAACTAGCTAAAAGTTATCAAGTAATTATTAATGTAAATTTTAATTATAATAGGAGATCAGTAATTATTTATATATTATACTCTTTTATTTATTCATTGACTAAAATATTGATGTGTTCTTTTTATAGTTTTTTCCAACTAGTGATGTATCTCATGTCCCTAATGAGGGTGCTTTAGGTGGTTCTAGTGAATGATATGTTATATCCTCCACTTGTGTTTTTCTTAAAATATATGTTTTTTATGCTCTAACAATCTTGTCCATTCCTTTTTGTTGTAAATTCTGTAACTTTGTAATCAAACTAGTCTGATGAAGAAGATCATACAGATATGATAATACGTATGATGCCTTTGAAAGGCCTATAAATATATTGTTCAAATGTCTAGCATAATCACCATCTCCCTTAGGGTAGTCTTGTTGGTTAACTATGAACAAGATTAGTTGGTTTAAATAATATCTAATTTAATTCCTAATGGGCACCGATTTTGAGAGGATAGTTTTGGCCGACCTAGAGAGGGACATGTCTGTTGTAGGGACATGCCCCTTGGGTGCCATATTTATACAGGCTATGTTTGTGGATAAAGAGCACACAACACAATTCAAATCTGCCTCTTTAGCATACATTACCTCATCGAATTTCAACAGGATATACATATTATTTGCATAACTATTATCTTTGAAGGAAGAACCCATATTCAATTTGATATTGATATTGAACAAAATAATCTCCATCACATAGAAGGTATTACATTAGAAAAATAATTGTAGAATTTACATAATATTTTACATGGTATTAGAGCTCTGGTAGTTGAACCTAGGCTCTACAAATTTGAGTAATCAAACCTTATATATTTCTAGAATCATTCTCCTATCTTCAATGGCATATATAATCAGACTCGAGGACATGTTTGATGGGAAAGAACACTTTGATGCTTGGAAATTCAAAATCATGATGATTCTTGAAGAAAATGATGTAAAACAATTTGTTGATTCAACATCCAAGCAAGCTAATATTGAACCTCATAAAACTATATGGAGTAAAGATAATAGAAAAGCCATTTAGATCATATTAGATGGAGAAAAGAATGATATAGTACCTATGCTAACAAAACATCAGACAACATTTGATATGATAAATGCATTACTAAATGCATATGAGGTCAACAATGAAACTAGAGTTCTTGCACTAAGAAGGAAACTAAATCACATACAAATAAAAAAAGGAGAAACAATGAATTCTTACTTCCTAAGGGTTGCTAGCATAAGAGATGAACTTTCAAGTATAGGAACCATTATTAGTGACATAGAACTAACACTGATGACATAGATGGATTACTAGATTTGTTGGTGTTTGAAAACGTTGTAGGTTTCCAATTACCCTAATGAGAATATGACACACCTAGGGGCAGTTAACTCCTATCTTCAACATATCACTTTAGACACCGGGCCATCTATAAGGCTAGACCCTTCTTCTACTTTAGGCTTTGGAAGACCTAGGCAAGTGGACTTTAGATTCAATCGATATAGTACCAGTGCAAAAACATATTTGTGAATCTAACAAAGTAGATAAAAGCTTTTATATCTCCTAATGACTTATGAAATGACATAAATCTGCAGTAGCTAAATGCAAAACCGTGGAGTTCATAAGCTGAGTGAGGGCATCACATTTAGGTTCTTCAACATGAAAGGGAAAAATATTTGATTAATAATGTTCAATTCAACAAAACCCCTAATATGCAGCAACATGAACAATTGATCTTGTAAGCGATCGGTGCCTAATCCATTGGACAATTCTATGAATCAAATACAAACACATAGGTACTTGAGACATTCGTATCTTTAGATATTTGATCTATCCATTTACCTTGTAAATAGACATCTATGCTCAATCTAAACTTCATTCTTACCTGATATTCTCATCAGTAAACTTGCAACCCTATTGATTCCCTTGAAGCATTTACATAACCCCTTGAGTTATAAGCAACAATGAAACAACATATAGCCTTAAGGGACTACAACTATGACCTAGGCTCTTTGTTTAAAGATCATAAAACATTAAAGCTCACTAGGAAAGGAGACAAGATTTAAAATGAAACTCAACCTGCTGTTCTTTGCATTAATTTTCTTGAAATAATACATTCATATGCATGAAATTAAAACATAAAACACCTAATGGATCTGACTTTCTATTTTATCCTTCCTACTACCGTTCATACAAGAGAATTATGTTGAAAGAATGGTGTCACAATCAAGGAAACATGTCAACAACTGGAACCAATGGTCTTACAGTGAAAAAATGGAACCCCCAATGATATCACAACAATAAACTTTTTCTTTCCAAAAACTGGAACCTGTACAATGAGAAAGAATGAGAATGATATAGAGGAAGGAATTTCCGGATCTACTATGCCTCTGACATGTGTCCACTTGAAATTCCCTCTCTTTGCTATGAAAAGACTCTCTCTAATCTCTCTCTGCCATGGATGAATCAAAATCTTTTGATTTTTACCTTCCAAAGGCATCAAATATCTCAAAAACTTGATGATGAAAGAACGTAACTGATTTTTGATGTCAAAATTGAACTCAAAGTAAAAGTGAAAAATTAGTTGAATAGCTCTTAGAAGACAAGAAAACCTCTTAGAATTGATTTTCTTCACTTCCACATTTCAACAAGCCTTTATATCTACCTCATGATCAAATTTGATGCTCCTTGACGAATTTTGCCCATTCTACTGAAAATGCCCTAGGAATCACAAATTGGCTTATATCATGAACCAGTGAGTAGCTATGCAAAAATTGACCTCAGAAATAGAAAATTCAGATCTTCCCAGTTTCGATGGTATATTGGAGTACCTATTTTGGATTAAAAAAGCCCCTGTTATGCCTCTTTGAAATTCAGACCTCTGTCTCATGGCTTAGCATAGCACTTGAAAAATTAAAAATTTGCTATATGATAAAGTTTGAACTATGTGAATAAATCAAACTTTATTTAAAAGAACAGGTACGTCCATATCTCATCTTAGAAGACATATTAAAAAATTAATTTTATAATTTTGAAATTTCCTTCAATCTTCTATTTGGTTCAAACTTGGTTTGACCATCCCCACCATGTGTTGTCTTTTGATTGGCTCATTCCATACACAGTCATCCATCCCTATCAATTGAGTGCCACATCAGCACCTCGAGATGCATGCCACATCAAGAACCTCTGCCACGTGTCACCATCAAATTGGTCCACCTTGCCGCTATGTCACTGCACCACCTGGATGCCACGTCGCGATCTTTTGCATGCATTGGTTTGTGCCACATGGCACCTTGTAGTTGGTTCAGAGCTCCACATCATCACTTAGTCATTCTATACCTATTGCTGGCTGCCACTTGTCACATTTTGGTTCATCATCAGATACTATGTGCCAAATTTTGAAATTTTTCGACAATTTGCTATGTCGCTACCAAAAAACCTTGCCATTTTCCGGTGGTGATATAGTGAATCAATTTTTGACTTTTTCGGTCCCTTGGCTATGCCTTCATTCAAGCGTATTACTTCAAAATTTTAGCTCTTACAGTATCATCTCCAGTTGGCTGGAATGGTGGGTCCTTCCACAACTGTTGGCGCTTCCAAAAGCACATTTCATTAAAAGATATTAAATGGAGTAGGATAATATTTAGATATTCAAAATACTGCCCAGATAGACAATGTGGGATATATGGCTTAAAATCTCTGTTCTATCTTTTGTTTTTGTTTAAAAAAAAATAGTGGCTCTCTTCTTCATGGCGCGGGTGAGAGCTCCCCTTTTTTAAGCCGCTTCCTCTTCTTTTAATTGTTGCTCCTCCCCTTGTGTGATGAACTATGACTGTTCCAAGCCATGATCTATGAGTGGCGTTGATACCTTTCGTGCGCTGCCTCTGCACTTCCTTTGCTCTTAACTTGGTAGATATTTATTTGTGAGTGCCCTGGCGTGAGATACTTCTTTGCATGCTGTGAGCCTTCCTAGCATGTAGATCCCTTTGACTAGCTGCCGCTTTTCCTTTCAAGCGGCTTCCTCTTAGCCGGCTGTGGCCTTCTGTCTTTGCCGCGTGGGCTCTTTAAAATGTGGATGGTCCTTTTAAATGCGTGTGGTCCCTTTAGTCTGAAGCCACGACTTCTCTGGCGTCTTGGACTCCTTTGCTCATGGCTTGACCTCTTTCCACGTTTTAAAACTTTCACGCGCATGTGGGTTCCTCTCAAGACGGCATGCTTTCATGTTTATCTAGCCTGCGATTTGCTTGGTGTGGTGATCCTGCAAATGAGTCTCTTTGCTGTCTCTGCTGCCAATCGTAGACCTCCCCTGCCATAACGCCATGGGCTGCCATCATGCGTGGGATGTTTTTTCCCTTACAAACTACGACTTTATTTGCTGTGGCATCATTGTTTTGCTCCAGCGTGGACTTCTTTTGCTTGCAAGTTTACTCTTTTTCTGGTCTTTGACGTGGGTGCTTTACTTGGCACACACAGTCTCTGCCTTTGACCGCTGGCTGCTTCCATGGCGGCTCCTTTTTAAATTGCGTTGTTTCCTTTTATTGCGTGTTTGGCTTTCTCTGTTTTGACGTGAGGCTTTGTATGTACTTGTAAATTTCAAAACTCAGCTACTCCAACGCACATGATTCACTATAGAGCACCATATCTTGGCAATGATACTAGAATCCATGATTTGATAATGTTAAGCAGACTTTAATAATTTCATTATTCATTATTTTTCATAACTCTTCGATAGACTTTTGTACCTTCAAAGTGAGCATGGATCTCTCTTTCGGTCCTTATATGCATAGGATTCTCTAAGAGCCATCCTTCAAATATCCACTATAAGAGGTAAACTTGTGTCTTCAAAAACATTTTTCCAATTAGGTGGTTCAACAGGGGTCATTAGAGATGCTTTGAGAGGGTTAACATGTTGCCAAATCCGAACACCTCCAAACTTTGTTGATTTGAGCATACTTGACGTGATAAGTTGTTATGCTTCATCTTAATCAAGGTTGTCAGTTGTCAGTTGTTATGCACCTCTAAATTGGAAGACTACTTCGGAGTGACTAATGTATCATTATTTGGTGTTGCATCCCGTCCAGTGCTACAGGTATCATTTGAGAGATCTTCTGTGCTGATGATTTTGCTTGCTTTAAAACATTGATGTTGCCTTCACTCAAGGAAATATCATCAACAGGAGAATCTTTTTTGTAGCCATAGATTGATGTGTTATGCCTTGATCTTCATCATCTCCAGTGCCATATACAAGCCCGAGAAGTGACAGGCCCTCTCCTGCAGAGCTCTTTGCTATTTGCTCGCAATCAGATCTCTTTTCTACTTCTAAAATTTTAGGACAATCAACAAGAAACCTGAAACAGATGTGAATATGGTGGTCAGGCATCAAGAAGCCATCAGCTGGATTACTTCCCTGCTTCACTCTTAACACAATTTCTGTCTGTCCTCCATGTTCACTCACAAATTTTGTTATTTGGTCATTAACTTTTTCCCTTTTGTTGCAGCATACACTTGAATGGGGATCTTGAATTAAATTGAAACAAATTCGATCATTGAAAATGAATTTGTAACTCATTTTACATCTTTCTTGCAACTGTCAACTCTATCCCGGGAGGTCTTTTGACTGGCCTTAAAAACTGACGAAGACACCTGATCTGGCTTTGAAAATTGGTACACTGACTCTCTGTTCTGCATTCTTGCACCATGTTGAATATCGTCTCATGATGAATTCGAGGTCAAAAGATATTGACCATCAAAGTTGACCCCTCAAAACTGCCTGCAAGAAAACAATAAATCATGTTCGGTTTTGGCTTCAAAAACTGGGCAAACTGACACTTGGAAAAACGAAAATTGGGGTGTTGGTTCACTGTCACGAGGAGAATATGGATCTACAATTTGGGCTCATGACGAATAATCGAACGTGTTTGGAAAGCGATCAAAGTGGGCTACTTAGATTTAAATGACTGGAAACAATGGTAGGAAAACGGTTTTTGCAAATGGAAATGACCTGGGAAAGTGTGCAAATGGATTTTTCAAAACTTGAAAATAGACACACTTAAAGTATTTTCAGAGGAGAACACAGTGATACAATCCATTTAATTTTAAAAATCATGGGATCAAAGATATGACATCACGAACAGGGGTTTCGACCAATCTGCAAATGTTGACACCAGTAAAAAGCTAGAAATTACTTTTGGAATTGCATTCGAAAACTGATCAAATGGATTCGTCATGAGCTGAAACTTGAAACATAACAAGTCTCTGACTCTACAATGCAACACAAAATAAATTTTAGCATTTTAATTAACTGGGTCAGAGTTATAACTCGTCAAACAAGGCTTCTTAGAATTTTGAACATTTCATATCAGCATGACAACATTAAAAGACCAACTTCGAGGGATTCAAAACCTAGTCAAACGGACTCAAAATAACTCAAAATCTGAAACATAGGCTCTCAGATATGGATAATAGATACTCCCAAAGTAGCAAGTTATCAAACATTTTTGGGTACGAGATATTCAATGATAAACAGAACCTCCTGTCACTATTTGACACTTAGGTAAAAATGCAAATTTGGCAAATGCTTAAAACACAACTTCACAGAATGACTCAAAACGATAAATTATCATCATGAAACAAGTGGACATACTGAATGGAAGGTGTTAGAAGCATTGAACACCTCTTGGGCTTCTCAAGTACAGCCAGGTACTTAGGCATCAAAAAGTGTTTATAGGGCTTGATTACTTCAATAGTGCTCAAAATTTGGGCTACAATTTTGAGCGCCAACAAGATTCATTGGAAAATTTTGCACAAGGAATAAGTGCCAGAGATAAACTTCCCGACTTCAACAAACTTAAGGGAGATTGTCTTAAAGAAGTATCCATAAAACTAAAGAAATGAGGGAAACTAAAAATAGAAGATGAATAACTTCATGTTTTTAATACAAAATCCTATAAGGGCAAGAAGAAGCATTTCAAGAAGAAAAGGGGAAATCAAAAGAATAGAAAACCCAAGAAAAATCTATCCAAAATAAAGTGTTTCAGATTTGAAAAGTTTGGACATTACAGATCTAATTGTCCTTAGAATTCTAAACAACAAGTGAATTGTACAAATGTTACTAGGAAAGAAGATAACTATGATCCCGAGAATCATGTATTGTATTCGTTGCTATCAAATGAAATCTCAAGTAAAGCATGGGTAAGTGATAATGGATCTTCTAGACATATAAAAAGATATAAAGAAGCACTAGAATCTATATCAAAAAAGGTTAATGGCAAAGTCACCATTGGTGATAATTCAACATATTTCGTCGAAGGAATTGGAAACTGCACCTTGAAACTAAAATCAAAAAATTCTCTTCTTCTCTAAAGAGTACTCTACGTACTAGGAATAAAAATAAATCTAATCTCGATTACGACACTTGAAGATGATGGACGTAATGTTTCTTTCATGGATGGTAAAGTAATAACCTGGGCTAAGAACTCCTCAATTAAGAAAATGAAGTTGATTGGTTAGAGAAAAAGGTATTTATATGAATTAAATTCAGAACCTAGTCAACCTATTCAAGCTTTAATTCATGAAGTTGAAGACATAAATTAAATATGGCATAGAAGGTTAGGACATCTAAATTTAAAAACCTTATCAACTATGGAGAAGATGGTTACTGGTTTACCTAAACTAAATAAAGACAACTCAAGCATATGCAAAGGGTGCACTTTGGGTATAAACACCAAAAGTCCATTTCATGATAACACTAGAAAAACCAACAATTTTTGAAATTAATTCATATAAATTTATGTGTACCTATGTCTATTCCTTCTCTTGGAGGATTTTGGTACTATATTTTGTTCATAGATGACTTCTCTAGGAAAACATGGATTTACTTCTTAAAATGCAAAGAATTAGAAAAAATCCTAAAGAGATTTAAAGAATTCAAAATATTAATTGAAAACTTATTAGGACATAAAATCAAAACTCTTAGAACTGATAATGGAGGTAATACACCTCATATTTGTTTAAAAGGTTTTGTAATAAAACAAGAATTAAGAGGAAGTACACCATTCCTTATAATCTAGAACAAAACAGGGTAGCAAAAAGAAAGAATAGAACAATTATAGAAGCTGCTAGAGCTATGTTATTTGATCAAAATCTAGAATATTATCTTTGGCTAGAAGCCTCTTGTACTGTTGTTTATATTCAAAACAAAAGCCCTCAGTCCTACCTTAGAGATAAAACTCCAAAAGAAGTCTTTACTAAGGTTAAACCTAATATAAGTCATCTAAAGAATATAGAATTTTCATACCTGGACAAAAAAGTATTGAACTTAGTAGGGATGCAATTTTTGAAGAAGATCTAGCATTCAAAAGAGAACTAAGTTATAAAGAACCTTCTCCTTTACCTAGTTCTGAAAGAAATATTGAGTCTGAGTATCAGAGGGAGAACATAGAAGAAATTGAAATGAAATTCAAAATCTAAATCTTGGAGAAAATCAAAATTCAAAGAAAAGACAACTTTGGGCCATTAAAATGGTCGAGGAAACACAAGACTTTGCTGCACTTTCTAGAATAGTCATAGAAACCAAAAGACCCAAAAGATTTTCTAGTTATACAAAAAACATAAATGATTTGTCCTAAACAGAACCAACCAATCCTTCATATGTTATTAAACATACAGCTTGGAAAGAAGCTATGATAGGAGAATACCAATCTATTATGAAGAGTGATGTTTGGGAAATAATTCCAAGACCTAAAGGAAAATCTATTGTTTCTTTCAAGTGGATATTTAAAATAAAGCATGCTACTGACGGTAGCATTGAGAAATATAAAGCTAGATTTGTAGCCAGAGGGTTCTCTTAGAAAAAAGGGATTGATTATGAAGAAATTTTTGCTCATGTTTTCAGATATACCTCTGTAAGAGTAGTCCTAGCCATTACAGCATCGAAGGGATGGAAAGTACATCAGATGGATATAAAAACAACATTCCTACATGGAAAGATTATAGAAGAAGTATATTTGGAGCAACCCATAGGATTTGAAACTCATGATCCTTGTTGTAAATAGAGATGGAGTAACTGAGAGGGGAGGGGTGAATCAGTTACCACAAAAATTATTTCTATAGATCCTTAGATGTCTTAAAATACAACTGTTGCTAACACTTTGTAACCACACAAATAAATGTTGAAACTTGATAGATGTTCTGTTAACTTTATTAAGCATTTAAAGTGATTAACATGTATGCATAAAGAAATAACATGAACACAAGAGACACCAGATTTAATGTGGAAACCCAATTTGGAAAAAACCACCAAGTAACTAGTTACCAATTTTCACTCTTCTGAAGTGAGCCCTGTTAGGAGCCAACCTTGTTAAAGGTTACAAAACACACTGTTAGGTGTGACCCTGTTAGAGGATTTGATCACCTTGTTAGAGGTGGCCTTGTGAGAGGTCTTTAAAACAATTCAACTGAATTGTCACCTTGTTAGAGGATTTACAAAATGGCTGTCAAACCAACTCTATTAAGATATTTTGAATCACTGTTACAATGATTAGAAAGCAACAATGAAGTGATCTGAGATATATGCAACTTATCTTTGCTGAATACAGATCTCTGTTCTGCTTCATTAAATCCTCACTGATCGAATGCAACTTTGCAGCTTCATAGGGATGACAAATTCTTCCTCAACATTCGCTCATGTATTTACTCACACCTTTTGCATCCATTCACTTCCTTGCTTTTGAATTCACAACTTGACTTTTCATATATATACCTTACAGATTGTCAAGTCGGCTCAATCAACTGAAAAACATAAATCAGTCGACTGCATTAAACTTAATTCTTTAGAACAATAAAATTCTTCACTGCCCGACCCAGCTCGGTGACCATTGCTCAGAATGTTTTCCCAGTGTTAATCAAATGGAGCTTGGTAAACACTGCAAACCTTGCAACTTACTTCGGAGACCAAGTTAACTCGGTAAATACTGACCTTCCTTTGTTTACCGAGTGAGCTCGGTAAAAGCTAATTTTTCTTTGCTTACCGAGTGAGCTCGGTAAAAGCTAACTTGCCTTTGCTTACCGAGTGAGCTCAGTAAAAGTTAACTTGCCTTTGCTTACCGAGTGAGCTCGGTAAAAGTTAACTTACCTTTGTAATGTTTACCGAGTGAGCTCGGTAAAAGCTAACTTGCCTTTGCTTACCGAGTGAGCTCGATAAAAGTTAACTTGCCTTTGCTTACCGAGTGAGCTCGGTAAAAGTTAACTTACCTTTGTAATGTTCAGGAATGCTCGGTAGTCACTATAAATTTCTTTGCTAACCATCTGAGCTCGATAGACTCTGTCTGATGACTGATATGACATTTGTGTAACATCAAAGACAATACACAATTAACAATTGTATCTAACAGATCCTAACATTTTTTTTTGTAGGCTCAAGAAATCTTTCTATGGGCTTAAGCAGGCTCGAAGGGCTTGGTATGAAAGAATTGATAAGTATCTCACTGGCTTAAGATTCTCCAAAAAATGAAGCTGATCTAAATTTATATTATAAAAGAGATAAAGATGATATGGTAATTTTGATACTATATGTTGATGATTTACTAATAACAAGTGATGATCATCTGATGGATCAATGCAAGAAAGATCTAATTAGAGAATTTGAGATGAAAGACTTGGGACTCCATTACTTCCTAGGACTAGAAGTATGAAAAAATTCAGACAACATTATACTTAATCAAGGGAAGTACACATCATATATTTTGAAGAGATTTGGAATGTGGAATCACAAGTCTATGTCTTTTGCAATGGAGACTAATCTACATAAACATAAAGAAGCAGCAACAGAATCACCTTCCATAGATTTTACTCTTTATAAAAAAATGATTGGGTCTCTTATGTACTTGGTAAATACAAAACCTGATATATGCTATGTTGTTAATGCCTTAAGTCAATTTATGTGTAAGCCAAAGGAGATTCACCTAGTTGCAGTCAAACACATTATGAGATACTTACAAGGCACTCTTAATCTTGGACTCAAATATGAGAAGGTTGACTTAGATTTACATGGATTCACTGAATTAGATTGGGATGGAAGTGTTAAAGACAAGAAAAGTACTTTAGGATATTGTTTCAGTTTAGGATCAACAATGATATCTTGGATATGTAGAAAGAAGTCTTCAGTAGCTCAAAGCTTTATAGAAGTCGAATACATTGCAGTAGCGATGGCCTCTCGAGAAGCAGTTTGGATAAAGAAGTTACTTGTGAGATTATTTGGGCAAGCCATGAATCCTACAATTATTCATTGTGATAATCATATTTCCATCAAGCTTTCAGTGAATCTAGTTTTTCATGATAGGTCTAAGAATATCAAAATTCCTTACCATTATGTAAGAGATATGGTAGATAGGAATACTATAAAATTAAAATACATTTGCACTGCAGATCAGATAGCAGACATACTCACCAAACCTTTATCTAGAGTGAAGATAGACCACTTTAGGAGAAGACTTGGTATGGTTGAATTGTAATCCATTTGTATTCTTTAAATTATTAATAAAATAATTTTATTGTTAGGCTATTGACTATTATGGACTTCACCATTTGTATTCATTATTTAAGAGGTGACGATCTCTGAGATAATGAACACTTATATAAAAGACATTATGAGAGATGATTATCTCTTATATAATGTACTGAATAGTAGAAATCTACTATTAGATCTAGATGAGTTCAAGATCACATTATGATGTAGACATTTCTATACCTATAAGTCACAATTTGGATAAAGTAAGAATTTCATTATTCTCCTGAGTTTATCCTATGTTCCGATAGATCTTAGCTTAGGAATATGTTGTGATATAGGAAAGCTAGTACCTATGAATCACAACTTGGATAAATGAAGAATTTAATTATTCTTTGAATTTTATCCTGTATATTGTTTTCCATGCAATATCATTATCAGTAGTGTAAGTGATAAGTCATATCACAAGTATAGTGATATGATATAAGTATCATATGTTCAATGATACCTCGTGCTTGAAGATTGAGACATACATAGAGTATTATTCTATGCTTATTCATATTATTTGATGATGCTAGATATGTTATCTCTCAATATGATTATCAAGTTAAGAGGGAGTGTTAATTCTATAACTTTGTAATCACACTGGTCTAATGCAATAGAGTGTATAGATCTGATAAGACATATGATGCCTTTGAAAGGCCTATAAATATATTGTTCAAGTCTCTAGCATAATTGGCGTCTCCCTTAAGGTAGTCTTGTTTGGTTAACTATGAACAAGACTAGTTTGAGAGGACAGTTCTAGCTGACCTAGAGAGGGACATGTCCCTTCTAGGAATATTCCCCTTGTGCACCATATTTATAGAGGCTATGTTTGTGGATAAATACCACACGACACAATTCAAGTCTGCCTCTTTAGCATACATTATCTCATTGAGTTTCGACAGGATATACATATTATTTGCAAAACTATTATCTTTGAAGGAAGAACCCATATTCAATCTAATATTGAACAAGACAGTCTCCATCACATAGAACATATTACATCAGAAAAATAGTTGTAGAATTTATAGAATATTTCACATCAGAATTTGCAGAATATTTTACATTTATGCTATAAAATCTTATTCTTCAACACTTGTTAATGATTCTATGTTGACACCACCTACAACAAGGAATAGAATGTCAAATGTATTTCTAACTGCAATGTCAACACTATGCAAAATGGTCACAGATGCTACTACACCACCTATGAGTATATAGATCCCTCTTTTCCTCTCTCATTTTTCATATGTATATTTCACTTGATCTATATATTCTTTCTTGGGGGCATTTTGTAAAATTGGATTCATTTTATGCAACAGGAGATATCACACAAAATGAGGACAAATTTCCTAGATGTACCCATATTAAATGTACGAGAATGATGGAGGATTGTGTCTTTCATGTGAGTGATGAGAATGGACTTCCCTTGAGAGTTTCCTGGGTTCCAAGTACTTTAAAGATTGGTCCTTTCTTATAATCTTATACTCATAATTAGGCTACTTGAGGAAGCGAGGTAGTAACTATTGATCCCATGATCTTTTTGTAGTGAATAATGTTTTCTATGAAAAATTTAATGATGAATTATTACATATATTCGAGCCCACCATATGTAAAGGTTGGAGCATTCTATTTGATCTTAAATTCCCCAATCTATTTTTTTATTTCATATTATTACTATACGAATCTAGCAAATTTTTAATTCTTAAAAGGCGAAAAGCCCAAAGTTCATAGTTAAAGGAGCCTCTCATTGAGAGTATGATAAACTATTTTGGCTCTCATACATTTTAGAGAATCATCATACTTTATAAAGTAGGGAACAATTTGAGGCATATTGGAGACCACTACAGGGCTACATTAGAAAATAACCCTAACTATGAGTTCCCCCACACATTCTTGTTTTAGAGTGGGAGAATCTTAAGTTGGATGGGGTAGAGAGATCTGAAAGACATAAAGGATGTGAATTGCTAGCTGACAAAAGAAGGTATGTGATAGTGTTAAGAAGTTAATTATATATGTATGAATTACTCTTTGTATTTATACGATCTAACATATTTCAAAATTTTCATAGATTTCCCAACACATCAAAGACAAAAAATGTAACAAAAAAAAGCACATGCAACACAAGCTTGACTCTGGTGGTTATTCAAAACTTGATGCATGAGTAGTAATAATTATTGAAGAAAAAACAATATGAAAATATTTATAAATGTCAATCAATTCGGTTTTGATGAAACAATATTACAAAATGTCATGATATGATGGGGACACAACCAAAGACCATAATGAACACATGGGAAAAGGGAAATATTATTATCAATGAAAAATGCCCAATGGGCTTACAATAGTATGATTCTAGAGAAAGAAATCCTCCACACAGTACCTTCTCACTAACTCCACTAAAAACTACCTTTACAATGCCAAAAATGTTCTTAAAATAGACCCCAATTAGTTTAGGGTTAGGAATACATTATAGAATATGCTAGTTGGCATCCACCACCAAAGCAGAAGGTTCTAGAAGTCACGTTAGAAGTCGACGTAAAATTAGAAGAATCCAAAAATAGTAGTCCAACTTTCGGGAGGCATAACTTTTGAACCGAGACTTTGATTGACGAACTGTTTACATTTTTGGAAAGCTCTCAAAGTGTTCTACAGCCCTATGGACCAGATTTTCTTGTCCCCCATTTTTCAGCCCTGTATGAGGCCACTTAGTGCCCCAAATCTATGTTTGAAGTGCTCTTAGGAGGTCTCCAGGAAACTTAAAACTACCATAAATTTCTAACCATAAAGTCTTTTGACCTGATTATTTTTTTGGAGCATTTTAAATTACAAGTATAATCATCTCTCCAAATTAAACCCTCTAACTCATCATAAGTTTGGATCTATTACAAAATAACCCATTTTTTGCATTTGCACGTATCCCAAGGTGCTTAAAAACTCTAACCCAGGAAAGGTAATAGTGAAAATGTGAGAGTTGGAACCTTTATTTGACCCAAATGGGTATCCAGAAATAAAAGCACATTAATCATAAACTATCTCTAAGAATATTTTTGGGTGATACAGGATTGCCCTTACACCACTGGATGCTCATGCATCAGACACCCAAGGTAGATTGAAAAGTGACCCTGTCACTTTATGGTAGAGGAAAACCCAAACGGGAAACCCCTGTTGTTGATATCCAAATTGTGTCCTCTATTGGTCATCCTTTCCACTTCACCAAATACTCTTCATACTGCCTATTTCTGGTACTCTTGGTTACATGACTATTCAAAATCTCTTCTATCTCCTCCTTCTTAGAAGTAGGAATTGGACATGGCCCCAGCATCAACCCCTCATCTACACCATCATCATGATATTTTTTTAAGTTTGCAATGTTGAAGATAGGAGAAATGTGAATCCCATCTGGAAACTCCACCTCATATGCATTTCCTGAGTCATGCTTCTTCAAAATTTTACAAGGACCAAATTTCTTCATCTTCAACTTGTTGTTAGTACCCATTGGAAACCATTCATTTCGTAAGTGTACCATAACTAGATCCCCTACTTGGAACTCCTCATGTCTCCTCCTTTGATCTACCCTAGCTTTATACTATTGATTCATCTTGGTGATGTGTGCATGGACCTCCTCATGTAGGCTCTTAATATGTTCAACAAATTCTTCTACCTTGGCACTTGTCCTCCCCTCTTGCTCCATTTTCCTTAATTCTGGTGTAGTCCTGAGGCTACTTCCATACACAATTTGGAATGGTGATCTACAAATACTCCTATTTACAAAATTATTGTAAGCAAATTCTGCTTGTAGCAGAATCAAATCCCATCCCTTGGGCTTATCTCCCACTAAACACCTCAGCAAATTGCCCAGACTTCTATTTACCACTTCAATCTATCCATCTGATTGTGGATGATGTCTAAAATTGAACCTCAATTTTGTTCTCAACTTCTTCCATAAAGTCCTCCAGAAATACCCCACAAATTTAGTATCTCTGTCACCATGTAGTCTCATCACCTCTTTGGGAGACCATGTAGTCTCATCACCTCTCCGAAAAACAAATCTATAATATGTACAACATCATGAGTCTTGTGGCATGGGATGAAATGTGCCATCTTGGAGAACCTATCAACCACCACAAATATTAAGTAATTACCCCTTTGTGTCCTCGGCAATCCAAGAACAAAATCCATACTTATGTCCTCCCAAGGCTTTGATGGAACATGCAATGGCTAATAAAGTCCAGTATTCTGACTAAATCCTTTGGCTACTTGACATACTTGACAACTCTGCACAAATTCCTTCAAATCTTGTGACATTTGAGGCCAAAAATAATGTTCTCTAAGAATGGAAATGGTCTTATCTCGACCAAAGTGTCCTGTCATTCCCCCACTATGTTTCTCTTTGATCAAGTTTTCCCTCATGGAACTCCTTGAAATGCATAATTGACTGCCCTTGAACAACATACCATCCTGAATCAAATAATCTAGCCACTTGGTTCTATCTATAGTAATAGTCTCTTTACAAGCCTTCCATGCTTCAGCAAAATCAAGATCCTCCGGGTACAGATTCTTGAGTTCATCAAACCCAACCACTTCAACCTGCATTACTATAAGCAACAACTATCTCCTACTCAATGCATCTACAACCCTATTAGACCTTCCACTTCTATGTGTCAACACAAATGTATAGCTCTGCATGAACTCTACCCACTTCATATGTCTTTGGTTCAATTTACCTTGGCTATTTAGGTAATATAATGCCTGGTGATTAGTATATAAAAAAAATTGTTTTGAAAATAAATAATGCCTCCATTTCTTTAAGGCTTAAACGATTGCATAGAACTCCTGATCATAAACATAATACTTCTTCTTTGCATCATTCAATTTTTCACTAAAATATGCAATAGGCTTACCTTCTTGGCTCAATATAGCCCCAATAGCACTGCCACTAGCATCACAATCTACCTAGAACAATTTACTGAAATCAGGAAGTACCTAGCAGCTTCTGTAGTCCAATTGAACTCTTTCCTATCCCCCCTTATTGTTTCAGTTAGGGGTGTACATATGCCACTGAAATTCTTAATGAATTTCTTGTAAAAACTAACTAGACCATGAAATGATCTCATCTCAATAGCAGACCTTGGAGTAGGCCATTCCAAGATGGCCTTTACCTTTTCTAGATCCATTTTGAGACCTTTAGATGATACAAAAAACCCTAAGTAGACTAGCTCTTTTTTTACAAAGCTACATTTCTTCAAATTAATCAACATTTTCTCTTCCCTCAACCTTTCAAGGACACTACAAATGTGCAATAAATGTTCATCCAAAGTCTTGCTGAAAATTAAAATATCATCTAAATAGACAATAACAAATTTTCCCAAGAATTTCTTTAGTACCTCATTCAAAAGATGCATGAAGGTGCTTGGTGCATTAGCCAGTCCAAAGGGCATGACTAACCACTCATATAAACCCTCCTTGGTCTTGAATGCAGTCTTCCACTCATCTCCCTCTCATATTGATATCTGGTTATAGCCACTCTTGAGATCTATCTTTGTGAAGCACTGAGCTCCACTCAAGCAGTCCATAAGATCATCCATTCTTGGCAAAGAAAATCGATACTTGATGGTTATTCTATTTATAGGTCGAGAGTCTGTGCACATTCTCCACTCTCCATCCTTCTTTGGTGCCAGTATTGCAGGTACTGCACATGGACTCAGGCTCTCTCGAATCAAACCCTTCCTCAATAGCTCTTGAACTTGTTTGTTTAGCTCCTCAGTTTCAATAGGAGTCATCCTATGAGCAACCTTGTTAGGAAAACTAGCTCCAGGGATTAAATCTATCTAATGACTGATTTGCCTTACTGGTGGCAACTCTTCCAAAACATTATTAGAGATGACATCTCCATACTCACTTAATAGGCCTAAAACTTCATGTGAAATTTTGCTACTACCTTCCTTATCTCTTCTAGGAACCAAAGCATAACACATACACTAATGTTTCATACCATCCAAAAAATTTCTTCCATCAACAAGACATATCCTAGCACTACTACATACCTTTTCACCTTCCTTTATTGAGGGCTTTAGTTTTTCACGAACTCCATCCTTTGTCAGAGAGTATCTATTTGCATGACCATCATGTATAGCATGTTTATCAAATTTCTGATGGGGACACGACCCAAGAAAAGAATGGAAACAAAAGAAAAGGGAAATTGTATTAACTGAGAAAATAAGCTAGTACAAATAGTACAGAGAAAATAAACTTCAGAACATGCCCTAAGGGCTTACAATAGCATAAATCTGGAGAATATTTCTCCTTTTAGCACCTCCTCTCAAACTCCACTTCGAACTGCCTTTTACAATGCCAAACATCTCCTTAAGTAGACCCCGGAGGGTTAAGGACTAGGAGTACATTCTAGAAAGTGCTAGTAGGCATCCATCGACAAAATAGAAGGTTCCAGAAGCTGCGTTAGAAGTCGGTGCAAATCTAGAAGAATCCAGAAACGGTAGCCGAACTTTCGGGAGGCATAACTTTTGAACTGTAGCTTCGATTGACGAACCGTTTACATTTTCAGAAAGCTCTCGAAGAGCTCTATAGCCCTATGGACAAGCTTTTCTCGTCCCCCATTTTTTGACCCTTTTTGAGGTCATTTAATGCCCCAAACCTGACTTTGAAGCATTCTTAGGAGGTCTCCAAAACTTGAAAAACTGCAATAACTTTCAAACCATGGGGCCTATTGACTTGATTCTTTTTCTAGAATGCTCTAAATCATGATTACATTCATCTGGCCAATTCACACCTTCTAGTTTATCGAAATGATGGCCCAAATACATGCTCCTATTTTTGTGAGATTTTCAAATGCACTGATAGTTGAACTATGAGAGTTGGAACCTTTATTTGAGCCAAATGGGTATCCAAAAATGTAAAGACATGAAACAGAAACTAAGTCTAAGTACATTTTTTTGGGTGACACAGGATTGCCCTTATACCTCTAGATGTTCCTGCATCAATTTCTATGGTCTTTGAACCGCCTCACAATAGGTGTTCCATAGTCATGCACTAGGCCTAGCTTAGGAATAATCTATTCAAGCTAAGGACTAATTTTCCCCTACCATGAGGTGCATTTAGATTGTCAACCCAGGGATGTATACTTGAAATGGTCGACACAGTATGTGCACTAGGTACCTTGATGAGTCATTATGCTTGTGCTGCAGGAAAGTAAAAATTCAAAGGAAGGAAACTACACTACTGTTGTGGAAAGGAAACTACTGAATCTATGAATATTGAAAACACAATGACAAGATAACAGAGATTCCATCTTGACTCATCCATTAGACTATTCTCGCAGATGCTGCAGGAACGTTCATGAAGTGTGATGCTACAGGAAGGAATTAACTAGCTACGTCTTACTTAAAATACTGCTAATGCTTAGTAAAATGAATCTATTCTATCCTAATCTAATCCACGTTCCAAGTGGGTCTGCTTGGTTGGCTTCTCTAATCTACCAACACAGGATAGAAACTAAAGAGAACTAATTCATTTCATTAATCAGTCATTACATAATTCAAAATTGTAAAACACAACTGCAACAAACTGTGAATCAGTGTTCTCTCTTACTCGATAAAACTTATCAAAACCAAAAACTAAAAACTTCACACACAGGAGTCGATCCCAACATATATAGGGAATCTACTCTTTATTACATAATAGAAAAGTAACTATCCTAAGTTAAGTCCGCAAGAGAGAATATAGTAGAACAACTGAAAGCGGAAAGGAAGGATAACGAAATTGAGAAGGGAGCAATGAAGTCGTGGCATCCGCTTGTTACAACGCAAATGCAGAGAAGGTAATGGCTCGTAAAAACTCCTCCTTATTCGTTGCCATGTTTCTTGGAGTGGTTATAACTTCCTTTTCGTGGTTGTTCCTTGATGCTCGTTTCTCCTTGAATGTTGTCAGCAACCAACTTTTGGATTCTTCCGCTCATCCTTTAATCCTTATCATCAGGTTAGTTATGATATAAGACATATTTGCAAATAAACATCCATCAAACTAAATTCAAGCATAAGAATGCACATTTGGATATTTATATGAAATATTGCATATTAGATATAATTTAGGCAAAGGATGACATAGTTTTTCTACCCCATAAATCATCAAAGGTTTATCAAACATAGGCTTATAAGTGTTAAAACAAGGATAAACGAAGTATCATAAAGTATCTTAAACATAACAAAATAAAGGCATTTTTTAGACTCATCAGTCTTCCCAACAATAAATGGAAAACATCCATTGGAATAATGTCACATAGAACTTCATCATGGTAACTCCCAATCTTGAAATTCACCAAACATTGTTCACTAACCAGGACCTTATGATCATCCTTCACCCAAGTAATCTAATAGGGTTGGGGGTGTTTCTCCCTCTTGAGATTTAGCTTAGAGACCATCTCGTCAGACACCAAAATGTTAGTGCTGCCACCATCAACAATCACATTACAACACTTATCCTCACACTTGCACCTGGTATGAAACAAACTCCTCCTTTATCCAGGTTCAGTCTCACCACTTAGTAAGACCCTTTCATTTATGAGAACCTCTCATCTTTCTGCATCCTTAGAATGCAATGATTGTGCATCCTCATCCACATGAGCAACCCTTGCTTGACCATCAACTCTCCTATCTCTCCTTCCTTGTCATTGAGGGCATTCAAATGCACGATGACCTTCTTCATTGCAATGAAAATAGGTACCACATAAGCCTCCTCTTTCTGAACCTTCTCCATGTCCTCCACCTCTTGCTCTCTAATCTCCACATTTTTTATCATGGGAGTGGTTAAAACCCTCATTCCTCTAGTTCCTGCTAGTACCCACATCTTCATTTTTCTTCTGGGTCTCATTTCGGCCTCCAAAAGAACCTACCATCGCCCCTTCCTCCTTGCCCATGCCCTCTTTACCTTCTGTCAAACTTTTTGTTTAGCTTCTCTTCAACTTGCAGGGCAAACTGGTATGCCTCTTCAATGCTAGTCATTCTAACCAGACTTAATTCCTCCTAAATACTAGGTCATAACCCACTGAGGTAATGGATAAACTTCTCCTTATTAGCTTTTGCATGCCCTACCATAATAAGAAGTCAATAAAATTCCTCTGTATATTCCTAGACAAATTTTTTTGCTTGCTTTAACCCTTGCATTTTCTTGAACAAATCAAGCTCGTAATCAACAGGAATGAATTGCTTCTTTAGTTTGTCCACCATGTGATCCCACCTTGTGATTTTCTCCTTTCCTCTTCTATTCCTTTCCAGCTGAATCTCTTGTCACCAAATCTTGGTATGGCCTTTCATTTTGGCTTTTGCAAACTTAACCCTCTTTGGATCTTTGATATTCTTATACTCAAAATACTCCTCTAGTTCATTGATGCAATTGATCAACTCATCCAGGTTTAGAGTTCCCGAAAACATCTCAACATCAATTTTAGGTCTTTTTCCAAGCTTAGAAATGGCCCTAAAAAGCCTCTCCTCTACTTGATTTAGGACTTCTCCTTCGTCTTCCCTTTCCTGTCCAATATTTTCTTCTTCTTCATTTTCTTCCTCACTTTCGTTGCCTGCAACAACATTTAGTCTCCTGCAAATCTCCTCCTACAATGCTTGAACTTGTCTCTGGAGGGCTCTAACCTCAGAAGTAACAACTCCATCCCTTCCACCATGTTCCATTAATGGAGGCATCTTCTTGTCTCAAACCCACAACCACATAGTCCTAGTGCAAACTACCTCATAGTCGGCGCTCTGTCTATACACTCAAAAAAATTGGCTCTAATACCACTTGATGGGGACACAACCAAAGACTAGAATGAACACATAGGAAAAGGGAAATATTATTATCAATGAAAAATGCCCAATGGGCTTACAATAGTATGATTCTGGAGAAAGAAATCCTCTACATAGTACCTTCTCACTAACTCCACTAAGAACTGCCTTTACAATGCCATAAATGTTCTTAAAATAGACCCCAATTCATTTAGGTTTAGGTATACATTCTAGAATATGCCAGTTGACATCCACCATCAAAGAAAAAGGTTCCAAAAGTCACGTTAGAAGTCAGTGTAAAATTAGAAGAATCTAGAAATGGTAGTCCAACTTCCGGGAGGCATAACTTTTGAATTGGGACTCCGATTGACGAACCATTTACATTTTCAGAAAGCTCTTGAAGCACTCTACAACCCTATGGAAAATATTTTCTTATTTCCCATTGTTATCCCCATACAAGGCCATTTAGTGCCCCAAATCTGACTTTGAAGTGCTCTTAGGAGGTCTCCAGGAAACTTAAAACTGCCATAACTTTCTAACCATATAGTCTTTTGACCTGATTCTTTTTCTAGAGTGTTTTAAATTACAAGTATAATCATCCCTCCAAATTACACCCTCTAACTCATCATAAGTTTTTCTCTAATACAAAATAACCCTTTTTTTGCATTTACACATATCCCAAGGTGCTAAAAAACTCTAACCCAAAAAAATAATAGTGGAACTATGAGAGTTGGAACCTTTATTTGACCCAAATGGGTATCTATAAATAAAAACACATTAAACAAAAACTATCTGTAAGCATATTTTTGGGTGATACAGGATTGCCCTTACACTACTAGATGCTCTTGCATCATGATACCAAACAAAAATGTAAGGCACAAAGTTCAAAAGAAAAATCTCAGAAGATGACAAGAAATTACCCTACAAACATGACTATGGAGTAGTGGTTCAAAGGTTAAAAGATGAAATGAGTGTGCAAGTTTGTACTGATGGATCCATCACAATATTTTTAATATTAAGAGTGTTTGCATACCGAGTACTCCTTAAGAGCAACAATTACAACTTATTCAAGCTCCTTTCGAGAAACCACACCAGCAACAACAATTAGAGGACCAAGACTCACAATTTAGGATTCACTTCTTACAATGAGACACATACAACAATTAGAAGACCAAGAGTCACAACTTAGAATTCCACGAAGATGACCCTCTTGGGATTTGAACCAGGGTGTCCACAATGAGAACTCATTACTTCAACCAAGCTAAACCCCTTGGAAATCCATCACAATATTTGAAATTGAATACTTTAACAATAATTTTATTCGATACTAAATTTCAATATAAATTGAGTATATTTGTTTTAAGTAAGAAAACAATGATAACAATGTGCATGGCATTGGAAATGAACCCAATAAAAATCTTGGTACACCACTTGAACATGGTGAAGTTGTTGGTTTAGATGTGCATCAAAGTTTTCAAGGTATACATTTGGTATTTGAATGTTTATATATCGATACAAGTAAATATCTTAAATTGAAATTGGTGTGCCAATAAAAATTTAATTATTTTGGGGTGGGGCCAAATGAGCTTGGAGACAAATGAGCTTCCATCTTTACATGGTTGGCCCTTTTTAGTAGAGAACGCTAAAGTATTCTCAAAACAAAGTGAAGCTCAAAAAGGTTGTTCCTTATCTAGGGTCTCAAATGTACCTAAACACTTGCCACTGATTATTGTAGGCACACAAAGATTACAAAGGACATCTTTTGGTTGGTATTAGTCATTCTAAGAAATTTAATTTTTCTGTGATTCCAATAGTCTTCAAAAAAAATTTGTACCTTAAAATGATTATCTTGGTATTAACATGACAGGGCTCATCAATGAAGGTTGGAGAAACACCGAGGGGACATAAATAGGACACAAAGATTGCCTCATCATGTTTTACAATCAAAATTAATTAGATTATTTTCGAGTGAAAGCATAAGAATGTAGAACTCTATTTAGTATGAAGATTTCATAAAGTTGTGATACAATTTTTTCTGGAAAACAAAGGGCTTATGTGATTGGTATTGGAAGCACGAATGTTGATGATACTTCTATGGGGGAGTATTGTAGAAACATGATTAGATCATTATCATGATATGTTACATTCATGACTATGTTTGTCATTGATGTCAACATAGTAATTTTCTGTGGTATCTGATAGAAGAACAATGGTAAAGATCAAGTTGATATAGATAGATCGTTGAGAATTTTCACTAAGAAAGGTTAAAGGAAGATACTACTAAGTGTCTAGTATATGCAGCTATTCTCAGAAGTATAATATATCAAGTCTGGAAGAAGTTCGGTGAAGATTGTTCTAAGATAGAGTTTACAGAAGCATGTTTTGGTAAATTTGTTATATCTCTAAGCTGAATTGATATTTTGAGAAGCCAAAGTTTAAGATGTGAAGAAGACATTATGGAGATGATGTAGCTAAGCTTTCTCATCATATTGTCAAACGTATAGAGAGTTATTCAAGTTACAAGGAGAAAGATCAGTGTTATTGCTAAGTGTAATGTGTTCTTAATGAGGTCCTATAATAATTAATTGAGAAGGTGTAATAGCTGACTTAGGGAATTGTTTTATGAATTTGGTATAAAGGAAGGACATTTTCATTTATCATGTATGGAATGAATGAATGATTGCAAGAAGCATGAAGAGAGGAATGTGAAGATAAGTAGAGCAGAGTGAAGATGAAGAAAACTTCATTGCCGAGGTTTTATTGTGAGATCTCAGGTTTAATATTTGGATTTGAGGTTCGTGACCTGGTCTACAAGGTTTGATAGTGATGGGTCTGGTTTATAGGATAGAGGAAAGAGGTTAAAATATAGTACAAATAATTATTCTGCAAGGAATAGTTGAAAGATTAGTTGGATAGTGAGTTTAGTGGTCTTGCCCTAGAAGTTGTTTGGACAGTGGGTCCTTCTACCTTCTACAACTCCTAACAGGGTTGGAATCTCCTAATAGGGATTCAAAGTCTCCTAACAAGGACTCATATGTACTAAATGTTGTAATAGAATCCTAATAGGGTCCATCCTCTAATAAAGAATATTTATATTAGTACATCATCTTGTGGGCATCATTTCCACTAGGTTTTTGTCTCTAATCAATGGTTTCCCTAGTTAACAAATCTGGTGTAATTGTGTATGTGCATCTTGGTATGGTTGTTGTTTACTTTGATTGAATGGTTAAAGATTATTTAAGATCAATAATTATTTTAATTGGATAACTGATTCAACCTTCCCCCCCCCCCCCCCAAGTTATCTTGGTGGACTATTATTTCTAACAATTGGTATCAGAGCATTAGGTCCTTGAAGATAAAGTTTAACAACTTTGGGAGATCCAAGGAAAACATATTAGGAAACGATAGTCCAAAGTTTGATGGAACAAATTATGATAGCTGAAAGGAAAAGATGAAGACACATCTACTATGTATGGGTCTAGAATTTTGGATCTTAACAAAATTAGAAAAGACAATTATTGCTGAAAGTGCTTTGGAAACTTGTACCAAGGAAAAGAGAGAACTTTTCATGTCTGACATGAGAGCTAGAGAAGCCCTATTGTTTACACTTCTTGAAATTGAGTACAACCAGGTAAAATCACTTAATACTTCTCATAAGATTTGGAAAGCTTTGGAAAATAGTTCTGAAGGTGATGAACATCCTAAGACATTAAGGCTACAAAGTTGGATTTGTGCATTTCAAGATGCTAAAATGATGGAAGATGAATCTATAAGAGCATATGTAGGCAGGATATTAGAAATTACTGTAGGTATCATATCTCAAAGAGGAACCAATCAAGATGATGAGGTGATCTGGAAGATATTGAAGAACTTAATGCCACCATTTAATTAAGCAATTCAAATGATATAGTTGTTGATCTCTTGTACCAAAGATTTCCCAAAGGAAACATTACTTGGGAGACTTGACGTATTTGAGAATAAGCTTAAACAGTCTAAAGAATTGACCAGAATAGAAACAACGTTCAGTGCCCTAAATATTTGACCTAGTTTATCAAGGAGAACATGTGCTAGAGGATATTTTGCTAGCAGTAGCATATTTGATGAGGACAAAAAGATAGAAGAAGTAGCCCTTCTGGTAAGAAGAGAAAAGGCCAACAATAATTTTTTTAAAAGTTGGACTTATAATAAGTTTTGTCATTATGCATCTAAGTGTCCTAAAAGAGAGAAAAAGTATAAAAGAAAGTTCAAACCTAGAAGATAGATTGTTTGTGTGCAAATGAAGAAGATGATTTTGATGAACAAGCAGTAAGTGCTAGTGATGATGAAATAGGACATGTAGCTATTAAAGAATAAAGTCTAGAGAAAATGGCTTTGGTATCACAAGTTGAAAATAAATTAGATTGGATATTGATAGTGGTTGTTCACATCATATGACTGGTGATATGAACAAGTTTTCTGACTTCAAAAGTCATGATGGAGGCATTGTCAAAGTTGGAAACAATGCAACGTGTCATGTTAAAGGTATTGGATCTCTAACTCTTGATGGTAAGAATAACACTGAGGATGTATATTTTGTTGATTTTTTGAAACACAATCTTCTAAGTGTTGGAAAACTAGTGGATAAAGGTTATTAGTTACAATTCATAGAGAAGACATGCATGATCAAAGACAAAGATGGAAAGGTAATTGGAATAGAAACCAGATCTAGAGGTAATGCATTTTAGCCCAATCAAACTAAAATGACATGTTTGGTTGCTAAGTTAGATGATAGTTGTTTATGGCATAAGACATTTGTCATATGAAATTCGAAAACATTGTGAAAACTAGTAGTATGTTTTTAGTTAGAGCTTTGCATAAGATTGTTAAGCCTACTAACACAATTTGTAAGGAGTGTGTATTGGAAAAGCATACCCGAATTTTTTTCCCAACAAGAAGTTTACTACTACAACAAAGTTGGAGATTGTGCATACAAATCTTAGTGGTCCTATGAAGACTAAAGAATTCTATGGTGAAAGACATTCATGATTATAGTTGATGACTTTTCTAGAATGATGTGGGTTGCATTTCTTAAAGAAAAATTTGAGGCATTTGATAAGTTCAAGATATTCAAGAATAGAGTTGAGAATGAATCAAGTATGAAGATTAAATGTTTAAGATAATATAGAGGATGAGAGCTTACTTCAAATGAGTTTAACATCGTTTGTGTAGCTAATGAAATCAAAAGATAGTTCTCAGCTCTGAGAACCCCTAAACAAAATGGAATTGTAGAGAGAAGAAACAGGTTAGTAATAGAAGCAACAAAAGCAATGTTAGTTAAGAATGACGTATCCAAGATGTTTTGGAGAGAAGTTTGGAATACATTAGTCTACACTCTGAACAAAGTGCAAGTTAGGAAAGACACAAACAAGACCCCTTATGAACTATGGTTTGGTCACTCACCTACAATTAAGTATTTCAAAATTTTTGGTAGCAAATGTTACATCAAAAGAGACAATGATGCTAGTAAGTTTGATGCTAGAAGTGATGAAGGTATATTTCTTGGTTATTCATTGAAAAGAAGAACTTATAGATGTTATAATCTAAGAACTAAGACTATTGTTGAAAGTACAAATGTAAGAGTTGATGAGAAATTTAGGATACAAGAAAGAGTAGTTGATTACAATTATGATGATGAGAATGTTGCTAAAAAAAGGAATGATGAAGTATTCTTTGAGACTAACAATGACTTGCAGAATGAAGGTGAGAGAAGGCATGAACAAAGCTTAGAACCTTCAACAAAGCTAAGAGTTGTGATAAAAACTCCTACTTCTGGTAAGAATATGACAAATAATCATCCACTAGAGCAAATCATCGAAAGCAGAGATAAAGGTGTGATGACAAGAAGCAGAATCAATGAAGACCTATGTCTGATATCTCAAGTTAAACTAAATAATGTAGATGAAGCATGTAAAGATGACTATTGGAAGAAAGCTATGAAAGAAGAATTGGATTAGATAGTGAAGAATGAGATATGGGAATTCTTCCCTAGACTAGTACATTAGAATGTGATAGGAACAAAATGGGTATTTAGGAAAAAGATGAATGCAGAACGTGAAGTTGTAAGAAACAAAGCAAGATTGATATGTAAAGGTTACTCACAACAAGAAGGAATAGAATGTGACAAAACCTATGCTCCTGTGGTAGGAATAGAAGTAACAAGGTTATTATTGTAAAGTGTATCAAATGGATGTCATGTCAGTATTTCTAAATGGAGAACTTGAAGAAGAGGTATACATAGAACACCTTGAAGGTTTTCCTTTAACAAATGACAAGGACATAGTATGTAGATTGAAGAATGTATTGTATGGATTAAAGAAAGAACCCATAACTTGGTATGCAAGGTTGGAAAAACATTTACCAAAGATGGGATTTAGAAAGGAAGAAATGAAGAAAGAATTTGAAATGAGCATGATAGGAGAAATGAAATACTTCCTAGGATTATAGATTGTGCAGGACAAAGAAGGAATCTTTATTTCTCAGACTAAGTATTTGAAAGATCTACTGGAAAGCTTTGGTTTGGAAAAATCTAAACTAGTTGGAACACCTATGGTAACTGGACACAAGTTATCTACAAAGGATGAGACACCTACTATTGAGCAGAAGAAGTACAGATCTATGATTGAAGGGTTGCAATATCTAACTCACACAAGGTCAAATATAGCAAATGCAGTTGGAATTATTGCAAGATTTCAAGCTGGTTCTAGAGAAGCACATTATGAGGCACTTAAAAGGATATTTAGATAACTTAAAGGAACACCAAAGTTTGGATTGTGGTATGACATATCCAAAGATTTCATCTTATACGCTTATACTGATATTGATAGGAAAGGAAGTATGGATGACAGAAAGAGCACCAGTGGTGAAGCCTTCTTTCTTAGAGGAAGATTGATTTCTTGGTTAAGAAAGAAGCAATATTGTACCTCACAAAGTATATCATAAGTAGAATATGTTATAGCAACAAACAATTGTAATCAAGTTGTTTGGATGAAGCAGATGTTGAAGGATATAAGGATAGAATTCAATGAACTTGTTGTCATACATTGTGATAAAACAAGCATAATAAATATGTCTAAATATCTAGTGTTACATTCTAAGACTAAGCACATTTCTATAAAATATCACATGTTAACGGGGAAAGTTGCAAAAAAGGAAATTAGATTGGAGTATGTAAGCACCAAAGAGAAGATTGTAGATATTTTCACCAAGCCTCTTCCCAAAGAGACTTTTGAGTATTTGTGAGGTATGCTAGGGTTTATGCCCCTTCCTACATCAAATTAGATGGTGCAAGAGTGCATCAGTCCAGTGTAACAGAGCACTATTATTTGTTTGGACTGAATGATGATGCTCCCTGTATGGTGGAGTATCTATGATGGATAAAGTCATCTAGGAATCTTGTTGGATGTTATTTTGAATAGTGTCTTTGGACACTTGAGCAAGTTAGAGATAGTTGTTGGAGAGATTGATGGTTGCTGAAACCTTTGACATTGATGTCAATGGGGGAGAGATTACAACATGAAATATAGTTTCATATAGAGTACATTGAAGGGGGAGATTACAACTAATATAGAGCACATTGAGGTATATCAATGGGGGAGAATGATTGATGAAGAGGATTTGAAAAGAAAGGATAAGAATATTTTAATGTTGGTATTCCTGGAACTAGCTATTTTTCATCTATGTTTCCATCAGTGCCAAAGGGGGAGATTGCTGGAAGCATGAATGCTGATGATACTTCTATAGTGGAGTATTATAAAAACATGATTAGATAATTATCATGATGATATGTTGAATTCATGACTGTGTTTGTCATTGATGTCAACATAACAGTTTTCTATGGTATTTGACAGAAGAACAACAGTAAAGATCAAGTTGGTATGCAGATCTTTGATAATTTTCACTAAGCAAGTTTAAAGGAAGATACTACTAAGTGCCTAGTATATGTAACTAACATTGGAAGCATAAGATATTAAGTTTGGAAGAAGTTATGCAAGTTTCGGTGAAGATTGTTCTGAGATAGAGTTTACAGAAGCATGTTCTAGTAAAATTTTTATATCTCTTAGTAGAATTGATATTCTAAGAAGCTAAAATTTAAGATGTAAAGAAGAAATTTTGGAGATGACATAGCTAAGATCTCTCGTCATAAAGTCACATGTACAAAAATTTATTCGAGTTACAAGGTGAAAGATCAATGTTATCGCTAAGTGTAACATGTTCTTAATGAGGTCCTATAATAATTAATTGAGAAGGTGTAATAGCCAACTTAGGGAATTCTCTTATGGATTTGGTATAAAGGAAGGATATTTTCCTTTATCATGTATGGAATGAGTGTATGATTGCAAGAAGCACGAAGAGAGGAATGCGAAGATAAGTAGATCAAAGAAAAGGTGAAGAAAACTTCATTGCCGAGGTTTTATTGTGAGATCCAAGGTTTGTGACCTAGTCTACAAGGTCGGATAGTGATTGGTCTAGTTGATAGGATAGAGGAAAGAGGTTAAAATGTAGCACAAACAATTATTCTACAAGGAATAGTTGAAAGATCGGTTGGATAGTGAGTTTAGTGGTCTTGTCCCATAAGCTATTTGGACAATGGGTTCTTCTACCTTCTACAACTCCTAACAGGGTTGGCACAACTCCTAACAGGGATTCAAAGTCTCCTAATAGGGACTCATATGTACTAAATGTTGTAATAGACTCCTAACAATGTCCATCCTCTAAAAGGGAATATTTATATTGGTACATCATCTTGTGGGTATCATTCCCACTAGAGTTTTTGTCATGCCCAAACTACGAGGGCAAAAACACACAATTTTTTTTTTTTGAATTAATAATTAAAATGCTCTAAGTTCGATAAGGTTGTGATCTCCGATGAAGAAAAAGGATTCACTACATTTCATCTTAAGTCATAAACTTGTGGAGGAATACATCGTTAAGATTTTGAAGCTTTTGTTAGAAAACTGATGTCGCCATTTGTTTCATCATTACATTGCTTATACATTCATTATAATTAAATTTATTGAAAACTATCTAAAAGAATATGGTTCAATAAATTGAATTATTAAATCAAGAACTAATTAAGATAGAAGTCACAACATGATTTTTATTTAAATCACTTAATTAAAGCACGAGTCTGATTTAAATCCATGACTACATTTTTATTTTTTTGAAATCAACATTCCTAAAGAAATAATAAATTTAAAACTTAAATTCCACTGAGTGTTAAAGTAAAACAATTTAACCTTTCTTATTAATCTCACATAAATTTATGACTAATATTAATTTATATCTTTTAAACTAATTACTAAATAAGCGATTCTCAAAATATCACTTAATTAATTATAATAAATCTAATTTTAAAACTAACTAAAATAAATATCTCAATATTATCTGACAACAATTCATATCTAAAAGAAAATATTAATAAATAAACTAAAATTAAATAAATAAATAAATAACTAATACTAACTTAAATGAACAACTTAAATTTAAAATATAACAACTAAAAACTAAAAACTAATAAAATAAAATAACATCAAAAAAAATTCTAACTATCCTAACACAATTACTAATCTAAACTAACATATTAAACTAACACTAAAACCTAACATACTAAAATTAATTTAACTTAAAATTAAAAAATTAACTAACACCAATCCCTAACACCTATACTAACTATCACCTAACTCTATTAACTACCCATACCCTACCTACTAACCTAGCTCCACATACCCACACCCACAATCTTGGGTAGCCTCCCAATAGGCTGTGCGTTGTCCCAAGGGAAATCTATGCTACCCAAGGCAGCTCTTCCTTGTAAGATGCACTTAGTCACAATCATGGCAAGGGGGAGAATAAATTGTGGAGTATAAGGTTTGGGATCTACTAACATCATCAAGCATACAAATCCCTTAATTGCTCAAGGACCCACGTACCCCCAAAAGAGCTTAGCACATGATCCAAGACCTGCACTTGTCTTGTCTTCCTCCCAAGAAGATGCACGCCTAGCAAGACAAGGGGGGGTATAAGGAATAAACAACTAGGTGATAATATAGATATGAAGGGGGAAAAAATTAATGTATCCCTTTCAAAATCAAATTGCCTCAAAATACATCTGCCAACTTTACTGAGATGGCAGTTTGCATGGGTATGCGCTACACTCCAAGTCAACCCATGAAGGCTTGTCAAATCACTTAGGGTGGAGGAGGTAAAATAGGAGTTAGTGCATAAAGTTTTCTAGGTAAGAGTATAAGTTATGTTTTTAAGTTATGTAGATAGTCTTCTATGATATCTATTTAATTGCTCATAACTAATTTAGATATTATTTAAATTTAGAAATATATTTTATTTTATTTTCTTAAAGAAATCAAAAGGAATATTCTCTGTCTCAGCAAGGGAATAAATTATTACTCCCATACAATTTCCAGCATCATGTAGGTGGGTGTTCTGGAAATTTTCTTGTTCTCTCTTTTTTTTGTGTATGAATTTTCTCTTTGGGGTGGTATGTAAAGTTAAATTAATCTTCTTTAAGTTGGATCAAAATTTGAAAAGCTAACATATTGCAAATATTACCCCAGAATTTTAATTCCTAAAGTTTCTTATGGCTTACAAAACTAATAGTGCATCTCTTAAATCTATTAGATTATTAAGGTAGGATTCAATACGATTTCTATCACATCTAAAATAGATTAATCCAAGGACTAAATTCATCATTCAATTCACACCTGAACTCATGTAGGAGCATTCACAGATCATACTTTGAGCAATATCCTTCCATCATTTATACAAGGGAGTAGAATTTTCTTATTTTTTCTTTACCATAATATAAATCAACCTTTAAAATCCTATATTAACCCAAACTTCATACTAACTAAACTTTTACAACAAATACTAACCTTCAAACAAAAATCCTCTAACATCATTACTCAACCATCATTTTATTGGCAAACCTGATTCAAAGGCTCAACCAGAAAAGAACCAGAAAGAAAACTCGGCTTCATTGCCATTATAACAAAGTTTTGAAAAACAATTACATAGGATTTCCAATCCCAAAATTACAACAATTTAATTGAATTTTCTTCATGACCCTCATCAAGGGATTCATAACAAATTCTACAACACATTTCTACAAACCATGGAGGAAACAAAATCTGATCAGGTGACAACAAGCATGACCAAGAAATAATTCAAACATGCAAATTCATACAAGGTTTTCACAATACGATTCACAATGAATAAAAACTAGGGAAAGGTGGATTTTTCCAACAAGAGATGTCAAACACAACACCAAACCAGGTGCCCAATCAGGGCTATAAATCAAGAACTTTTATTCTTCCATTCTTACATGCCAAAACTCATACGTGGTTTGTGTTGATAGTTAAGGGCCCATAACACCCTACCCTCTCTCCCTCTTCTCATCCTGAGAAGAGACTCTACACTACTGGAGACCAACTAAAAAGACCTTTCTCGAAATTGGCCACTTCTGCCCTCTCCAAGGGTGAGTAATGCCAATACACCCATGCAAGAAAATCTCAAAATTCAAACATAAACAAGAAAAGAAAACGTTCAAAAAACATGGGTTTCAAATCTTCCCAACATACCCACAATCATACAAGCATTCAAACATCAACAAGGTAGCATAAGCATGAAACAAACATGAAAATCTGAACAAGGGAGATGAGAATTCCCACCTTCACAAAGAGGTAATGGAAAATGAACAAGTTTGAGTAGAGCTTTTCCCTTCCTTCCTTCAATCTTCCAAGACTCCTCTCTAAATGTAGAGATTGGGTAACAACCTCTACTAGACCAAGAAGGGCCTCTAAATAAGCCTAAAACTCAACCACCAAAGGGATCAATAACTTCTCCCACCCACCTAAAAATCCAGAAGCTCCTAACTCAACCCATACTATGGTTAACCACTAAGTGGAGGTGAGGTGAGACAACTCATGGTAGCCATAGTCAATTTTCGCACAAAAGCAAAAAGAGACTTTTTGAGTGGCCTCAAAAGTCAATAAAAGGGGCTTAGGGGTTGGAAAAGACCCCCAACCCATACCCATACCCCTTGGGTATAAATATTTTATGTTTTAAAGCCTTAGGAATAGGTTTAGAGCCAAACAAAAGCTACGAAAATAATTAGGACCAACTAACAACTCTAAAATGTAGACTAAGCACTAATTCAGATTAGGGATGACTAAACTTGATTAAGAACCAAATTAGCAAAAAAAGACACTATCTTAATTCGACTTAGGTCCAAAGGTTACACAGCTAACCCTAATAAGCACATTGAAGAACATAAAAAATTCATGAGTGTCAAGTGACACTCTAAGAACATAGTTATGAACATTAACATTCATTGAACACAGAAAGATACATACATACATCTCACAATAAATTTGATTACGAACAACAAGGTTTCCAAAATTAGCACATAGAGATCAGTTTTGTTCCTCCGTCGTTTTCCTCGACTAAAATATCTGCACACTCATTGCACACATCAGTAGTCCTGAAAATCACATGTACATATGTATATATATGTATCAGGAATCACATAAATTAAAACATCCATCTATAACAAAATCAGGGTTCCTCTTATCCTATTCAATTCTTAACCATTTAAAATATCTTAAACCAAAATGTTAGTCCTACCTTTTACTTAATTCATCAACATACATATACATAAAACATTAAATGACGGACATCAAATATCTAAAAATAACATCACACAACATGAAATACTATGATATGTTCAAGTATCTGATAATGTCTCGACATCTCGAGTCGTGAGTATCAAAATGATAAAGTAACAAGTAAGGCTACGAAGGGTTGGGGCGAGGCCTCACAGTTTTCCCTCTGATCAAGGGTTTCCCTGGTTAACAAATTTGGTGTAATCATGTATGTGCATCTTGGTATGGTTGTTGTTTACTTTGATTGAATGGTTAAGATTATTTAAGGTTGATAATTTTTTTTATTGGATTACTGATTCATCACCTCCCACCCCCTGCACCCCTCTCGATTATCTTGGTGGACTATTGTTTCTAACAATTGGATCTTCTATTTTCATGATAGGCATCCTCCCAAAACACACCAATTGATCCAAAACATTTTTGTGATTTTCTTTATTGGCTTATACCTTTAGCAGGTTTGTGCCCTCTAACTTCCACGAGAATGTGTTTAAATGTTTCTTTAACTACAACCACAACAAGGGTTTTTGATCATATTGTAAATAAATTTAAGATTTTTTATTGATAATTATTACATATATTTGAATAGAGGGTATCTAGTCAAATTTTTTGATCAAGAAACTTGTTAAGAAGTTGATTCAACTTGTCAGCATTTAACCAACTTGTAAATGAAAAAGCCTATTTTATATAAAGAGTTTAGTGAAGATGCTAGAACCCTACTTATTAATTTGGTTGTTTTGGAGATCAATAACTCATTAATAAATAAAAGATCTCAAATATGGTGCATAACTTGATCTATTAATGGTGGTCGGGGTTTTGTGAAATTTAGACAACAATTTGATTATCATTGAGTATGATGGCTATTTGAAATTGAATGCTAAAACTTGGTGACAAGATGTTAAAACCAAATAGGCTTAGTAATGGCTTTTAGAATCCCCTAGGGTTTTTTCTTAGTGGTGGCACTCATAGCAAAGGACACATTCAAATATAGAGAAAACATTATGCTCTTTAGGTGACCAACATGTAGGACTTGAACCAAGTCATATGTGGTATCTTAAAGTAGATTAGTGATCATGAGATTCATTCACTTAATTTACATTAGCATATCCAAGAAAGTCAATATCATACTTTTTATGCATTAAATTTATAACCTTAAGTACCCTATACCTAGGGGAAAATCCAATTATAAAACATTTTTAAAAATACTTTGAAGATTTTGATCATCATTAACCATGTTTCATTGACAATGTTCCCTTGCAACAAAAATGTACTTTCAAAAACCATAGATAGTTGTGCTTATTGGATAAAATTAGATAAGGGGAGATGTTATGTATTCTTGTGAAGTTTATCACATGGCCATCTACATAGCATAGGCATGCCACCACAGTGTTGCATGCTTCTTCTAAATGATGATCATATTTATCCTTTTATTTATGTATTAATGTATTACAGAAATCTACAAACTATGTGCATAGGTAAAAGAGGGTCCATTTGAAGGAAAAACTACAATTGGTGGGGTATTTAGCCTTGTTAACCATGAGGGACAATCTTTCACAAAATATGTTTTCATGGGAAAGAGGATGTTGATCTATTTTGGCTTTACTCATTGCCCTGATATCTTCTCCAATGATCTCTAGAAAAATGTTTCATTAATTTATTAAATAAGTATGTAATTGACTCAAGTTATCTATGTTTGAAAATTTGTATTATGCATGAACATTAGAGAGCCATCTTATAGGATTTAAACTTTCGATGCCAACATGGGTACACTATCCAACGTGGATACTCTCGGTGCATTAGTAATATGAGTTTATTTTGGATATTTCTTAACTATCATGTATATGAAGATTTTTTTTTTTTTAAGAAAGGAAAGGATAGGATGGGGCTTATTATTTGGATTTCTAATTGATGATTAGTTTGGAGTTGAAACTTGGATGGTGTTATCTCATATGTAACTGTATCATCCAACTTCTTTTATTTGTATCTATTATCCAACTATTTAATCCATTCCCATAATTTTAATATATTTTAAAACTTCAATATGATGCTTCACAATCTCATTGCTATAATATAACATCTAATATTTATATTTTCTACATGCTTAGATTTTTGTGTATAAGTAATATGACCCTTTTATATATAGTTGGTCAAATATTACTTAGATTTCAAAAGAGTCTCATAGGATTCTTATTATAATAATCATTTAGAAATGTCTTTGGTGCATTCATAGCTATGTAATCAGTTAGTATGTGATTGAGTTTCTATCATTTGTAATGTGTTTATGGTCATTATTTTTGTATAAATGGATTTTGTTCAGGTTATGCATTATGGTCTTTTATAGTGTTGTTGTCTTTTTGAAGATCACATTTAGTACACTTGATTTAAGTGTGATACAGATAGCTCTATGGCATTAGTCTTTGATCCCCTTGCAATGGACAAAATTTGACAGTCACAATATTCATTTGGTCCCTTCCATAAGTTAAAAATTGTAGCTTCAAATTTTAATGTATAGAAGAGACCAAATGACTCTTGTGATTGTTGAACTTTGGCCATTTGTGGGGGGATCAAGGACTAATGCTAGAGAGCTATACGTCTTACACTCAAGCTCAACGTCTAGAAGGTGATCTTCACGAAGGCAACAACCCTATCAAAGACCATGCATAGGTTGTCACATTTGCAATGGCCAAACATCAGACATACAACACAATGACAAAAATTTTGACAACCCATTGTTGCAACTTGCAATGCTTTTTCGTTTCTATTATAGAAATGCCATAAAAAATCCCATCGCACTGCAAGGATGACCAATGGAATTTTTGACAAGTTGACATCACAACTTTGTTATAGCTTATCATTAGTCTAACAATAATGACATAAAAAATTCTTTGGCAATACAAGTGCGATTGATGAAGTATCTGAAAAAGAAGCATCACACCTTTGTGACACCTATTAGTCACATATATAGCATCTCCATCAAGAGGTTGTCACACATCAACATCAATTGACATGATTTTTGACAAAATTATGTTGCACAATTGCGACACCTGGCTATTGCAATATGAACAATATCTTAATTTGCGACAGATTGTATGTTGCACCATATGGCCATCAAAAGCATGATCTATGACAACATTTACTATTCCAATTGTCATAGATACATGATAGGCTGAGTTTCTATTGCACAAATGATAGACTAGATTTGATGCTTCTAATTGTCGATCACATGACAGTTTCCTATAGTAATTGCAAAAATTTCCTATAAAAAATTGCTCTCAAATGTAGTAGTGCAAATTTTGTATTTAATTTGTACCTTTTGATTTAATGTAAGGATTATGCCATGGGATATGTATAGACCATTATGTTGTTGGCCTTATCTAATATGAAGATCTAAAATCTTATGAAATTCATTTTTCCTAGTATAAATAAAGATGCCTAGGCTTAGGTTAAGGTAATTCTAAGAGAGAGTTGACCGAGGAGTCAAATGATCATAGAGAATTAAGTTTAGGGTTGGATTTGATAGTGAGATTGTGGATCTCAATTGTGAATTTTTAAACTTCTTGTTGGTCACAACCCAGACATGCTTGTAGATCATTTGATGAATAAATAAGATATTTTTGTTCCTCTCTCTCTCTCTCTCTCTCTCTCTCTCTCTCTCGGTGTTGTTCTCTTTGTTTTTCTTCCATTGTATTTACTCAACAAGGTGGTTTGGTAGTTAGGTATGCCTTGGGTCTTAATTACCTGACCTACCTTTATTGTGAATATTGGATTGTGTAGAACCCTAGTTGATCTTGGTTGTAGGGTGGTAGATCTGAGTCTGACCTATAACTTACATATGGTTATGATCTTGCAGGAGCATGTTCAAAATGTTTCAAGGTAGAAGAAATGCTGACAACACCATAATGAACATGTTGAGACAAATTGCTTCTAGATTAGATGTTATTGATACACCCCAAATGAGGGGAGTACATCTTGACGATTTTAGTGATGTTGAAGGAGCATATGGAGCACAAAACCCTAATCTTGAACCTGAGGAGGATTCTAATGAGGAAATATTATTGTGAGTTTTGTCTAGGGCACATTCAAATATTATTGTTTAAGTGACAAGTTATAATAGAAGATTGGACACTAATACTTTATTGGATTACATCTCTAAGATGGAGAGATTATTTGAGTTTGAAGGAACTCCTGATAATAGGAAGGGGAATATAGTTGTTACTAAGTTGAAAGGTCATGAATCACTTTGGTGGGAGCATTTTTGAATTGATAGACAAAGGAAGGGAAAATAAAAGATACAAACCTAACTGAAGATGGTGAATAAATTGAAGAAGAAGTTTCTCCATGTTGATTATCAAGTGAATATTTTGAAGAAGATGCAAAATTAGAGACAAAGGGACATGTGTGTGAATGAGTAAAGTGAGGAATTCTATAGATTGGACACCATATTTGGATATGTTGATGATGAGGTTGATAAATTTTTAAGCTACTTGATTGGTTTGAGATCTACAATTCTATGAAATTGGATAGTGTGAAAGAAGTATACCAATATTCTCTGAAAACTAAGGAGATCCTGAAAAGAAGCATGAGAAAAGACATAAAGGTAGAAGTGGTAGATATCAAAGAGGAAGAGGTAGATCCTATGGAGAAAGTACAAGATTTGATAATTCCATGAAAAATAAAGGAAAATTTGAGTGAAAAAATGAAGGCAAAAGAGAGGCTGAGTGGAAAGATGGTAGTACTTACCGAGGAGGAGGTAATTCTTATACTAGAGGAGGTTTTTGTTATATTTGTTTCAAGTATGATGAAGAAGGACATAGATCCTTTGAGTGTAAATACTATGGTAAATCTAAGGGTAGTAATAGAAATTCTATAGTTCAAAGTGAATCTATGAGCACTTTGAGTGGTCCTAAGGTTAGAGAAAACTTAATGCTAAGAAAAACTATGTGTAGTGAAAGAGTTAATGAAGATTGAGGAGAAGTCTTTTCAAAACTAGTTGTACAATGACAAGAAAATATTGCAAAGTTATCATTGATAGTGGTAGTTTAGAAATTTTGGCATCTGAGGAGCTAGCTACAAAGTTGTATTTACATAGGTTGAGACACCCTAAACCCCACAATGTTTCATGGATCAAGGATGAGCATAAGTTGTTGGTAAGTGAGCAATGTGTTGTGAAATTCAAGACTAGAAATTACTTTGATGAATTTTTGTGTGATAGTATTGCTGAAAAAAAACATTATTTTCTTTTATTGAAGTTCTAGATGAGGTAAATTGTACTACTATTAGAGTTTTTATGATCAATGTGAAGCAATTTGAAAAGGACATGAAGAAGAAAAAAGTTTTCTTTGTTATAATTCTCAAATAGTCGAGTTGTGATAGCAATAGCCAAGTAAAAGATGATAGTATTGACTAAATGACAACAAAAGAAGATAGTGTTAGTAGAGTGCCAATAGAAATTGAAAAAAATTCTTAGTGAGTACAAGAAGATTGTTCCAGAAGATATACCTAATGGTTTACCACTAGTAAGAAGTATAATTCATTGTATGGATCTAATTTTTGGAGTTACTTTTCTAAATAAAGCACCATATAAATTGAAAAATACTAAGAATGAAGAACTTAATAGGAAAGTGCATGAACTATTGCAGAAAGATTTGATTAGAGAATGCTTGAATCCATGTCCTATACATACTATATTGACACCGAAGAAGAATGAAAAAAGGAGGATGTGTACTAATTCTAGAGCTATTAACAAGGCTACATTGAAATATAAGTTTCCTATTCTGAGGATGGATGACACAAGGGATTGTTTGAGTTGAGAAAAATACTTTACAAAGATTGATTTAAAAAGTGGCTACCATCATATCAGGATCAATGAGGGGGATAAGTGGAAGACTTCTTCCAAATCAAAAGATGGTTTGTATGAATGGCCAGTTATGCCTTTTGGTTTGACTAATGCATTGAGTACTTTTATGAGGTTGATGAATGAGGTTCTAAAGAGATTCTTGTGTAAGTTTGTGATTATTTATTTGGATGACATTATGATATTCATTAATACTAAGGAATAATATCTTGAGCATATTAGACAAGTGTTGCAGAGACTAGAGGAGGATAAATTATTGATTAATTTGAAAAAGTGTTTATTCATACAAGAGGATATTGTGTATTTGAGATTTTTGATTTTAGCTGATGGTTTACAGATGGATCTTGAGAAGGTTAAAGAAATTTTGGAATGGCCTACATCTGAGAATGTGGGTGAGGTAAGATCATTTCATGGTTTGGCAAGTTTCTACAAAATGTTCATTACAAATTTCAGTTCTATTTATAATGCTATTCCTAAGACTATGAGAGGAGATCAAAAGGATTTCAAGTGGACACATGGAGTTGATAAGATTTTTGAGACTTTGAAACAAAGGGTTGTTGAGTTACCTATATTGGCTTAATTTGATTTCAATAAGGTTTTTCAAGTTGAATGTGATGTAAGTGGTAGTGCAATGGGAGATCTATTGAGTCAGGAAGGTAAATCTATTGCTATCTTGAGTGAGAAGTTGAATGATGCTAAAAGGAAATATTTTGTGTATGACCAAGAATTCTATGCTATTGTTCAAGCCTTGAAGAAGTGGATACTTTATCATCTTAATAAAGAATTTGTGTTGTATACTGATCATAAGGTTTTACAATAATTTGGAAGTCAACATAAGTTGAATCAAAGACATATGAAGTGGGTTGAGTACTTGTAAAGTTTCACATTTGTGATAAAAGATAAAAGTGGGGTCACTAACTATGTTGCAAATGCATTAAGAAGAAGATGTTCTTTGTTGATTGAGATAAAGATTTAAGTTCTTGGATTTGAGGAGATAAAGGAGTTGTATGATACAAATGTTGATTTTTATGAGGTGTGTAGAGAGTGGAGAACATTGAATCTATTAGATCAATTGATTAATATTGATGAGTATTTTATTCAAGAAGGTGTGTAGTTCAAAGGCATTCAATTGTCTATACCATTGATTTCTATAAGAGTTAATTTGATTAAGGAAAAGCATTATGGATGATTAATTGAACACTTTGGAATTGATAAGACGCTGCATCTTCTCAAAGACAAGTATTATTGGCCATAGATGTATAAGGATTTTTAGGTTGTAAGGATTTGTGCAATTTGTCAAGTTTCAAAGAGATTAAGTCAAAATATTGGATTTTATACACCTATTTATGTTCTTGAGAAACCTTGGAGTGACATTAGTATGGATTTTTCTCTTGGCTTACCTAAGACATCAAGAGGTTATGATTCAATATTTTTTGTTGTGGTAAGATTTTCTAAGATGACAAATTTTATACCATATAAGAAGACATTTGATGCAATGCATGTTATAGAGCTTTTCTTCAAAGAGAATGTTGGATTTCATGGATTATCAAGGTGCATTATCTTTGACTGATATAGTAAGTTTGTTGGTTATTTCTAGAAGACTTTGTCGAAGAAAATGAATAGTGAGTTAAAGTTTTATTCTTCATTGCATCCATAGACAGATGGATAGATAGAGGTTGTGAATAGAAGGTTGGGTAATTTACTGAGATGCTTTGTTGGGGTTGAACAGAGTAATTTTGATATGGTATTGGTACAAGATGAGTTTTCATATAATAATTTTGTGAGTAGAAGTACTGGGAAAACACCTTTTTCAGATTATTACTAGAGTGCAACCTAGAGGTATATTAGATTTGAGGGATATTGTTGGTGAAGGTAAGCTAAGTGTTGAAGGAGAGGTGTTTGATGATTTCATGAAGTCCTTGCATGAGGAAGTGAAATTGACGTTGGAATACAGTAATCTAAAGTATAAAGAGAATGAAAATAAGTCTAGAAGACATCATATTTTTTAAGTTGGTGATGAGGTGATGGTTTATTTGAAAAAGGCAAGATTTCCTATTGGTACTTATCATAAGTTTAAAATGGAGAAGTTTGGTCCTTGTAAAACCTTCAAGAAATTTGAAAGTGGTAATGCATATGAATTTCAGTTACCTGATGACATGGATATATCTCCTATATTTAAAATTTTTTATTTATATGAGTATCATGAGTTAGAAGATGGAATTTTTGCACTAAGTGATCATCCTAAGTAGTAGATTGAAGAGATTGAATAGATATTGGACCAAAGAGTTGACAAGAGAAAAAGAGGAGAGATTTACTATGAGTATTTGGTAAAATGGAAGAACAAACTAGTTAAAGATGCTACATGGATTTCTCAATATGAGTTGGATTCATCTTGGGTTGTGATTCCTTCATAATTTAGGAGAATCATTTCTTTCAACCCCACTTGTTTGATGCAGGAGCATCTTGGGTTGTCTTTTGTATCCTTCACAAGGTTGGTGTTTATGCCTAAATGTATGTCAAACTCTAGTGTTGGCCAAGTTTCTATTGCATTATTGGTCAAGTTTCAGTATTGGCTGAGTTTGAGTTAAGTATTGGTCGAGTTCTAGTGTGTGCCAAGTGCTAGTGTTCGTCAAGTGCTTTGTTGGTTGAGCCTATTTGGTGGTCATTTTTACTAATGCTCAATCATATCTTAGTTCTTCTTTGGATGAGTTTCTTTGTGGATTGGTTCCTTTGTGAGCTGACTTTTTTATTTAATTTGCAGTCTTGAATTTGATGTATGGATCGTGTCTTGTGATGTGTGTAGACTGTTATGTGATCAACCTTCTCTAATGTGAAGATATAGAATCTCCTATTAGTCATTTTGGCCAGTATAAATAAAGATTTCTAGGCTTAGATTAAGGAATTCTAAGAGAGAGAGTTTGATGAGGACTCCAATGATCATAGAGGAATAAGTTTAGGGCTTGATTTTTCAATGAGATCATGGATCTCAATTGTAACTTTTAAAAATTCTTGTTGGAAACAACCTGAAAGACCTTAAAATTGGACATGTTTTTCAATCATTTGATGAATAAATAAGATATTTTTGTTCCTTTCTCTCTCCTTGGTGTTGTTCTCTGTGTTTTTCTTCCATTGTGTTTACTCAGTAAGGTGATTTGATATTCAATTTTTCCTCTAGCCCTAATTAGTTGGCCTACCTTTGTGTCAAAGAAATCTAATGAACTTTGGTTTGGGCATACACTTATTGTGAAATACTTTATAAATTTTTGGAAGAAAATGTTATATCAAGAGAGGGGACAATATAGGAAATTTTGATCTTAGAAGTGATGAAGGTATATTTATTGGATATTCAATGAAAAGAAAAGAATATAAATGTTTTAATTATAGATTGAAAATAATAATTGAAAGCACAAATGTCAAAGTTGATGAAAAAATCAGAATACAAGAGAGGATGCTTGACTATGATTATAATAATGAAACATGTGATATCAAAGGTCTAACAATCAAAATACAAAACAAGAATTATCCTATGAAATTGGTAATGATTTGCAAATTGATGAACAAAGAGAGGAACCAAGACTTGAAGTCAAAGAAGAAAAACCAACACCATAACATAGAATACCAAGATATGTGGAAAGGAATCACCCTAAGAAACAAATAATTGGAAGCACAAACAAAGGATTTTGGCAAGAGATCAGGTAAGAGATGATTTTTGTTTTTTAATAACAAAAGTTGAACTTGAGACTATAGAAGAAGCATATAAATATGAATATTAGATAAAGGCTATAAGGGAAGAACTTGATTAGATATAAAAGAACAAGATATGGGAATTGTTTCCTAGACCTAAAGATAATAATATTATTGGCACTAAGTGGGTATTCAGGAACAAGATGAATGAACAAGGAGAAATGGAAAAAAACAAGGAAAGATTGGTATATAAAGGATATTCACAACATGAAGGAATTGATTTTGAAGAAACTTTCACCCTTATTAAAAGACTTAAAGCAAGTAAGAATGGTTTTAGCATATGCATCCAACAAGAATTCCAAATTATATTAGATGGATGTCAAGTCAACATTTTTGAATGGAGAACTTGAGGAAGAGATTTACATTGGACAAACTAATGGCTTTCCATTGACTGAAGACAAAAACATGGTTTGTGTACTAAGAAAGGATTTGTATGGATTAAAGAAAGCACCTAGAGCTTGGTATTCAAGATAAGAAAAATACATGCAAAGCTTTGGATTCAAGAAAGGTAATTCAAACAATAACATGTACTTAAGACAAAATTTGGATGGATTACTGATTATTGAAGTAATTGTTGATGATAATATCTTTGGAGGCAACGATGAGGCTAGTGAAAAGATTTAAGAGGAAATACAGAGTGAATTTGAGATGAGGATGATTGGTGAGATGAAATATTTCTTGGGATGAAAATAGCTTAGAATAAAGATGAAATTTTTATACCACAAACAAAATATCTCAAAGATCTATTGACAAGGTTTGGATTGGAAAAATGTTAACTAGTTGGTGTTGTTAGATATCTGAGAGTGGGGGTGAATCAATTATATCCATTTATCCTACAAGGCTTTTAAATAATTTAGTATCAATTCAAACTTCATAAAAAATAATATGGTAATTACATTCAACTTCTCAAATCAAACTTATATCAACTTTACTTCAAAATGCTATCTCACTGTTCTTACTTATACCAAGTATCAGAGTAATAACTTAGCTTATACTGAGTTGTAAGATAAAATAAATAGCATGAAAATAAACTTTTCAACATATAAGCATTCACACATTTGATACCAATAAGTAATGTGGAAAATCTGTAAAGGGAAAAATCACTTGGGAATGAACAACCCAAAAATTTCATTCTTTTGAAATGAGCTCTGCTAGAAGCCAACCTTGTTAAAGGTTACATGCACATTTTTAGTGTGACTTGGTCAGAGGATTTTCAAAAAAGTTCATCTAGACCTTATCAATCCTTGACATTACTAAATAGTGGCTTTCTCTAAAGGAATTATGAACATCACTAATTGGTACTACTATATAGGATTTCAAAGACTTGTTAGGCCCACTCAATTAAGAGATTTTATCTTCTATAATGATAAGAAAGTATAAATTAAGTGATCAATTAAGTTTAGTACTACCTTGATTTTTTAGATCTCTTCTTCGCTTAGTTTCTTTGTTTCGATCTCTTACTAGATGATTTACACCTTGTTCTTCTTTCTTTCTTCTTCAACAAAAATTATTGCACAATCTACACTCTATTAGAAACCAAAAACAATCTTGTTCATCTCCTTGAATATGTAACTTCTCCATTCTAGACTCTTATAGAGCTTTTTTGCTTAATCATGATTATAGATCTCATATTCAATGAATTTAATCACTCAAAAAATAAAACTTCCTTGAACTTTGTGTTCATCTCCACTCTATTAAATCTCCTTCATTTGATCTTCATTAAATTTCTTTGGTCATAGATCTTGTAACTAACTTTGACTTTATCCTTTGAATTTTTTGAGCATTCTTAATTTTCATCAAAATTTAGGCTTAGATTAATGTTTTCTTTTGTTCTTCACATTCAAGCTTGGTGACCACTATAAATTTAATTGGGTCATATATCACTCAGTTAAAATTGAAATTACTCAGTTAACACTAAACTTTTAATCTTCCTTTCCAAGAACTCAGTGACAACTATAGTAACTTGGTTAATACTGTATCTCTTCTTTCATTAACAATACACTTATGAAATTCGTCACAACATTACACGATTGTAAAACAATCAGACCAACATTATACTATCACCATCCAATCCATTCAAGTACCCATTGAATACCAAAACTTATTAACTCATTCATCTTCATACTTTCTTCAAATCCTTTTCATCAATCAAATGATATGGTACTCTACTAAATTAGCATAATGTCTGACTAACTAAGGCTTGACATCAATGAAAAATAATAATGGATATGACTCTTTTACATATAATAACAACATTATTATTTAGGGCTAACGATCTCCCCCGTTGGAATTGATGACAACACATAAACATAAGATTTTACATTACAAAATCCCTCTAGCTTTATTCAAGTACTCTGCAACTAATTTCAACATTGGATTCACTTGATATGTATCTTCAACAACTTTATCTTCACAAATTATGCCCTTTAGGTATACTTCTCTTTTCGAATTCTCTCCCCCTTAGTTGTTGATTTCATCTTCACTGATTTTCTACTTATTACTTCACATCTTTAGCTCTTCTCCACTATTGACAACAATGTTAAAGGTAAATATAAGTTCCTATGTGAAACTTATAAAACCTTGTGGTAATACATTGTACCTTGCATGTATTGTATATATCAGTTTCATCACAATCACTCACATATCTTTAGAAAAAAGTTCCTAAAGAGTGAACTCTTACATCAACCACACAAAAATATATTTGATCATCCATGAATTGATGCAACATACATTTTTGCTTAGTGAATCATGGATAATGGAATGACCCCTAACTTACCTCTTAGTTACTCAAAATCACCCTCAAGCAATGGCTTAGTAGATCATCCATGAATTGATGCAACATACATTTTTTCTTAATGAATCATGGATAAGGGAATGACCCCTAACTTACCTATTAGATACTCAAAATCACCCTTAGGCAATGGCTTAGTAAATATGTCTACAATTTGTTCTTTAGATTTCACATATTTAATACTTACTTGCTTCTCTGTTACTTGCTCTCTCAAGTAGTGATACTTGATAGACATAAGTTTAATTTTTTCATGTGTCACCAAATTATTGGATATGTTTATTGCACTAGTGTTATCGCAATAAATAGTAATAGGCTCAGTTACTTCTTCTTGTGTTCCTTCCAATGATTGCTTAATCCAAATAATATTAGAATGGTTAATTGTAGCAACAACATACTTAGCTTTAGGTCGTTCTATGTAGATTTCCTCTTTCAAGTATTCCATCTAGAAATGTTGGCTTAGCATCCATTTAATATGCCTTGAATTTCTTGTAAGTAGCATAAGCCAACAAAGTTCTAACTCATTCTAATCTAGCAAAAGTGGCAAAAATTTCACCATAGTCAATTCCTTCTTCATGGGCATAACCTTTGCAAATTCATCATTCTCATTCAATTTATTTATGAAAATCCACTTTGTTCCAGTATGATCAATCCAGGTACTAGTGTCTATGTTTTATTTTTCTCAATTTGATCAATCTCTTCATTCATAGTATTAATCACATCTTCATTTTCAAGTGCAACTTTCACAATTCTTAGTTCAAACTCAGCAATCAAACATGTACTATCCTTCAAATTACTTATTGTCATGAATCCAACACTTTCATCTCCAATGATTTGCTAAGGTGAATGGTATTTTCTCACATATTTTTCTAGCACAAGTTTTGTTCTCTAATTTCCAACATTATCTTCACTCGGTTGGACTTAACATCATGTTCATATTTTTCTATCTATGACTCAGGTCTACAGGTTGATGCCCAGTGGCTCTTTGATGTTGATCAGTCTTATGGAAAAAGCATCATCATATACATAGAAAAATTTGTTGTAATCATTTGGCTCCTTTTTACTTTCCTCATTGTTCTTGTCTACAAACTCATCAATTCTTACATTTGCACTTTCAATCATTGTGTTAATAGCCTTGTCCAAATATTTATAAGCCTTTCTCTTAAAAGAATAACCAAATAAAATAACTTCATCACCATTAGAATAAAATTTACAATTCATTGGATCTTTATGAATGTAAGATCTACTTCCAAATATCTTGAAATATCTCACATTAGGTGTATGACCATACCAGAGTTCATAAGGCATTTTATTTGTTCCTTTCTTAAGTTGAAATCTATTGAGTATAAACTATAGTGCTAATGGTTTCTCTCTAGAACATTTGAGCAACTCCTTTTTCAATCACTAGTGTTCTTGCACAATCAACAATTGACCTATTACTTCTTTCAACAACCTCATTTTGTTGTGGTGTCCTTAGTGCTAACAACTATCTTTTATTTCATGCTCAACATAAAATTTAGTGAATTCAACATACAAAAACTCACCACCTCTATCAGATATCAAAAATTTCAATTATTTACCAATCTTTTTGTCAACTTTGTCTTTATACCATTTAAACATATTAAAATCATGTAACTTCAACTTCATAAATTTGATAGTCATCATCCTAGAACAATCATCAACAAACAATATGAAATATCTATCACTATAATAACTTTCTACTCTTATTGGTCCACACAAATAACTATGCACTAATTCCAAAATATCATTAGAAGTATGTGTCTTACTTGAAAATCTTAAGTCATCTTACTGAGATAATATTGTTTGCAAATAACATTCTTAGGTTTATGCAAATTCGGTAAGCTTCTAAGTCTTCTCTTTCTAGTGACCTTTACCATATTCTCAAAATTGACATGACATAACCTCTTATGCGATAACCACACATATTCTACTTTTGCAAATAAGCAGGTATCAACTAGAGGATCAAGATAAAATAGATTACCTTTTGTTTTCTCACTAGTGGCAATCAAATTTATATTGTCATCATAAACATTGACCTTCTTGTTCTAAAATTCCATCTTGTGACCTATATTATTCAACTAAGAAACACTCAACTAATTATATTTTAGACCTTGTACTTAATGTGCATTATCACATCTATTTTTTTGATTCAGCATCAATGAACCTCTACCTTTTATTGGACATGTAATATCATTCCTTAATTTAATAGTTCCATCATCACATTCTTCAAGCTTGTCAAACTTACTAATATCTCCAAACATATGATGTGAGCATCCACTATCAATGATCCATGTATCATTCTTACTAACATGTGAAATATGAGCTTTCTCATCCTCATACCTTTCCTCATTAGGGTCTTCTTTAATAACAACATAAACCACTTCTACTCCATCTTTATAATCCTTAGTGCTTGACTCAGTGTGCTCTTCCTCAACAATGAAACATACTTTACTCCCTTTGTCCATGTAGTATTTGTTATTTTTGTATTTATAATCTTTCTTATCATTTCTATCACTCTTTCTATTGTTAGGACATCTTGCAAAAATATGACCTACTACATTTCACTTAAAATAAGTTTACCTTTGAATTTACCTTTACCTCTTGGTAACCTCCTTGCAAGAAATACTTCAATGTCATCCATATCATCTTTTGATTTTGACTCACTTTCATCTTCATTGCTCTTTTCCTTCTTTGAACTACCAATGTTTAGAGAAGTCTTGAAATCATTCCCAAGTGTAGGCACACTATTATCAAAATTACTTACTTCAAATGTAGTCAAACGACCAACTAAACCATAAAGTGTAAGAGCATTACCAGACATAGCTTTGACTTCCTAAATTGTAGAAACTTTAATAGAATAAATAGGTAAGAGAGTTATGAGAACCTTACTTACAACTTCAGTATCACTGATATCTCATCCAACAGCTTTGACTGCACTCACAACTTCCTTGATTTGGTTCACATACTACACATCATTCTTACCTTCTTTCATTCTCATGCCATCATATTTGCCTCAGACTTTCTTCTCTTTCTCTCAGTACATTTTAATCTACACCATTTACAAGTGAAAACTTGTCCCACGTTTCTTTAATATTAGTATAGTTATTGACATCATCAAACTTGGCATCATTCAAGGCAGATGTAATCTCAATCATCAAACTATTATATTATTTCTTATGAACCATCTCTTTTATAGTCGTAGGAGGGGTAGGAGAAACATATGCATATTGTATCCATTGTGTAGCATTGTCTTCAATTCTAGATAAATGTAGCCTCATTCTATTTCTCCATGAGGATAAGTTCTCCTTGTCATCTTTAGTATCTTACTCTTATACATCTTTAGATCTTTAGTTCAAGTCCCTTCAAACTTCTTTCTTCAAGCACTAAGCTCTGATACCAATTTTTAGATAACTGAGAGGGGTAGTGAATCAATTATATCTAGATATCCTAAAAGCCTTTTAAAATAATACAGTATCAATTCAAACTTCATAATCTTTCACAACAATAACTCGGTAACTACATTTAACTTGTCAAATCAAGCTTATATCAATGTTACTTCAAATTGTTATCTCATTGTTCTTACTTATACCGAGTATCAAAGTAACAACTTAGCTAATACCAAGTTGCAACATCAAACAAATAAAATCAAAATAAACTTTGCAACACATAAATATTCACACATTTGACACATATATTTAACATTGAAACCCTATAAAGGGAAAAGCCACCTAAGAATTGACAACTCAAACATTTCACTTTTCTAAAGTGATCTCTACTATGATCCAACCTTGTTAAAGGTTACATGCACATTTTTAGTGTGACCTAGTTAGAGGATTTTCACCAAATATCATCTAGACCTTATCACTCCTTATCATTACTAAAGAATGGTTTGCACTAAAGGACTTACAACCATCACTAATCAATGCTACCATATAGGATTTTAAAGACTTTTTTGGTCCATTTGATTAAAATATTCTATCTACTACAATTATAAGAAAGTAAAAATCAAGTGATCTATTAGGTTTAGCACTACCTTTCTTACTCAGATGTCTACTTCACTTGATTTCTTCCTTTTGATCTTTACTGGTTGATTCACATGCTTTCACTATCACTTTGGACTTTCTCTACTTGATATTTTCGCTTATGTTATGTTTGGTTCACCTTGTTCTTATTTCTTTCTTATTCAACAAAAATTCTTTCACAATCAATGTTGTATCAACAATATTAGTAACCAAAAAAAATCACATTCATCTTCTTAAATAGGTAACTTCATCATTCCAGACTCTTCCATATTTTTTTGCTTAATCACAATTGTAGATCTCAGGTTCAACAAATTTAGTCACTCAAAAAATATAACTTCCTTGAAATTTGAGCTCATCTCCATTATGTTAAACCTCTTTCATCATTTTTTCATTAAACTTATTCAATTGTAGGTCTTGTAACTAATTTTGACTTCATCCTTTGAATTTTTTGAACATTCTTAATTTTTTGTCAAAAGTCAGCCTGAGATTAATCTTTTCTTTTTTTCTCAATATTCAAGTTTTATGAACACTACAAATTTACTTGGGAAATACATCACTTGATTACCATTGAAATTACTCAGCTAACACTAAACTTTAACTCTTCCTTGTCAACACTCAGTGACAACTGTTGTAACTTAGTTAATACTATATCTCTTCTTTCATTGACTAAAAAGTTATCAAATTCATCACAACATTACATGATTGTAAAAAAAACAAATCAACATTATACTATCACCATCCAATTCGTTCATGTATCCATTGAATATTGACACTTATCAACTCTTTCATTGTCATATTTTCTTCAAATCCTCTAAATCAATCAAATGATATGGTACTCTACTAAATTAGCTTAATGTCTAACCAACTAAGTCTTTACATCATTGAAAACATAACAAATGATATGACTCTTTTAAATACAATAAAAGCATTGTCAGTGAGGGCTAATAGGTGCACCTATGGTTACAGGTTGCAAAGTTTCAAGTAAAGATGAATCTATTAGTGCAATGCAAACAAAGTATAGATCAATGCTAGGAGGATTAAAACACCTAACTCATACAAGATCATATATAGATAATGCAGTTGGTATTGTGGTTAGATTCTGGGAAAATTATAAAGAGACATTTATTAGATGTAAAGAGGATATTTAGGTGTTTGAAGGGCACATCTAATTTTAGATTATGGTATGACAGATCACATGGTTTCACTTTATGTGGATACATTGATGCATGTTGGGAAGGAACTATTGATGGCATGATGAGTGTTAGTGGTGGATCATTCTTCTTGGGAGGAAGATTGGTTTCATGGTTAACCAAGAAACAAAAATGTAGTTCATAATTTACAACAAAAGAAGAGTATGCAGCTGCAACAAAAAAATATTAATAAAATCATTTGGATTAAGTAGATGTTGTAGGATATATGTATTGAGTTTCTAGAACCTATTATTATTCTTTGTGATAACATAAGCATAGTTAGTATGTCAAAGAGTCTAGTAATACATTCAAAGACTAAACACTTTTCTATAAAGTGTCACCTTTTAAGAGAGAAGGTAGTAGAAAAGGAAATCAGATTGTAGTATGTCAACACAAAGGAAATAATAGAAAATATTTTTACAAAACCATTGGCTAAAGATACTTTTGATTGCCTTAGAATCATGCTCAAGGTAATTCTTCAACCTACTTCAGAGGAATTGATAAAAGATTACACTAGTTGAATACTATTCACAACACTTTTTCATACACCTGGACTAGATATGTGGTGATGCTCTCATGAGGGAGTAGTCCCTTTGGAAAGAGTTATTGAGAACTCTTGAGCAATGACTTGTATAATAGTGTCTGTTGGCACTTGGCATTTGTACAGATAATTTTGAAGATGATTTTAATAATGAGAGCACTTCACATTCTTAGATCTGCATAATGTAACCTTTTTCATTGATGTCAGTTGGGAAGAAGTATACATAAAAAACTCATATATGAATTGGGGAGAACTTTCAGAGAATAGTATACGAATGTGAGAGAGATTCAGAGGATAGATTGATATTTCTTGGATTGATGGTTTTTCATCATATGTTGTCATCGATACCAAAGGGGGAGATTATTATCATTAATTTTGAGGGGATATTTTTAGCATGGGTGGAAGATATTGTTGAGTGGTTGGAACTTGGATTGATTTCTTATGTGTTGCATTCATGACATGGTTTTTCATTGATGTCAGCATATATGTATTCAAGTCTATGTTAGACACTATTACAGTATAACACAAAGGAATATTTGATCAATGAGAATAGAATGTGAAGAGTTAAGCTATGTGATCTTAGAGTCATGTTCATAAATTTCCTTAGATGCTACATCTATGTTCATATAAAGTTTTCTAAAGGATTGCATAAGTTAGAATTGGATATGTAAAGACTAGTCATAGGTTAGTGTGCAAGAAATAGTCTATTGGTAAATAAATTGTATTTTTTGAGTGAGATGGAATTTAATTGAGAGATATTTGATAGTGATTAAGGACATGTTCATAATGGTATGTTCAAGGTATCATATTTTAGAGATGATTTTGTGGAGGTCATTGAAGAGTAACATGTGATATATTCACTATCACTCAACTTTTTGGTTGTATTCTTTTGGGATGTGTAAATGCAATGTAATGTGTATTGCAATATCTTAATGAGGTCCTATATATTTAATTATACATTTGGGAATCCTCAAGGGTGACTCAAATAGTTATTAGGAAAAGGTATAAAGGAAAGGTTATTTCCTTGGTTGTAAGTGTCATTGTGTGGAATTGTGTTTGTGTTGATGTTGAGGATGTGAATTTGATCATAGAAGAGCAGTAGATGATGATGAGATTGTGTTGAGAACATCAAAGGAACTATATAGAAAAGAAGGTTTCTATAATAGTTAGTTCACAAATGGAAATTTTATCCTATAGATATATTTTGTGAAATAATTTTGAAGCAATTTGGACAATGGGTTCGATTGTCTCCACCTTAGCTCCTAACTAGGTTGGAATCTTCTAGCAGGGATTCAAAGTCTCCTAACATGGACTCAAATGTATTGATTGTATATAATTGACTCCTAACAAGGTCATATCCTTATACAATGAAATTTTATATTAGTGCATCATCTTGTACACATTATTCACATCAGAGTTTTCCTACTTAACATATCTTATGTTACTGTGCATGTTTCTTATCTTATGGTGGTTGCATATAGTGGTTATTGGAATTGAATTTAATAAGGTTAGTTTGAGTTTTAATATGCACAAAACTAATTCACCCCCCCACCAGTTGTGTTGGTGGACTTTACTTTCAACAAGTTATTACATACCAAGCATGTAACATTGAACTGCCACTCCCTTCTAAGAGACTTTAATGTTTGGACCGGTGATGTAGAAACATTGAATTTAATTAACATTCTTCATCTTTGTGTCCATATTTATTGCATATATACCAATATCCATTAAAACTAACAAAATTGGATCTACTACTAGGTCTAGATCTGCATTCATAAGTGGTATGACCATACTTATGAAAATTATAGAAATGACCCTCAAAAGAATAAGGTTTATTCACTAGTTTTCTCCTACACACATTTGCAATATGACTAGGCTTACCATAGTTATAACAAGTGTGTTTGTTAGGTTTCTAACAAAAAGAATTTGATCATTTTCTGGCTTCTTAGGTTTAAATTTGGACGACTCGGTGATAACAAATATTCCTTGGCCTGTGGAACTAAGACTAGTTGTGTCATTGTGTCTTCTTTCAATCTTCAATTTTCATCAATATTTTGCAATATTTGACTATATTGTTTCCTATTTCATTTTCCTCTTTCTTAGTTCACGATTCCTTCTTCAAATTCTCATTCTCCTCTTTAAGTCTTTCATTTTCACTTGTAATTTGGGTTTTCTCCTCATTTTTTGGATGAAGGTGCACATGTAGGATAACATTCTCTTGAGATATACGAAAAAATTAGTTCTCCTTTCCTCCAATGCATCCTCAACAACTTTATTTTCATCTTCTATAGTTTTCCTCAATTCTTCAACTAGTATTTTCCTTTCAAAATCTTCACACATCCTGATGGACTAACTTTCAAGCTCTCTTTTCAGATTTACAACTTTTTATTTAAGCTTATAGTTCTTATTCATCAAATTTGTAAGTGTTTCCTCATATTATTCGTGTTGGAAATATGAGAGGAGCAACTGAAAGGGTAGGGGTGAATCAATTACCACTAAAATAAATCCCAGATCCCTTAGATGTCAATACAAAACATAAACTTTAATAAAACTATTGCAACAACTCTGCCTCTACTATAGACTTAGAAATGTAGTTCTACTTCTTATTTTTCCAAGACATTAGTCTTTTACCAAGAAAGAATGCTCCACCACTGGTGCTCTTCCTATCATCAACACTTCCCACCCAATTAGCATCAGTGAAGGCTTTCAAATCTAAATTTCCTCCTTTCTTGTACCATAATCCATAGTCTTTAGTACCCTTCAGATACCTCATGATTCTCTATATTTCCATCATATGATTTTATTTAGGATTTGCTGAGAATCTTGCCACCGTACCAACTACTAATGCAATATCAAGCCTTATATGCACTACATATTGTAGTTTTCCAATCATTGATCTATATGTGGTCTAATCTACCTCCTTGGAATCATCATTTTTGGAAAGCTTATGTCTAGTAGACATAGGTGTTCCAACTGGTCGTGAATTCTCCATTCCAAACTTCTTCAATATCTCCTTGATATACTTAGATTGAGTAGTGTAGATACCATCTTTCTTCTATTGAATTTGTAATCCAACAAATAATTTTATCTCTCCAAACATAGACATCTCAAATTACTTACTCATTTCCTCTAAAAAATCTTTGAACAAATCATCATGTCTAGTAAATAATGTGTCATCCACAAAAAATTATGCCAACATAATCTTCTTGTCTAGTCCTTTGTCCTTTTAAAACCAATCTTCATCAAGTAGTTATGAAGTCTTTCATACCAAGCTCTAGGATCTTGCTTGAGAACATAAAATGCTTGGTGCAACTTGCAAACCATATCCTTTTTGCTAGGATCTACAAAAGATTTAAGTTTCTCTATGTAGACTTCCTCTTCAAGAATTCCTTTCAAGAATGTAGATTCACATCCATCTAATAAACCTTAAATCTTTTATGTGCAGCATAAACAAGTAAGGTCCTAACACCTTCTAATCTTGCAATAGGATAATTATTTTCACCATAATCAATACCTGCTTCTTGAGAATAACCTTTGCATACTAACGTTTCTTTGTTTCTTGAAACTTCTCCACCTTCATTCATCTTATTTTTGAAAACCCACTCTGTGCCAATTACATTCTTATCCTTGGGTCTAGGAACAAGAGTCCAGGTCTTATTCCTTTCTATATGTTATATCTCTTCATTCATTGGTTCAATCCAACTTTCATCAACCAAAGCATCTTTAAGTGATCTAGGTTCAAATTCAGTAAGCAAACATGTACCTTTCAATTTGCTTCTTGTCATAGTTTCATCAGACTTGTCTCCAATGATATGATCAGGTGCATGGTTCTTTCTGACCTATCTTGCTAATGCAAGTACTTTGGATTTAGAACTTTTTTTCACTTGCCTCACTATGATTTTCTGCATCATGTTCAAGTCCCACTGTCTATAACTTGGGTCCTTCAAACTCAGTTTTCTTTGGCTGCAACTCAGTAGCCTCTGACTATGACTTGAGTCCTTCATACAGTAACTCAGGTTGCACTAGATGCAACTGGTATGCTTCTAGAGATTTTGGGGACTTGGGAGGTGAAGTTTGTTGACTTCCAATTGGATTTTTCAGTGTATCAGGTTCAAATTAAATGAACTTTCTGTAATCTTTAGGTTCTTTGCTACTCTCTTCTTCACTATTTTCTACAAATTCATCAATTTTCACATGTGCAGTTTCTATGATCTTATGAGTAGTCAGATTCAAACATTTATATGGTTTACTTATGTTGGAGTATCCTAATAATATGCCTTCATCACCTTTGACATCAAACTTACCTTTCCTAGTCTCTTTTAGAATATAACATTTTCTACTAAATATTTTCAAGTAACTTACATTAGGTTTGTAGCCATAACATAGTTCATAAGAAGTTTGATTTGAATCTTTCTTCAGTTGTACTATGTTCAAGGTATGCACTATTGACTAATTGCTTCCTTCCAGTATTTGATGATTCTTTTCTATCATCAAGGTTCTTGCACAGTCCATGATTGATCTATTTTCTTTCAACTATACCATTATGATGTGGTGTACTAGGGGCTAGTGCTTGTCTTTTGATTCATCCTTTAGTGTAGAATTTAATGAATTGATTATAAATGAATTCACCTCCTTTATCTAATCTTAAACATTTTAGCTTCTTTCTTGTTTCCTTCTCTACATTTTCTAGATACCACTAAAACTTTTGAAAAGCTTCAAACTCATCTTTTAGATACATTACATTAATCATTCTAGAATAATCATCAACAAAAAGAATAAAGTACTTATCTCCATTATAGCTCTCAATTCCAATATGTCCACAAAGGTCTATATGAACCAACTCCAAGACTTCTTGAGAATGATAGTTCTTGCTCTTGACACTTGTAATGCCCATCTTACCAATTTGACAAATTTTCCATAGGCCCATATCAGGTTTCCTCAAACTAGGAATACCTCTCACTCTTTTGTTTTTGCTTATCTTGACCATATTATAAAAGTTCACATGACACAACCTCTTACACCATAACAAACCTTCTTCTACTTGAGAAATGAAACATGAACTTTCACTAAGATCTAGGTAGAATAAGTTACCTTTTGTTTGGTTACCAAACCTAACTAGATTTCCTTTTCCATCTAGCAGCTTGGCCTTCCCATTCATGAATTCTACCTTTAATCCAATGTTATTCAACTATGCCACTCTCAGTAGATTATGCTTCACTCCTTCAACCCAATAAGCATTATCACATCTAAGTTCATTGGTTAGTGAGATGCAACCTTTTCCCTTTATGCAACATGGTTCATTGCTTCCAAATCTTACACTTCCACCATCATAGTATTCCATATATTCAAACTTTATTTTGTCACCAATCATATGATGTGAACAACCACTATTAATAATCCATGTATCATTTTTTTCTAACATGAGAGATAAGTACCATTTTATCTTCTTGATCATCAGATTCATCTTTTACAGCAATATAAACCATTTTATCATCATCACTATTTGAATCTTTATCCATAAATCAAGACTTCTTACCTTTATCTTTATAGTCCTTGTAGTTTTTGAAATCCTTCTTGCCTTTGTACTTGCTCAATGTTGTTCTTCTTTTCTTCCATGTCTTCTCTATTTGGAAAGCTTGCAACAATGTGACCAACTTCTTCACAAGAAAAGAAGATGAAAGGAATTTTACCCTTGTACTTTTGTTTACCTTTGGGATGCCTTCTTACAATTAATGCTTCAATGGCTTCAAGATCACTATCAAAAATATCTTCATCTTCACTTTCAGGTTGTTTTCCTTTAGACCTTTTAGCTTTCTTCTTGAGTGACAACTTCTCTTCAAATGCATACTCAAGATTTCTAGAACTAGGAACATAATTGTCATAGTTATCTAGCTCAAATGTAGTCAATCTTCCAACTACTACATCCAATATTATATCATTCTTTAGATTGCATCTCATCTCTTGAATTGATGATACTCTTATTTCATATATAGGAATAAGTGTTTTGAGAAACTTACTTACCACTGTCTCATCATCAATCTTTCCTCCTGAGGCTTTGATTGCACAAACACTGGCTTTGATTCTATCAGTGTACTTTGTAATGTTCTCATATTCTCTCATCTTTATTTGATCAAATTGTCCTTTGTGACTTTCAGCTTTGGCTCTTCTTACATTATCATCTCCTTCATAGATGGCTTTCAGCTTGATCCACATCTCATAGGCAATACCACAATCTTTGATTTCATCAAATTAGGCCTAGTTGAGAGTTGAAGCAATATCAATCATCATAATGTTATGATTCTTCTTCTCTGCAATTTCTTCAACAGTCATAGTTCTAGCATGTGTCACATACTTGGAGTTAAGATATTTCAAAACTGAATCACTGATGGTTGTTAAATGTAACTTCATAAGTTTTTTCCATGCATTGAAGTTATCTCTGTTCAAATTAGGAATCTCCCTTATGTAAGACATCTTGATCTTTAGCTTAGGTCCTTGAAACCTTTTCTACAAGTACCAACAGCTCTGATACCAATTGTTGGAAATATGAGAGGAGTAATTGAGAGGAAAGGGGAGGGGTGAATCAGTTACCACTAAGATAATTCCCAAATCCCTTAGATGTCAATACAAAACATTAAATCTAATGAAACTATTGCAACTCAGTTAACACACAGGCACTCAATTAACACTAGCACTATGTTGTAACTTGGTGACCACTGAAATAACAATTGTTGACAAATACTAAACATGCAGAACTTTTTGATATTATCTATGATTATTCTTCATTAACTTAGTTGCATGTACAAAAGAAATAGCATGAACACAAGTGACACCAAGATTTAACATGGAAACCCAATTTGGAAAAAACCACCAATTACAAAATTTAGTTAATGATTTTCACTCTTTTGAAGTGAGTCCTGTTAGGAACCAAAAATGTTAAAGGTTACAAAACACACTATTAGGTGTGACCCTATAAGAGGATTTAATCACCCTGTTAGGAGTGGCCTTGTTAAAGGTCTTTAGATACTTCAATCTAAAAATGCCACCTTATTAGAGGATTTACAAATAGTTGTTAAGCCAACTTTTCTAAGAGATTTAATTCACTACTACAATGGTTAGAGAGTAACAATGATATGATCTAATTTCTGATGCAACTATATTGCTGATTTCATATCTCAATTCTAACTCGAATACTTGATCTTTTCTGCTCGAATGTATCTTTGTAGCTCCTCAAGGATATTCTTCTTATCTTTCTAATTCGCTTCCTCTTAGCATCTTCTATTTTTCCATACACTCACACTCATTCAATCCTCAACTTGACCTTATATCATACACATTGTCAAGTTGGCTTGAATACATCTTAGAATAATCAATATTTATCTCCTCAATTGGATAGAACCAACAAAAAAATCAATTAAACTCAATATGCCAAAACTAGAAAATCCTTCGTTAGCCGAGCTTGCTTAGTAGACACTAACTTAGAAATGATTTTCTTGTGTTAACCAAGTGAAATCGGTTAACACTACATCTTCGCTAACTTACTTTGGTAACCAAGCGAGCTCAATTAACATTGGTTTCATCCAACTTTCCTTCATTAACCGAGTGAGCTTGGTTAATACTCAACTTCTGCTAACTTATCTTCAACGCCTAAGTGAACTTGGTAGACATTGTCTTTTGAACTTGGCAAATACTGGAATGCTCGGAAGACATAGGAAACTATCTTCATCATCTGAGTGAGCTTGGCATACACTGACTAGTAAAGACATGAAATTTTGTGTAACATTAAAGACAATATACAATTGATCAATTATTTTCAACAATCTCCCTCTTTGGCATTGATGGCAACACAACATGTCATAATACAATGAAATTCTAGGGAAAAGCAATAGTAAGGTTAATATCCTTAGTTTCATTCTAATTCTCATCTATGAGAACTCCCTCTATCAGTGTGAACTCTCTCTAACTTGAATTTTCTCCCTCTGTCAGCAAACTTTGTTTTCAACATCTTCTTCTGATAGCAAACCTCTGTCCTTTGATATCAGACCAAGTTCATCCTCTTTGACATCTCTGACTAATATATGACTAAACTCTCCCTCTTTAATATCTTCAAGCAAAATTTTTGTAATATGACACACACAACTATCCCTTTTTAGAAAATTTCTATGAATATGACAACAAACTCTCCTTCTTTGACATCTTTATGCCAAAGACAATATTCAGTGAATGTCAATGTACCTAATGTACAGATTCATATGCAATCTTCCATTTCAATACTACATCAACTTGACTATTCTTCAACATGCTCTGGTTGATTCATCACTAAACTTCATTTAGTGAGCTTCAGATAGAGGAATGACCCCTAACTTTCCTCTTAGATATAAATATGCATCCTTAGGTAATGGCTTGGTGAATGTCTACAATTTGTTCTTTAGTATTCACATATTCCAATCTTTCCTCTTTGTCTTGCACCAGTTCTCTCAAAAAATGGTATTTTATTGCAATGTGCTTGGTCTTGGTATGCATCACAAGATTCTTTGATATATTAATTGCACTTGTGTTATCACAAAAGATAACCACTAGATCCTTGATTTCTACTTTCATACCTGTCAACAGTTGCTTGAGCCAAACAAAATTGGAACAATTAATTGGAGTAACTGAGAGGGGAGGAGTGAATCAATTACAACTAAAGTAAATCCAACACTTCAGACATGCCACCTTTAGATAATTTGATGAATGTAGTCTTGAATTTCATTTAACTTCTTAATAAGTTCTCTCCTTATTTTGATTTATTTCCTCAAATTTTCCTGCAGCTCATTGGTCATCTTGTTTTCATTTTCAAGTTGCTTCTTATATCTACAATTCTCCACAAATGTGGATATTTTCCTCAAGATTTTAGACTTATTACCAAGACCACTAGATTTATAATATCATTTTTTTGTCCCAAGGGATCAAATTACTTGGGTGGGGGGGGCAGGGCGTGGTGGGTGAATCAATAATCAACTAATCAAACACCTTTTCAACCTTTAAATCCTTGTCACAAGAATAAATTAATAGCAACAAATGAAAACTTAAATCACATAAACACATCCAAAAAAATTGACACAAAGATTTGGTTGAGTGGAAATCCAATTTAGGAAAAATTTGAGGTGAGGTTTGGTACCTACAAATTTTGCACTCTTTTGAAGTACAACCTATGAGGAGCTTAACCCTGATAGGAGTTTACAAAAACACTGCTAGTGCCACCCAGTTAAGGGGCTTACCTATAACCTTATTAGGAGCTATACCTTTGTTAGGAGTAGCCTTGTTAAAGGACTTATAAAACTAATTAAAGTTCCACCCTATTAAACGATTTACAATATAGGACCTATTAGGATCCACCTAGTTAAGGGATTTCACCGTTGTAACCGTTAGAGAATAACATAAAGAATGATCTATATAATAACACTACCTCTTATTGATTAGATCCACTAAAGATCAAACACCAATCACAAGATACTAAAGTCTACCCTAGCCTAGTCACAACTTGCACTCTTCAACTGCACTTGTTCAACCATGATCAAAAATTAAAATTGTTCAACTTTATATTGAACTTTTAAGTCAGCCATCTTAATCAAGCCGTAAGTTTAGAATAGATATGAATTTCAAATATCTTTCTTAGATCCAACACTCTACAGTACAAATTTAAAAATATAAACCACCTTTCCAAGGTTTTTCTAACCAAAATAATGTTTTACATAAAAATTTGTGTGAAGAAGTCAAACACATTTTGACAAAAAAATACACTTCCTCTAGGATCTTTTTCATACACTATCATCAAGCAATGTGATGCTAGATCATCGCCTCTAATCATGAAGATAAATCAACATGTTGTGATTAACTCAACTAGAGCCATTGGAACCTCAACATCGATCATTGATAATGAATTTTTTAACCATTACCCAAGAAGACAAAGCACTTCAATCTATTTAACAACTCTCTCTTTTCTCACAGATCACTTATCCTTCACAAGGGTCACACTAATGAGTTTTTGTCAAAACCATATTATCTAAATAATTTTATTTACTTTTTTCTCTAATTTATCCATATAACTCATCATGGATTTGATAAACCGATCAAATCACTTATCAATTGGCAATAACTATTCTAGTAGTCCCGGTGTGAACATTCATCTGATCATAACTTTCTCATGATAATTTTAACAATAAAGGTCATACTATATACCTTCAAAGGCATCCCTAGTTTTCTCATTAGGCTTGCTACCAATGAAACTCGATGCAAAACCCTATCCATCATGTTTATGCTCGACAACATACTAGGAACGCTAGGTCAATAGTTGACATCAATGACGACATAGTAACTGATCATTATGGAATCAAATCTATATTACAACAACAATAATCATCATCTAACATCACAAGTTATTCTAACACTTTTTTTATTTTCTCGATCAAGATAATATCAAGACTAGGTCTATTAAGGCCGTAGTTGTGGCAAGATATTATAAAACACGCTGGATGCAGATTCATCTTCATTACATAAGAGGCTATGATTACATAAGAGACTATGAGGAAGGAAAGTTAGGCATGATATAGTTTCCTCTTGTTATAGGTCTAGCCCATAATAAACTTTCATGATACAAGAGAGGATATAGTTTTCATCTTGAATATCTATCATAGGGATTTTATCTGTCATGATATATGTTCCTCTTGTTGTAGGTCTAGGCCATAATTATTTTTCATGATATGAGAGATGATGTAATTTTCACCTTGAATGTCTATCATAGGGATTTTCTCTATTATAATGAGAATTTTGAGGAAGCATTGATCCTCATCTTCTAGATTAGGCCATATAATTTTTTTTTTGTGTTTATATGATGTTGGGGTGGAGGATGAAGGACTAATTTTTTGGTCACATTTTCATTGGGAATAAACACACTTCTTAACTTGTAGCCAATAAAAGAATCTACAATAGCCAACCATAGTCACCAAAGGATTATAGGATATCCCCCTAAATTGGCATTTTTAGATACAAGAAATTGTAGGGCATTCTCATTAATCTAATGTGATCTATATCACCTAAATTACCCCCTTAGATATGATGGTAGAGCTCTACAAGTTGTAAAATAGTTGGTATTGGTTAGTTATTCCTTAATTATCTACTAAACATTATCTTTTTGGTCATGACATTTGTGATTTCACCAAGATCAATTAGAATATCTTTGATAAGGGTATCATTGATATGCACATATACAATAGGGCTACAAGGGTTTAAGTATTTAGGGACTACTAGGATTCCAAACATGAGATTGGCTAGATGTCCTATGACATGGACATTCTAAGGATCTTCCTTCTTTCTCCATAGATGTTTAAGACACAGGTCTCTAATATTTTAGTATTAATTGATACATATTTAATATCTTGGATGAGGTTTAAATATTCTTTAACATCCCTATAAGGTCAAAATTAGGCCCAAAATAGTAATTTTTTGTTAGCCAACCTCTTTGGAAAGGGAGTAACTATCTTCAGAGAAACATGTGGTTGGATCTATTTATGATGTGCATTGTAAGGGGCATGTATATTAATTTACCATTAGATGATTATATGTAGATTCTTTCATGTGTAAAGGTGGATTTCATTGATTTCAACCACATACATTGAATTCTAGGTGGACTCATTAGAATAGTCCTATAACATGTTTGTTTTTAGGAATGGGTGCAAGTTAGGAAGGCATTTTTTGTGCTCTTTGGTTATGTGTGACAAGAATTTTTTTGATTTGGTATGATGTATTTCTATTGAGATAAAACGTTAGGCATGCGTGTAGACTACTAGGTCAAATGTTGTTTTCATTACAAGTAAGACATATTGGGTTGTTTCGTTTGTTGGTTTCTTATACATAGTTGTGACCATGAACACTAATAGGACTGCCATTGATTATAATTGGAAAATTTATATTGGTATTCTTGTTTCTATTGTTGGAAATACATGTTTGAATGTGACTCTCTTAGTTGTCATTAATGACAAAAAATATGGTCTAGAGGTGTTACTTTGTACTCAAACACTATGGTCTAAAAGTATTTTTTGGTCACGTGATCATGTATATTTATTTGTTTGAAAGAAGGAAGTTGGTCCAAAAGAAGTAAGGTTGTGTGTTGAACATGTTAGTACTATAGAAAAATAGAAGACATGTATGTATTCAAGGCTCTAGAATAGTGAAAGATGTGTATGCATTCCTAAGATCATGTGAGCATGATGAAATGATTTTTCCAGTGCTTCAATGATATATTCTTATGTTTGAAGGTTAGTGGTTCAATATCATAGACATACAAATGAAGGCTTAAAATCAAAGATATATAGTTGACAATGACAATTATTCAGTTGTATTTTTCATAAGGTTTCCACTCCATAAATAAAGGTTCAAGATGTGAAAATGTGATTTGAATCATCCAAATCTGATATTAAAAGACTTCAAAAAATTGATATTGTTCCCTAACCTCTTGTCAAATCAATGGATCACACTAAGCTTACAACACACAAGGCTAAGTATTTTTGTTCCTATCATCATAGTATTAGTTGCATTACATTTAAAGGATGTATTTTAAGATCTTATAAACAAAGGAAATATAGACATTAAGCACACCCACGGATCCACTTCTCCACTTAATTATTTTAAAATTATGAAACTAAATGATGTGTATCTAGAGATTGTTTGTCTTCCCCATATCACATCCAATGAAGAAATTATACATGAAAAACAAAAACAAATAATACAACATTGATAAGTTGGTTCTTCTAGAGCATACATCTCTAAGAATTCCTACATCTCACTCTTGCTCATGGGGCATTGATCATGTTTATACATCTTCCAAGCACATTATGCACATGACTAGTGGGAATAGTTTCATTAGTTAAATCCTTCTATTCCTTATTGCCTTAAATTGGATTTCTTCTTCAATACTTTTTTTGTTTATGTTATGTCAATAATGTTTACCATATTTATTGTTACATTTTAATCATTTGTCTATGTTTAACATCTTTCTTGTTCTCATTATGCATGTTTTATATCATGGTCTATACTTTGATTCTCCATGCTAAGGAAATATTTGTCATGTTATGAGTTGTCATATTCATTATTCTTTTCTGCATCCTTCCAATTCTTATGGTTGTTTTCATTCTAACATACCACTCTAGTTTATTACTTTTTCCTTTTCTACATACTTTTATGATTTATGTTTTTTTATAATCCATGTCATTTATATGCTCATTATGCTAAACATGTGTGATGTCTTCAACATTCCACGATTGCTATCATATGGACACTTTGCTTGAATATTACATTCTATCTCATAATTACAAGTCTTAAACCCCCGTCATTAACCTATTTCACGCATCCAATTGATATTATTATAGTCATGTTTTTCTTTTTAAGGTCTTCTTCTTCTAATCACTTTTCTCATATTGGGAAACAATCATCCAAATCCATATATTTTCATTGTATTACCCCACTTGTGCTTGCATATTTATTCCCTCATTTCATTACATTCTTCATACACATTCATGTTCATGGATGATTTCCCTATACGAAGGGCAACATCTACATTGATGTGCAACCCTTGATTTTTAAAATCTTACTAGCATCTTAATATCTGATGCTACATCATTACATGATTATCTTGTTGCATCTTATGTCATTTCTTGGTGTTTTCATTTATTACTATCATCTTGTATTGTTTTTCCTTCAAGTCTTATACTTTACATTCTTTATTTCAAGATTTGATTAAATGATTATTATATTTGTTAAACCTAATTTTAATAAAGAGATCCATTTATCTTTTTATATCCATCCCTTCGAATTGTCCCCAACCAAAATAAACTAGAACACATGCTTCAATTTGATGATACGTCTCTTTGTCAATTACTCATTAGTTGTAAAGTCGTCATGGCTACCAAGTCTTGATGAAACCCAAAAAGATTATCCAACTTCTTATCTCAATAATGAATGTCTCAAAACAATGTGTAAATAATAATATAACTACCATAAATCAAAGCTTATCAACAACTCCCACTCTTGCATCAATTTTGAATAGAGTCCCCACCATAAATCATTAATCCCGCCTTTGTTTCAAGCCTCAAGATGAATATAAAATCTTTGCATCATGTGCTTCTAAGCTCTTTCTCTCATGTGGGTGCTTTGGAGCCTTTTCTATTGTGGTTGGGTCTAGATTTCATGTTGCCTCAACAACTCCTATTGTTTTGTGTGGGTGATGCTACCCGCCCAGTTAACACTATTTGTGAGGGGGCTTTTCCCTCTGTTGTGGATGTTCAGATCCCCCTTTTTAAGGGTTTTTCCCACTAAATATAGGACATTCTTTAGTCATGTTTGTAGATCTACTATTGCTCGTTCTTCCAAGGAAAAATCTCATCCTCTTCCTTGTGCCAAGACCATTGCTTTTGTAGTTTGTGCCAAAACCTAGTGGAAAATGTGGAATTCAAGATTACAAGTTGGTGTGTAGCTTTGTTGGTCTCTAACTTTCTTTCTGCATCTTGATCGTTGTGTGATATATTCTTGAAAGCCTTTAGTTGCTGGCAACATTGAGTTCTTCCCATGTGCTAGGGTTTTTTATTGCTTATTTGGCTTCTTATGATCATGACTTTGTGAGCAAGTTGTGAGTTTAAGGAGTTAACTCTCTCTTGGCCAAACCTTGGACACCTTTAACCCTCTTATTGAACCACTCAATCTACATCTAATTTGTGTTCATCTTCCCAATTTTTTCCTTCAGTTTTCAGAGAATTCTTATTATGAGGCCACTAACAACTCAATCAACTATGCCTTGAAAGTTGATGCTACCACTTCATTCATGGGTATTCTTTTTTCTCATACATTTTGATTGATATTAACATCTACATGACTCTTCTTAGGGATATGTTTCTCATAGCTGGGGATAGGCTATGGGATCAATTGTGGGGTTCTAAGGGACTCCCCATTCATTGTCATTGATGCTTCTTAACTATCGCTTGGTCATAGATTATTCTCTTACATCGTGAAGGAACTCATTTGTAGTAAAGGCACACTAACGATAATCACTTGATTGTCCAAGATTTTGATTCTTCTTTTGATGTTTCTTACCAGAATGATGATGACTTCTCCTAGGATGTTCATGTGCCTCTGGTTACTAGTGTGACCTCTTTTTTTCCATTTGGTCCTTGTTGGAGAACCTCATTCCCCATGTGTGCATCCTACTCTACATGGTGCCCCTATTCACCCTTAACCTTTTATAGAGGATGTCCATCCTCTTCCACTTTATGAGTTGAAAGGTTATTTACAAGGTCCCCCCCTCATATTTCCCTTTTTTTTGGTGTTCCTAATGACAATATTGCATTGACTATTGTTAGCCAACAAATGAGAGGTCATTCTCCCCCTCTTCCCAAACTCTTCCTGAGCAATGGGCTTGAGTTTTACCAACTCTTGATGTGGGTTGATAGTAGCGTGTATGTGGTTTGATCTTGTATTATATGTGATATGTCAATGAATTGTAAAATGTTGTAAGTAGCCTATTTTTGCCATGTGCTTCTTTTCCTTAGCTTTTTTTGTAGAGGATCAACATCCCAATTAACTATTTTTATTAATAAAACAATATGCAAATAATAATACCAAATTTAAACAACCTAAACTTAAATAAATTATATGTTAATACTCGAGCATCTAAGTCTACTTCGTCCCAATCTTCGTAAAAGGAATTCCCACTTCATACGAGTAAATATAATGCACAAAAATCAACCATGCAAAATTAATGAGATGAGAAACCAAATCCCTCTAAACACGAAATAAGAGGGAAACAAACATTTTTTTTTATTAAATGTTTATGATGTCATAAGATTAATCTTATAATATTCATTGCTCTGTAAATTAATCTACGAATTCTTTAGGAATGGACCTTCCCTTCTATGAAGGGTGAGGAAGGAAGGCAATCAAATTTGACAAAAGAACACAGAACAAAGGCTTATATATTTTGAGGAGACAAATTTAGGCAATACTTATGATCATTTCTTTTAATTCTCAAGACATTTTAAAGTATAAGGGAAAGAACTGCACTTAAAAAAATAGAAAAGACTTAGTAACTACAATTGTCATCCATATAATTAGAATCTTGAGGTGACTATTTATGAACTTTTACTTGCAACATTTGATTTTTCTTAAAGATGCCATATGAAGTGGTTTCTTCTATTCAAATCCCTTCTTACCTTTATTTTACCATTCATTTAAAAAGAATAATTCTATTACACATCAATTTCATGAATGTTCATAACTAAGAGCATCATTATTTATGAACAAAACATAATTCTTTATGGATATTTGCAAAGTTAGTTAAAATCCAACCCACTTAACCAAATGATGGAAATGTGGAGTTAGGTGAACCATTTTCTTTCTGGCGCCAATAAATATTGTGAGGACCATAAGTTCCAAGATATTAATAAAAAGGAAATAATATAGAATGCATTTCATTTGTCATTTAAACCCCAAAATTATGGACAAAACATTCATAGAAAACAAACAATCACAGAGACCAGCATAGAATTTGCATAAAAAATGTCCCATATCACTAAAAGGGGGATTGAAATATTCACCAAAAAAGATGGCATCATCATCTTGAAGCCTATTTAAGACAACTATAAAGCACCAAAAAAGAGCTAAGAAAAAATTAAAATTCGATGAGGTGCCCTGAGCTGAAATTAAATGATGAAATCAAAAACAGAGTTGAGAGAAACTTATGCACTGGCCACCATAAAATGCATTAAAATTTTAAAACTAAAAATGATAAGAAAGAGCATCAGCAAGAGTGTTCGAGAAGCCAATTCAGCAAATCCAGAGAAAGGAAAAAGAAACTCATGTTCCTTGGTAAATAAAAACTATAATGCATATTGAAGTAGGTTGTATACAATAACATTTGGCACAAAGCAGATGCCCATAGACGCTGATAAGAAAATAAATCTGAATCCAGAGACTGAGTACACTACCAAAACCATTCATATTGAGCATTAACAGCTTTCACATTACTGGGAACCAAGGGCATGTAGCCATAGAGAGTAACAAAATCATTAAGACATTTATTTCTCCGTTGACTATGTCCTTTCAAGCTACTGATGCCACTTGAACCAATTTCAAACACTTTACCTGCCACAAATACAAGAAACATTAAGTAAAATCATAGTATGGTTCTCTGCCCAGTTCAAATAAAGTTTACAAGAGAAAAGTTAAAAAGTGTTCCGAAAGTGTGCTGTGTAAAACTCGAGAGAAAATAAAAAATGTTGTCAAACTTCTTAATCAACAGTTTTAGATGTTCCTTAAGATCCCTGGAATTTAGGTATGCCCCCACATTAGACAGAATTATGTGGTTTCCCTTTGGTTCTTGTATAGAAAACCTAATTAGTTATTTGTGATGCCTTGAGTTCTCTCTCCCCCTCATTGCATGTTACAATGCTTAATAATTGGCAATTTCCATTGAACCTTAACTACATTGTCTTAGGGAAGTTAATTAGATCTTTAAAAAAAATCCTGATCCACAAATGCATCATTCAGTACAACCTCAAAATCTGTTGCTAAAGAAACCCTGTTGTTTTTATGTGCTAGTTTTACCGTGGGCAATGATTGCCCTCCCAACCATAGACAATACAAGATTGTCTCCCCCGAGCAATGTTTCTTCTCAATAATACAGATTGTGTATTCATTTCATTACTGAGAGAGGAAGATGAGTTCTTCCTTTGCACCAATCAGAGGTGCCCCTAAACCAAGGGGCACCACTCTTCCAAGTTGGCCCAATAATTAATTATATATATAATTAATATATAAAAATATTATCACTAAATGTTATAATATACAATAAATATTATAATTATATTATATTATTACAATAATAATATAAAATTATATTATCACAACCTTTATGTTATCTTTGTCGATCTGAAGGAATCCAACTATAGCTACGATAACATTAATACTCCCTCTTAGCTAGGGAGGGCGGGTTCATCATGGCTACTCCCATGAATGGAAATGCAAATGAACACAGGTGCTTATAAGTCTAGAATAAGCCCGCAAGGAGTAGCATACTACATTACCAACCAAGGATAATACATTTCCCACGTGTATTATTTTATAGTGATTAAAATTGAAAAGAAACCTGTGCTGAAGATGCCAAGGAAACCTATGTTGCGAGTGTTTGAAATAGACAACATTGTGATCCTCTCCACCTCAGATTTGTGTTGAAGGATCTCATACTTCAAGAGGACAGCAAGGAGAGTAATATACGAGTGGACAGCAAAGAACCCAATTAAACATAAGCTGTTATTGCTGCTAAGGAGATGAAATAGTGATTGTATAGATAAGAGGCATTTCCAAGCCTCACGTGGGAATAAAACCCATTAATCAGAATCTTCCAAACTGTTTCAAAACCATGGCTCAAAGATGATGGATGAAGACAAAACTGTTTGCTGGAACAATAACAATAAGTTGGCTATTCTTGGCAGAACCAATGAAGACAAAACTGTTTGCTGGAACGATAACAATAAGTTGGCTATTCTTGGCAGGACCAATTTCTGGTGTGTCGTTCCATTAGTTATTATTTGTATGGTCTACATTATCAAAACAGTTGTATAGTTGTTATAGCTGTGTATATATAAGCAGCGTAATGCAGAATAAAGTGTATTAATATTCTCCATTTGTTTCATCTGAGGAATGAAATAACAGTTCTGCTGATTAACTGAACGTAGAAAATCATAGTTTCTTCACTCACCTTGCAGACCAGAGAAAAGGGCCCGCTCTTGGAATGTTTGGTGAGATAGTTAATATTGTGAATTATTTTATAATGTATGCTGAGTGATATGTTTCGTACAGGGGAACTAGTCTGCAATATTGTGATTTACAGCTCAATTATCTTTTGAACTCTGAGTCAAATGGTCGAATTTGTTTAATTAAAATCATATTTTAATCGATCAATCCAATATTGAATATAGCTATTATCTAGAATTGGAATGTTTGTGTAGATTATTTATCATAGTGTTTGAAAATCTATTTTGTTTTCATATTTATTTGCTGCAAGTTTGCATTCTTGATTTCATCTTCGCATTTCATTCAAGTTCTCATTCTAATTTACTTCAAGAGTTATTTGTAGGAATAAGTTGTGATGTTCCCGTCATCAGGAAGTGACAGATCCTGCCGCTGGGATTTATTTGGTTTTTCATAGATTTGCTTTCACGTGTTGTAGCTGCATTCATAATCCCTCATCTCACAACTATCACCCCTTGATGGCATATTGCCCAGACACTTTTCACAGGGTTACGCTCTTGGATTGACACGATTAGACCAAGCTGAAACTCATCTAAAGTATTAATTATTTCTTAATTATTTGCCCCAGTGTTGGCCTATCAGCTACTCCCATGAGTGGAAAGAGAAACAAGGGCTTTCACCTCAAATTTCTCCATCTCAAAGAAAAATGAATTACAATGGCTAACACCTCAAATTTATTTGTCTCCAAGAAAAATGCATACAAGGGTTGATACCTCTAATTTCTCTGTCTCAAAGGAAAATGCATACAAAGGCCGATACCTCAGATTTCTCCATCTCAGAGAAAAATATATCCTGTGGATTGCACCTCAAACTTCTTCCTCAATAAGAAGAATTCATTAGCAAAGGATTGCACCTCAAACTTCTCCCTCACAAAGAAGCATGCATTAAAGTACGTTTCGAAAAATCACAAATGGTGAGACCCCCTCTTAGTAAGGGCTTCATTCTCAATAATTCCAAGCTTGTCTCAAAAATGCCTCACTTTGGCAAGAGGCTTGGTAAGAGTATCGGTTTTCTGAACTTCAGTGCTTTGGTACCTCAACTAAATAGCATTCCTTTACACCATACCTCTAATATTGTGATATATGCCCTCCATATGCTTTGACCTATCATGTAATACAAGGTTGGATTCTACATCACTCTTGGTGAATCCCAAGCTCACCATGTATCCATCAATCCAAGAATGTCATAACCTAGGTGTCTACATAAAGGCCTTCCAGCCTACATACATGGGACTCCATCTCATGAATCATAGTTCTCTGACTGCTATAGCTTCCTGGTCACTAGAGAAACCATCTTGACATGGTCTACTCCCTTTGAACCAAAATGACCAAGATCCTTGAAAGTCAACTGAAGCAGATCCTCTAGCTTCTCCCTCTTACACAGAAGCATACCCTTCTCACATGGTCCCAATCTCGAAAGATATCTTGTTCCAAGAATACCATCAAGTCTGAATTGTCTCCAATGTCTCCAATAGACTTCCACTTAAATAACATCTTCCAGTCTGAATCTCTGACAATTGAAAGGATTTGTTGCAGTCACTAGATGGATTGCCTGGCTTGACTGGATATTCTTTGTGTTCTATCTGTTCTTGATTATCAGAACTGTAATTGGTAATCTCCATATGTACATCATCCACCATCTGCTGTGTGTCGATAATCATCTCAGATTTTACATTTTTATTTTGGATTGAGAGAAGCATCTTGTAGGTGGCAGCTTAACTTGGAGACTTCAGAGGCCAGGTCCAGTGAAGAAATATGTGCTGCTATTGTATTATGACTGTCAGCTATGTATGTTAAGAGCACATCTATGCTATTGCCACTGAATTCTACTGAATTAGGAGTGTTTTGTTGTGGAAAAGTAAACTGTTCTTGACAACACGAAAAAAATTCCAGTCTGCAGAGCAACATCATTTGCAAAATTTTGTTCACCAAACTGATCAAATGTGCCAAAACAGCTTTGCACATTTTCAATGGCATTGTGTGGATTTTACAGGATCGGGGGATATTCAAGTCCTGAGAATTCATATATTCTTGAACATCCATTCCAGAATTTTGTTGCTCACACTTATCAGACTCATTGAAGCTTCCTTCCATTGAGAGTCTTAACAGTCTCTTTATGTCAATCCAACATCAGAGTTGCATATTACTTGTAAAGAATCTTCATAAATTGATTCACTGAGTTTCTTTGAATCATTGTGGTGAACATAGTAATATTTCTTTATGATGCTGCCCCTGGAATCCTTAGTAGAAGACAAAGATGAACACACATTACTAGAAATAGTCCTTTCCTTCATTTTCTCAAGAGTCTGTGCATCATAAGCAGCAGAACTATAAGAAAAGATTTATTCCCACTGATCTCTCACCTAAAATCTCTTCGTGTCAGCACCATAATCAGACCAATTGGAGAGTGAATTCATTTTCTTTGACCTTTTGACTCAAAGTCTCTTCCTTGTTGATACTACTACCAGATGAAGAGGCATTGTCTGAATTAGACTTTTCCTTGATTTACTATCCATTGCCTAGCTAGAATCATGAGTGTACAATTCCTACTAAGATAATACATTTATGCTCCTCTAAAGGGGTCTAACAACTCTTGACAATCTCTATGGGTAGCAAATATAATGATCTCTATATCTTTGAATTAATTTCTACCACTTATCTTTGGTGGTGTATTAGTCTAGCAATCACAATATGGTGAAGTCACGATAATATAAGTTCGTGGCTTGGTCTATGGGAAGAACCACAGGAAGCGATGTAAGTGCAACTAAAGCTATGCCTATATCTCCTGCTCCCAGCGTCTCCTAGGACTTGGTAGAGGAAGTTGGAAGCAAAGTACGATGTCTCACATGCTTTGGAAAGAAGCGTTTTGTGACACCATCTCCTTTTCTTGTGATGAAATTATCTTTATTCCATCTGAGAGAGCTAAGGGCACATCCCTGAGTTGTTCCTTATTCACACAGAGATAAGGCATTACTTTTTTCACTTTCCTGCTCTGCCTTAGATGATACTGGCACGGGCTTGTGCCCTTCCTCCATAGCAAAGGGACAAATTATTAATTCTTCAATTTCCTTCTTTGCCGCATATGGTAAATGTGAGTTTTTTTTCCCGCATTGCTGAAAGTGCCGCCTTCACCCCTATCTCAAAAGCATTCTCTGCACCTATGAAAGCATGTGGCCCAGCCTCAGTCACTGAGATTTTCTGAATTGCTGCAAGCGCTAGCTTCACCTTTTCATAAACATTCTCTCTATCAAAAAAAAGCAAGTGGTACAGCCTCCTCAGTTGCAGATTGGCTTGCCTCCATTGTTGTATGCAGCACTTTGGCCCTGCAACTTCTGCTCATCTGAGTTGGCATAGAAATGCCAGGAAATGAACGCTGTGGAATGCACCACTTAAATCTTGAGAACTCAATTGCAAACATTATCTCTCTTGCATTCCATTCGGAAAGTGCCATCCAGAAAATGCAATGTATAAAAATCAAGCGCTTTAATTTTATCAGGACTAAGATCAGACAAGAAGGCAGCTCTCGACAACTGTTTTTAAACCCGGTCACTTATCACTGATGTCTGTCATAACTATATTAGTCATTTACTTCAGACAAACATCTTTATTCAGACAGGTAATTTTAACAATTACTGATGTAATTAATCGCACATAGATATAGTTTTATGATTTATCAACTTTAAGCACCTCCCAACAATAGAAATGCAATCTTATTATCTCTGTTGAAAGTTGAAACAATAACTGTACATTCTTCAGAACAAATATTTGTATTTTCAGACCAAATAGTGAAGAGTTTCAGATTTTGCAAAATTGACTTTGTTGAAACCTCACACGTTGGCAGGAAAAATCCGCTTTACTACGATGTTTTTATGTGCTCATTTTACTGCGGTGTATGATTTTCTCAACCAACCATAGACAATACACAATTGTGTCCCCTAAGCACTGCTTCTTCTCAATAATACAGATTTATGTATTAATTTCATTACTGAGAGAGGAAGAAGCATTCTTCCTTTATACCGATCAGAGGTGACCCTTCACCAAGGAATGCCACTCTGCCAAGTTGGCCCCAATACTTAATTATATAATTATATTATGACAGTAATACTATAATAATTATATTATCAATATAATTATTATATCACAATAATTATATTATCACAACCTTTACATTATCTATGTCGGCCTGAAGGAATCTGACCATAGCTACAATAACATTAACAAACTCCTCAAATTCTATTGAACTCGAATTGTTGTATACAACTGAAACATAATGCAATCGATAAATTGTGTCTAAACAAACTGAAAATTGCTTCAGCAGTACTAGGCATATTACCACAAAGGCAACAAAATGGGAGATAGATGAGTAGACAAGCAATGAAATGGGGAGAAAAGAATAAGAGACAAGTTAAAGTACTCTGTTCAAGCAGCTACACTCCTCAAGCTGGGGGGCATGTGTAAGAACAGGTTAACAAGCATCATGTCAAAACAATAATATCTTCATAATTAGAAAAATCTTTAAAAATACACCCCTCGAACATGACTTGTAAGTTGCAACCCTTTAGGTGGTCAATGGTAGATGGTGCGCTCTTCCCATATTCGAAAGATAGTGGATACACATTACTTTAGCAACAAAAAGAAAACTAAATGAAAAATAGAAATTAATATTTGTAGTATTCCAAAGTTCCCAACTCTGCAAAATAACATATTTTACAGTGTAAGTGTAGATTGAAGAGCAACAGGAAATACTGAGAGGCAAGAGGGAGGGTGATCAATATTTTAGAACTTTTCAACTTTTAAATGCATAAACCACATAAACATAAAGAAATCAACCACCAAAAAATGCTAACACCAAATTTCTTGCAGAGAACCCTTACGGGTAAAAAAACATAGCATAGAAAAGCTTTTATTAACAAAAATGGGCACCAGCCCAGATTACAAAACTGAGCACCAACCCACAGAGTACCAACTCTGAAAGAGCATCAACCCTCTATGAAGAACCAACTAGGAACATGGAGGCACCAACTCTCATTAGCTGAAGCACCAACCCTCTTTGAAATACCAACTCCAAACAACCAAGGCACCAACCCCAGTTTGAGAGCACCAACTCTCAAAACACAAATTTAAAAACAATAAGCAAAACACAAATTTGAAACCAATAAGTCAATGAATTTGCTCATAAAAAACTACACAATTAAATCCTTATAGAAATATCACAATTTGATTTGTTGGGGAAAATATCTCCTACTTATCAATTGATGAGCTTAAGGAGCTTTCTAATGAATGGTTCATAAGGCATAATACTTGTTGAAGGTTTTGCAAATGGGGTTGCAAGAAGAGTGGGTTTAACAAGGAGGAAACTTTGTAGTTAAGCATGCTAAAGTTGGAGTTGTACTGGGATGGGTGACCTCCAAGGAAGTCTTGATGCTTCACCTATGTGAGCATCACTTAGATGCAACAAGTGCTAAGTGTTCCATTAATTCTCATGAGAGATGGGTTCATGTGAACCACTACTCGTGAAACATGGGTCAAAAGCTTGACTCAAAATAAACTATATGGTTGAATCTTGATAGCAATATCACAATTTGACTTGTGGAAAATATTTCCTACTTATCAAGTGATAAGCTTAAGGGACATTCTAATGAATGGTTCATAAGGAACAATACTGCTAAAGGCTTTGCAAATGGGGTTGCAAGCAAAGTGGGTTTAACCATGGAGGAAACCTCATAGTTAATCACACTCAAGTTGGAGTAGTACTGGGATGGGTGACCTGCCAGGAAGTCCCAGTGCTTCACTTCTATGAGCATCACTGTAAGAGCCCTGCTGACTTACACTAATGCAATGCTGGAGAATGTTTTTCTTTTTGTAGTTTAAAATTTTTTTAAAAAATTATATAAGGTTTTTTGAATAAGAATATATATAAATGCTAAAGCAAATAACATGAAATGTATCGGCTAGTAACGGTTGTAAGCTTGGAATTTCAATTGCAATTTAAAGTTTGCCAAACAATGAACAATCTCAAAGAACAAGTGAATTTCTAAGAACCTGATTCGTTATGCAGTTAATTTGAATATCGCTGCCAAGACAGGGAATATGGAATGCCACCTTTCAGCTTGCAAATACCAGTAGATAAACTCCCAATGTGGCTTTGGACTTGAAACGCCACCTTAGACTCGTGAATGCAGACTGTGAAGTGCTGCTACAGCAACGTCTTGACTGCTAGAACACCAAATGCAGGACCTTAGGAGGAGATCACAGCTCTTGCTAGCTTCTCAAACGTTCACTGTCAATCCCTTAATTGATGAAGTACATGCCAAACACTGCTTCAAATATTGCAGAGGTTAACCCCAGGAGTAATCACCTAAACTAATGAGGAATTCCTTCACCTTTCTTCAGCTACAGCAGTAATATTTTCCCTTACACATGAAACCCTTTTTGGACACCAATTCTCAGATTAAACAGTGCTCAAATTGTTATACAACAACAACAATTTGATTAATGATCAAAATCAGAATACCACATAATTCAAAGGCTCTCTTACCACCTCAGAGAGTCAACCACAGATGAAGGAATCAACCCTCTCAGAATTCCAGCGTGAAAACCCTCATCAGTTCACAAAATGTTAAAAAAAGCATAAGGCAAAGAGATGGGTCGATTTTCTCCATGAGGTCTATTTTATAATACAAAATGACGTGTATCTTCCTCCTCACACTTACACTTTCAAATTATAACATTATAATGATAAAGTTATTCATTAAGATAGTCTCAATACATAACTTATAATATGAAGCTCCATTAAATGAACCAATCGATCATTGAAGATGCCAATCACCAGGTGCCTCAACTGCATTGCTAAAAAAAGTAACTAGGCTAGAACCGACTCACTATAGATAGCAAGTCACTCAACTGAGACCCTCAAAACATGTCGTCAGCTCACGAGGGTCGCGATGATGAATTGACATCGCCAAGCTATAGGAACCTGCTAAATTGGGGACATTACAATCACCTAGATGCAATGAGTGCTAAGTGTTCCATTCATTCTCATGAGAGATGGGTTCATGTGAACCACTACTCATGAAACATGGGTCAACGAGTTTGTCTCAAAAGCAATTACACACTTAAATCCTAATAGCAATATCACAATTTGACTTGTTGTGGAAAATATCTCCTACTTATCAATTGATAAGCGTAAGGGCTTTCTAATGAATGGTCCATAAGCACAATACTTGCTGAAGGTTTTGCAAATAGGGTTGCAAGCAGAGTGGGTTTAACCATGGAGGAAACTTAGTAGTTAAGCGTGCTCGACTTGGATTGGTACTAGAATGGGTGACCTCCCAGGAAGTCCTGGCGCTTCATCTCTGTGAGCCTCACCTAGACACAATGAGTTTCATAACTTTATTTATATCTTAATATCATTCCATAGTTATTGTTATTATTCTTCCTATATTTCTACACTTCCTTATTTATATGTTTTTTCCTTTTTCTTTTTGCCCAGTATTAAGTTTGAGTTTTATTGATCACTAGGAAAAGCTTGGCCCAAACCAGGAGTAATTATACCTTCCCAATGAAGCACCAACAATAAGACCCATTAGAAAGTCCAACATTAAATCCTTCTAAAAACGCCTCAAACTAACACCCTCTGAAAACAAGTAATTAATATCGTTTACCATTCGCACGTCCCTTAGTCTAAGAGCGTACTTCCTTATTGAAAGGGTCCTTCATGCTTTCTTTTCTTTTTTCCTTTTCACAGCTTGCCAACCTTCTTCCACCTGGGCAATCTTGTTCTGCCAATCCAACCTAAGTTACCGATTCGTCCTCAGCAACCCTAGATGCAGAAGCTGGTGTGTGTGGATGCCAGGTGTGTCCAGAAGCCTTGTGGATGCCACCCATAGTCACCCAGATGCGGACATGTATAGGCAGGGATTTCTGTGCATTTCTACTTGATGGTGTTGGCGTATAAAGAGGGAAAAGATGGTATTGGCATCCATCGTCTTTGCATTTATCTGTTTCAGTTATGAACGTAACAACAAAACTTTCATATTCCTTGATGAAGTCCATGTGTCTCTTTTGGAAGACTACTCAGCATGGGCGCATCGCAGAAAACAAGGCTTTGGTCAGCATATGGTTCTTGGGGAGTCCAAGTTAGAATTTTTTCTGAAGCGTGATTTGTTCTGCAAAGAATCTGAATGTCTAAGATATATGTTTAATAAGTTGAGATACTGGAGATGTAGCAAAGTTGCGATCGTGTATCTTATTTTCATATGATCAATACATATTTTGTTAGTGTATTTAGAAGTTGCAGTACCTGTGAGAACACATCCGCATCCCCCCCAAAACAAAAAACCCGCATCCACTTCCAGATCTGCATCCAAATCGGTAACTTAGAATCCAACAAACCCTCACAAGGGTTCCTCTATATGTCAAATAAGCAACAATCTTTCTGAATCTGACCTCCCTCTACCACCATTTCCTCCTCCTCATGTGACCCCACAGGCCTTTTATTCTCCCTACCCTCCGGTGTCACAGCAGTAGTTTTAAGCCCATCCAGTATTACAGTTTTAACACTGTTTAATACAAGAGAATTTGGATTGTCAGATAACTGTTGTGACCCACCAACCCTCACAGCCTGCCAATAACTCTGCTGCTTCCCATTCTTCTTCTCAACTGTGTAATTCCTAGTGGCGGTATCCTTCCACCAAGTAGCCATTTTCAGTGCTTTTGGTTTGGCACCGTGATCAGCCAAATGCCCCATCTGAAAACACCTACATCTCAAAGGAAACCCTTCATAATCCAGTGGCTATTGCCACCAGTGCATTGAAGTTTTTATTTATATGTCTATTATTGTTCTTACATATATGTTCTTCAAATCATATATCTTTTACAGTGATCTTCTCATTTTTGCATATGAAGATATGTAGATATTTATCAGTATATCTATCTATGCCTTTAACTTCTAAGAGTCACACTTGGCATAGATACTTCTTGGAAAAGACGTGTCTTCCCATTTGCTGCATTTCTTCCTCCAATCAATAATTGTTTTTATCGCACTAAAATCGTGTCCTCACTAAATCTTACTATGGAATATGAAATCATTTTAATTGCGCTTGCTTACTCTTGCTTCTTAAGTACACTTTTTGAGCACTAAGAAATGCATCTTTTTGAATAATTTCTGTCTTTAACAAAGATTAGTTTACTGGGAACTAACTTCAATGAATCACACCTTGTCTGGCTTTTCAAATTACACCTCTAATCATATAGTGAACCACTGCTCTTTATCTCTGCCTATTAATTTTTATATTTGCTGTCTTCTTTTGCCTGTTAAATTGTATAGTTGCTGTCTTCTTTTGGCTTATACGACTTTTATCATATATCACTTATGTCTTTTGTCTTTTTCTTTATTTTGTCTTATGTGACTTGTTTTTGTCTTATACGCTATATTTGTTGCCCTTTATTTGTCTTAGTTGGTAATCCTTGATCATCAACCAATCTTCAAGTTGGCTGATATATAAATCGGCTGTTAAAGTCTCAATCGCTGTCTTACATAACTATCTCCTTTTTTATTTCTTTTTGTAAAGTGCTTGCCTGTGATTTGCCTTGATCATAGTCATAGTCCTGTGATTTGGAATTGTATGGCGTTTTTCAGCAATATTGCTTCAAATCTTTTTGTCTGCAATAGCAACCACCTTTCAGATTTCCTTGGTCTTGAGTATATTATGCAACAAACCCTCACAAGGGTTCCTCTATATGTCAAATAAGCAACAATCTTGCTGAATCTGACCTCCCTCTAGCACCATTTCCTCCTTGTCACATGACCCCATGGGCCTGTTTTCTCCCCTTTTTTCTCCCCACCCTCCAGTGTCACAGCAGTCGTATTATGCTTCCACTTCTCAGCCCATCCAGTATTAGAAGCATTAACACTGTTTAATACCAGAGAATTTGGATTGTCAGATAACTGTTGTGACCCACCACCCCTCACAGCCTGGGAATAGCTTTGCTGCTTCCCATTCTTCTTCTCAACTGTGTAATTCCTAGTAGCGGCATCCTTCAACCAAGTTTTCATTTTCAGCCCTTTTGGTTTGGCACAGTGATCAGCCAAATGACCTGTTTGAAAACACCTCCTACATCTCAAAAGAAAACCTTCACAATCCAGGGCTGTTGCCACCACCACATTGAAGTTTTTATTTATATGTCTAGTATGTTCTTACATATATGTTCTTCAAATCATATATCTTTTACAATGATCTTCTCAGTTTTGCATATGAAGATCTGTAGATATTAATCATTATCTCTATTTATGCCTTTAACTTCTAAGAGTCATACTCCTTGGCATAGATACTTCTTGGAAAAGACATTTCTTCCCATTTACTGCATTTCTTCCTCCAATCAATAATTTTTTTTTATCACACTAAAATCATGTCCTCATTATATCATACTTATGGAATATGAAAACATTTTAATTGTGCTTGCTTACTCTTTCTTCTTAAGTGCACCTTTTGAGCACTAATAAATGCATCTTTTTGAAGAATTTCTGTCTTTAACAAAGATTAGTTTACTGGGAACTAACTTCAATGAATCACACCTTGTCTGGCTTTTCAAATTACACCTCTTGTCATATAGTGAACCACTGCTCTTTATCTCTGCCTATTAATTTTAATATTTGCTCTTCTTTTGCCTATTAACTTCTATATTTTCTGTCTTCTTTTGGCTTATATGACTTTTATCATATATCATATATGTCTTTTGTCTTTTTCTTTATTTTGTCTTATATGCTATATTTGTCGCTCTTTATTTGTCTTAGTCGATAATCCTTGATCATTAATCAATCTTCAAGTTGACTGATATATAAATCGGTTGTTCAAGTCTCAATTGCTGTCTTACATAACTATCTCCTTTGTCATTTCTGTTTGTAAAGTGCATGCCTGTGATTTGCCTTGATCATAGTCACAGTCCAGTGATTTGGAATTTTATGGCTTCCTTCAGCAATACTGCTTCAAATCTTTTTGACTGTGATAGCAACCACCTTTCAGATTTCCTTGGTCATAATTATATTCTAAGTTACCAATTCATCCTCGGCAACCATGGATGAGGGAGCTGGTGCATGCAGATGCCTGGTGCATAAGGAAGCCCTGTGGATGCCACCCATAGGCACCCAGATGCTCACATGTCCAAGCAAGGATTTCTGTGCATTTCTACTTGATGGTGTTGGCATCTAAATCATAATCACCGTCTAAGATGGTCTTGAGGGAAAATTGAAAATATGGTGTTAGCATAGAAATCATAATCACCGTCTTTGCATTTATTTTTTTCAGTTATGAACGTGACAGCAGACCTTTCATATTCCTTGGTGAAGTCCATTTTTCTCTTTTGGAAGACTACTCAACAATGGGCCCATCACAGAAAACAAGGCATTGGTCAGCATATGGTTCTTGGGGAGTCCAGGTTAGAAACTTTCTGCTGCGTGATTTGTTCTGCAAAGAATCAGAATGTCTAAGATATATCTTTAATAAGTTTTGAGTTACTGGAGATATAGCAGAGTTGTGATTGTGTATCTTATTTGCATATGATCAATACATATTTTGTTAGTCTTTTCAGAAGTTGCAGTATTTGTGAAATACTCTTTTGTTTATTCTGTTATCTATATATATGTATACGGATCCATACACATCAACATTCCCCCGCACCCACCCCCAAAAAAAATTCCTGCATCCTGCATCCTGATCCAAATCGGTAACATAGATTATATTCAATCTTTCTTTTGATCTGATTAGCTATCTTCTCAAACCTGGTTCAACGGATGGCTTGAATCCATGATCTTTATCATCTCATGGAATGCTACAGCAATCATCACTTTTCATGATCAACTATAACATCTGATCTTAATCGCTATATATCACAACATTTTGTATTATTCATGCACGATTGCTGTCCATTATTGCCTATCTATAATCTGCATACTGTCATAGCATTATCCTTCACGAAAATTTGTGAATGAAGACATCACTATAAGGAAGATTCAATGTTGACATTAATGGCTTAATATTGGAAATCTTGTCTATTTATTTTGACATCAATGAAATTTTTTCCCAACAGATACATATTCATGTTTTCTTCTTGCCTTTTCTGATGCTAACAGAGTCAAAGTAGGGACAAAAGCAACTGATTGTAGCAAAGTTAACAGGTTAATGAATGAGGTTTTCATGCATGCTCTCAGCCTTCTCAGAACACCTACAAAAGAAACTCATCTTGCATTAAAAAATCCTACATTTATTAAAAACATGTTATGGGCTATTCCTTGGAGACCTCAGCTCAGAAAATGATTCTGGTCAAGAAAGGAGAGATGAAACTGGTGTCTTCAAGTATACTGTTAAATTTTGAGATCAGATTTATTCATCTTAACTGAATTTAGTATGAGAGTTGTTAATCCTTTTGATAAATTTAAATCTTTTCAATCAATATATTATATTAAATATATTGAACCTTGAATGCTAGATTGTGTGTCTAATTTCACTTTATAATGATTAGATGAAAACCGTTGAGATGTTCTACAAGCGAACCATAAAATGAATCGCAGTCTGCTTAAAATGTTCTCAGAACCCATTAACTTTGGCAGCGATCAAGTCAACTTAGAAAGCAGGTAACCGCTGCAATATTAAATTGAACTAACGCTGCACTGTATTCACCGAAGACTGTAATAAGGTATGTGTTCGATTTGTTTGATGTATTCAAAATACAGTAGCAGCAAGTATCAAGTATATGGTCGGGAAGTCACATCCCTGATGGGAGTGACTCCAGCGTGGAGTCATGTCCCATCGGGCATGTGACCCCGATCTTAATCAAACTAATTCAGAATTTTACGACTGTTAATCCATTTATGGACCATAATACAGTCAACACATATAGTCAATCAAGTACATTGAATACTTGGTATGTAATATGATAGTATTATTGTATAATAAGTCCCTTTTTAAATATCAACTTTAATATATGTTTGTGTGTGTGTGATATCTCAGTTAATTTTACAATAATAACAACATAATATATTGGAAGATTATAGTGATATATAACACAAATATATCTATATTTTATCCGACTGAACAAACTCATTAACATATACAACTAAGTCTACAAGGTGGTTTGTATGTATGGCACACCCTACCTATATAGGTGAAACAGGGCGCTCTTTCAGCACCAAAATCAAAGACCACAGTGCCGATATCAAGTATAAGGTCAACAAATCTGACTTAGCCGAACACTCATCAGCCGCCAAATACCATATTTGTTTGGGAAACACACAAATCATATTTAAGGAGCCAAACTTTTTCAAGAGAAAGCTTTAAGGAAGCCATAGAAATCAACCTCCAGCCAATCAACCTCATTCAAGATGAGGGTTGCTCCTTAAGCCTATCTTGGCAACCTTTGATAGCTGTCATTGTCCTTAAGCCTGGCCTGTTTCTCCCTCTTTTCTTGTCTTTTTCATTATCCCCCGCCTTGGCCTTTCCCTTGTTTTCGTTGTTCCTTGCTCTCCCATCCTCTCCTTGCCTTCCCTTTCGTGGTCCCTCCCCCTCTTGCTTCTCTCTTCCCCCCCCCCCCCCCCCCCCTTTGTTCTTTTGATGGTTCTAGCCCCCTTCCTCGTCCCCCTTCCTTTTCCTCTCTACTTCCCGTTAGTGTGCTTCAAATCTATTTTTTGTGTTGTTTCTGGTTATTCTTGGTTGCTTGTTGTCCTTTTGTAAGTTTTTGTTTTGTTCTCCTTCCTTAGCTCATTTCTTTTGTTTCCTTCTTTAAAATCCTTGGCTTCATAGTTTTTATTGTTTCCCGTCCCTTTTCCTTTTCTTCTTTTTCCTTTTTGTGGTGTTTTTATGTGGTTAGGTGGTCTGCATGTTTTTAGGTCTTTATGGATATTTCTTTTTGGCCTTGGTGTTAGGGCTTAGAGTCCTTGTGCTGGTTGCTTGTTGTCCTTTTGTAAGTTTTTGTTTTGTTCTCCTTCCATAGCTCATTTCTTTTGTTTCCTTCTTTAAAATCCCTGGCTTCATAGTTTTTATTGTTTCCCGTCCCTTTTCCTTTTCTTCTTTTTCCTTTTTGTGGTGTTTTTATGTGGTTAGGTGGTCCACATGTTTTTAGGCCTTTATGGATCTTTCTTTTTGGCCTTGGTGTTAGGGCTTAGAGTCCTTGTGCTTAGTTATTTCATTTTGTTCTACTTCTCATGTCTTTCTGAGCCTTTGTTTTATTTTGTAGGATGTCTTAATTCATTTCATATAGGTAGTGTTTTTGTTATTGATGTATTATATATGTGCGTGCGCACATGCGTAAATATTTACTTTCTTTTGTATTGTTTAGGTTTTCTTAATTTTGTGAGATATTTCTTTGCTTTCAAGTTCATGGTCTTGTTTTGTATTTAGTTTATGATATTTTGTTGTGTTTAGTTATTATTTTTTTCCTCTCACACCAGCTGTCACACACACAAATCTGTACACAGAATTTTGTAGGATGATGTGTTTATATATATGAATAAGATTTTTATTTCTTATTATATATAGGTCATGTATGCATATATATGTATGTCTGTACATATGTGCTCAATTCATATTCCATTTATATATTTTTGCATAATTTTGAGAAGCAAGCATTTATTTTGCATTCTTTTTTATACCATTTTTAGCCCTCCTTAGTGTGTTGCTTATATTAGGACCTCACATTGCACTTAATTGCATAATTAATTTAAATCAAGGTCTTTTTCTTCCTTCAATCTTGCTCAAAACTCTGAGTTGGCCCTAATTTCTATACACAATTTCGCATTTATCCATCCATTTACATAATTCACTTTCTTCTTGGCCCCATTTTAGCCTTTACACTTGATTTTCCCACTTATCTTTCCGTTTTTCCCCAAAATTTTAAATACTTCTCAGATCCTACACAATTTACCTCAAATTTAACCCTTCTAGGTATAAGTCGCACTTATAGAGGCCTATACCTATACTGGGTATAGGCCACAATTATGGCAACCTATACCTTAGGGCTTTAATTTCTGTGAGTTTTGGGGCCCAATGCAAAGTATTTACTTTTTCCCGGCCAGCAGAGTCAACCTTTGTGAAAATTAACCCCAAAAGCACTATAAAAGGAGACTTCCTCTCTTCATTTTCACATCCATGACATCCATCAATTGAGAGACATCCAAGCAATCAAGCAAGATATTGTGCACCTAGGGTTTCAAGCAAGCAAGCATTCATTGAAGGCATTCATCCATTATCCATCAAGCATGCATTTCCTTCTATAGATCTAGCTTCTTTCTTCATTGGAGACAAAGGAGTTGGCCATCAAGGGAGGATATCTACATTCATCCATTCAAGCTTTTCTCTTCCATTCAATATTGAGCTGAATTACAAGCATCTACTACATAATGTTTTGTATTACATAAATTCCTTTTGGTTTTTATGTTGAGTCAAAGCTATTGCATCAACATATTTGATCACATACTAAGCAAACTTGCATTAACATACTTCATTGTTGTTTAATCTCTACTATATGATAGCATTTCTTTTATTTCAATTAAAGATTAATTCCAAAATGGGCTTGACCAAGGCAAGCCTCCTCCCTCTAACAATTTCCCCTTCTCTTTGGTGTGTAGGTGCAGATTCACAAAGTTCTAGATCTAGACTATCATAAAGTTTACTAAATTCCACGCATGAAGTTCGAATTTGGGCGAACTACAAATATTTCAATAAAAATCATTAAAATTTGACTGGTGTTTGTATGAAAATGAGGATGGGATTTTTCATCAAGGCAAAAATTTTGAAACAATGTTTAGGGGTTTGAAATACCATTGTTAAGGGTTTTCGACTCTTGCTTTTCTAAACAATGCTGCTTGACTTCATTGTAAAATCTCATGGGAGTTGATTGTTTGAGGGAGGCAAGACAGGAGCTAAGAACCAATCCGAATTCAACTAATAAAGTCAATTATTTGTTGTCCAATTTGAGCTCGTAGGGATGGATTTCAAGCACATATAGGGGCAAGCCTCCACTTTTGTCGATAAATCCCCAACATTCTTGTTAGGATTAACCACATACAGAAATAACAATTACATGCAAATATAACCAATAATCATAAAATAATAAATTGCACAAAAGAGAACACAAGACAAAGATTTAACGTAGTTCACCGAATCCCTGGGCTACATCCACCAAACAGCGAGTCCAATATTTTATTATTTAGTGATTACAATTCGTAATCCCTTACAGCTCAATACCGCCACAAGAAGCTACTATCGCATCACCCATTATGAAATCCCTAACCCTAAGCCATTTTATACAATATTTTTGCCGCTTTAGGGTTATAGTCAGTTACAACATGTCGGCCCAAAATTTGCCGATAAAATAGCCCCAAATTTTTTTTTGGAGAGTGCACAGTACTTCCCTGATTAGTCACCACAAACCAACAATCTCCTACTTGGGGATTGATCAGGCTCCACACTAGACAACAATCTTCCACTTGGAGACTGATCCTGTAGCAATACCGCTACTCCATGAGGCTCCCACTAAATCGAACCACCCTGGACTCAACTATTCTTTTTTTCTGTTCAGTCTAAAGACCAACTGAAACTAAAGAGGAGTTCAACTTCTCCCTTGTCACTACCTTGGCAAACATATCTGCTAGATTATCATCTATATGTATCTTCTCCAGCTTTAATTCTCCATCATCCAAAACTGACTGAATGAAATGGTACCGCAATTGTATGTGCTTTGTCTTTGAATGTAGAGCACAATTCTCGGCAAGATGAATGACACTCTAACTATCGATATACAAATAATTATCCCTTTGTAGATGTCCCAATTCTTCCATGAAGAATTGAAGCCATAACATCTCCTTGGTTGCCTTTGTAGCAGTAAATACTCTACCTCTATAGTGGATAAAGAATTCACTTTCTGTAACCGAGAAACCTAGCTCACTGTTGTCCCACCAACAGTAAATACATAACCTGTAGTACTCCACCTAGTATCAATATCCCTTGCCAAATCTGAGTGAACATAGCCTTGTAAATCAGTAGTAGAGCACTTAAAATGTAAACTCTTACTGGATGTTCCTCTCAAATATCTAAGAATCCATTTAGTTGCATTCCAATGCCGAATACCAGGATGACTCATATACTTGCTAACAAGTCCCACTGCATGTGCAATATCTGGTCTAGTACAAACCATGGCATACATTAAGCTCCCTATAGCTAAAGCATAAGTTACCTTTGACATTTTATCCTCCTCGTTTTATGTCTTTGTACACATCTCCTTAGTCAAATTCAAATGACTAGGCAAAGGTGTGTTGACAAATTTTGGCATTCTCCATAGAGAAACGTTGCAACACCTTCTCAATATAATTAGCCCGAGATAAAATTAGTTTTTTGTTCTTCCTATCTCTACAATTTTTATACCAAGGATTTGTTTTGCAGCCCCCAAATCCTTCATAGCAAATGAATGTGCTAACTATTGTTTTAACCCCTGAATGTGGTGCAAGAGAACCTATTCATCGGATGTCTCATGGATAAATTCATATTTTAAATTGTCTTTAATATGGTTTCAATATTATGTAAGGACCTAATTACCATTTGGAGTTCATTCAAATTATTTTTTAAGGCTATAAAAGTCATTAAAATCATAGTGACTTATAAGGTCCTTGAAAAGTTATGATAAAACCAATCAAATGTATAAAAAATTAAAAATAGAGTTAAACTGATATAATTTGTCTTGAAGTTAGAGCTATCATATTTTAAAGGGTTTATGAAAAGTTTGAAGTCATTTGGATAATAATTGTAAAAGTTGTTCAAAAGTTGTAAAATTGTAATGACAACTTTTACAACTTGGTGACAACTTTTTAAAAGTTGGTTTAAAGATGTTAATGGGTAGTTGTAAGTTGGTTGGAGAGTTTAATGTGATTAAAATTATATATATTTGGTCTCCAAAACACAGTGTAACACAGGGACGTCCTCGGGACGGGGGGCAGCGCCTCGTCATTTCGGGCAGCGCCACTTAGAACGCCACCTCCACCGGAGATGACGAGACATCTCCTGTGTATGGGTGCGAGGGGACGCAACGAAGTCTCCTTTATTGTGGGGGAACGCGACGGAGTCTCCTTTATTGTGGGTGTGGGGAGACTTGTAGTTTTTGTTTGCATTATAATATTATATACTTATTTTGATATCATGATTCATGGCACGTGATACTTATTGTAATCATCTTTATGCCATGACTCATGAGTCATGACTCATATGATCATTGATTACTTTTAGATAGTAGAATCTAGATACTCATACTATTGATCTGAAGACTGATATATAGACTAATATTTGTTGATGTTCAATGTCAATGTTTATTGTTTGTTTGTCATTTGATCATGAATCATGATGTTCCAATTCAAAACTTCAATGCAATGTTCAATTTTAAATTTTTATTGTTTAAGTTTACTATTTTTTTACATCTTTATATGATTATATCAAGTTATATTATATAATTGTAGAACATATTTTCATAACTAGCATTTTAAGTACCATATGTATAGTATATACACCCGTGCTCCCCCCGCCACCCACCCATTCCCGGCCATCGTCCTCTCGCCGTCCCCAAATCAAGGCCCCTTTGTCTCCACCTCTTGGAAACTTGTCCCACCATCCCCCCGTCTCCCAAGGCGGTGTAACTATGCCAAAACACAAAATTGTAAGTTGGAGAAGTTGGAGGAAGGATTTGGAATGGAAGAAAACTTATTTTGATGTTGTATATTTCAGTTTTCTGGTTATTTGTTTCTTGCAATTTCTCTAATATTTTGGTTGATGTGAACTCATTTTGAATGATACAGACCTAAAACTTATACTTTCAGAAAGGTATATGAGTTATCTTTCATTTGGTTTTGGTTTGGATGATGTTAATTACGTTTGGAAGAAGTTATGGTCATTTTTTGTGAAGACTAATAAGATTTTGTCATAATATGAACAATATTGAGGAAATTGCCATAACTTTTATTTCCTTGCTTGGATTTGGCTACAAATTGGGAAAACTGTTGGTAATTCACTGTTCTTTAATTTCACAAAAGGAATTGGTTGAATTATTTTATTTATGAGTTATAAATGATTTATTAAGGGTTTTAAATTCTGCCCTCGTTGAGAAATCATTCTTAAAAGTTGCAACATTCTTGCATTCATTTGAAAGGTTGGAAAAGATTATTAATGTGAATCCCTACCTAAGAATTAAGTGGAATAATATATTTGAAGTTTTGTATTGATTCTATGTACCCATTCCTTGGTACTTTCTTTGTAATCCAAGTTTAATTAGGCCTATTAGGTCTGGGAACATAGTAAGGGTTAAGGAGTGTTGGAGTAGAGTTGGCTCTATAACTTTGAAATTTTGTGGACAGCCCATAAAGCACACTTTTGTTGTGCTCTTTGCATCAGAATGTGATCCATGTTAGGCCCAGCTACAAGCATATCATCAACATATAAACATAAAATAATGTAGTTCTCATCATCCGACCTCTTAAAATAAACATAATGATCTGAATGACATTTAGCATATCCATGCTCATGCATATAACTGTCAAATTTAAGATACCATTGCCAAGGTGCTTGCTTCAAGCCATATGAACTTTTCTTCAATCTGCACACTAAATTTGTAATAACCCAACTAGCTCACACTACTATAATGTTTGATAAGATTGTTTTTGTTTTGAAATGTCTTGCAATCTTGTATTTTTTCAGAATATATGAATGTTTGGTGTATATCAAATACTGGAATATGCAAGTAAATAACTCACAACTAATAATGCCAAATATCAAATTCTAAACAATCTTGCAATTAATGACTTGCAAATTTATTGTTTCACAAATTGAAAATAACAATTGAATATAAGGGGAACCTGAAATGTTTGATATAATTCCAAGTTGCAGCGGATTGAACACATTCCACCTTGAGCTTTAAATGACACCAATCACAGCATGTATAAGAAAGGCCCACATCCTTCAGCAGTCACCAACAATGCCAACAATGGCTCCAATACTGCAGCCCTTTAAATTCCCAGATAATGGCATTAAAACCAGACTTCCGATCAGTTTCTAGACACCTAGATTTGTGATTGTAGCAGCTTGGGAAAGCACCAATAATGATGTCTGAAAGCTGGAATTCCCTTCACAAATTCAGCCAGCTAAACCCTCTCCTTAGAAATAGTAGCAACTGTCAAGAGGAATGACAAATCGTATACCTCAGCACAATTTGCCAACCAATCTCGGAATAATTCTCAGAATTGAATCTACAATACTTCAACTATAGATCCCAAACTCTTATATTTCAACAAGGGCACAAAATTCAAAACTTTAGAAGTGTCACATAAACAACAAAGAAAGAAAAGATAATCAAATAATTGGAATGCTTTACTCATCAAATGGGCTCATATTTATAATCTCCAAATGGCACAAAGTTTCCCAAATGAACTTAAGAAGCTTCCCACACACAATATTAAAATATAATAAAGTGCCATCATAAACTAATTTATTAATTGTTTTTGACTTTGAAAATGACCTTTTCCACCATAACTTCAAATTCTGACACGTAAGGCCACTTTTTCTTGTTCCCATGATTTAAAACTTTTTGTCCCGGTTCCAACAAGCTATGATACTGAGGTGACCGACGAACAACACCAATGAAAATAGCAACCTTAGCGTATTTAGATGAATAATAATAATTCACCCATCTTGCAAAAACAACTGAAGAAGCATCAGAATCGAAATCTAACAACATCAAAGTGATCCTGATGATGAAAGATGATGAATGAACCTAACGGGGTGACTTACTATAAATAGACGCTCCCTCCAAGATTCTTGGAACCCAAACCGGAAGCCTGAAATAAAAATAGAGAGCATCCTCCAACTCCTCTGACTCAAATGAGCTCATTAGAACCAATAGATTGGCTTACTATAAATAGTAAGTCCCTCAAACAGAGTCAAAATACACCATAGGCTGTTGGAAAGCCTATAACCACACAACTGAGACCCTCAAATCCTACTGTCATCTCACGAGGGTCACGATGGTGAACTAACTTGGCCAACTGCAAGAACTTGCTAAAAATGGGGACATTACAAAATTCTCTTTACCTTTGACCTCAAATCCCGGTGGTTATGCCATATATATCTCTTCATCCAGATGACCATGAAGAAAGGTTGTTTTAACATCAAGCTGCTCCAAATGCAAATCTTCAGTAGCCACAATACTTAAAACAATGTGAATAGAAGTCCTTTTAACAACAGGAGAAAATATCTCATCAAAATCAATGCCCTATTTTCTGTATAAATCCTTTTACAACTAACCTGGCTTCAAATCTTTTCTTACCTCCATCATCTTCTTTTAACCTGTAAAACCATTTATTCTATAAAGCCCTTTTACCTGCAGGTAACTTAGATAAATCCCAAGTCTTATTTTTCAGCAAGGAGTCTATTTCTTTTGTCATTGTTGACTCCCATTGAATCTTTCTATCCACCTACACAGGTTTACCATCATCTGTTAATAAAATAAAATAAAAAGAGGGAGAAAATTTGTCTGGAGGTCTACTTAGCCTTGTTGACCGTCTAACATTCACTGGGTGTGTGGTATTCGTTGTTGTGGTTGTTGCGGAAAATGAAGGGTTATTGGAACATCATCCTTTTGAGTATCATCCAACATTACATAATCATTTTCTTTCTTCTCATGCTGCTACAACAGATCTTTGTACAACACTTTCTTATTGAATATGGCATCCCTACTTCTTACAATTTTATGATTTTCAAAATCCCAAAACCTATAACCAATTTCATCAATGCCATATCCAACAAATATATACTTCTTAGATTTAGCTTCCAGTTTGGTTCTATTTTTAGAATCTATATGTGCAAATGCTTCACAACCAAAAGTTTTGTGAAAAGAATAACTCACGATATGAGTCCATGCTTCCTTTGGAATACCATAGCCCAAAGGAGTAGAGGGACCTCTATTAATCAAACATACATCAGTATTGACAACCTCTACCCACATGTTTAAGAGTAGCCCAACATGCAATCTCATACTCCTTATACTCTCCATTATTGTCCGGTTCATGCGTTCAACCACTCCATTTTCTTGTGGAGTCCTTGAAACACTTTTTTGCCTATGACTACCATTAGTGGAGCAATAATCTTCAAATTCATTGCTGCAATACTCACCATCACTATCAAATCTGTGATATTTTAATTTTTTACCAGTCTCATTTTCAACCAAGCATTTCCATTTCTAAAAAGTTATAAATATATCAGATTTTTGTCTAAGGAAATAAACTCATACTTTTCTAGTTGCATCATCAATAAATATAATATAATAATGAGAGCTACCAAAGGAAGATACTTGAGTTGGTCCTCATACATCTGTATGCACAAGCTCTAATTTCTCATTTTTCTTTTCCTCCCAACTCTTGAAAAAACTTACTTTGTTTTGCTTTCCATACATACAACTTTCACAGAAATCCATATTGGCACATTTCAAACCTAGTAAAAAATTCTTTGAATGAAGTAATTTCATACATTTCTCACTCATGTGCCCATGTCTATTGTGCCATAGTATTGTATCAAAATCTACAGTTGTTTGTTCTCCCCGCTCAATTGCAGCAACTATTCCTGAACATTCATTTTTCTCTTAAACAATTATAGCAGAAGGAACAGTATGACCTATACAAAGATATAAGGTGCCTACTTTCACACCTTTTTCTACTACAAGTGAGCCTTTTGAAACCTTCCAATTTTTATCATTAAAAGTAACTGTGCAACCCTCATCACCTAGTTGCCCTACTGAAATTAAATTTCTACTCAGTCTTGGAACATGTCTTACCTCTTATAATAGCCAATGATTCCCACTCTACAACTTAATCTTAATTTTTTCCTTTCCAACAATCTATAGGGTTCATTATGCCCCAAATAAACAAGCCCAAAATCCCCTTGGACATAATCACGGAAATAACTGTAGGAGTTGATGAAATCCAACTCCGCAGTCGCCAAGATCACCGACATGTAAAATAACCTGTTGAAAGGAAACCAAGAAGGAAGAGGTGGAGCTTGAAAAAACCCTAAACGGATACGAGAGAGAAATAATGCAAAACAATGAAATTGTATTTACAATGAGAATGCAATGTGAGTTACAATGAGAAAGCTCGAATATAAAGGCCTCATGGAAGCTTGTAGAACAAGCTGGAAAGAGGTAGAAGATAAGGTTGACAACTAAGCACTCTTCTACCAAAAGGCGGAACATGCTAGAAGGGAACAAACTCTCGTGTTGTCAACAACTCATCACTACAACTATTAAATACTAAATATTAAATAAATGCATTAACCTAAGTAAGCTTAAGTAAATAGAATAAATAATTAATAATTAATTAATTATTTACTCTAACACCCCCCCTTAAGTGCAACTTAGGGAAATGCCTTAAGCTCACAAAACTAAGATGAAATGCAGAATGGGTCTCGACAACGAGGCCATGTTAGGTACCTATGTACAATTCAAAGAGATGCAAACTTTGTAAATGGGGAAAGAGAGAAAACCACATGGGAAAAACCCTCTCCCAAAAAGAGGTAAGAACCTAGTGAAGAACTGAAGAAGCCTCCAACTAGGGGAATGTCCCCTAAAACAGGAACAAAAAATGATCATGAAGGGCATCATTGAAACATGAAGAAGCTGCAAAATTTGCCATCAGAAAGAAACTACTGATCTGAAGAACCTCCATGGAAGAAGAAGGCACGAACCGAGCATGTCTATATTGTAGCTGATCCATCTCACCGAAATGCATAGGTAGCCAGCCACTACAATCGCCTCGTATATAGGATCAACCACTGAATACATAGCTCACACTATCGAACCAAGGATGCATTAAAACAATAGCATAACCCCCCCTTAATGCAGACAGGGTGAGATGACAGGCAATTAAGAAGGTGGGCCAAAAATCTCCTGCAAACAGAACCAAGAACGGCGAGAGAGGAAAAGGTACAAACACCTATAAAGACACGATCACAATGACGCTGCATGGGGCTAATGTCGTGGAAGGGACACTCACTTGACAAAGGGAGAAGGCCTAAAACAGCAAACAACTATCCCCCCCATGGTGCTTTATAAAAATAGTGCATGTACAACTATCTCAAAAAACAACATTCATGAACCCGAATGCAAAAGTGGCACTTTATCTCAGTGCGTATACAAAAGAGCTTACAAATGATGTCTACAATGATCAGAACAAAGAAAAAGCTGACACAAAAGAAAGTACAGCCTAAAACAAAAGAAACCATGCCAGGAAAACAATCCTCGGACCTAAAACAACCAAGATATCCACCATAGAGGAAAAACGCCAAAAATATGATAGAAAGAGCATAGGCTAGAATCTAAGGAAAAAGACCACATTTCTAAAAAGGTGACAAAACCAGCTTCCCAAAAATATAACGTTTTCAAAAAACTAACATGGGACACAAAATATATGCATGTCGGAGTCAAAAACAGAACTTCGGACTTCAATTGAAAAAATGGGCAACAAAACTACATCAAAACTTGAAAATACCTGAACCAATGTCTCCGTCTCGGAACCAGCTTTCCAGCACTTCTTTCGGATCGAAAAAATACCTCTGTATGCTCAAGTTATGGCCAAAAAACCGAAGGTAAGTCAAAAAAGGACCTTGGAGAGGTGGAAGAGGATGATGTAGGATGACGTCATGCTGATGTTAGCAGACAACGAGCTTAAAATTGACGGCCTACGACCCGTCGAGGCAAAAAAAGATGTCATGTGGCAGTGCCAAGTGGATACCACATGGCAAATAGGATGACATGGCAGTGTCCATTTGGGCCCAAAGTGCTCCGAAAAAATGCTCTTCCCTTGGATTGAAGAAACAAACTAGGGTTTGTGTCTCCGAATCACAACTTCAAAAAACCTTCAACGAAGCAGCAAAAGGGAGGCTTTGATACCATGTAAGAGTTGATGAAATCCAACTCCACAATCGCCAAGATCACCTACATGCAAAATAACCTGTCGAAGGGAAACCAAGAAGGAAGAGGTGGAGCTTGGAAAAACCCTAAACGGACATGAGAGAGAAATAATGCAAAACAATGAAATTGTATTTACAATGAGAATGCAATGTGAGTTACAATGAGAGAGCCCGAATATAAAGGCCTCATGGAAGCTTGTAGAACAAGCTGGAAAGAGGTAAAAGATAAAGTTGACAACTAAGCACTCTTCTACAAAAAGGTGGAACATGCTAGAAGGGAACAAACTCCCGCGTTGTCAACAATTCATCACAACAACTATTAAATACTAAATATTAAATAAATGCATTAACATAAGTAAGCTTAAGTAAATAGAATAAATAATTAATAATTAATTAATTATTTACTCTAACAATAACCTCTATGGGGAGTAGCATGAAATGAAGCCCTTGAATCTAAAACCCATGAATCATCAACACTTTCTAAAGAAAGAAGCAAAACATCCTCTTCGAATTTATTACTTACCACATTTGCCTCCTTGTTCCCTTCTTGTTTGTCTCCTTCATTGTTTTTTTGAGTCCAACAATCTTTCTTCTTATGCCTCACTTTCCTGCAATACCAACAATCTCTTGGTCCTCTTGATTGAGACCTCTTCCCCTTCAATTTTCCTCTTGATTTCCCACGATTTCCAGAATTGTTTCCTCTCATTTGTTTTGTCTCTACTCTGTGCATTCAAAACACTTCCTGATGTAGATCCACCTGAGTTTTTCCTACAAGTTTCCTACTCTAAATAACACCAATCACATCATCAAATTTTAGGGTATTTGATCCAAAAATAGAATTACTAACAGCCATTACCAAGTCATTCCAACTTTCAGGCAAAGAACACAAAATCAAGAGAGCCCTAATTTTCTTCATCAAAATTAACATTTAAAGAAGATAATTGACTAGTAGCCGTATTAAACTCATTTAAATGATCTGCAACAAATCCACCTTCTGTCATCTTCATATTAAATAAATGCTTCATGAGTAATACCTTGTTTGAAGCGGAGGGCTTTTCATACAACCTTGCTAAGTTTGCATCAACTCTTCCATCGTCTTTGCTTTTGTAATATTAAATGTCACCAATTGCGTCAGGCATAAACGAATACTTCCAAGTGCCTTTCTATATAAAATCTCCTAGTCCTCATCTGTCATAGAGGTTGTTTCTTGGATTTTCCTTCCAATGGCTGGCATAAATCCTTTTGATAACGATAGCGTTAGAAATAGGAAATATTGAGAGCAGGTTGGGGGTGAATCAGTATTTCACAAACTTTTACCCAAAATTGGATATATTTAGCATCCTTATAACTTGCATAAGAAAGTAAACTAACTATGTTGAATAGTAAACATAACCATGCAATAAAGTAACTCATAACAACATATCTTGTTAATTAGGGAAACCCTGGCCAAGGGAAAACCCCGATGGGGATGCTACTGACAAAATGATCCACTAATCAAAAGTATCTGGTTAAAGATATTGACCCTGTTAGGAGTCTATTACATTTGTATAGTGTCTCGGACCTTGTTAGATGACTTAGGCCTTGTTAGAAGCGTCAACCCTATTAGGAGTTGTTATATGTAATTACAAAATGTATGTCCCACCGCTCAAACATGCAATGTCCAATACAGTTATTCAATACAAAAGATAAATACAAAAACCTTTGTGTTGTTGCTGATATTTTCAATATCTGATATTGTCTTTTTTGCTCTTTCACAAAACTTTTATCACAATTTTCATTCCTCTTATCATACATCAGAATTTGCATCATACACAATTTCATTCGATCTACACAAAATACTTCACATAACTTTGCATTTTCAATATTTCCTTTATACCTTGCTAATTAACAAATATATGCTCAATCGGCCTTCATACATTTATACACTTTATCAATATACAAAATCAACTCTTGCCCACTTAGGGTTGACATCTAGGATGTCGTCCCTAATTAGTTAAATACTTATTTCATAAACAAAATAATTCCTTAACCAAAAATATCTTGTCATGCTCTGTTCTGCATGTACAATATTGTAATTGATAAAATCAATATAACTCTGTCTGTACTGACCATATTGTCCTGCGAACTTGCACACGTCATCATCAGTCTCCGATAGCTGTACCTAACTCCATATGTGTCCATAATATGCCTATGAAGTTCGCCAATCAAAACTCTAACTATTCTGCTAGATAAACTACATAACACTAAGACAATTTTCTAAGTCTAACTGTCATAACTTCATCTTCATGCTCTACTCACTTCATATGATTGATATGTTGCCATAAATGACAACATCATAAAGTCTGACCTAGCCAAATTGTCAACAGATAGTCCTCCATTTGCATTTTCTATAACTGAAAGTTCTACCCATTAAACTTCTCAACCTTCAGCTTACTCTTGTCTGCCATTTCTCCCACTCAACCGTGAGGCTTTCCTGCAAAGAATAACTAAAGCAACTAGGCTCTAATACCACTGGTTAGGATTAATCACAGAAAAATAACAATTACATGCAAATATAACCAATAATCAAAAAATAATAAATCACATAGAAGAGAACACAAGACACAAAGATTTAACGTGATTCACCCAATCCCTGGGCAAAGTCCACCAAACAATAAGTCCAATATTTTATTATCCAGTGATTACAACTTGATTACAATCTGTAATCCCTTACAGCTCAATACCGCCGCAAGAAGCTACTATCACACCACCCATTAAGAAATCCCTAACCCTAAGCCATTTTATACAACATTTTTGCCACTTTAGGGTTATAGTCAATTACAACATGTCGGCCCAAAAGTAGTTCCTTTCTCATCAATCTAAATCAACCAAAGAAGAAAGATAGGTTGTCCGCATTGGGTCAGGTGAAATTGCTTCAACAAGACATACTCTAGCAATGAGAGAGACGAGATCACTAGACTTAGCACTCTACTTCTTTCCGTCGTGTCACACAATTCATTCTTTTTGCACATTAGCTTTTCCAAATGCGACAGCAAGGCTTAATGCAGGCCAACAATAGTCAGACATTATTATTGTTTTAGGTTTCTTAGTGTTTACAGTTAATTTTATGTTTAATATTACTATATAGTTATTCGTTTTTCATATTTAGGTTTTCTTATATGATTTTTAATCTATTTTAAAAAGTTGAAATATTTTGCTAATTTACTATTTTATATGTATATGGCAAATTTAATGTCAAACGTTTTTTTCCTAATTTTTTCTCTTGCCGAACTCCGTCCAAATTTTATGGTTGTCGAGCTCGAATTTGAATTCGAACCTTGTGACTTAGGATCCAGATTTGGAGCTTTGGAAGTATAACTTCAGTCATAGTCCCAAGACCTCCAAATTTAGCCCTCCCAAGTATAGGTTGCCTCATATTCGACCCATACTAGTATAAGTTGCCCCAAGTTCGAATTTTTCCTCCATTATTCAATTTTTTTCAGCAGAGAGCTCCAACCTTAGTTGTTCTTGGTTTCAGTATAGTTTGATAGGGGTTCCTACAAATTTTAAGTCGCCTTTGCTCGCCCTCAAGGTGAGTAGCTTTTTTCTCTCTTTCATAGCACTTACTTTGATACACTAGATCTGATATCTTGTTGTCTATCATTGCATGATTGTTTTCTTTATTTTATCTAACAGAAAAGACCCTAGAATCATACATCCTTTTGCAACTAGATCTTGCATTAGCACCCCTTCCTCTACTTAGGTTGTGCTAATCAGGCTTAGTTAAAGGGGTTACATTTTAGGGGCCCTTCCAATGTATGTGTGAACTAGTGATCTACCATTGATCACCATTTTATATTATACATTTTCTTTATATATTGTTTGTGTGCATTTTTCATATTTTCATTTTTGTTGATTGTGTGCGCATATATCTAATTTTACCATCTTATTTCTTTTTATATGTTATTTAGTCATCCATTTAATCTCCTTTTTATAATTTATATATATTCTGTCATAAAGAAATGTATGTTCTCTTGATGTATGCATATTAACAAGTGTGTATACATATATTTCAAAATATGCTCTTTTATATGTTTAGGTGTGTATGTTTGTATATATAGATATGTTGTTGCATTTATTTGTTTGAGTCTAGACATGTTTATCCATAGGTTTATCCTCTCTTTGTTCTTTTCTTTTTCTTTTTCCTTGTTTGAGATTTTCTTCTTTTTATTCCATTCCAACCTCTTTCCTTCTCACTTTTTGTGTTCCCCCTCTCCCCATCTCTTCATATATCTCTTAAGTTGGTCATAGTTTGCACTTTACATTATTCATAGCTCTTTCACTCTCTCTATCCTAATGATGGATTATAGAATGTGATCTGAAATGTTGATGCTAAGAATAATTACACAATCAAATCCAAAAGATCATATTGTTAGCTTAAAGATTCTCCATTGCAAATCAAAGGCAATATGCATGCATGTGCATGTAGACATTATTATTGGGAAGTACAAACAGAACTAGAATAGCTAATGTCAATATTCAAGTAAAGAGAAGAAAGATAAGCTTTGCATTTTCAAGAAAATAGCCTAATTTTGGATTAAGATGAAAATCCTCCAAACTACAAGGCACAAATATGGTGTTCACACATAATGAAGAGATGTGGAAATATTGAGTGTTAATGTAAATGGTTATCTCACACATCACATAGATAGTTCCAAATGGCATTAAGCCTACTCAAGTGTCCAAGTTAGTGGGAGTTAGTTCACCACCTCTTGTAAGTCATAGGGAAATTGACTCGTCACCACTCTCAATTAATGGGAATCGACTATCTAGGTTTCTTCACTATTCAAGGTGGCAGTTTCTTCCTTTTCCTATATGTACATATATTTTGATGGCTTAATATATCAATGTCGATATCCATTTTCATGTGCAATCAATGTTTATTCATTTATCTCATAGGTAGGACTCGGAGCTTGCATGTGCTAAACTCTACTTTGATCTAGTATAAGCATTCAACATGAAGGAACTCGGCCGGATTCTTACATGGTATCAAAGCCAGGTTGTTTATCAAATATTTAGTTCATATAGTTTATTTTAAAACATTAGGTGTATGCCCTTCTTTGGTTTGTTGTGGACTGTGTGTGGTGCTCTTACATGTGTGTACAAACGAGAATTCATAGCTTCTCTCAATTTAATTCTACGCGTTTGAAGGCCAATCTGCATATATTGAAAACTGTGTTTGCATCTATTGTGAATTGAGGTTTATCAAATGGGAAGCTAAATCCAGTGTTTATGAGCAGCAATCTCCCTTTTTTGTGTAAAGTCCCAACCAACACAGGTGAAGGCCAAAGCAACATAGAACCTAAGTAGTGGTCATTGTGTGTGGAGGATTAGGTTGATAGGAAGGTCCATCCAACATAGGGGTGTCTTATGCAGGCACAATACATCATGCAAGGGTGACTTGCATAGGTGCATAGGTCTCTAGTACAAGAATGTAGCACAAAGGGCATCAAAATTAGCACAGCTTGAAGATGTACTACTCATTAAATGCCATGAATCAATGACATAAGCATTTACACCCAAAATTAACGTAGCTTGAAGGGGTACTATTCATTGAATGCCACAAATTGCTAACATCAGCATTTTCACTCAAAATACATTAGTAGGGAGACAGACACCAACAGATTAGCCCCTGGTCATTTGAGGGATTAAACCCCAACCAACCTACTAGCAAGAGCTTAACTTTAGTTTCCTCTCCAATCTCCACTTAGAAGGCAATTTTAAATTTGTGAATGCAGTTTATGTAGGCAATATAGACTAAAAGAAACTATTGGTAACTTGAATAATATTTTATTCCCAATCCATTGGCAACATCATCATGCTAAATTTTTGAGTACTTTTTTTTGTCTTTTGTTCCATTGGACTTGCCTATCCACTAATCATATAAAGTGCCAAATCTGTGGATGCTTCTCACAGTATTGAATCAAAGGGGGGTGTTTTGCATTGTATAATGAGCACTTCCACATTTATATCAATTCTGTAACATATTCGCCTCAAACATGGATTCAGATTAGACTGGCATGCCTTTAGTACCCTTTTAATTATCATTGTTGAAAACTAGAAGTACGGCTTGTACTAAAGAACAAAGGGGTGTTTAGTGTAACAAAGGGCATTGAGAAAGAACCTACTGGTAAGGTTCTAAGGAAGTTAAAAAGAAATGGATTAATAGATGTGAGTAAGATTCCGAACTCTTATGCCATAATGTGTCTCCTGAGATTTTCTTTCCTGTATAAACCTTGCATGCACTCACCGAAGTTTGGTTTGCTTTAGAAAAACTCTTTGGGAACATAGATGAAAGGAAAGGTCATTGTAATGTCCCTTTTTGAGATACTCCTGATTTTTGCCTATAAAACAATAACATTTACTCAAAATGATAATAGCTTTATCAAAGATTAAGAATTTACAATAATATTCAGATTAATAAATCATAGCGCAATTCTCAAAATCAATCATGTAGTGGATTCTCTTGAAAATACAAATTTTCTGAATGAGTTTAACACAATTGTGGCAATATCAAGATTTTTTGCCCTTCCAACAGCATTAAAAGATTTTTGTCCTTCCAACTCTTAGTCCACCATGAAGGTTTTGATCCTCCTTGACCAAGATTTGAGGTTTTGCCCAAACTTGACAAGAACAATGAGGATTTCAATCCCTATCCTCTAATGAGCTTGGAAGGGATTTTATCCTTCCTTTTTGCATGACACTTCCTCAAGTACAAAATTGATTGCTTGATGTATTCACTATATTATTTCTGACTGCCTTTGCTGATTAATATTTCTTGATGAATTGAAAAGTCAATGTTTGGATAATGCTTGAACAATTTTACAAATGATTGATGTTTGAATTGTTTTTCTTGCAAGGTTCATGATCTCTTCCCCAAGAAATGGTCTCCCCTTCATATCTCATTCTTGAGGCAGTCCAGGCCTTTAACAAGAAATGAGTCACCGCTCTTTATTGCTTCCCTTTTGACAATATTAATTTATATCCAATTTATTGCTTGAACTAATTCCTTCATTACCAATTGATTAATGAATGCTTGTTTTTCTTATGAATTAACAATCTATTCATTTTATACCTTTGATCCTCCAGTAGTCATAATTCTTTGTTTCATGCACATGACCATTCATTTAACTTAATTTAACTTTTATTCTTAGTCTTCATATTTTAATTTATTATTATATTCAATTTATCCTATTTCAAATAGGGGAAATTATAGTATAGTGTACACCCTTCCTAGGATTGTTTGTCCTCAAGCAATCACAAATTACAATACTTTTAACACTTGACTAATCCTAAAATTGTGAAATCTATGATGATGCATGCACATTATTTTTCACCTCACACTTGAATTCGAGAGATATGCCATGTAAAATCAATAATTGAGGCAGTTGTAAGGTCCATGGTCAATCCAGATACAAGTTGTCCTTCCTAGATCACCATAATCAAAATAAAAGTCTTCAAAACTTTCAAGAGTAGAAATAGGGAAAGAAACAACCTAGGGTGATTCGAGTGGCAACCCTTATCCAAAATCTTGTTGACCATCAACAGCTTCAAGAGGTTGTAGTTGGCAATGGATCATCCCACTAGCATCAACACTGAACTCATGGGTGGGTAAGCAGGATCACTATTGAAATCAAGCCCATGGAATATTGCTAAAGGTGGCTTGTCCTTGAATAGAATGAATCACACATCCTTGTGAGCATCGCTAAGTGCATCCTTGGAAATTAAAAGATTTCTTGATGAGTTCTTTGAATATCTCCCCAAGTTGATCAAATGCAAAGTCCCACTATAGCTTGGCCTTCATCTTGTTCTACCATGGGGTTGCATGTAGAAATTTCTTTAGGAACATCTTGCAATTCTTCATGTGTATTCTCATGAAGCATTGATTCCTCAAAATTAACAAGAGAACCATCACCAAACATCCTCATGAGTTCATCAAATTCAATTTCAAGTGGTAAGATCTTTGAGGTCGAAGTTGATGGTGAACAGAGCTACTTCCAACAAATTATCTATCTTGGAATGTAGTTGGCAATTATTGCCTTTTTGTTCTTTCTCTGAGACCATTCAATCCCATTGCCCCTTAGAATAATGTGGTGATGATGTCATGTAATGCCTTGTCAAATTTCTCTTCATATCTGGATCCATTCATAATTACTTAGAGTTCTTTGTTCAACCTGTCCACTTGATTGCTTCCTGCTCCAAGGGTGTTTGAGATTTGTTGCAATTCATCCTCAAGAATCTGACCTTGGAGCATACAAGAAAGTTCACCGAGGATAACCTCTTCAAACTTGTGATGATCTTCTTGTAGTTCTTTAAGGGTTTCCCCATGTCCACCTTCACTTGCTGTCATTTCTTTTCCTTGAATGAATTCTTTTGCTTCCTTGATATATCCTCAACAACTTCCTCTTGTAATGTGATGCATGAAAATTTGTGTTTGTCATTATTCTCAAACATGCCATTCTCTTGCAAGTTGCTTTCTTCTTTGTCGGATGACAATATGCTCATACTTGCTGAAAGGACTTTTTGAAGTTACTGTTTTCAAGTCCAATGCAATTCATTCTTTGGAAAATATTATATAATTAATTTTCTTCTAGTCCTACGGACTTATCTTTTCTATAGCAAAAAGTATTCCTTTTTGTCTTATTATTTGTCCTACCCTTGGTCCTCCATTTATTCCATGGTTTTGGGATAGAGATTTAATTCTCCTTTCTTTTCCCATGCCCAGTAAATACATCCATACCAGTAATCTATATTTTCCTCCACAAATGATTTTTGAACTTCTATTTATACGCGGCTAGATAGAAGGGTCACACTATATGGAGAAAACATATAATGCCTTCATAATATTAAGGAATCTACTTTGTTAATTGCATTTTACAATTATCAATCAGCCTCTCTTTATTAATTGTTTTCCTTAGGACAATTTCTTGCACTTATGATAACTAGTTATCATAATCATGTTTGGTCAGTATTTGTTGATTCTCGTTATTGTATTCATTTATTCCTTGCATTATTATCACTTTATAGTTATTTTAAGAATTAATATTTGGGTTTATTAATCTTATTTTTTATCATGATAATAGTGAATATCTTATATCATATAATAAGGGTGATCAACATTATTAACTGAGTCATTATCCCTCATGTATTGATACTAAATGTTAGTGATTGTCTTGACACTTACATTGCCATGTTTATGAGCCATTATTTTGTCTCTTGATAATATCTATTTTTAGTCATTGCTCTTTCACATTTTGACCAATCATATATTTAGGAGACGTACCAAATAGATTGAATTTGGGATATCCTTCCATTGTATTACACTATCCAAAACTCACATTGATCAAGTATCATATGGAACATAATCGTTGATGGTTATAGCGTCTTTTCTATCGTCTACCAATTCCTTCCTAAGGGATTCTATAAGCACTTGATGTTGTGTATGTTTTAATTTTATTATTAGTCATTTATATACTGTTTTTTAAAATTAGGCCATCATCATTAGGGTTTCAAATGAGGAATATGACACAATTGCAACTCATGGAAAACCATTGACAAAATATTATTTTCCTTCTTCACATTTTGCTAATCATTATTTGAGGCCTTCATCTTTTCTGATATCTAAACATACATTATTAAAGATTCCTCAATAAATACTATCCCATCAAACATAAGTTTACTAAACCATTTATAAACTGTCAAAGTGATGGATGATTCCTTCTAATTTGTTTCAGTTTGTTCGGGTTCAACCCTTCAATAAGAATATTCACACTTTGGTCAATAAACCGATAATCCATTTGCAAAACAAATTGGATAAAGGTAGTCAAAGTGTTTGTTTACTCGTTTCTATGACACCAAATTATTTTGCTCCTCTTCCTCGACTCTTTTCGCTAATGCTCCCATAGAGAACTTTGCATGATAAATGTCCCCTTCAATAGTAGAAGGACCAATATCCACTCCACTTAAAGCTAAAGTCCTATTCTATGACTTTGTCTTCATTTTTTTTCTCCAATTTGGTCTGCAATCTCTAAGAATCTATGGCCAAAATTGAGGTCAATGACCATACTTGACATTCTCCTGGCTTTCTTAATTTTGGGACTATCCTATAGCAATTCAGCTACACTGTCGATCTCTATGTGTACCATTAAAGTATATATTTTCTTTTTCTCTACAACTTTCTTTAATCAAGGAAGAGAGATAACAATAAAAGAGCTAGGAACATTGGCTGTTGCATTAATGGGTGCTCGAGGTGTAGAATCAAAAGGAATAGAATCACCAAGCATAGAATAATCTGAAATGTCAAAGAATGTATTGGAAATGTCGTCTCCACCAATTTGGTTTAAGATGAAGGAATCACTTTCTTGGGAAGTCCCTACTGATAAGGGGGAAATGTGAATCAAGGATATAAAACCTTAAGTTCATCACATAACCCGTTTACACAACTCAAAGAGGGAGTCAAGGAAATTGATCTTCTCAATCCCAATTCTAAAGGACTAGATCTAGAAAAATTAGTGCCAAGTAAAAGAAAGAGGAACACCAATGCAAGCTAGCTCTAGTGGGGGTCGAATAGGGGAATAGATGCAAAAGTCCTTGAGGTCCCTGTGAGATAATGAAAGCTAGGGCTACAAATGTAAATAAAATAAGTTGATGTGCTGAAATGACAAGGAAGATAGAGGATAGACCTTTTACATCTGATTTTATACTTGTTGTACTGCTCAAAATGGATAAAAATCTAAACCTGAAATGCTGAAATCTAAGACACCCAGAAATCATTTAGTGATCTGACAGGGGTGACTTCCATCGACAAGGGTGACGTCTGTGGGCACTAAATTCAGGGCCAACCTACTTTGGCCTTGTAAGATTGTATGTGACAGAGATTCTGATTTTGCAATTCCGAAGAAAGCTGAAAAGAGTATCCAAATCTACATGTTCGTCAATCTAAGATTTGCAACCAATTGATTTGGATCAAGAAGATGAAGATAGATGGATGCAAAAGATGTATAAAGGACCTTGAATGGATTAAAGGATATCTTGAAGATAAACTCCTTCAATTGCTTGAATGCTTGAATCCTTGATCTTCAGTGGAGGAATTGCTTGAAGGATGCTTGAATACTTGAGCGCAAGTGCAAGAGCTTGAGAGTGCTTCATCTTGTGAATGTGTGATGATGTGAAAATGAGGAAATGGAAGGGTTTATAGAGGGCTCGGAATTGGCTAACTCTCGCAAGGCAACCCACCTAGGAAATAACACCCTGAAGTTATCCGGACACAGGACCCAAGCAAAGGACCCAAAATAGGGCCCAAACAAGGACCCACTGTGCTTCTGATTGGCCCATCAGGGGTGCATTGTGTCCTTGTCAATCAAGGCCTAGAACCTTTGAGAATCCCTCGAGATCTCGAAACATGTCCCAGATTCCATAAATCGGGTACAAAGTCCAAGATATAACCGTTTCAGTGCGGATAAGAGATTCTGAGTGATTGGATGAGGGAAAGGGAGGACCTAAGCGATTAGATCCTACCTCGAGCTTTATGCCATGAAAAATAGAAGCTTTAAAGAGGATCAATTAGATCTTACCCCAATTCCAACTAGGAAAAAGGAGAAGAAAAGAGGAGAGATGAAAGGAGATAATGATCTCATATTAAATAGGTGCTAAACCTTCATTAACTTGGGGCGCTTCCAATTTAAGACGGTACACCTACAATAGTTGACAAGTTGTCACATGTTAGAGAAAACACGAACAATAGTTTCTTTGTCTACTTTTTCCTTAGTGGATGTTGATGCATCTTCCTTGTAGATGGGTTTTAACTTCATATTGTCCTCTAGTTGTTCTCAATCTCCTCTAAATTGAGAGTTAATTCTTAGGGTAGTAGGTTGAAATGGTTGGAGTCATAGAAACATCGGGGTTTTAAAATGCACTTTGTTCCAAGCTTGGTGTCCCCTTGGATACAAAGGAACCAACACCTTCTTTTGCTTTCTTCTATATCCATCTTCTTTTCGTTTCTGTAGGTAGCATTTTCCATTGCACCAAAAGCTCAAACTCTTAATGCCCGATACAAATGCTAAGAATTACCCAGATCCAAAGCACAAATCTCCAAGAAGGTGCTAATTGCCAAGTCAACACTCTCAACAATCTTCCCCTCAGCATCGACTGAGCCTTTAGCTCCAACTAAAGGGAGACTCAAACCCGTGACCCAAGGGCTCTAATACCAATTGTAGGTAGCATTTGTCGTTGCACCAAAAGTTCAAACTCTTAATGCCCAATACAAATGTTGAGAATTACCTAGATCCACGGCACAAATCTCCAAGGAGGTGTTGATTGCCAAGTCAACACTCAACACTTTCTGCCACATTAGAGGTTATGTCCATGCCATACTTATTTGACCACGAGAACAATGGAAGAGGTCCAAGAACAATATTCTAATAAGTTTCATCAACCATTGTTGAGTTGTCAACATATTAGAATAATCTTTATGTTTCTTTTTAATGCTCACTATTGTATCTTATTGTATCTCTGTAAATATTAGAATGTTTCTAATATTTAGGTGTAGACTAGAATACAATGTTTCTATTCTATTCGACTCTCCTCTTTGTATGTATAGATCATTTTGATCTCTAATTAATAGAAAAAGTATTCTGCCATTTACGTTTGTAATATGGTACCAGAGCCAATACTTCAATTTCTTTCGACAAACTTATTTTCTTTCAAAATTATTTGTTCAAAATTTTCAAAAATTATTTCAGTCTCTCTACAACCCATCTGGGGTTTTTGCCTTGAGAAAATTGAATGCTAAAACGCATCTAATTTTTGTCTCCAACTCGCGTTTGAAACAGGTCTATTTTTTTTGGCTCCAAATCGTTCCTAGAAACACATCTACGTTTTGACTCCAAATAGCATCTGAAACACGTCTTGTTTTTGCTCCAAATCGCATCTGAAACACATCTGGATATTTGCTCCAAAACGCGTTTGAAATGCGTCTAGTTATTTGCTCCAAATCACATCTCATCCTAGGGTTTTTCCTCTGCTACACTTGCCATTTTTTGAGGTCGTTTCTAGTAGATGTGCGACCACTAGACTCGTGTTTTTAGGGTGAAATCATTGTTTTTTTGTGACAACCTTTCATTGCCTTTATCGTCTCAGCAAAAATGTGCCCAATCTGCAACTAAAATTGGCCTGTTTTGTTCACATCTGCCTTTTTTCTTTTCTAAAAATTTGACTCTCCAGTCCGTCGACTAGTTTTTTGGCTTGAAACCCTAATTTTTGGGGTCGAAATGTTTTTTTGTTTTCAAATTCTTGGTGGATTTTTTGAGATCTCAAATGGGTTGTCGTCAAATTTTTCTGGGTGCCTCAATTTTTGTGCCTTGATTTTTAAGCGAGCGGATCCGGATTCCAACAGCATATTATTTCTAGGTTTTTCAAGCTCTCTTCTAGGTACTTCTCTGATTTTTTTGGGTCTTTCATTTTCTCACCTTGAAGTTTGTGCCATTCACATATTATGAGCATCTATATCAGCAGCATCAAAAGTCAAACTCAATTAAAAAGCAAGTCAATGCTACCCAACACTCAAAGCAGAAAGAATCTATCTACCATGCCTTTATGGCCAGCATACCTGCAAATCATGTGAAATCTTCTGCCTGGTACATAGATTCTGGCGCCTCTCGACATTTCACTCACAAGGGTGATTGGTTTGTTGAATTCACTCCCTATTCTGACTCAGTAATCTTTGGAGGCGGCGAAGAATACAATATTATCAACAAGGGCAATGTTCAGATTCAGTCCGGAGGAAAAAGACTCATGTTCCTCAATATATGTTATGTTCCTAGCATGAAACATAATCTTTTGTCTGTTAGTCAAATTATGAAGCACTCGCCTCAGTCGGATGTCATTTTCAATGGAAATAAGTGTTTGATTATTGATCATGCTTCTCGCACTACACTTGTTGTAGGTCTTGAGGACCATAGTATTTATAGGCTTGTCGATTAAGGCGATTCCCTTAAGCATGCCTTCATCGCCAAATCATCCACTCTCAGCAGCCTCTGGCATCAACGATACGATCACCTAAACATTCAATATCTAGCACAACTTGCTCAGGATAATTTAGTCCATGGCCTACCTAATATCTAGACCCACAACCATTGCATTTGCAGAGTTTTCCAAGCAAGGAAGCAACATAGGACACCATTTAAGGATGGTGAATCATAGCAGGCATCTAAAGTACTCCAGCTGGTCCACGCTAATGTATGTGGTCCTATGAATACTCCTTTTGTTACTGGGAACAGGTACTTCGTACTCTTTGTGGATGATTTCAGTCGCAAAATGTGGGTATATTTTCTTAAGCAAAAATCAGATCCTTTTCCTGTATTTCAGCAGTTTAAAGCCCTAGTAGAAAAAGAGTCTGGTTCCCCCATCCGTACTCTTAGGACTGATAATGGGGGGGAATTCTGTTCTTCTGCTTTCTCTACCTTCTGTACTACTCATGGCATTAGATGTTAGTTCACCACACTTCACACCCCTCCGCAAAATAGTGTTGTAGAGCGTCGAAACCGTACCATCACAGAAATGGCTAGAACATAGAAATGTTCCCAGAAAATATTGAGCAGAAGCAATATCCACAACTGTCTACCTTCGTAACCGGTCACCCACCCTTGCAGTTAACCATAAGACTCCTAAGGAAGCCTGGTCTGGTCACAAACCTAGGATCAACCATTTGAAATTTTTTGGCTCTCTAGCATATGTATGGATTCCTAATGCCAAATGCACTACGTTGGATTCCAAAAGCCAGAAACTCATGTTTATAGGATATAGTCACACACATAAGGCCTACAGACTGATTGATGTAAACACTGATCGTTTAATCTTCAGTCGTGATGTTGTGTTTGATGAGAAACTTATACCATTTCAGCTCTCTACCTCCTTGCCACATTCTAAGATTCAGTCTTCAACAATCTCTAACTTGGGTCCTTCTATTTTATATGAGTCATGTAATGTTATTGATACACCATCTCAGCCACCTCCAGATAATACAGCTCCTGCTCTTGTTCCTCATCCAGCTATTCCGATAGCATCTAATATTGGATCCCCTACTCTTCGGCCAAAATGGTGGGCTCAAACGATTAGTGATCTTCATCCTGATGAACTCATTGAGGCTAGATCCTCAAAAAATAAGAGCATTCAGCACAACACAGTTAATGTTTCTCTTATGGCCAACATCCATAGTATCCCTAAGCCCTAGACATATGCAAAGGCCAAAGGAATTCCAGAATGGGAATAGGCAATGGATGCTAAGCTTCAGAGTCTTCAAAAGAATCACACCTAGGTTCTTTCAAATCTCCCTCCTGGGAAGAAACCCATTAGCTGTAAATGAGTTTATAAGGTCAAGTACCATGCAAATGGTACCTTGGACAAATACAAAGCCAGACTTGTTGCTCAAGGATTCACCCAGCGCAAAGGCATTGACTATGAGGAGACCTTTGCCCTGATAGCCAAGATGAGCACTATTCGCATTCTTCTTGCCATTACAGCTCAGTATGGTTGGAAAGTTCATCAGATGGATGTGAATAGTGCTTTTCTCAATGGTGAATTACAGGAAGAAGTCTACATGACGTAGCCCCCAGGTTTCAAGGTTGCCAGTTTAGAACCAAAAGTATGTAGACTCCAGAAGGCCTTCTATGGTCTTAAACAGGCCCCTCGGGCTTGGTACATAAAGATTGATCAGTACTTGGTTGCTCAGGGATTTCAGCGCAGCCCATCAGACAGTAATATGTATATTAAACACTCTAGTAATGATATTCTTTTTCTTGTTGTCTATGTTAATTTCAGAAATCAAATAGGATCTATGCAGAACTTTTGATATGACAGATCTCGGATTGCTTCATTATTGTTTAGGTACTGAGGTTTGGCAGATTGACAACAGTATTTTTTTGTCTTAGTCCAAGTATGCCAGAAATTTGCTTGAGAGGTTTTGAATGTAGGATTGCAAACTTGCCTCCACTCCTATGGAGACTAGTTTGAAATTGTCCGCACAATCTGATTCTCCTCCTGTAGATGAAACACTCTTCAGGAAACTAGCAGGTAGTCTCATCTACCTTACTACTACTAGACCTGATCTCAATTTTGCAGTCAGCTACATCTCATGGTTCATGACGAACCCCAAGACTAATCATTAGATTTCAGTGAAAAGTGTGTTACGCTATGTACATGGTACTTCAGATTATGGTCTTCTTTACACAAGGAGTACTACTCCTCAGCTCAGTGGATTCACCGATTCCAATTAGGCCGGCTCAATTGATGACAGGAAATCTACTTCTGGCTATGTGTTCAATATTGAGTTTGTAGCAATTACCTGGACTAGTAAGAAGCAACAGGTACGGGCACTCTCCTCTATAGGAGCAGAATATAGAGGAGCTGTCAAGGCAGCTTGTGAAGTAGTATGGCTCCATCAGATGCTTGCAAATATGCATATTCCTCAAGCAGGTCCGACTTCTTTGTTTTCAGACAATCAAGAAGTACTCAAACTTGCCAAGAACCTAGTTATTCATGAATGAACCAAGCACATAGAGCTTCATTGCCATTACATCCGACAATTAGTAGAAGATGGATCTATTCAGTTACTCTATGTCCCTACCTCAGAGCAACCAACAGATATTTTCACAAAACCCCTTGGTCCTAACAAGTTTGTAAATTCAGGGGATCTATTGGTGTAGTAAATAGATCGAGCATTAAGGGGGGGTATTAGAATAATCTTTATGTTTCTTTTTAATGCTCACTATTGTATCTTATTGTATCTCTGTAAATATTAGAATGTTTCTAATATTTAGGTGTAGACTAGAATAGAATGTTTCTATTCTATTGGACTCTCCTCTTTGTATATATAGATCATTTTGATCTCTGATTAATAGAAAAAGTATTCTACCATTTACATTTGTAACACAACAGTCTTTAGGAATTGATAGAGGTAACTTAAAGGTCCTGACTTGATTTAGAGTCAGCCTCATCCAATCTCTTTTATGCACTTCACTTCAATTTGGGAAGTCCTCCCAATAGTCTCCTAATTATAGATATGCAAGTATGTTTTTCTCCCATTTAAATTAGCTAGAATAAAGCCTTTCTTGTTATTATAAGGCCTCTAAGATAGAAATTGGAAATTGAACTTTAACAAAGATTTTTTTTTGTCTTGGGAACTTTAATTCTCTTGCAAGAGAAATCCATTAGGGAAAGGGGAAATGATTATCCCTTATTCATATTACCTACACATCTAACATTCACTCACACCATCTAGCATCTTTCAACACACTTCCAAGAGCACGAAATAATTAGAAACATATTTGGGAAATTTAAACAAGGCATTTTCTAAACACCCCAATCCTTATGTAGGAAAATATGTCAAATTAAATGGAGTAGTTGCCATATTGAGTCACTAGGGCTGCAGCTTCAAAAGAAATCCTCTTTTCCAGTGACCCTTCAATCTTCTTAATCACAATTCACATAAAGGTGTTACTAACACAAAGATAATTCTTCATTTCTACTCTTCTCTGCAATTGTGGAAAGTACTCATATATAGGTGTATCTGCAATGGGACTCTAGGGTTTATAGGAGAGGCCAAGCAATTTCTCTACCAAAAAGAATGTACAATGAACACATATGGAAAGATTCCCTTCATCTATAACTAGCCAGTTGTTCATGTAAAAGTTGGCTCATTGACTTTGCCTAGTTAATGTATTGATTATCACTATAGATGACTACCATGAACTGATACATCTAGAAAGGAAATTCTTCTAATTTAGCAATCCCCACAACACGATGCAATAGAATAATTGCATCAGCAATTTCTTCTTTAAAATGACCCCACTTGAAGAGTGAGGGGAGTCTAGCTTTATCATTCCTTGACTTTTTGCTAGCTCGTAGCAATACAATTTAGGCACCATTCTCTTTTATTAGAAAAATAATCCCACTCAAACTTCACATATATGTTCACAAATTGCTCCTAGTCAAGTAGCTTGAGCACTTGACACACGACCTTTGTGTCAATTTGACAATTATTGAGAAACTAGAAGTTGGAAGCTCACGAGACTCAAGGAGGTAATGGTTGGCACAAGAAACAACCAATTCAATACATGGGAAAGCAATTGGGAAACTGCCAACTTCGAGAAGGCTACTCTCAACGACTTTCTTTGTAATGGGGGAAGTAGATTCTAGCACAAAAAATAGTTAACTTTGTGATTTTGGTTCGCAAGGCATAGGTATGTTGAAGACTCACAGGATTTTGTCCCACGGGCATTGTCCCCGAGGAATTCTTCCGCTTGATGTCCCCGTGGACTTCTTTCCGCGAAGACCCCTTTTTTTTTTTCTCTCTCCGCGGATTTGTCCTCCGTCCGTTGCAAATTGTCCTCCGCGGGCTTATAACTCTTTTCTGCGGGCATACAACAGGGTTTCCTTGCATACTTTGTGCCTTCGGTGATAATCCTTAGCAGCAATGACATCCGCTGTGCAATGGTCGACTTGGCATGATGGATACGAGGTGACGGCGGACTCAGATCTCCACCGCTTGGTGTTCTTTGAAAGGCTTGTCTGTATATTGGTTTTCATTGTTGGAGGAGACGTTTCACCAGAAGTTTGTTGGAGTTCTGTTTCTCATTGAGTTCGTGTAGAAGATGGGTGTGAGCATTTTTTTTAGCAAGCTAAAAAAAAAAAAAATGACGACAGATTCAAGTTGTTCAGAATGAGTTACAGATGGTGCCAAAGGGAAGGGGACGCATCAGTGGTTGCCAGAAAGAGTGCAGAATTGGCAGATAATGACAGAAATGGTGTGTTTCATGCATTTCTGTGTGGGTTGCGAAGTGTTAATTTGGTCTTGGCATCGAGGGGCGCTGCCCCTCGACCTCGCCCTGTACTGTGAAGCGCACCCGGGGCGCTGCCCCAAGACCCCGCGGGGGCGCTGCCCCCTGGACCCCCAGTCGTTGCAGATATCAATCGTGGGAGTCTGACCAGTTGAGAAGAGTTGAAGTTGCTGCAAGCATGGACTTTCTGTGTACCAAAGGCAGTGGGAGCAAGTGTTGGCTGTGAGGCTGTCTTGGTGGATGCGTAGAGAGCTCGGGAGGAGTTGATCATCCAGTTGGAGGCAGTGTAGCGACACTTGGCTCAGGGTACCGAGGAATTGAAAACAGAGAAAGCAGCACAGGTGGCTATCAAGGTCAGCTTCATCAAGGAGGCAGTGTTGTGTTAGCAGAGGTTACAGGCACGGGACGAAGTCGTCATTTGTCAAGCAAACTCATAAGTGAACTCCTAAACTTATCGCACTAGCTAGCTTTTAGAAAAAGATTCACTTCTAAGTAAAAGAAGGGAGAAATGGGAAAGAGAACTACTAGTCTAACAATTTCATATATGTATCTACAAACTCTCCTTCATTGTTTTTGGCTCCTCAAGCCGAAATGAATGTTTTGAAGCAGCATTGCCCTTTTAAAGGAGAAACATTAAATTCATTTAATTTCCGTATTAGGAGTACCCTCCTTTTTCAAAAAAAGTCTCAATAGACTGGCATGTCTTTTGGCACCTAAACAATCATTAATAAATCATACTTGCTAATACCTTGAGATAATTGCACCTCAAGGAATGAGAAATCTCTTTAAGTCGAGAAGTTGACATTTTTTTGTACTTATTGAACTATGACAAACAAGGGGTGTAGTTTTTAAAAATCCTTGAACTCACTGACTATGAAGACTCCACTAACACGGTGACAAGCAATGAGGCGCATATTATGATAATAGATAGTTTCTAATTACTCTCTTTCGTCTTTTTCTAATGGTCACTCTCTTTGTAATGTTTCATTAACTCTCTTTGTTCGTTATGGAAACTTTCTCTCTCTCTTCAAAATGCTTCTATTTCTCTCTCTTTGTTCGTTATAGAAACATTCTTGAGTATACTTGTGTATATAGATCATTTATGATCTTTGATTAATAATACATTCAATATTTTACCATAATATGGTATCAAAGCAAATTCCTCGCCTCTTCGGAAAAATTTAATTCCTTTTTTTGAAATTATTAGTTCAAAATTTTCAAAATACTTGCCTGAGTGTATTCAAAATTTGCATCTTTTTTTCCCTCGAAACCCGACTAGGGATTCGGCATCCAATTTTTTTTGCAATTTTCTTTGTGCAAAATCGCAAGTCATTACAATTGCATTTTTTCCTCAAGATTGTGGGCATCTTCCTCCTGTTGCAGATGCGTCTCTGACTTCTAGTCGTATTTTTCTTGTTTTTTATGGACTTAGGGATTTTTTGATGTTCTGCAACCCTTTTTATTCACCCATAGTCTCTTTTTCTGCAAAATGCGCTAGTTTCATCGCCCTTTCTAGTGTTTTTCTGCAACGTTTTGCTCAAATGTGATGCTTCTTTGACCTTTCTCGCGATTTCTGCCTCTATCTTCTACATTCTTAAGCTAACACGACCCCTTGCATGGATTAAAAATCTGCCTTTTTTCAAATCCACCCTCTATTCAAGAACTCTGCAAATTTTTTCTATATTTTTAATCTAACTAAGTTTTCTTTGAAAACCCTCAATTCTCATGTTGAATTAACAAAAAATTTGCATATTCCTGGTGGGTTTTTCCAAACCTCAATTGGGCTAGTCTAGCTTTTTTTTGGGTGTTTTATTTTTTGTGACTTGATTTTTTAGCCAGCAGATTCTACCTGTCTCTTCAAATTTTTTGGGCCTTCTATCAATCCGCCTCAAAGCTCATGTCATTTTTTATATTCATGTTTTTTGCATCGAAAAATGTATCATGGCATCTCTCACCAATCTTCTCTTAGAAGGCAATCAATGATTCAATGGAAAGAACTATAACACTTGGAAGCAAAGAATGATGACAATCTCTGAGTACTGTCGCCTTGAGGCGCTTGTTTTGGGTACTAAGACTCATCCTGCCATAATGGATGCTACTCAAGAGAAGTTTGATGAGCGTAATTGTGAAGGGATTATGCTTATTAAGCTTTCAGTTACTGATGATCAATTGCCTCAAGTGTTATCTAGCAAAACAGCTGTAGAGATCTGAACAACATTGAAGGATCTCCACAAGACATCAAATAAAAGCAGAGTGTTCTTTCTGAAGATTTAGCTATTCTCTATTATTATGGATGAACATATGTCCCTACAGGAGCATCTACTAAAGATTAAGGATATCAGAGATCGGCTTGGGCCAATGGTTGTAGTATTATAGTTCAAAATCTCGTTCTCTGCCACTTATCGGCGAGGTAAAAATAAAGTTCTCGCAAATATCGGAGATAAATTGGCAACTTCTTGAGAAAAGTCGAGAATTTTTAAAATGACGTAAATTTAATTAGAAAAGCATTATTTTGCTAAATTCAATAAGGATATGTGTCTAATGAGCCAATAAATGAGTAAACAAGCCAAACAAGCTGATCTACATATATATAAATGCAATATGTAACAAAGTTGCATCCTCATGTGGAATGTTGTTGATTGGTAGCCATATTCTGAGACTCTGAACTCTAAAGCAAACTAGAAATAGAAAATTGTCTTTGTTAAAAGAGAAGAAAATATAAGTGTCAAGTAAAATATGAAACTAATCTACATCTTCCTCTTCTTGTTTCCTTTCCCACTAAAAAGAAAAAAAAATTAGAAAACTTACTCGTGAATCTGAAATCTGCCTTGAATCTATTTGTGATCTATCTACAAGGCTGCCAAAAACTCTCTTTAGCAAAACCCTTCTCCTCTCCTTCAAACACTGAAAATCGCAAAACAAACAATGAATACGCAACTTGTTGGTGTTCCAATTTTATTGGTGTTGCCCAAGAGTAGTTAAGTTATCGCAAGAAGTTCACAATTTATCGCAGAGAAGTGGCCAACTTATCAATGAGAGTTTGAGGTCTTCTCAGCTTGAACTTCTCGCCATAAAACCTTACATTTTCTCATTTTGGAAAAGTTCTCGTGAGAAGTAGAGATATCAACCACTTCTCGGAGAGATTTTAATCTATGGGTTGTACAATGGAGGAAGAGGATATGGTGGTCATTACTCTAAAAAGTCTATCATCATCCTATGAGCACTTTGTTGAGACACTCATCATTACTACAACTAATGTTGACCTCAAATTTTCAGATTTGTGTACCAAATTTCTGCAGTAGGACCGTTGGAAACAATAATTTGGCAGCAATGCTCCTTCATCCTCTTCTGAACAAGAATTTTCAGCCCAATCCTTTAACAAGGATAAAGGCCCATCTCAATCATCTGCTCAGTCTTAGAATAGCTCCAAGAAGAAGCAAATCCGATGCAAATATTGCCACAAATATGGTCATGTGATCCAAGAATGCAGGACTTGCATTGCTTCTGACCAATGGAAGTAGGGAGAGTCTTAGCCACAGGCCAACATTACAGACCTCTCTGATCAACCCGAGGCTGCCTTGTACACTTTTTGAGGACATGCAAATTTCTATTTTTTGAAGATAGACTAACCAATAAGGGAGGGTATTACAATAATAGATAGTTAATATTTTCTCTCTTCCGTCTTTTTTTAATGGTCACTCTTCTTGTAATTTTTCCATAAACTCCTTTTGTTCATTATGGAAACTTTCTCTCTCTCTTCAGAATGATTCTATTTCTTTTTTTGTTCGTTATAGAAACATTCTTGTGTATACTTGTATATAGATCATTTATACTCTCTGTTTAATAAAACATTCATTATTTTACCACAGTAGCAAACGCTTTGAAGAGTAATCAAGCAATTTACAGATTTGATAGCTTATGAACCATACGAATGAAAGGGTACATAGGTTCAAGGATTACCCAACTGACCTAATGGAACTCTAAATTTTGGCAAAATTTAGAGTCCCAAGCACCATGGAAAAGAGGAAATGTTCAGACCTTACCCACTACTTATATTCAAACAATGTTTCAAAATGCTAAGAAAAGTCATGATCAGAAGAATATGGAAAGGGAAGTTGTTTCATATAGGCATGCATTTCATCACTATCCAAAATGGCTTGATATCAGACTCATCATGATGAACTTTCAGATCAATGCCCAACCTCATTAATTGTGAAACATGAAGGATGTTATATGCATATGAGAATCTGGTCCAGAAAATCACTCAATGTCTCTCAAGTTAATGAAGATTTTGTTTGTTTTCAATAAATCTGTGGATGATGCTATAACAGGATAGTACTTTTTTCTATAAAGACTGTGTTTGATATATGTTTAGCTAAAGAGTCTTTCCCAAAGGACTGGTTGAGATATAGTCAGATATGCTGGAATTAACCCATTCCTGCTAAAGACTGTTCTGGAATGGAGTTTTATTGTAGAGTATTGTATGCAAAATGGTCAGCAATCAATACATGAAGTCCTGTCATTATGTTAACAATGATGGGTAGACATCCTTAGCATATTAACTATGTATTCCATGCAGAGGTAAATCACACGGGCATCATAAATATTTAGTAACAACAGATTATGGTAGAGTATGTGCGGCAGATTGAATGAGACAATATGCTGGAGTTTATATCTGTATATTGGGGGTTTCTAAACCATCAATTCCCTACTGTACACAGAAGATTCACAGCCACATACATGGCAAGAAGCAATGTAAATAAGTCTAATCCTATCAACAAAGTTTGGGGGATTATCTATATCCAGCCAATGATTTTTTCTCAGGCAAAATGATACAGAGATACTGTGTGTTTTTAAAGCAATTCATTATCAAGATCTTCACCATATCTGTGAAATCTGGAGATGATAGATTATTTTCAAGTCTTGAACATCTGTAAATTGCTCTCTGTATTATATATTTGTGGATTCACTTATACAGGAACTAATACTGGATATGTTTGTCGAATAATAAGAATATCATCCTTTAGGCACTGCCTTAATATGGTTTATGAAGTGATGGAAAATGAGCAACCATATGATCATTCACCGAAGTTATTTTGAAGTTTAGCATATCGATAGTCAAAGGAGAACATATCTGTGTGTTTAATAGATACGAGCGATGAAAGTAGATGCCCAGTTAGACATCTGAGATGGAAGGTACAAACAAAAAGGATATTTGTAAAATATCTTGTCTGGTGAAGGAGTTCAAATAGTGCCCATGTGAAAAGTAGATGCTATCGAGAATATCAAGCAGCGTGTGTTTGGGCATTGGAAATCTATGGAAAAGCCACCTTGTTCTCTAGTCGATTAATATTTCATTTATTAATCAACATCTAATGTTTCTTGGCATTTTTGAATTTTTCACAGGAACACATGTGAAATGAGGATTAGTATGGGATCTCTGGAACTTTCATCGCACTTTCTGAACATTGACCAGACTCCAGACGTGGTCATATTGTGTTTATGAGAAAGGACACGCCTGACTATTTGTAGACACAAATGATGAAAATGCGAATTACACAGGAGGCATCAAAATGCTACTCAATTTGCATGATTCAGAAGCCAAACCGATCATTCTGGTTTAATTTAGCATTACTTATTGCTTCTTTGTGTTTGTTGCAGATTTAATGAAAAGTGTGCCGGAGATGAGAAACTGTGTTCAACCATAGATATACGAGTTTGGAGATCAGAGTGGAGGCAACTGATGAATTCATACGTTATTTGTGCCTAAAGAGGAGAATGGCAAGAGAAAATACGTAGAAGCCCATTCATTTCCAGAATTCACTTTAGAGCCCATGATTCTTTGGTTGGAGATCTGCTGTGCACCTCTGAGGATATGAATATACACAAACAATTGTCTGGATTATGTATGCAGGAGCGCCTTATGCAGATCATCTGGAGTTCACAGCGTTGGTATTCCAGCAGATGTTTAAGCATTTGGAATTACACGTTGGAAGGAGGAAGCGCTTGTATTGATATGGAGTGGATGATTCTAGCCTATTCACGCATGGAACAAACTATTTAAATTATTCATGCCACTGAATATGATTCGCAAAGTTATAAAACCACCAGGTATGTCAAATTAAAATTATGATTAATTCTTCAGTTATTTGTTATAAAAGGGTGCGATGGTTAATAATGCCCCTTCATCCTTTATAAATAAGGAATGTAAAAGACACAACAGATAATACACACACATATACATATACAATTCCAAAAAAATTATGGCACACCTGATATATTATTTTCTCATTGGTGGAGAAAGGATTTTTTGAACTAAGCCAGTGGATTGTGGATTACAGAATAAATTATTATGCGTTTTTGGGATCAAATTATAGTGGATGGATCATCCGTAAGGAGTGTCTCCATTGCAATTTTATTTCCGACATGATTAGTAAGAATATTTATTTTATTTTATTTGCATGAAGCTTTAGAGTTAAAATATTATATAGTTTCGTCCTTTTTAATTATTATTTTTAATTTTATAAATAATTTCTATGATAGATAAGTGGACATGATCAATTATAGCATTTTAAAATTGAATATTTATAGATATTGAGAAATATTTAATTGTTTCCAAATCTATGTTTGGTTTGTCTCTGAACCACAGGAGTTTAAATACATTCAAGACTCTTTTAAAATTGCGTCCATATATTTGATTTATCGCATCTTGATTACTAAATTGTTTATAATTTATGTGCATAGAATTTTATAAAGTTGTATGTTTTGAACTTATAATACTGACTCTATTGCTCTTTGGCACTGGTCTTTATATTTTTCATAATTTGCAATCCATACGCTGGCAATTATTTCATATCTTTTCTTTGAATAATTAATATATTCATTTGTTGCATTAATCTATACTTCTTATTTTAAAACATTCATATATTATTTATTCTTAATTCATAATTTGCAAGTTAAAAGCTTTCTATAATTCTTGTCATTTTGGAAGCTTTCATTATATTCGCATTCTAATCAATTTGCTATAAGCATCCTAGGCTTAAGTGCTTTATTCAAGATTAGGTACACCCACCTTGGTTTTGCAAAGTCAGAAGCGCAGGAGATTTGGATCACAATGATCAGTCACGTCAAGTTGGCCATAACTGGTTGGATATCCCACCATCGAGTTGGCAAGACTCATACGATTCCAATTTGCGGTTTTGGGAACCAACATGACCAGCCATGAAGACTCTCTTAACAAACATGACCACCAATAAAAATCTTGAACCTACGGAATTGCCAAGCAGTCAGCAGTTTTACAAACTTTGCACCATGAACAGTTCAAAAACCTAAGAGCTTGTTGACTGGGTAAAAAATTTGGACAAAGAGCTGACTATGAATCGAGTAGTGAAAATGTGAAGTCCGGCTTAAACCAAGAACAGGATTTGAATCAGAACTTGGGTTAAAATGAGGCAGCCAACAATTTCAAAATTTTAGGGTAACAAAAACAAAGGATACATAAATAAAAATCTTTTTTAACCTTTCTCGAACAAGAATTTCACTTTTGTTTTCCTTGTTTCAGATCACATGACGCAAAGAAGCAAAGGATATAGCAAAGTCATAATCCTATTTGACAAAACAAAAAACTTAAACTAAAGGACAAACTAAAAAAATAAAATATGACAACTTCTTGTTCTATAATTGAAAAGGTTAAGATTTGATTACAATTCATTTATATTATTCATTGAATCATGATCCTTTTGCAAACTAATAACTATTGAAGCTAAAATTTTGAATTGAAATTTGCAACAAGGTATATGAATTTTATCAATAATGACAACAATATACAACTAGGTAAATATGAATTTTGTCAATGTTGATGACAATATATGGCCATGTTAATGGATTCTATCAACACAAAAATGACAATATGCAAACTGGTGTACGAACTTTAACAACATACGTGTCACTATACAACCGATTGAGCATATAGAATCTAATATCTATCAACACAATTGCTAATATACAGCCTGGTATATGACTTTTGACAACATGAATGTCAGATAATTGTCTTTTTGGATTAAACTGTGTCTGATTTTTTACCATCGCCGGCCAGTTATATACATTCTATCAACCTAATTGATGGTAGATAACCTACTATATAGATTTTAACAGTATAAATCATGAAACAAATTTTTAAAAATCTAAAAACCAGTCATAGAAGCCTATCTCTTGTATGACAAATGCTAGTTTTAATCCTTATAGAAACTGGGCATTACTCCTACTCTTGCTCCTCCGCAACCCTCTTGCTGTTCACTTACTCTTTCACCTTGCACTTGCAGGCATGCTGCTCTTACTTTCACACTCACTGCTATCAGTTGCTTGTTGATTTGCTTTTGTGATTTAAATAAGATTAGGATGCAGTTTATAGAGTTTTTTGGGTTTGGGTAGCATCTTGACCATTAGGGTTTGACCCTATGCATAGGGTTCAAAACAATTGACTTTTTTCTAAAGTTATTTTTTTCCTGCGTGTCCCCAAGAGAGTCGGGACACCCCTGGGAGTCCTCTGGACGTCCCAAGGATATCTAGAGATCCCTTGGTCTCAGAAAGGTTTCCTATGAGAGGGAGATGTCCCAAAGACAACTGTCCGTGTGGCAAAGTGGCGGAGGGTATCTCTGGATTTGGGGACATCCCCTCCAAGATCCCAAATCCAGAGATGTCCCTGCCCTAGAACTGCAGGAATTTTTATGGGGGTGGGGGAGGTATCCGTGGTATTCTATTACTGTACTACATACGGATACTCAAAAAATGAGGATAATATTCACTTGTCAAAATAATGGTCATTATCACTTCTAAAACAACACAAACATCCTCTGATAATAGGAACATACAACAATAATTCCTACATGACTAAAAAAACAAAATCACATGGCTGTGAACTCATTTTGACATTTCCCTATAATTTTTCCTCAAGGAGGCACAATACTGCAAGTGTAGAACAACCAAGCAATTTAAAACAGAACTATAAGAAAGAGATATCAATGCATTAGATAGATGCTATGGTAGTCTCAGTTACCTTTGACCCAGATTGGAGGAGCTCCAGTTGCGTTTGCAACAAGAAATGACATTGCAATATCTTCACAATTCCTGTAATGATAAATGAAAACAATAAATATTTTTTGCCTCAGACATGTCACGCATTGTCAAAATAATAAAATTAAAATCATCCATCTTCATTGAGATGTAAAAATTCCTAAACCAAAACCTGATTTGCTAATTTGCTGAACAGACCTTTCCCTGCTTACATATTCTTGAACTGACGCTGGCATTTGATAAGTATACATTTCTAAATATTTTTTATGAAAAAAGGCTGCTTTAGAAAGCACCATGCTATAAGTGCCCATCCACCAAACAGACCACCAGCCGCCATAGTTATAATGCAGAGCACCAGACTTCTGCATATGAAAGAACAAAATATTGAAAGAAAAATCAGGGGAAGGTTATCAGAAGGTAAGTGTCTAGAATATCAATTTGAAAGAAAAAACAGCAAATCCAAATGCATACTCAAGAATTCAGAATTTTCCCATAACTGAATCTTAACTTGTGAAAGATCTGAATTATTCCATAGGAATAAGAAACACAAATTCGATTCTACACTTGCAACAGAACTATTCCATGACAATGAAATTAGTACCAGCCTTATAGTCTATGGAATTATCTTGTGACAATGAAACGAGTGATCTCATCTGTCCCGAAGCCGTATTATCTTTTCTTAATTTTCTCTTGTGTTTCAGGAAAGTGCTTTATCAATATACTGTGAGAAAATACATCTACTTGAACAATTTCATTTAGATAATCCCATTAGAAGTTTACCAGCTTAGAACTACATTCCAAATTGGTGAAAATGTTAGTAGTGTATATTGAAGTGTAGCCACAGATACATGCTCATACATTCAGTGTAAAAGACTAGAAAGGAAAAGATACAAGGAAATGAATATTAAAGACAGTTTCTCGTTTTTTGGGTATATCAACTCTGGAAAAATTCAATACAAAATTCTAGATGAATCCATCCTATATTTGATGCTGTGGGTTTTTCCATGGTGCTCTTTAGACAAGAGACAAATGTCTTACTTGTGCTGTCCACAAAGAAGCAGCGGGGATTAAAGCCAGACCGGTGCAAGAATTCTGATGAGGTTTATCTCCCTTAAGTAATGAGAACCCATTTTAGCATAGAAGAAATGTGGGGATATGGGAAACCCATTTTTCTCTGTGACTTCTTTGAAGCCTCTTTTTGGCTCCCTCTTGCTATTGTCTCTAGTTGTATTTTAAATTCTGGCCCATTTACGTCACTTATGGAGATAAATGTAATAAATTAATATCTTTATTTTTGTATATTTCATCCAGTTTCTGCTTCTATAGATCTTGACAGCAACTAGGTTCAGGGATCTGAAAGCTGAGCCAGAGTAATCTTCAGTTTCACACAAAGCAATAACAAAACTATTGCCTTACTGGAAAACATTCAGCCACCAGAAAACAAATTTGAGCTAATTATGAGGATTTCATTAGAAAAGAAATCTGATGGCACAAATTTTGAATAACCAGTTGTTAATTCTATATAACTCTGATATCATATTGTTCTGAACTACAGATTGTACAGTTCTAGTAAAGCATGAATATCCTTAGAAAGGATTGACCTCTTAAATAACCTTATATGTTTAACCAAATCGGCACCTTCTTTGGGAGCATTTAAAATGTTCTAATTGCATAAGTTACTATTAGTTTACTTGCTAACTAATTGTAATCCTGGGAGATGCCAATCTTGGCAATATATTTAGTAATTTATATAGAGGGCCGACCTGGAAAGAGTAATGTCCTTTCTAAGGACATGCCTCTTGGGTGCTATAAAAGTAAGAGGTAAGAATGTGGATAAAGGACACACGAATTACAAGTCTGCTCCTTTAGCATTTACTGCCTCCTACAATTTTTAGCGGAAATAAATATTTATCAGAATTATACATCATAACGAGAACACTTAAATATAAGATCTGGTATATTTAAAGACCATCTTCAGCAAGTCTAAAGGCACTATATCAGTATTGGAAGTTCAGAATTTGCAGAAACTTTACATGGTATTAGAGCCCTGGTAGTCGAACATTGGCTCTGCAAATTAGTAATCAGACTTAATTCATATCTAGCTTCATTCTTCTACCTACAATGACTGCAACGGCTAATGCAATCAGACCTGAAGATAGATTCGATAGTAAAGAACATTTCATTGCATGGAAATTCAGAATTATGATGGCTCTTGACGAAAATGACGTATCACACTTCGTTGATAAGGAATCCAAGCAACCTGATATTGAACCTAATAAAACTACTTGGATCAAAGGAAACAAGAAAGCCATGAGAATCATATTAGATGGAGTAAAAAATGAAATAGTACCTATGCTAATTGTAAGAATTTGCCTAAGGGCAAAATTCACCTAGGAACTAAGAAATCAAACACAAGCACAACTGTAGACCAAGAGAGAGAGAGTATGATCAGAATAACGATATATTCAATATGCCATGATAAGAGTACACTAGGAGTGCCTGTATATAAAGGTCTCTCAGGAAGCACCTAGAATGTCTCTAGAAACAACCAGGAGATAAGACAACTAAGCACCTTATCCAACATTCTAGATGAATGGATAAGAATGACAAAGTGTCATATATGTGTAGAAGATTCCTATGTTGTAGACATGTGCTTAAAAAAGGTACGGACCCCTATGATGTCATCATGACAACTCACAAGAGTGCACATACTCCTAGGTGACTAATAAATAAAACTAATAAAATAATGCAAAATAATTAAATAATGCATTAACCTAAGTAAACTTAAGTAAGTGTAAATAGTGAATACTAATTTACACCAACACCCCCCCTTAAGTGCAACTTAGGGAAATGCCCTTAAGCTTATGAAAACTAGGATGAAGATGCAGAATGGGTCCCAGCTACTATGCCATGTTAGGTACATAATGAAGATGCAATCTCTCGTAAAGCGGAGAAAGAGGGAAAACCTCATGGGAAAAACCCTCCCTCAAAAAGAGAGATAAATAGGGATGCATCGATGGATGGAGTAATCAAGACCCCCCCATTACGACATACATCCAGTATATACATAAGAGAATGAGAGAAGGAAGAGAGACAGAATAGGCTCCCCCAGCAAAAGAAGAATGCCAACAAGTGAAAGCCGCTTTGATGAAGAAGCTGGTCCAAGAATGCAGAAGTGTTCCTCCCCTTAGGAAGAAACAAAGGCAAAGGTACACTCCTAAAGATGTATGATGGCCTTGAAACCTGCTCAAGTATCCCTGTGTTGATGCTGGTGTTCACCCCTTTCAACTATGCTGAAAAGAATGAATGCAGATCTGGCAAGGATGTCTGTTGAACCTATTCCATTGAACCATCTGTCTCTTCAACTGACAAAGAGACCTCCACTAATTGTTGTTCATAACGATCCACAATCATGCCAACCTGTACAGATTGATCATGTAGAGAATGGACATGAGGGTCAGAGTGAGCCCTCACAACAACTGTAGAAGGATCATTGTCATCAATGAGGTGGTCTCCCAAATCAAGTGAAGCTGGAGCTGGAAGACAAGATGTACCATGCGGTGATGGACCTTTCACTGTGGCACTGTAAGCATGTGGACTGGACTGATGTGACCTCTCACTGCAACTGTCGATAGAACCCCACGTATTTGAACCTGTTGAGGCACTATCGCTAGTGTCACTATCAATTTCCACTGTGTATGATGTGCGGAGAGGAGTAGAGGACAAGTTGGGAGAACTTTCCTCAAAGTGAACATCCTTCTCCACAAAAATCTCATGTGTCTCGGGATCCATTAGCCTATAAGCCTTTGCACTGTCTTCATAAGCGATGAAGGTACAAAGCCTTGGTGCCAGTGCCTTGCAACTCCTGGAAGAAAGGTTAGCCCATGTTGGACAACCAAAGACTCTAAGGTGACTCACAACTGGTTTTCTGCCGCACCATGCCTCAAAAAAAGTCTTCCAATCTAAGGCATTATGAGGAGACCTATGAAGTATGTGAGTAGCACTGCTAATGGCTTCAACTTCAAGTGTAGAATTGAGATACTTGACCTTTATCATGCAACTTGCCATGGTCTTGAAAGTCCTAATCCTCCTAGCTGCAACATCTGTCTTGTGCGGACTGAATGCTCGTGAGTTCTGAAGATCAATCCCCTCAATTCTGCAAAAGTTCTTGAGTCTTCTGTCTACATATCTGTTCTCATTGTCCACCCTTAGTACCTTGATGGCTTTTCTTGATTTGTGTTCAACATGAGTCTTGAAATCTTGAAGCTTATGAACCACTTCATTCTTATGATGAAGGAAGTAGAGCCAAGTGAATCTTGAAAAGTCATCAACAAATGTGAGGACGTAGCGGCCTTGACTGATTGAAGTCACTTCAAAGGGTCCTGCTAAAACCATGTGAACTAACTGAAGAACAACTAGAGCTCGAGAAGACTTCCCTTTATCATACTTCTCCTTGAGATTCATATCCACTGAACAAGATGAATACTGTCCCGCAGAAAAGTTGATATTAGGTAAACCTTTGACCATATGTTTTGGGCAAAATTGTTGAAGAAAGCGAAAGTCAAGGTGACCAAACCACTCATGCCATAAGTTGATGTTTGAAGTAGAGTGAGTCAACAAGGCTTGAAAAGGAGACTTAGGCACAAAGTGGGAGAAGGAATAAAGCCTCTTGTCATCATTGACTTTCCCCACTGCAACCAATGAATCATCTCTTAGACTTTGAACCACCACTAAATCTGGAAGGAACTCAACTTTATGACCATCTCCAAGGTGAGTGATTTTGTAAACTGATAGGAGATTGGAGCTAAGGTTTGGAACATAGAGAACATCTTTGAATTCCCCATTTTCCATTTCCACATGTCTTTTCCCTTCAACTTCCATCTTAGTATCATCTCCCACGAAGATGTGTGGTACCTTACACTGCTTCAATGAAGAAAAGTCTTCCTTTGAAGAACTCATATGGTAGGAGGCACCTGAGTCAAGTATCCATTCCGAAGAAGAACTTGCATTTTGCATAAGATCTTTCCCTTTACCCTTTGAAGAGGTTGGAGTAGAATCCTTGGAAGTACCTGCCACTTGAATCTTGTTCTTCCTAAGTAGATTTTCTAACTCATCGATTCTTTTTGTCTTGCAATGATACTCGTCATGATTTGGCTTTTTGCAATATGCACAAAAAAGTTTGTCCTTTTCATTACTTCCCTTCTTGTTGGAAGAAGAATTGCCTTGTTGAGAGGAGGATTGTTGTGTCTCAGATTGTGTTTTCTGCTTCCACTGCTTCTTCTTCTTGTTACTGTTCCTCCCTTGAATTGATTTGTGCTCATCACTAGCCACCAAGGCTTTGGTCTTTGATGACTTGAGAAGTCCAAAATCCATCAAGTGAGATTGTTCAACAATCAACATCTCTGCAAATGCATCAAAGGAAGGATTGTGGTAAGCAAATCCCATGGTCAACCTGTGAGTATTAAAACTCGAAACAAAGTTAGCGTACTCAAAAGGTAGCCTCTTCAAGATGTGATGAATCAACCTATCATCCTTCATGGGATTTCCACAATCTTTAAGAAGTGCCCTATGCTCATTGACTTTGATGATGTAATCCTAAATTGTGTCAAAAAAATTTGGATCCAAGAGAAGTAGATCATCCTCAATCTGAAATCCCTTTTCTTCATCCACCTTACCATACAACTGTTCAAGTTTATCCCAAGCTTCTTTGGATTCTTAACAATTTTTAATGTGAAAGAGAAGATCCCCATGTACACAACTCCTGATAACTCCTAAAGCCTATCGGTCTTGAGTTTGCCAATCAATGAGTTCTTTAGCATCAGTAGGTTTGGTAATTGTACCATCAACATAAAGACTATATCCTTTTTCCATTAATTTACTCCATGCAATATCTTTCCATGTAGAATAGTTGTGTGAAGTTAGAGGACATTTAAAACCCATGATGCAGAAAATGAAAAGAGCACAATAGAGAGACACAAAAACACAGCACACACCCCCCCTTTTCACTCAATCAAAAGACCCCCCCCCCAAAAAAGATACTATTGGCACTTTATAAGTAGTGCGTTTACAATGGGCCACTTGTTAAAATGAACAAAATGGACTTTCTGATTTTGCTTTTACAACTGCCTTATAAGGCTTAAATCTATCACTTAAGCATTGTAGCTCAGATTTACAACAATTCTGAAAAAGAATGAAAGCTTTACAATGCCGAAAAGGCCTAATTCTAAAAGTGAGAAATTGGTCCACACAACCCTAGAATTTGACTTCAGATCTGAAAAGTAGACGAAAAAATACGAACTTCTAAAAAAACAAAACCTGAAAAAGAGACAAGATGTGCCCGTATAGAGCTTTTGAAGTTGCAAAATGCAGATTATGCAAATATAGTTGCCAAAAAATGCAATTTTTGCAAAATCTGTGCACCAAATCCAGAAAACAACACCACCACTTGAAAATTTAGGACATTCTACCCAATTTCAAAAAAAATTGCACCTGAATCGGAGTCCGGATGTCCGAGTTATGGGCTCGCAAAGTTAGGCTGTCAAACTGAAAAGCAATCTGGAGAGGGGTCTAGAGCAAAAACTACGAGTCTAAATTTGATGGTCAAACGATTGTCACTGCAATTGTAAATTGACTGGGTTTGACAGTCAGACGACCGTCAATTTTAATACAGTAAAAATATGATGTCAATGAAAAACGGGCCCCTCGACTAATGTGTCAGACTGATTTGGCATCCGTACAGTACGAAATGATGACGTGTCGAACTACTGTACTACTGACGTGGCACTATCGGATTCCATGTGGCACGTGGCAATTCCAGACTTACGTGTCCACTGAGGTGTCAATGCAGGCTAAGTTGTCTAATGATGATGTGTGCCATCTGTGGTAGGTCGGACTGAAGACATGTGTCCAAGTCTAGAGGGCCCGTGTGTCAGTCACTGGTGCAGTACGCGGCCACATGGCAAAACATTTTTGCCGGAAAAGGTCAAGATAGCTGCCGCAAGTTTAAACCCATTACCGGAGTTAATGAATGTTGCACCGGAGCAGGAAGTTTGCTATTTTAAACAGCGTTGCCGAAAATTTAAGTCTGCGACGCCGAAACCTTGTGCGCGGGGTCGAATTTCGTTGGCAGCGTTGCCAGAAAATCGTGAACTGCCAGAGCAAACAAGTTTGTTGATGCCAGTTTTCAGAGAGTGCGCAGTTCTCCGGTTTTTGAAATACGGAAGCCAGAAAAGCTTTGCGCTGCCGATATTTGAAAAAGCGTTTGCCGGCTTATTTTAAAAGATCCCACATTGGTGGGATGTGAGGAATACAAGGTGAATAAAAGTAATGCGCCCAACTCACATAAACAAATGTGAAGCGCTCGTGTGCGAAATGTTGAGGAGCCTCTCGCCGGTGAAGTAATTCCGACCGGTGGGGAAGTTGATTATCGCCAGATTTGTCTGTCCGCTGCGGATTTATAGATCTGCAGTACGGCCTCTGGTTTGGCCGCGGATTTAATAAATCTCTTGCAACAAAATAAATACCTCCAAAAATGGCAAAGTCGAGGTGTCACTGCCTGGTTCTGCTAAAAAAATCTCTGTCGGGAAATAAATTTCGAAAATTTCTTACGAAAATTTAAAAAAATTGCAGAGAAAATAAAAAATACAAATCGAAAAATAATAAATGAGATCTGCAAATGACCATACCCGATCTGCAAATCGGGGCCTCTGGGTTCCAATTTGCAAAAAAAATTTGCCTCACGGTCGACTTTGGGCCAAGGTAGCCAAGTTTATAGTCAATTTTCACCGAATCAACATTTCGGACGCAATGCCAAGGTCAGATCTGGTTCTAGACGCTCCCAATTTCTGCAGTACTCCAGATTCAGGCTGAGGTGATGAAGCAAGCATGGTCTCGAATGGCTATGTGATGATAAAATCTCCAAGCGCTCTGATACCATGTAAGAATTTTCCTAAGGGCAAAATTCACTTAGAAACTAAGAACTCAAACACAAGCACAATTGTAGACCAAGAAAGAGAGTATGATCAGAATGACAATATATTCAACATGTCATGATAAGAGTACACTAGGAGTGGCTGTATATAAAGGCCTCTCAGGAAGCACCTAGAATGTCTCTAGAAACAACTAGGAGATAAGACAACTAAGCACCTTATCCAACATTCTAGATGAATAGATAAGAATAACAAAGTGTCATATGTGTGTAGAAGATTTTTATGTTGTAGACAACATGTGCTTAAAAGAGGTGTAGACTCCTGTGATGTCATCATGACAACTCGCAAAAGTGCATATACTCCTAGGTGACTAATAAATAAAACTAATAAAATAATGCAAAATAATTAAATAATGCATTAACCTAAGTAAACTTAAGTAAGTGTAAATAATGAATACTAATTTACACCAACACTAATGAAACATCAAATGGCATTCAAAATTATGAGTCCACTAATAAATGCACATGAGGTTAATAATAAAACCAAAACCCTCTCACTAAAAAGGCATCTAAATCATATAAAAATAAGGAAGGGAAGATCTATGAATTCATACTTCCTAAGGGTGGCTAGTCGAAGAGATGAACTTACAAGCATTGGGTACATAATTGATGATGAAGAATTAACCTTAATGGCAATAGATGGATTACCAGATTCATGGGAAATATTCTCACAAGGAATAAGTGCTAGAGACAAACTTCTAAACTTCAATAGACTTAAAGGAGATTGCCTTCAAGAATAATCTAGGCAACTCAAGAAAGGAGGAAAATTGAAAACCAAAGATGAAGAACTTCATGTTCTCAACATAAATTTCAATAAAAGTGAGAAGAAGCACTTCAAGAAGAAGGGTAATCGAAGAAATGACAAACCTAAGAGAGATTTATCCAAAATAAAATGCTTCAAATGTGAAAAATTTGGACACTATAAATCTAATTGCCCCAAGAATACAAAGTAGCAAGTAAACTATACAAACGTTACTAGGAAAGAAGAAAACTATGATCCTGAGAAACATGTATTGTATTCAACATTATTAAATGAAGTATCAAGCAAAGCATGGGTAATTGATAGTGGATCATTTCGACACATTACAGGATACAAAGAAATACTAGACTCAATATCAGAAAAAGTTAATGACGAAATTACCATAGTTGATAATTCCACTCATTCTGTAAAAGGAATTGGGAACTGCACCTTGAAACTTAAGTCGGGTATTTCTCTCCATCTCAAAAGAGTACTTCGCTGTGTTGGGTGGATGTTTTTCAACCGACGGTTTTGAGTAAAAACCTAGTTGCAAAATAGGATGACCAGCCACAACATGTGAGACAAACTCTTTCCTACCTTAAAGGGAAGGCTCCCCCTTCTCACCATTCCTTGAATCAACTCAAGGTGAGCAAGAAATTGAGAGATTTATAAACAGGGTGTTACTATTATCCTTTCTTAACTTTCAAAAAATGATCCACTTACTCGTAGATCGAATAATGGGTGAGGTGAATCTCTAACTACACTTCTATCAAGAGCTAGAAACAGTGATACCGATAAACTTTTACTAACTCAAAGGCTAGCCAAAATGTACCAGTTTGGCTCTAAGTCCGGTTGTACTTCTATATGGTAAAAGTTTTACAATTAGGGCACAAAGACTCCTAAAAGTAAGAACAATCTAACTATTTTGCAAATTAAGACGAACATATAAGCTACAGACAAAGCTTCTAGCTATGGATTTTCACAATTGTTCCAAAGCTTGGGCTTCAATTGTTTCTTAACTCTTTTCTATCAATTTAAAAGATATAATATCAATAACAAAAGATAGTACGAATAAAAGATAATTTGAATGAATTATAGACAAAGCTTACAATTCATACAAATAACAATTTCACTTAATCAAAGTTAAGTCTCAAATGCTCCTTTCTATTCAGTTTCTCTCAAAATAATGCTCACACAAAGAAAGTTATGCTAGTACAATTTCTCAAGAGCTCTCTTGCATAAAGATAATGATGATTTTACAACGAGGGGGCACTGCTTTATATAGGCAAAGAAGTTGAGGAAAAGGTCGAGAAAAAAGTGGGAGCAGCTCAACCAACTTTGACCAAATCTAACTACAAAAACTAAAAGGTTATATGCAACTGCACATGCAATGCGCATTACATCTTTTGCATACATGCAATTACACTTTTTCATGTAATACATTCTAAACAACTATGAAATAAAAACTATACAACAATCTTAGAGATTGCTTCTTAATGCCTTGAATTTCACAATGACGTCATGCACTGTGGGAAGATCAGTAATCTCCATAGTCTTTGATATGGCTTTAATTCTCATTGCATTTTCATATGTCGATTGCACAAATTTGGAATTTGTTGTATTATCTAACAAGTGTTTTGTCAAGGATTTGTACAAAACAAACTTGTTCATTGTGTGCGAACCAAAATCTTCGAAATCTACATCAGCATTGATCCTGATTGTATATTTTGTATTCACTCTCTCTAATGCCAAAAGATTACCAAGATTATCAGTAACACAGCATCCCAATTGCTCCAAATCATAAGTAAGGCTTGTTTCAACTGCTTGACAATCTTCAAGAGCCATTTGCAATTTTGTGATCAACTTTCTTAAGGTCTCATCCTTGTAACCAATGAGTCCTTGAAATCTGAAAACCATTTCACATGATGGAAGAACGTCACATGAGACCATAGCATTCAAATCAAATTTTATCATTTCATCCCAATCCTCAAGGATTTCCTTCAAGATATCTGCTTCTTGAGTCAAAGAAGAAATTAAGCTTAGTTTCATTTTGTTCATCTCTTTGACATGCCTTAGAACAGCAAGCGTTTCTGTGATAGCTCAAACTCCTTCAACAATGATTTCCTGTATCCAATACTTAGCAGCTTCAATCAACCTTCTCTCTTTAGATGTTTGTGATGTAACAATAACATTTTGAGAAGACTGCTTTTGGATGACCTCATTCAAACAAGCTATTTCCTGTTTCAACTGATTCTTCTTTTCTCAAATCTCATGACTATTTTTTGATACATTTGTCAATGCATCTTGAGCATCTTGTAAACAACTGAAACGAGATTGCTTTCCAACTTCAACCTTAGTAAACTTATAATCAAAACTAGTAAGTTCTTCAACAAGCTTGTCTATTAAGGGCTTAGCAACCTCAACATATTTGGTTTTGTCAGAATCAACCAAAATTATGGAAACAATCTTGTCTTTCAGAGATTTGGATTTAGTCTTCTTTACAGGAAGATTGTCAGGAGGAATAATTACTTTCCTTCTTTTTGTTATTATTCTACTCAACCATGCAAGTAGGCTGAAACTTTCATCCGCAGAAGCAGGCACAGTGAAGACCATTGGCATTGATCCAGACTGTATATCTGTAGTGACCGAGCATGATTCAATCTATACTGCTTAAGGCATAGGAACATGTTGAGAAGACTCCTTCATAAAGAGTTCAAATCCTATCAAAGATGTATCAAGTTGGGAAACTTGACCACTGGTAAGAGTCAGAAAATCTTCAAACACATTTGCTCAGTGTTCATATTGATCATGTGCAGGAACACGAGGAGTAGCAGATGAAATCGGAAGAGCCATGGTGTTAACTTCTAAGACTGGAATGGAGTGAGTGAAAACAGTAGAGAATGAATCTACATCATCATCAACTTCATGCAAAAAGGGCTGTTCATGTCGAGAAGATGTGCAAGCTCGTACAGGCTTTGGAGGAGATGTGATCCTAATTTCTCCTTCATTTGAATCTTCTTTCTCGAATTCTGTTTCCAATTCTTCTTCTGATTCTGTCGCTAATTCTTGAATTGGTTCAGGAACTTGAGATTATTTAGTTCCTTTTCCGCCCTTTAATTTGAATATGAGGGTATTCTTGGCATTTAAAGATGAGGCACCATCTTTCCCTGTAATTTCCAATTGTGGTTTCCTACCAGGAGGACCAAAACTTCCACAATCCAGGCCCATCTTAGGATTTACTCTTTTAAGGCCTTTACTTTTCAACCATTTGTTAGTGTTTACTAGGATAGATTGAAACCTATCCATGATAGATGTACCTTCCTTTTGTTGCCATTGAATAGGGAAAGGGCTTCTTATCAAAACTAGCTTGATGGAATTCTGGATCAAGGATGTGGCCATCATCTTCAACTTGAAAATCTGAAGGGATTTCCAACATATTAAGATCGATTATTTGTTGCAAGGTTAACCTACAATAATCCATCTTCATAATGTCAAGTTCTATTCTCATGTCAATCCAAATATCTTCAATGCGATGAACATGAGTGCAAGCCCTTTTTATCTAAGAGTTCATCTCTTGATAATCAAAACCAAATCTAGTTTTGAACCTCTTCAATGTAATCAATTGCAACTCTACTTCATATTTTTCGCTTTAGGCACAAAAACAATTGAATAATTGCCAATAGATAAAGGCCTAGCTGAGGTAATGCCAAATCTAGGCCTATGTGAAGTATGTTGATCACTCTGCACGTCCATGAATTGTCTTGCTAACTCCATTAGAATGATTCGATCTGTAGCATACCTAGGTAAGGTATATGGTTCTCCCTTCAAATATCCAACTCTCAAGTATGTAAAAGTGGGACATTGAAGAAAAATGCAGCCGTACTGGTTTACCTTTTCCCATGCTGCATCAAATACTCTTTTGATAGACAACTGTTTGTCGAACAAACACTTGTAATGTCCAAAGAAGGCATCTTGGACTCTTCTGTAATGGAATTTACTATTAGCCAAAGTGATTTGGTCATAGTATTCCCAAACCGGTACTTGAAGATGATCACCTTTGGTAGAAAGACCCGAAAAAATCCCATGGCAGCAGCAATGTAAACTAGATACGAATTCATGTAAAAAAGTACTGATGTTCCTACATTGCATATCTGCTGACAGAGTGCAATACTGATAAGCTCCCCAAAAGATGTGTTCTTTGTTCTCTATAATTTGAAACATAAATTTGTACATCGATGGCTCAAAATCGGAAGAATCCTTAAGACCACAGATCCTGCTAAGAAGGATGATGAGATCCTTGTATTCTTGTTTAACATTTGACTGATGAAGAGTCTTTGGCCACCTGGAAAAATTGTTTCTTTTGTTGTCTAACCAGTAAAGGTTGACATACTTTTGATAATTATTTTTTTGCTCATTCCAACAAGCCAATGACGATTCTTTGGTCAAATCAGCACATTCTAATTTATGAGGAACTTTGAAGATTTGTTCAATAACTTCAGGATCAAAGCTAATGATAACCTTTCTGTCAACGTCTTTGATATTTCTTGTCTTAAAAGTGAACTGCCAAGCACGTCCATAAACAAAATTAGGTTTTATAGCTGCCATGGGATGTTGTTTCTTTTAATACGTTTCATTTCATGAGTAAATGGAGCTTCAATCCTTTGTAGAAAATCAGCCACATCTACATAACCAATCTTGGTGTCTAGCACGTTATCCAAAACAGATGTGACTGAAGAAGGAACTGCATGAGTCAATTCTTTATCATAGTAATATTTCATCTTGCCCTTGGATTTGAATGGCGAGGACATATCTTGTACTTGTGCTGCAACACAAAAATCTCAAAACATAAATACATCATCAGAAGGAATCTCCATGCAAGTGAACTCTGGAGCGACAGTGAAGATTTGAAAAAGGAGTGACTTTCAAAGAGAAGGCATATGCATATGCAATGGAATGGAAAGTGAAATGAAATGAACAGAAAGTGGAATGAAATGATATGAAAGTGCGATAATGGAAAACGGAATGGAATGGAAATGTGCGAAGATGAAAAGCATGGGAATGCATGCAAAATGAAAGTTGCTGATTTCAAAAGTGACCTAATGTTTTCAAAGCTTTATTGTATGAAACATGCATATACGTAAATGCAATATGTAACAGAAAGTGGAAGGTGAAATGAGATGCAAGTGCGAATGAAAGGTACACTTTACGTGTATATGCGGATGAAGGATAGCATGTAAAGCATGTAATGAGGTGGAAACATGTACTTATTCATGTAAGTGCAAATGCATATGAGAAGATGGAAATGAAAAATGGAGGTAAGATAATGAGTTATATAGTCACTTTTGGAGTAAAGAAGTCAAAGTATCCGGAAAGCGAAAATGACATCTTTTCGTCTTTTCAAAATATGACTTTTGATCAAAATCGGACCTTTTGGATGCAATTACATGTAAGACATTTCGTGTAATCGTGTCGTGCGAATGGAAGCGAAAGGTGAGATGGATGAAAATGGAAACGGAAAATGGGATTACATTCATGTGTGGATGGCGAATGAGATGAAAAACATGTAATTACATTTGTCGAATGAGATGTGAGATGGAATGACATGAAAATGGAAAGTGAAAGATGATAATGTTTTCGCATGTAATGAAGGAAAAACAAGTTTTTTGCAAAACATTTGCAACTTCTCCAAATGGAGAAAAACTGACAAACAACCACACAAAACCAAAACAAAAGAAAAAACGTACCTTTGAAAACAACTCAAAACATGCCAAGATGCAATGCACTCCAAAGTTTAAATTCAAATTTGGGACTTGGGGAAGACCCAAAAACATCAAAATGAAAGAAAACTTCATATTTAAAGGAAAAAAAAAAAGAAAACTTCATATTTAAAAGAAAAATGCACATTCTAAGGCAAGGATTTTTACAAATGACAACCATTCAACGATTTCATGCATAAAATCAGCAAAGATGAGCATGAATTAAAATGCAAGAAGGAAGAAGTCCACTTACATGAAGAATAAGTCTCAAAATTGAAGGAAAAAGATGTTCTTTGTTTGAAATCTTCATCAAAAATGGTGAGAACTTTTCCAATCTTGTAAATTCGAATGATGAAGGGCAGAAAACAAGGAGATTAATTTGCAAGATGCCAAAACGTGCCCTAAATCCTCTCCCTTTTCCAACGTTTTGAAAATTTCAAGCTCTTGAGACTTTTTTGCAAAAACGTGTTTCTTCAAGATTTCCAAGCAAATCGATTTGGTGTTTAAACACCAAAATAATGATCACAATGCAATGTAATCAGCTAATAAGGCAAAAATGACTTGATTCCAAACAAAAACATTTTCAAAATTTGAAGATTTATGGAGTTTTTTGCAAAAACGTGCCCTAACTTGGGAGATTTAAAAACGTTTTTTTGGCTCATTAAACTGATTTTTAATGGAGGCAAAACGATCACCAACCCAAAACGCCTTGAATGCAAAAGATTTCATTCAAATACATGGAGAAAATCTTGAGTTATGGCTAAAATCGGATTCTTTGGGAGCAAGAACACATTTTCTTCTCAAAATAGGACATTTTCATGACCATTGCATATTTTAAAACATGTATGCTTGTAAAATCGGACCTTTTGGAGTCTACTGCATGTTTTAAAATGTCTTTATGCATAATCTCACTTTTTGAAGTGCATTGCATATTTTAAAATGTGTTGATCGGCAAAATCGGACCTTTTGGGGTCACTTACATGTTTTAAAACATGTCTCACCTTTTTGATGCATAAGCACAAAAACTCTACTTTTCGTGCCATTGCATTAAAAAGGTCCACTTTCACAAGCTTTTGATGTAATGGCATGAAAAGTATCCTCAAAGTGAGTTTTTATATGCAATAACATGAAGAGTTTTTACTTTTCATAGTTTTTTACATGCATTTGCACATAAAAAGTCCACTTTGAGGCCTTTAAGTCATGTATTTCACTTAAATTTAATAAAATGTCATCAATATGGGTCAAAAATAACATTTATGCATCATATTATCCAATATAATACATAAACATTATGTTAAAGTGACATTTAGATAAGGATTTGATTTTAAAATCAAAAATTTAAAATGTAACTATATAGTTCTATAGTTACTTTAAGTGAAAAATTAAAAAGTAACTCAACTTAAAATTATAACATAAAGTGCACTATATTCACTTTAAGTTATAAATTTAAAATAAAAGTAACTTCAAAACATAACAAAAAGTGAGTAAAATGTTATATTTTTGAAAAAGTGAATGTCAAAATAAAAATATAACATCATTTTTTTTTATTCGTGCTATTGCACCTAAAATGTCCACTTTTGAGACACTAAAATGACCATATCTCTTGACTAACAACTCCGATTGACCTCTAGGTTAGACCGAATCAAAAGGAAAAACGAAAGGCATGACATGAGCAAATCCAAAGGACTAAAAACAAGCAGAAGAAAACTCAAAAGGAAAGAACGGACTATGAAGGCTTCAAAAATCAAGCAAAGGCTCGACAGAAAACAAAACGAAAACGACTTGACGAAGGCCTTCAGTAAAACAATTTGATATTTGAATTGAAAAGAATTAATTGATCAACACTAAGCAATTGAATATCAAATTCAAACTTTAAAAAAATCCGAAACTAGCTTAAAAAAGTTTCGCATTGTTACCTACATTTTGTGATGACAAAATGCAAAACAACATGCTGCACCATCTAGAATCTTCAGAGAAAGCAAAAGACCCAAAAGATTTTCTAGTTATGCAGCAAACATGAGTGATTTATCTAAATCAGAACCAACCAATGTTTCAGATGCTATGAAACATACAGCTTAGAAGGATGCCATGACAGAAGAATACCAATCCATTGTTAAGAATGATGTTTGGGAAATTGTTCCAAGGCCTGAAGGAAAATTTGTTGTTTCTTCTAAGTTGATATTTAAAATCAGGCATGCTGCTGAAGCTAGCATTGAAAAATATAAAGCCAGATTCGTAGCCAAAGGATTCTCTCAGAAGGAGGGAATTGATTATGAAGAAACCTTTTCTCCAATTGTCGGATACCTCTGTAAGAGCAGTCCTAGCTATTGCAGCATTGAAGGGATGGAAAGTACATCGAATGGATGGGAAAACAACATTTCTGAATGGAAAGATTACAGAAGAGGTATATTGGGAACAACCTGAAGGATTTGAAACTCATAATCATGAAATCTTTGTTTGCAGACTCAAGAAGCTCTCTATGGGCTTAAACAAGCTCCCAAGGCTTGGTATGAAAGAATTGATACATATCTCACCAGTTTAGGATTCTCTAAGAATGAAACTGATCCAAATCTCTATTATGAAAGGAATAAAGATGATATGATTATTTTGATACTATATGTTGATGATTTACTAATAATAGGTGATGATGTTCTTATAGATCAATGCAAGAAAGATCTAATCAAAGAATTTGATAGGACTCCTTCATTACTTCTTAGGACTGGAAATGTAGCATAACTCTAATAGCATCATACTTAATCAAGGAAAGTATATTGTTGTGATGTTCTCACACCATTGCCCCAAAATTTTGGGGACCCCCCTTTTTTAATCGCCTTGGCAAATTTTTGGATTGTCCAACAATTTTAATTTTCTGAGAATTTTGAGTCTTAGACACCTTCAAGCCAGATGGGGAGAGAGCTAGATTTATTTTCAACCGCTTTCAGCTTGATTTTCCAGAGCAACCAATTTCATCCTTAGGCCAGACAAAATTTCAAGAGGCAATGCTCAGCAGGATAAAATTGTAAACTTGTACTTAATTGATTTCTTTTGAAAATCTTGTTATAATTGTGTGAACTTAGAAAATTTTCAAAAAAAAAAAAGAAATTTAGTTAGATTTGAGTTTTGGAAAATCTTAAATTTTTCTTTGGCGAAAAAATTAATTTTGTGGAGATGAAGTCAAATTGCAAAATTGGTTTTAGACTCTAGAAATGATTTTATTTTTGTCAAAATAAAATTAAATGGTATAGCAAAATCGATTTGGATAACAATTGCAAAAATTGACTTTAATGGATTAAAATTGCCTTGAAAAAAATTTTAAGCCTTTAATGAAATTGGTAATTTAATATTGAAAAATGGCTTTTGGTTAGCCAAAATCCAGTTTTAATGACATATTAATTACTAAATCCTCATTAAATGAGAATATTTAACACCTCCAAGGCATTATTTAATTTCTTTTTGCAATTTGGAACTAATTGACAATTTAAAAAAGCAATTTTCATTTTGGCAAAGTTAATTCCGTGCTTAACATTTAATTGGGGGTTGTATCTTGTGCACTAATTAATTTATTTTTGCTCCCAGGGTCCCAATCGGCCAGCTTGGGAGGATGAACAAATTGGGTATAAGAGGAAACTTTTTCCTCTCATTTCCTCACTTCTCACTCTTCCTCCTCAAGGTGTTGGCAATTTTAGCAAAGGCAGTCCTCTCTTCTTTTTGGGCGAATTCTACCTTGGAGCAGCTCTTCTCCTCCTTTGGCGATTTCTCTTGGGGGGCAGATTTTTTGCATTTTTGGGCAATTTTGCTTGCAATTAAGCATTTTCAGTCCTTGGCAATTTTTCATGGAGGCAGATTTTTGCATTATTTGGTGATTTTTCTCCTTCTATTAGGGCTGCGATGTATGCCCTAGATGACTTTGGAGGGCAAATTGGAGACTTCCCATGCTTTGGCAAATTGATTTGAAGGCAGAACTTTCCACTCTTGGCATTTTTTGAGGGCAGACCTGAGTTTTGTGCCATAGGCAATCTATGATGGAGGTCTGATTTTCTCCATTTGGGGACTGTATTTTTCACATCAGACTTAGGGGATTTTATTTGGGAGGAGATACATGAGTAAAGTCTATTTTTTAGGCTAAAGGTGGACAATTCCAAAGAAGTAAAATTCTGATTTTGCAAGAGGGTTTGAAATTCTCAAGGTCTGATCCTAAATTCCAAAAGAGTCAAGATCCGGCTATTGGTAGAGGTGACTTTTAATCATTTAGAGTTGAAAGTGGTCCTTAAGCTGACTTCCTTCTTTCGTTCTAGTCTAAGGATTGCCTCCCTTGGTTCTGCTAGTGTAATTGTCCGCCACTTTCCATCCCATGATAGGGTGATGAGATGGAAGATGTTAGTACAAGCAAGAATCCTAAGGGGACAAACACTAAGAAAAACAAAGAGGATATGATGCCCAAAACACCTTTCTTCTCGAAAATGAAGCGAATAACTGACACCAATATCGGTACAGTAGACATAATACGGGTAAAGGACAAACTAAAGGAAGGACAATCCCCCTTGGCAAAAAAGATATATAGAAGCGGTATTGTACATGCAGCAGCTTTCCCTCCTACATTGCCTTGTTAGGAATTGGTTTTGGAATGCACGTCCAGGTTTGATCTAACCAGTAGATCCATCATTTTTGATGAAGGGAAGAGAGTGTTGGCCACTATTGGCGGACAAGCAATTGAAGAAGCATTTAACATTCCCCAATACAAGAGCATGATAGTAGTGATGATGGATCAAGTAGCTAAATCATTTCAAGATAACCACGAGGCCTATTTCAGACATCTAAAGCAGAATTGGCTACACGTGGGAAAGAAGGAAGTTAACAGATCATCGAGGCTTACAATGGCGGACTTCAAATCAGAATACGGAGATCTCATTGTTCTTCTTAGCCGAATCATGGGCCTAGCTCAATGCAATTTGAAAACTGGATGTATTTTTTCATTGATGAAATTGAAAAGGGAAAAAGAAGATTTGATTGGGCTAGGATCATAAGTGAGAACCTAGAATTGCAACTCAAAACCGTCCAAAACCAAAAGCAATTCTACATGGAATCTTATATGTTTACCTAATTGCTAGATTGTACAAGAGTCTGGGATTTAAGGCTTTAGGAGAAGTTGGCAAGGGGTCGGGGCAATATTTGGTACATGAATGCTATCCACAGCTCCATTTGCACAACAATAAGGATTACAAGATATTCTATGACGCCTTTGCCATGAAGACGGTAAGGGTACTACAAGGGACACCTGCTAAGAGACTTTCATCAGAAGTAGAGGCAAAGATAAAGAAGTTTGGAAGTTGGTTCATCCAATTTCCGCAATTCACCTACATTAGAGTAGCAAGGAGTACAGTTTGTCCCAAGAGGCTTCCAAGATACCCACCCGACAAGGTAGTTTTGATGGAATTGGCTAGGCAACTTGAGCACTATGATAGAATAATGAGAAATAAAGGTAAAACAGGCATTACCTTCTCACTCGCAATTGGCAATGATAGTTGCCCCAATCGGGCCACCTTTACAGCTGTAGAGAAGTAATTGGAATGGTATCCTCTAGGATGGTACAGAGCAAGGCAAGAGTTTGATCCTAATGGTCTTATCAAGGTATCTCATGGAAATGAATTTAAGCATGTTCCACTATATAGGACTTTTGGGCCAACGCCAAAGATGACTTTCAAGTGAGAAAGCTAGCTTTCTCAAGATTGTCGGTCAACATGATGAGAGATATCAAATGGAGAGGCCTTGATATTCCCGATCAACTAGAAGATGATGGAAATGTGCTGAGAGAAGATTATGATATAGTAGAAGGAATAGAATTGAATCCATTTGATTGGGATGATCATCAAGATCCTTCCTTGGAGGCAATCACCAGGACATTTGATTTGCATACCGAGTCGTGGTATATAATGAAAGATTAAGGAGGCTACAAAGACAAAGGGTACCCCTTATGAGATGATGAAGCCAAAAGAGGGGCAAACAGAATTAGTCGAATAGAGGAATGAAATAGCCGGCAACAAGAAACAGTTAACAGCAAGAAGAGAGCTTTGGAGGTTGAGAAAAGAAAAGAATATCTGAAACCTCCAGCCAAGAGACAGCATGCAGCACCGTCAAGAGAAAGCATAGTTGAGGCTAGAAGCCAAGAGGTCAATTCAAGCGATAAAGGGACCGCAGTGGAAGTAAGCTCTGATTCATAATCAAGTGGTTATAGTGAGAGCACCGAGTATTCCCCTCTCTCAGAAAACCAACAAGGAGATGATATGGCAGTAACTAGTGGAGAAGAAGATGAGCCAATCGACATTGAGGCAATAAGTGAGGCACTCAAGGCCGTTGGTGATGCTTTGTTAGTTGAACCAAATCCAGATTTGGGGAGATGCACCGCACCACTATGGTTAAGGCAAATGCTCATGCCACGAGGCAAGGTGGTAACTGCACAAATAGTGGAAGACATTCGAGGATTAATAGAAAAGGGTAATAGCGAGAATCAGAAACAAATGGAAAAGACGGTGGCAAAGGTAATCAGGAGCGACAATGATGGTCACCGAAAGGTTCAGATTGCTATACCAACAGTCAATAAGGTAGTGGATGAGATTGCGGCCCAGGAATATCAGATAGTGGAACAAAACTTGGGAAGAAACACGGATGATATGGAATGTGAAGAGATTCAGGAGGGTATAGCTTCAATCAGGGAAAGGTTGAGGAAGGCAAATGAAAGGATCGAAAAGTTGGACATCGAAAACAAATACTGGAGAGATTGCCAGCCCATCCAACAGTTGCACCAGGCAGCCCTTCCTCAAGATAGCTGGAGCAACCTCGAAGAGACATCAGCTCAGCTACATGAAGTTAGGGATTGGATCCATGATACAATCCAAGATGGGCGAAATTTCTTGCCTTCCTTCATCTCGACATTTCGGTCATTGTGATGTGAATATCAGGATTTAACTGTGTGATTTTTGAGTCAAACTCGATGACCCATGTTTCATGAGTAGTGATTCAACATGAATCCATCTCTCATGAGAATGAATGGAACACTTAGCACTCATTGGATCTAGGTGATGCTCACAGGGGTGAAGCACCGGGACTTCCCGGGAAGTCCTGGTGCTTCACCCCTGTGAGCATCACCTAGATCCAATGAGTGCTAAGTGTTCCATTCATTCTCATGAGAGATGGATTCATGTTGAATCACTACTCATGAAACATGGGTCATCGAGTTTGACTCAAAAATCACACAGTTAAATCCTGATATTCACATCACAATTTGACTAGCTGTGGAAATCATCTCCTACTTATCAATTTCGGTCATTACTGACTATTAAAGACAAGTTCAGATTATTTGAAGAAGAGTGGAAAGATTTCCTTCCCATCAAAGATTTAACTATTCCCAGGCTACAGGCATTCATTGGGCTATCGGAGGCATATTTGTAGAGGGCCAGGTTGGTTAATGAGAGAGGATTGGGTACGGTCGAATCTTGGTTTGTCGCCTTGACTACTAGATTGAGAATACTCGAAGAGATACGGGAAGCAGTTGCACAGAACAACCCAGGCGTCAACACTTCCATATCAACCATGATGAACGACATTGGGATGGCACTTGATTTTGAAGACATCAGAGAAGAGGATATCAATGAGACAAGACTTGGATCGATATTGGATGAGCTAGGAAAGGTTGCTATCAAAAAGAAACATTTGAACACCCTTTCCTCCCTAAATGCTTTTATTGGATTCGCAAAGGAGTATGAGAAAGATCATGAGAAGACACTACAGGCAGCAAACAGCGTGATGAAATCGGTGGAGCTCAAGATAAAGCACACACCTTGTCCTCCTATAGAGGAAGTCAACGAAAGGCTAGCTAGGTTCATTGCCTTAGCTAAAAGAATGAAAGAAAAGGGAGAAGTTATATTAAAAGATCATTTAATGTAAGCGCAAGAGGCAATTTCTCTCTCTTCTAGAATAGGACAAGTGTCTATTTCTGATTGGCTGCCATTTTGGTGCCTTCTCATTGGTTGCCACTTTTACACTTTTTTCATTGGTCCATTGACGAGGTGGCGTCTTCTCATTGGCCGATGGGGTGGCAACCCTAATTAGGGTTTCTAGGATTCAATCTAGATCGTCAGTTTTGCCTTTGATCTCTACCGTCGGTTGTAATTTTGGCATCTATAAAAGGCCATTTGCTCTCATTTGTAAGGGTCAGAGAAAATTGTTGCATAAGATAATACCAAAATTCGCTATTTCTTTCTCATTGTTGTGACTTGCATGGTGATTAAGGGCCTTTGGTATTATTGCATGATTTCTACTTCCAAAAGCTAGAGTAGATTTCTTTTCAAGTTGTCGAAGAAAATTTCATTTCAAGTTGCTAAGTAAGAGTAAAGTAGATGGATAGTTGTATGGTAGCAGATGTTTGATAGGGATCAATACTAGACCACTAGCATCCTAGCAGCTTGTTGGGAAGCCTCGTGTGGCAAACTAGTTTACTTTTCCTTCGAATCATTGCACTTGTGGAAGTGAGGCCACTGGTTAACTTTCATTAGGTTCGATCCCAGTCCATTTGCTAGTCTTCCATCCATAGGAGTAGGAGTAGGATAGCAAGTAATTTAGGACTTAGAATTTAAGAGAAGAGAGTTACAAAAACACCAGCCGTAAGAACCATTCGCCCTCCACCACCATCACTTTCCCATCAACGCCATCTAGCATTCACACCGAACCACAACCTCCATCATCCCACTAAAGTCCAAGTCATCCTCAACAATTTGCGTAAGGCCGCCTACGTGATTACCAGCGAATCACATTGATAAAACTAAGTGAATATCCACAAGTGTAAGGAACATTGGAGTTATCCTCATATCCATGAGCAATAACTTTTCAAAAGAGGAATTGTATGTTTGATACTCCGTATCGGATATCCAATTACTAATATGTTATGTAAGTGATACAAAACTCGCATCAACATATACCTTAGACATCTTGAAGAGATTTGGAATGTGGAACTACAAACCTATGTCTTCTCCAATGGAGACTAATCTACACAAACTTAAGGAAGTAGCAACAGAATCACCTTCCATAGATTCTACTCTTTACAAATAGATAATTGAGTCTCTGATGTACCTGATATATGCTATGTTGTTAATGCCTTAAGTCAATTTATTTGTGAGCCAAGGAGATTCACCTAGTTGCAGTCAAACACATTATGAGATACTTACAAAGCACTCTTAACCTTGGGCTCAAGTATGAGAAAGTTGATTTGGACTTACATGGGTTCACAAACTCAGATTGGGCTGGAAGTGTTACTGATAGGAAAAGCACTGCTGGATGTAGTTTCAATTTAGGCTCACTGATGATATCATGGATATGCAGAAAGCAAGCATCAATAGCACAGAGTTCCACATAAGCTGAATATATTGCAGCAGCAATGGCCTCTCGGGAAGCAGTTTGGCTTAGAAAGTTACTTGTGGGATTATTTGGTCAACCCATGAATCCCACTATTATTTCTTGTGATAATCAGAGTTGCATCAAGCTTTCTATGAATCCAATTTTCCATGACAGGTCCAAACATATTGAAATTCCTTACCATTATGTAAGAGATATGGTAGATAGGAAAATTGTCAAATTAGAATACATTTGCACTATAGATCAGACAGCAAATATTCTTACCAAACCTCTCTCTCGAGTGAAGATAGATCACTTCAAGAAAAGACTTGGTATGGTTGAAATATAATACATTTGTATTCTTTAATTATTAATAAAATTATTGTGTTAAAATTATTATTGTCAGGCTATTGACTATTATGGACTTCACCATTTGTATTCATTATCTAAGAGGTGACGAGCTCTGAGATAATGAACACTTGTATAAAAGACATTATATGAGATGACGATCTCTAAGATAATACACTAAACAGTACAGAACTACTCTCAGATTTGGATGAGTTCAAGATCACATTGTGATGTAAACATTTCTATGCCTATGAGTCATAGCTTGGATAAAGAAAGAATTTAATCATTCTCCAGATTTTATCCTATATACTAGTAGATCTTAACTCGGGATCATATTGTGATATAGGCCTGCCAGTACCTATGAGTCAAAACTTGGATAAAGGAAAAATTTAATCATTCTCCGGATTTTATCCTATATACTAGTAGATCTTAACTCGGGATCATATTGTGATATAGGCCTGCCAGTACCTATGAGTCACCACTTGGATAAAGGAAGAATTTAATAACTCTCCGGATTTATCCTGTATATTGCATACCATGCAACACTGTTATCACAGGTATAAGTGATAAGTCATATCACAGGTATAGTAATATGGCATAGTATCATGTGTTCAATAATACCACAAGCTTAGAAGATTCAGATAGATTTAGAGTATCAATCTATGCTTATTCATCTTAATTGATGGTGCTAGATATGTTACCTCTCAATATGATTATCAAGTTAAGAGGGAGTGTTAATTCTATATAACTCTGATATCATATTGTTTTGAACTACAGATCATACAGTTCTAGTAAAGCATGAATATCCTTAGATAGGATTGACCTCTTAAATAACCTTATATGTTTAACCAAATCAGTGACTTCTTTGGGAGCATTTAAAATGTTCTAATTGCATAAGTTATTGTTAGTATACTTGCTAACTAATTGTAATCCTGGAAAGCGCCGATCTTGGCAATATATTTAGTAATTTATATAGAGGGCTAACCTAGAAAGAGTCATGTCCTTTCTAAGGACATGCCTCTTGGGTGCCATATAAGTAAGGGGTAAGAATGTGGATAAAGGATGCACAAATTACAACAAGTCTTCTCCTTTAGCATTTACTGCCTCCTACAATTTATAGCAGAAATAAATATTTATCAGAACTATACATCATAACCAGAATACTAAACATAAGATCTGGTATATTTAAAGACCATCTTCAGCAAGTCTAAAGGCACTATATCAGTAGTGGAAATTCAGAATTTGCAGAAACTTTACACCAGTAACTCTGCATTTATTTTTCTTCCCATGCAACAACTGAGGAAATGTTAACACAGCAGCTACCATCTATTTGATCACAACAAGGCCTTAATCACAGGAAATAGCTTCAGCAAAATGTTTGCAATATTTATGTCGACGTCAATAAAGGTGGCCAAGGCACACACCAGCTCCTCCCACACCACTTGAATAAAGTCTTAAATAGTCCAAGCGTCTATTTCTGCTATATTTAGCATGGAATGTTGCTCAATGGCTTGAATGAGGACCAAGGTGCAACCACATATATACATTAAATTTCTTTCAAGACAGATCAACCTCCAACATAAAAGAAGGTCAGCCTTTTATTGGTTCACCTCCATAACAGGCTGGTCCTCTTTGATTTTTAGCAATTATCATTCTCTGAGACCAACCAAGACAATGAAAATCATAAAACCTTGTTCCAATTTGATTGACAAAAAGAAAGAAGTCCAAGAAATGGTCTTCAAAAGGAAAGCCAAGTATAGGTGCATCATACTTTATTTCATGCTTAAAGTAAGTTCCAGATTGATTGGTCTCTTGAACATGATAAAATCAAAGATGCAGAGTGTCTTTACTTCAGATGGTAAACAATTATCTGGCCCCTTCATCTGATGAAACATAACTTAGAAACTTGTTGAAAATTTTCATATTAAATTGCGGATAGGTAAAACCATAAAAGTATAAATCATATTATCCCCTTTATATCAATTTCAAAGAGACTTGGAAGTCACAGTCTACTGTCTAAGTGACAAAAAACTGGGCCTCAATGAGTTGAAAGTTGAAACCTCATTAAATCTTCTGTGGTTAATTGAATTTAAACCTTAAAATTGATAACATAAACTTTACATAAACATAAATGATAGAAGATTTGGCTAAGATATAGAAACCTAAACAATTAGCCCATTTTGCAGGTCATAACAGAATGTATGGTGTTAGAAATCAATCATAATACTATAACATCACAATCTGAATGTATAGTGCTAGAAATGAATCATATTGCTGTAACATCACAATCTGACATAAATGTTGTTCAATAACATCAATTGAGCATAGATATCATGAGCAACAAGATGTTGGAAAAAGGATCCATGTCAATGGATTGTAAAGCAAAACATTCATGTTGATTCTGGATCTTACATGAAGCAGATCTTTGCAGATGATAAGACATCAATCATAGAGGTGTAATGATGTCATAATTTGCAACCTTAAATGTTTTTCAATTTGACACAAAATGTGTGAGTAATATGCCACTGAATAAAGTATTTTTGGTAAATGAGTCGCACAATGGAACATCCATGTCAATTTTGGATCATGAATGTATCAGATCAATTCAGATGTTACATCAGCTTCAGTACTTTCAGCAGGTCGGTTTGTTCATTGATATGAAGCTAATGATTCTAAGAGTAATGAATGAGATCAAAGAGACCCTATATTGCCTATAGGAACATTTTGTATTCCAATTAGTAAATAGTACATCACGATCTTCCATAATTCTCCTCACCATTAGCTATTGGAAGCATTGATCTGATATGGAAGAAGTCCAAACTTCTACTTGATTGCTGATAAGCTTGACATATTCTGGAAGAAATCAACTACATATGCACTTCCAAGAGATATACTCTTTATGGTTCTGAGTCATTCATAACTGTTAGTACTAGCTGCAAAGCTTTATCTCAACCTTATCCTAGACCAACTTATCTAATGCTAAAAGGTTTATCCAACCCCAAGAACTGCTAGCAGATTTATATGAAGTTGAGCGCTGAGGCCATACTATCTGAAGAAAGCAGGAAAAGTAAGTTTTATTACAATTAACTATCCCTTCTTACACAGAAGAGTAGCATAAACAAAAAAGTGATGCATCTTCAATATGACAATCAGCAAAATATTTCAATTTCCTTTCTATGAACCAAAGTACCCACAATTGTTGATTACTAAAAGGTGGAAAACATTAGACATAGCACAACAGGAAAAGGCACTCAAAGATTTGTAGTAAGAGTGGATGCTTTTGCCAGTTGGTAATGCATGGTTCCACAGAGATTTGTTGCAGTTACTCTGATCACATTGACAAGCCTCCGGCCTGTTACATTCTCTTGGCTCGAACCCTCCTGTTACATTCTCTTGGCTTGAACCCTCCTGTTACATTCTCTTGGCTCCAACCCTCCTTGCCCTTCTATTCCATGATTCTGCATCTTGATATTTTATCAATTTAGGGCATGTAAGTTGTTTACTAATTTTCAAAATTATCTTCAGGCTAACTTGATAAGAAACCATCAAATATTCTAATTGTTGGATAATTCTTGTTTCTACCAATCCTTTATTGGGTTCGTTAGGTTTGTTTTAGCCTTAATGGTTTCACTAGAGTGTTTCATCTGTTGCTAAAACCCATGATGCTAGATGGAGTTAATTCAGGCCCAACCAGCTTTTCATTTTGTAGTTCTAATTTAAACTCAGTTGTGCTCATCCTCATTGTAGGTTGGTTACTCCAATCTTATATTCTTCTTTAGCTATCCATTTTTTGTTCTGAACTGGTAGTCATGTGGTGTTTCATGAGTGATGTTTAAAGTGGATCTCTTGCTAATCTAACCCTTCTGGATTTTAGGCTTATATTTTTTATGGCTTGTCCTCTGTAATCTAGACTGAACCTTACATGGATTTTTATATTGATTGCCTTTTATAGTCTAAAAGGTAGCTGCATTACAGCCACAAAGTGGAATTTACATAGAGAGGCAACAAGCTTGAAATTTTATGGCCTGTTAGGTAGCCTGATGGAGAGTGCCTGTTACAACTATTATGGAATTTTCTATATTTCTATGTTGGTACATCCTCAACACGTAGAGCAACTGGTTTTCAGCATCCCTCAAAAATTTGCCAGTTGATTGTTCTCTTCAGTTTGTTCTGTTAGCTTTACATACACTGCATTGTTAAAATGGATACAGGTATTTGTCATTTTATAATAGTTATGCAGTCACTTTCCAAGTTTAAAATTGTTGGAGATTGTAGCTGCAATAGAGATTTTTATCTCTGGGCATTAATACCGTTATGGTCACCTTCAGCGGAAAAGGACATTTATGATAAATTGTAATATTAAATATAAAGGCATGTGTCATATAACATGCGTTGAGGCATGAAAATATGAAGAGTTGTATTTGAAAATAATGAGTTATGTTTTGGGAAATTAAAGAGACCTTTGGTTGTAATGTGAAGAGTCTCTTTATGTGTTATATATATCGCATTTAGCAAAAAGCATTGTACACTTGAATTTTATTATCAATAAAAGTGATCTTTTGTTGTGTGGTTGGGATTTTCCCTTCATTTTAGAAGGGTTTTCCCAGGGTAATTTTGTGTCTCTTGTATCTGGTTTGTCTTTTCCTTATTGCTATTTATCTTTATTTTTCTGAGCAAATATATAACATGGTATCAAAGCCAAATTAGATTACAGAATTGAAGGAAATGTTTATGTTAATTCTAGGAGAGTTCCTTCTTTCCTATTATGTTTGTGAAACTCTTTTCTATGCCATATTGGAGATTTTATTATTATGGCAATTGCTGTTGTGTTCATTCTTCCTAGTGGGCATAAAATATATGTTCCTTTCCGTGGTCAATGATGTTCATGGCTGTCACCAGTTAGGATTTTGTGACATCAAAAGGTTTCTTATTGAGATTGTGCAACTTCCTTAATTATGATCAAGTTGTTCTTTCATCACCTGACTTTCTCCTTTCTGCTGAGTTAGTATGTATGGCATTGTGTATGCTTTGCCTTGGTATCGTGATTTTGTCTTAGTGTTTTCGTTTGGCAGTTGCAAGTTTTTTTGCTTCGATTGGTATGGATTGATTTTGTATTGGCTCTCTTCATATGTCCCACAGTGAAAGTCTTATCAATATGAGTTGGGTGCTCTCTTTTGTTCCATTGTGAAGAATCATTTGAATTCATGCTTTTTGATATCGTGTATCAGCAATATTAAGGCTATTCATGTTGTTCGATATGTTCCTGTGATACTTAATTTATTGTCATCTCCTTATTCCCCTTTTTCTTCTTCTTTTAACAGATGTCATGGCAATATGGTTTCTCCATGGTTGAGGTGGCGCATATGTTTGTCTTGCATGTTCTTGTCATCACTAGATGATATTTTAACCACCGACGTTTCATTTAGCTTTTCAGCAATGTCTATTGGTTTTTTCCAAGGTCATCGAGAGATGGGGGGACTTAGAGGTCTCCGGTACTAGTACTAGTACCGGTACAGCAATTTTCCAAAAATAGGAGACTAGGATACTTGGAGACAACAAAGTTTTTTTTAATAGTTTAAGAAGTCTAATACTAAATACAAAATAGTAATTCTGCAAAACTAAATAACAAAAGTAAATAATAATAGTAATGTCACATTAATATAGTCAAATATTTCCAAACTCGCATAATCACATTACTGTATCTCATAGTCATACTTGTTTTCTGAATATTGCATATGATCATCATCATATCAGAGTGATAATCACTAAGATTATCATTATATATTCAAATTTAAAATTTAAAAAAGCACAATTTGATGCTGAATTGCCAATATGCAAACAAAAATGAACAAACTTCGTAAAGTTTACAAAAAGCAGAAATCTATCTAGTACTAGTATGTTGATGGTACTATCATCTACTCCACAAGGGTTCGATCATCGATCTCAACGTCTTCAGCTATCATGCTCTCCAAAAAATCATTTAAATTGCCATTGGTCTTAATTTTTCCATTAAAAAACCCTTAAAATGAGGACTAAAATACATAGAATAATTTAATATTAACTGTTTACATTTTTTTAAAATTTTTTATTAGGAGACTTCAGGGAGACTTCACTTTTTGGATTAGGAGACTAGGAGACTTCAGGAGACTTCGTCATGGAGTCTCCAACCTTTTATGAGGTCTCCAGAGATGCAAAAAGTCTCTGAGACGCGTCTTTTAGGGGGGAGACAGGTCTCCCTGTAACCATGGTTTTTTTTGAGAAGAGACCATTTGTTTCTCATAGAGTGTTTGTGTGTATCAATCTTATAGAAGCTTCCCTTCAGAGTAGAAGGCGCTCAATTTTTATCCTTAAAGAAAGATTTCTTCAGTTGCTCCGTGCAATCTCTAGGAGGAAGGATGATCTGTGTGTGGTCCTACATTGAAGTTGTCGGAAATTTTAATATTGCATCACTCTTTTCCTAATGCCTTCAATATTCTCATCATTTATTCTTTGATGTTTGCGGGAAAGTAAAGCCTTGCCATTGGAAGACTCACTACATGCAGAAATAAACAGTCTTGTCTCTTCCCCTGCATGGTTCTATTTCCTATTGACGCCATGTTGTCTGTTGTTAAACTTTTTCGACGAGCTCTATCCTTGAGTTATCACTTCATCATTTGGAAGAGAGGTGGGCATTGGACATTCTTCTTCCGCATTAAGGGAGTGAATTAGACATATCCTGTGTGGAAACTAGTTGTATCTCCTTGTTGACATTTTCTTATTCTTCCTTGCCAGCGTTGATTCTCAGAGTGCTGAATTCGTATGCATCCCAAGCTAGATAAGCAAGCTCTACCGCTATACCAGTTACATGATGATGGGCCATAATTCATAAATGTGATTGGTAACCATTTTTTTTCTTGTAAGATTATGGTGAGATGGCACCACTTTTATTAAACCTTGGGAACGTGTGAAGACATTGTCGTTTACCTGCATTTATGGTCAATGTCTTGTAACCGAAAAAACATTTGTCGGCCGTAGCAAAGTTTAAAGAATGGATTTGTCAGTTTCAAAAGAAAATAAAATAAAGGACTCGTGAAATATATGCTTCGTTGGGAACAACAAAAATATCTATTGAAGGAGTCGAGGCTTCAAAATCATTGTGCTCGAAAAGTTTATAGATTTTCAATTTTCAAATACAAGCTGGCAGGCTCAACAAGTATTAATCTGCAACTGGGGGTTTCGATTCTCTAAGAAGAGAGAATACAATGGTCTCAACTCGATTCTCGATCATATTGTTGTCAAACTTTGCATATTGTCCATGGTACTAAATCAAAGATACCATGACTTACAGAAAGAATGCAAAACGAGGATGAGACAGGGCATGTTCTTCGTGCCCTTATAATCTAGAGATTTGGGCTAGATAGACTTCATCTTCAAAATCATGAATTCTTGAGATAAAGATAAGTTTTTATATGCCTTGGATAATCTTTTATTTCGTATATTATAGTGCATAATGTGTGTTATTAGTATCTTTTTTGTAATGACCATTGCATCAAGTGTAGATACAAATGACAATCTCTTTTGTATGTATTGAGTATTTTGTAATTATAGTTTAAAGTATGAATCTGTGATTGCCCTTTACATTGATCCCTATATATTTTATGATGAGATTTTTATATTTTTGATTGAAGGATGCAACAAGATAAGGATTACATATTTAGAGTGAGATGTTGAGAGGGCAATCTTGAGCTTCAGAGGGAGGATACAATCAGGATCTTATTGCATTAATCAAAGTAGTCCTTGATTGATCCATATGATAAGTTGATGTTAATTTAATCTCTATTGGTTGTAGGATGTAACAACAATGATCTTTAGAGGGAGATGTTCAACATCAAAGGGAGTTGTTCTTGGTTGAGAGGGAGTCTTTATACTATCCCTACCCTTCTTATACATGGCTCTAATGTTTGTGGTTTTGAGACTATTGTTGGTAAAAGAGTTTCAGCTGTGATTTCCTTTATTGTAGATTTCAAGACTCTTGTTGAAAAAGAGTTTCAGCTGTTATTCAAGTGAAATTGATAATAAATTATAAGGAAAACCTGATAACTCTTTCACTTATGAGAGATTCATAGTGAACATCATGTAGATAGAGTCCATGATGTTATCACATTAAGAGATTTCGTGATGGGAATTGGAAGTTACATTGAGAGAGTCCATGATTGTATCACGTTGAGACAGTCCATGATAAAATGCTGGTTGTGAACCTTACTAACATGTCATGTTGAGAGGTTCCATGACAGCATTGATCATTGAGTGATTCAATGATGAAAGTTGATTGTGATTCTTGCAGTTTTGTCATTATGAGAGATTCCATTATTATTAGTTATAAATAAACATTTTCATCTATCATGTTCAATGATTGCATGATTATGAGTAATTGTTACAGGTCTATCATGTTGAGTGATTCCATGATTATTAATGAGTAATTGTTACAGGTCTATCATGTTGAGAGATTTCATGAAAACAACACAAGTCTATGAAGAAAGTTGGTTGTGTTTCTTGCAGAGTTTTCATGTTGAGTGATTCCATGAATTTTTAGGATCTATGTGATTAGATTTTATCATCTACATTTTGGTTGCAGCCTTTTGTGACTATTCAGCTAAAGATCTCTCTCTCACTAAGAGGGAGCAATGGAGATTGTAGTTGTGATAGAGATCTTTATCTCTAGGCATTAGTATCGTTATGGTCACCTTCAACTGAAAAGGACATTTATGATAAATTGTAATATTAAATATAAAGACGTGTTGAGGCATGGAAATACGAAAAGCTGTATTTGAAAAAAAAGAGTTATGTTTTGGGAAATTGAAGAGACCTTCAGTTGTAATGTGAAGAATCTCTCTATATGTTATGTATATCGCATCTAGCAACAGACATTGTACACTTGAATTTTATTATCAATAAAAGTGATATTTTGTTGTGTGGCTGGTTTTTTCCCTTCATTTTAGAAGGGTTTTCCCAAGGTAATTTTGTACGTCTCTTGTATCCGGTTTGTCTTTTCCTTATTGCTGTTTATCACGATAATAGTTATGTAGTCACCTTCCAAGTCAACTCTATATTTTTGCTTCTATCTAACACTGCACACCTACAATAAAAGAAACTAAATACACAGAGAGAAAATTCAAAAGCAAGTAAAGGAAAAGGCTACAAATCTTTGAGACATCAGAAAAATTGATACGACAGCTGTGAGCAATAAGAAGGCATGTTAAACAAGAGAAGATTACACACATTATTACAAGACTTAATACAGTATTAAATAAATTTCAAAGCCACATTATTAAATCTAATCACAAAGTGAAAATGAAAATCAGCTAAGAGTCAACTGTTTATGCAAGGCAGTGATGTTCTAAAACAGGAATCATCAAAATCTGGAATTGCAATAATGGGAACAAAATACCTTGGCATCAACCCAGTGCATGCGTGGTACAAACCCCACCATACTCTCTGGAGCACTTTGCCACACACTGAATGCAAACTCCAGGGTGGGACATGGAATTATAACATTGTCATCAATAGTAAAAATTGCATCAGTTCTTAAGCCCTCAATTGGTTTGAATCTGTTGTTAAGATTGTCATCATCATTGAGATCAAACGTGAATTTGAGTTTATAACTGCTTGAAGATTTTGAGTAAACAGACTTCCGGAGATCTGACTCAAGAGTTTCTGATGGTAGATCATCCTCACTCCATACAACATGTATAGAATCAATGCTGCTACAAGATGCATAATGGGCCACGGCTTGCTTAAGAAGATAATTTCTCCTCCATGTATTAATCAGCACAGTGTACCGTAGTCTGCAAGGAAATCAAAAATGAAATAAGTTTCCAATAATTGTTCATTAATCAGTAAATGATTTAGTATATAGTCAAAAAACTAATTAAAAGCTGGTCGAAGCCATCACTGGTAAGATGATACTAGTGATGACCTAAAGGTCTCAAAATCAAGAAAGAAACATGAAAAAGCAATACAGTGGACCTCAATATACGACAAAAATGCTAACCTTCCCATTTATAAAAAATGTCTGCAAGTGTTCCCAAAAGCTGAAAAGGCTATCAAGTTAAGGCTTTATACCTGAATGAGCTGATTTTTTCAGGAGGGTTGTTCAAAATTATTTATCACAGTAATTTCCACAGTACTCTCAACATTTGAAATTTTGCTATATTATTAATGGAAAAGGGGATTAAGGTAAGCACCCAAATCATTTTTGCTGAGGATAATGCTTTTAAAATTTGTCCACTTATAATGGTTTTTTTATTTCACATGCCGAGGAGATAGGAGCGGTTGACTTGGCACAAGGCAAGGTGATTAAATTGAACCAAAAAACCCGACGATAATGTATTATACTATTATATCTGTCATGAGAAAAATGAGTTAACTGCATTGATAATAGCAGTACGATCCAAAACAAAACCACAGGCATGCATTTTGGGCATTAAGTTAAATATCGTGACTTGCTCCAATGCATTTCTCAAAGCATTTGTTTTGATAAACACTCTCTATATGACAACACTATCTTATGTCTACAATCATTCCATTATTGGATTATTTCAATGAGCCTTCATGTTCAAAAATAAAAAGAATTCCTTTTTTATAAATTTATTGAACATTGAAACTTAAGGTTGGACAATGGTCTTTTTTTCTTTTTCTCATCTCAGATGCGCAGGAGAAAGATTTGGTGCTAAGGTACAAAATCTTTAGAGTATTGCAGTTGGAGTATTGAGCCAACCATTGAATGCTTCAGGTTTTGAGTGCAATCGGAGTATGTTTGAGCACATACAGTCCGATGCACAATAAATTGTGATCAAGTTTATGTTCATTACACCCTTCAACTTCACCACAGACAAATTTTGGATACTGACTTATTACCCATCAAGCTAGAGGAGGTTGATCCATGCTTAGATTAGATAACTGAAGCTGAGGAACCTATCTTTGAAGATGAGGACCTTGATTGGGTTGACCAGGTGAATAGAAAGGCAAGGGTCATGGCCACTGAAGAGGAGGATGATAGAGCATGAGCACACTCCTTGGACACTGGTGTGAGTGTCACTGAGATACAGACAGATATCACTTGTGCATCATCATCGAGGACCTAACTTAGGCGTCTATGTAGGAAGACTGAGTTTTGCAGGCTGCTCAGAGCCATAGACTTCTAGCTTTTGTTTTAATACCATGAATTTTGTATACAAATGACAATATTTATGTATCTATAATATGTTCTTTCCTTCAACTAAAATTTGTTGTCTCTACTTATGTGATTGATGTATACTTGTGTATGCAACCAAAGTAGCTTCTATTTGATGAGGCTACTGTGTTTTTAAGGTTTATTTATTAAAGGATGCATGAAACAATTCTTCAAATCCTTAAATCTTTGAATTTCTCAGGTTTTACAATTTGTCAAATCTGGTCACCAAGTTCGAGTCCAAGTCAAAATCAAGCTTCAACTTGCCAAGTCTGAGGAAAGTCTGAGTCATGTAACACTGGTCAAATGTACGTAATAAGTTGGTCGCCAAGTGTAACTCCCCCTTACAGCTCTTTATGTGTCATGTAATTATTGTTAGGAACAACATTCATATTTATTTTTATGCAATTATTAAGTGTTTGGCATGTGAATTAATTGCAAGAAATGGAAATGTGCAAAAATGGTATCACATCAGCAATAAAGAGATAGACATAAGAAGTTAACCTGGAGAAAGCTGATATGAAAAACCTCCAAAAGGGTGAAGCATTGCTTCCTCCACTCTGCTATGCTCTTTGAAGCTTACAACTTTCTTGAGACCTTCAAGGACACCTACATCTTAGCACTTGCAAAAGCACCCTCTATAATCTATAGTTGATTGCATGCTTTGTCAAATAACTTAACTCCTTTCTCGATTTTAGCTACATAATCTTCACAATTCAGTTTTAAACATGCTTCTGAAAATGTACATGAATTGCTCTTGCGTACAGTAACTTCACTGAGACATTCAATTGCTCCCTATGAGCTTCATGAGGTCTTTGACAAACTTGCAACATGTGTGAGGCTCAAGCACAAGCCCAAACGTCTCAAATGCAGAGACAAAGTCTCTAAATTGCTTCCTCTTCTCGCACAGTGCAGCAGGATGAAAATGATGGTTGTAACAAAACTGACACGTTACATGAGTCTTAAAATAAAACCACTCATTTCATGTATTATTTTAAACAAAACATCCCCTTTTGCCAACAGCCCCTTTTGCAAAAAAGTTGCTTAACATATTTACAAGTATCACTAATTGCAAACCACCACATTAAACAATTACCACACCACCACTAACAAAAATAAAACTCTCACTTAGCTGTTCCACGATTATTGCACCATACAGAGGCCACAGCATTGTCTATAAAATTGAAATCAACTGTCATTTTTTAAAAGAGCAGAACTTTTCAAGAGAATTACAAATATGTAATAAAGTTTCACTTTACATATCTCCCTTATGCTGCTTTTTGCCTTGAAACAAACTTGCACCTATAAGATCATACTATATACACACTCCCAATAGTCAACTAGCTTACTTTGATGATTTTCTATTAACCAATTACAGCTCACAGTGGCTCCCCATTCCTTCTGCATAATGCTATATATGATATCAAGAACTATGTGCAGGATCATTCAACCACAGATCAGTCTGCTGTATGGACTAGATGACTGCATAGAAGTTCTAAAGAAAATCCAAAGAATTATTGTTTAGCACCTTGGTGCAGAACTGCTTGACGAAGTAAGAAAGTTATCGTCCCTTGAAAGTCCTATTGTGGTGGGAAAATATAACAAGGGTAAAGAAGAATGAACTTCCTGCTAGTGGTGGGAATAGACAATGAAGGAAAAGAAGAAGAATTTTGCTGCTATCTCACTCTCTTGATGCTATATTTATGTGATGTCTTATCAAGCTCTTGAAATTAGCTGTCTTTCCGCAGTGCTTGTATTTGCTCCATAAATGTTTCTTGTGTGTAACTCAGTGTTTCCTCCATTAGGTGTTGGTTCGAGTATCACAAATGCTTGTCCACAAGAACAAGCATGAGATTGATTGATTATTTTAAATGCTTCAAAAACAAATGTACATGTTTCACCAAAGCTCATATCTCTAAGCACGGACTCTTATTTGCCATTAAAACCTTATTTCTCTACCATAAATTGTGCGTACAATTCATTGTGATATTTTATAATTTGTCTTGTTTATTAACCGTAGTATTTAAACTGAACAATACTCTTTGAATTAGCTATCTTTCCACGGTGATTGTATTTGCTCCATACATGTTTCTTGTGTATAACTCAGTGTTTCCTCCACAAGGCATTGGTTCCAGTATCATAAATGCTTGTCCACGAGAACAAGCATGAGATTGATTGATTACTTTAAATGCTTCTAAAACAAATGAACATGTTTCGCCAAAGCTCATATCTCTAAGCGTGGACTCTTATTTGCCATCAAAACCTTATTTCTCTGCCATGAATTATGCATACAATTCATTATGATCTCTATAATTTGTCTGGTTTATTAACTGTAGTATTTAAACTGAACAATACTCTTTGAATTACAACTTCGATGATGCAAATCTTCTGTATTAAAGCGGGACAAATAGAGTCATCAATATAAATGCCCTTCTAAATGATAAAAAGAACAAAAAACATTTATTAACTCGAATCAACCCACAATACAGGACCAATTTTATTTTTGTGATAGAAAACAAAACCCGATCGAATAACTTCAAATTCAGAGGTGAGTTGATTTTTTCCAAATCAGTTGAGGAGACCAGGTATGATGATAAGGCAGAGCACTTTGTTGTAATGTAACTAAGAAACTTTTCATGTGAGATCCTCGTGTACAAAATCTTGTATACCCCAAATTGGTGTCGTAACTAGCGGTGATCTAAAGAGGAAAACCTTTATTTTCCATACACCAGTGAGGGCTGCAAATTAGGAGTTTTATTTCTGGTGTCGCCCTTCAATGACCTGGACTAATCCGTGCCATGCATGCTCACCATGGACAACATGGCTCCCAAGCAGAAAGGTGCTCTATGTCTGATTAATAATGGTTAAACCTCACCTAATAGAAAAAAAAATTGTAAAATTAAATACCCAAATTAAAAATTTATCATGTCAACAGTTCAAATTCCAAAGTAGCGATGCCCAAGTGAATCATAGCCAATAGGACAGTAATAATTAACTATAATTGGAAAAAAGTAAAATCGAAGAATTACAAAAAAACAGGGGAACCAAATTGGGGTAAATAAAACGCATGCCTGGAGTTTAAAGACTTATTATGGAGAGAACGATGATAATGCCATCCCATTAAGGAACCAGTTGGAGAGGCTATGAGAAGAAGAGTGACAACTATACACAGAACCAGCGGGATTTTTAGCTTGAAGAACCCAATATGAGTTAACGCCACCCGAATCCGTTTGATGACGGAATATCTGCTTCCCCCTCTCATCACTCCTTTCTCCCTTGAAGGTGAGTAAACAGTTTCACTGGTATTCAGTCCCATTCTACGTTTAAAATTATCAGTGAACTTAATACCATTTCTCCGCTAATTCCTTACCTTGCCATTAATTTACAGACAACGGATGACACTACTGATAATTTCAGACAGCCAACAGACAAACAAAATAGCCCACTGATTAAATATCCTCTGAATTCCGACACATGAATTGCTGATCTTTGTTGTTTGAGCAATTTGGTCTAGCTTCCAAACCGGCTTCTTTCCTGTATCTTTCTACCTTTGGGTCTTTTCTGGCTTAAAGAATTATTTTCTGTTCTTGTTTCAAAGATGTGGACAGTGCAGACGTTTTTTGTTTTTTTTAATTTTAATATTATAAATATGGAACTTCATATCATAGTGAAACAAATTTCTAAATAAAAATATTTTTGATTTAAAATATTTCTATTTCCTAAGGGTTTATAAAGAAGAGGAGATAAATGTGTATTGACCCTAAAATTGGAATGTGGGAAAGGTAAAGATTATTTTTCAAAGTGTGTCATTTATGTTAGCATGGATGCTGATGGTATTCTTATAGGGCAGTATCTTAGCGGTGTTGGAGACATGATTCAGAGGTTGTGTGTTGCATTCATGATAGAGTTTTTCATTGATGTCAGCATATTGGTTATTCAGTGAAGACAATAGAGCAACATACAGAGTTTGGCTTTGTGCACTTCGAAGATTGAAAATTGGCTTATGTGCACTTGGGAATATGTTCTAGAGTATGTCTAGATGCTACAGTTATGAGCGTGTATGGAAATATGAAGACTGGACAGAGTTATGATGGATTTAATGAAGGCAACCTTTAGACAACGTTTTTGGAAAGCAGGTACTAATGTTTTGCTTGTATCTCCTAACAGAGATGGAATATGGTTGAGCGAACTTAGACAGAGGTTGAAGACATGTTGAAGATGTTGTGGTTAATTATGCACATCCTGATGATTAGCGAGTAAAGAGTTATGAAGACTATGAGCTGACAGATTGTTTGTAATGAGAAGATGTATTATTATAATGTAACATGTAACATTACTTAAGTTGGTCCTATATTATTATTGTAAATTGGGAAAGCCTCAAGGCTGACTCAATAATTTATTCTAGAACTTGGTATAAAGGAAAGGTCATTTCCTTGTGGTAGAGTGTGTAGATCAGTTAGATCATTTCATATGATATTATATTGTGTGAACTTACATGCGAATATCTTTTGAATCAGAGAAGTGATTGGTGGAGTTGAGGCATGGTGAGCCTACAAGGAATTGTATTTGGCAAAGAAGTTGTTGGACGATTGTTGATGTACACTTGTATTATTCAGTGAGGATAGAATTGAATTTGTTTGGACAGTGGGTCCATATGTCTTCCTTTCAACTCCTAACAAGGTTGGCACAACTCCTAACAAAGTTGGAATCTCCTAATAGGGATTCAAAGTCTTCTAACAAGGACTCATATGTACTGATTGTATTTCACTAACTCCTAACAGGTTTCATCCTTTCACAAGGAACTTTTATATTAATACATCATCTTGCGGGTACCATCCCCGCCGAGGTTTTTCCTCCGATTAAGGGTTTCCCTACTTAACAAATCTGGTGTTGTGTATGGTTATGTTTTTGTGGTTGTTGCATCTATTATTTACATATTTCAAAATTAATAAAGATATTGAGAGTTGTTTCAATTGCATAACTAACTCACCACCCCCCTCTCAGTTATCTTGGTGGACTTTACTATCTAACAACTGATATCAAAGCATTAAGTCCTTGATGGAAAAGCTTAACAACTTAAGGAGATCTATGGCACAATTTAGGAAAGATAAGTTTGAAGTTTGATGGAGTTAACTATGATAGTTGGAAGGAAAACATGAAGACATGTTTGTTATTTATCATGGGTCTAGGTTATTGGTTGATTACTAAGAGTAAAAAGGATGTGATTGAAGAAGACAAGCTTGAAGGTTGTGATGAAGCTCAAAAAGACATATTCACGTTCAATATGCTTGCAAGAGAAGCACTATGATAAGCTCTTCCTAAAACTGAATTTTCTCAGGTAAATCTTTAAGACTTGCTCATGAAATTTGGAAATCTTTGCAAAGTACATTTGAAGATGATAATCATGCTTAGAAGGTTAGATTACATAACTTGGTATGCTTCTTTCAAGATGATTAAATGATGGAAGATGAATCTATAAGAAGTTGCTTTGGTAGAATAGTAGATATTGTTACAAGAATTAAGACTTGTGAAGGAGAAAAATTTGAAGATGAAGTGTATAGAAGATATTGAACACTTTAACACCTGCATACAAATAGACAACACAAATGATTAAAGAAGTTATTCCCTTAACAACTGATTTTACAAGATAAACTCTTCTTGGGAGATTACAGTCAGCAGAAATGTGGATGAGACAAAGTAGAGAGTTGCCTAAAGTTGAAATTGCTTTCAATGCATTGAGTGTTCCACCTATGTTGACAAGGAGTGCAAGTACAAGTGGAGATTATGTTAGTAGCAGCCAAACAAAAGTGGATGAAGACAAAAAGATTGAGAAAGGACTTGCCTTACTTATGAAAAGAGAACCTAAAGGTAAAAAAAAAATTTAAGTGTTGGACTTGTAATGAATATGGTCATTATTCTTCCAAATGTCCTAAGAGAGCAAAGAAGTTTAAGAAGCCCAACAAATCAAGAATGCCTAAGGAATGTCTTTTTTCTAATGAAGAGAAATTTAATGTTGGAGTAGAAGAATAATTGAGTGAACATGATTATGAGAATGATGAATTAGGATTTGTTTCTATTAAGGAAGAAATCCCTGAAAAAGAATAAATTAGAGAAGAAAAAACCTTGGTATCACAAGTTAAAAAGAAGAATCTGATTAGATTATTGATAGTGGTTGTTTCCATCACATGATTGGAGATAAGTTTGTTGAATTCAATAGCTATAATGGAGTATTAGTTAGAGTTGGAAATAATGTAGCCTACCATATAAAAGGAAAACAATTTATTATACTTGATGGAAAGACTAACACCAATGATCTTTACTTTGTGGATGATTTGAAACATAATCTTTTGAGTGTTGGACAACTACTGGACAAGGGATATCAATTGTAGTTCACAAAAAAGATTTGCATTGTCAAAGACAAAGATGGTTCATTGATTGGTATTGGTACAAGGACAACAGATAATGCATTTCAATTGAATCCTACTAAGAGGACGTGCTAAGGTGGATGATAGTTGGTTATGGCATAAGAGATTTTGTCATATCAACTTTGATAACATTGTTAAGGTCAATACTACATTTGCAGTTAGAGATTTGCTTAAGAATATTGTGAAGCCTACTAACATGATGTGTAAAGAATGTGTAAGGGTGAAACATAAGAAATACTCATTTCCAAGCAAGAAATTTAATACATCTGTGAAGTTGGAGATTATGTACATAGACTTGATTGGTTCTACTAAGACAAGAGCATTCTATGGTGAAAGGTATTTTCCGATTCTTATTGATGATTTCACTAGAATGATGTCAGTAGCATTTCTTAGAGAAATTTTTGAATCTTTTGAGAAATTCAAGATATATAAAGATTAGAGCTGAGAATGAATCTGGTTTGAAGATTAGATGTTTGAGATCTGATAGAGTGGAAGGAGAATTTACTTCAAATGAGTATAACAATTTTTGTAAAGATAATGGTATAAAGAGACATCTTTCAACCCCTAAAGAACCTGGACAAAATGGAATAGCATAAAGAACATAATAGTGATAGAAGCAACAAGAGCAATGATGTTTGAGAACAATGTATCAAAGATCTTTTGGCGAGAAGTAGTAAATACATCAATATACACTATGAACATAGTACAAATTAGACAAGGCATCAGTAAGACACCTTATGAACTTTGGTTTGGACATACACCTTCTGTGAAGTATTTCAGAATCTTTGGAAGTAAATGTGTTGTAGGAGCATCCTGGGCTTTCTTGCAATCTTGCATCATTAGAGGTATTTTGGTTAAGTTTTGTGGACTTGGTCACCAAATAGTGGTACTTGGTTAGTGAAGGGTGTACTTGTGGTCAACGAGCTTGGTCATTGAAGGGGCTTGGTTGTTGAAGGAGCTCGACAAATACAGTTTTCTCAACATTCTCTATGGTGCTAAGCTTGTATTGGGTTGCTCGGCAGTACTTGACCTATTGGTTATCAAAATCACAAGATAGAAACCTACGAGCCTTGCCTGCTCGATATTGGGTATCTAACTTATTTTAGCCAACTTGACAGGATTGGCTCCAATCCTCTGTGCTTTTGGTTTCGCTAGACCAAGGCCCATTTACCTAAATCTTGGATAGCAAAACTTAATTCCAAGACAATTTATAGCAGATCATAGCAATCAAATGAACTCCTCAATTGGAAAGCATCAAGGAAACGTTCTGGATTATTTATCTTCAAACTTCAATTAGTTTATTTAAGATATTATATGTTGCTGAAACAAAAATAGACAAATTATTAAATGAAATCAGATTGCCAAAGGGAAAGAAAAGAGAAATGTCAGCATTGGGTTCAAAACTTATGAGCAATTTTATGATCAGTGTTGAATTCTAATTGGGCGATAGAGTCAAACATACATTTCTTGCATACAACCTTACAGTATTGTTGGCATGATATTTATTAATAACTTAGTCGATTTGATACCACAAATTGTCACAACTTAATGTATTCAAATCAGTCTATTATGATTTAACCATCACACGGGCATAATAGATACAAATAATGAGAACAAGATGATATCCTACACTATTTGTATTGATCAAATCTGAATAGCAGTGAACAATTTAATGTACTTATCAAATTAATAAATTAGAAACAAATGGACAACTTAACTATAAAGGACGAGTTATGTATGATTCAACTCTAAGACAAATAAAACTTCTTACTGATTTATTGTTGTACAAATCATGATGAAGACACTCAAAATCTTGATGCTCAATCCAACACAACTAGATCCATACAATTTCTGGAAACAATACTCAAAAAATTGAACTCCCATTTGCTTTGTTCAAATATCCAGCCTCTCTTAGACAAAAAGATTTCAACAATACTAAACAAAGTTTATAGATTTCAAAGGAAGCAGTCTCAATGTCACTTTTTAAAAGCAAAAAAAATGAATTTTGTCCCTATTTGAACTTTACATCTTATATATATAGACAATGAAAGGTCATATTTTGAAAGGTTATGTCTTTTATGAAGAATTGTGTTTTAATCTCATACCCTTTCAAAACAAATGACCAATCGTTATTTTTTATAAAATAATCAAAATACAAACAATTCTTTAGCCGACAATTTAATAAGCTTATTATATTTCTTCACCACCTCCTGCCTTTTTACTCATGCACATCTAAAATTTGGTGTCCATAGGCACAATCTATCCATACTTCTGCACTTTAACAATTCATACATCTGGGTATGTGCTTAATCATTGTAACTTTGTTCGCCTGTGGCCACTATCATCTACTCTTTCTATGCCCATCTAAAACTTACTGGCGTCAAATGCAATCATCAATCCTTTTCTCTCTCCAATTCGTGGTGAGTGTCCATACTCAGGCTTCCAGGCAAATTTGCGTGAAGTTTCTTTTAAGCCTCTGCTCAACACGTACATGCCTCGTATCCAATGCCTCATCTGTTCCTTCGTATACCTACAACGAAAGGAAAGAAATCGGGAATCGATTAATAAAAATTAAAGCCTAAGTACAGACGCATGATATAAGGGCCATAGATTTGTTTGATTGTCCCATGAAAACACTCAGGGTTTGCTCATTAATGTCTCCTTCAAAGGAGAATCGCAAACATTCTACACCAGACAATCTGATGCACGTGACCTATCTGCATGGACAGATATTTGCTTTCCCAAACTAGTATGTGTAGTGGTTTTCTTGTTTTTTAATACAGTCTTTGTTATAATCGAAAGAATGCAATGTTAGACAGAGAATTTAATGAATACTGTGTAACTCCTATCTTCAAAAGACTACACCTAGTGTTATCAACAAATAATAATATACAAATTAAGCCCTCAATTTAATCACATCAAACAAGATCAAGGCCCTACTGCAAATTTTTGCCAAAGATAATGCATCATTCCATGTCCTTGGTATTGCGCAAGAATGTAATCTAGCTTACAGCCTGGACCATACGCCCGAGTGGATAAAACTCATGGGGCCATTCCTCTTAGCTTATGCAGTATTTGCTCTCCTCATTTCCATGTGGCTGAGAATCAAATGATATCCGACCATACAAAAGACCCCGAGTAACCTTTGTTTCATTGAGAGCTAAGAGAACTCGAACAAAAGCATCATCATCTATTTTCATGATATATTTTTCCTGTACAACTTTGGTCCCATAAATGCAAATGGAGATGGTCTTTAATGTGATTAGAACAAAGGGCATCAACTGAATATCACCATATGTCTAAGCCTCTTTCTTCATTAACTTGCTTGCTCATGATGTCCTATAATCCTTAGATTCATTGCAACTAACTCCATAAGTGGGGCTAATGAATTGTGATTGTGACGTACACGTAAAGCTTCAAACAAGTTTCCAAAGCTACCATTATATCTGTTTCTTGGGCCTCCTTCTCCCATAACCATGCTTTCCCTTCCCTCATTAGCTACTGGTATTTGCAAGCATTTGCCTCTTGAGTCTACTCTTCTTTTCAACAGTTTGAGAATCCGACCCCTGAAATACAAAATTCTACAGAACAATTTGTGTTTCTATTAACACTATTTGTGTAAAAGCATTTTGTAACTTTTTTGCAAATCCAAGAATGTCATCAATCAATGCATAGGCATTAGCCACCATAATGTAGTTTTCAGGATTGAACTTCTGACAAACTCCAAATAGCAATGTATCAAATTTCTCTAATGTCCTCGTCAGCTAGGTCTCTATTCTAGGGTTCATCTCTTGTATAGCAAAAAAATCTATATAATGATTCAATAGTTGTAAATATTCTACTAAGATTTGAAATGCTCTACTGTAATTCCCTTCCTCCACAAAGCTATCTAGTGAAGAGCACAAATCTAAACAATGTTGTAGTTGTGTCAAGACAAGAAGCATATCCCCATCATAATTTCATGAATGAAGACATAAAATTCTCAGGCTCCATCAGTGGCTCTTGTTGGGGACGTATACCCCCTATGGGTATATCAAGATCTCAGTTGTCTTTGAAGGAGCAGACCTGCCAAAAAATTAGAAACAATCAGTTTATGAAATAACGCAAACAAAACTCTACAAAACAAAATAAAAGAGAAGAGTGAAAATAAAGAAAATAAAGAAAAGTGGAATTACTTCCCTTTCATACTTATTGAAAGAATGGTTTGAGGTATTGTCCATGGACTAGAAAATCCTGAATATGACCATCAGTATCCTACAAAAAATAATATTGTTCTCCCGCTTTATTAGAAATAATAAATGGTCCAAGCTATAGGGCTTCGAACTTGCCATGCTTACCTTTTTCTTGATCCTTAGCTTTCCATTTCAAGACCCAATCACCTGCCTTAAAAGATTGCTTAGAAGATTTTTTGTCATGAAGGAATTTGACCTATTGCTACCTATTTATATTTTGCTCTTGTGCTAACTTTCTTACCTCATCTAGCTCAATCAATGCATTTAGCCTATTTTCCATAAAATTTACATCTTCTAATTGTTCTTTAGTAACAAATTTATAAATAGGTAATAAGTTATTCAAGGGAAGCTTGGCCTCTTTTCCGTAAACTAAGTTGAAAGGAGCGAAACTTGTTGATTTCTTTACCGTGGTTCTATCTGCCCATAATGCTAGATTCAAATTTGAATCCCAAGCACGTTTGTTGGTATCTGCTTATCCATTACCCTGGGGGTGATATGGAGATGAATATGAAACTGCAATGCCATATTTAAGGGCAAAACTCGGTAAAATCATTAGATCTAAAACACATACCATTGTCTGCTATGATCTTTTGGGGAACTCTGAATCTAGTCAAGATGTTCTCAGTAAGAAATTTAATAACCACTTTACTTGTTGATTGCTGAGTAGGTATAGCTTCTACCCATTTGGTAAAGTAATCAGTGGCTACTAAAATCCAGCTATGTCCACCACTCAACTTTTCACTAATCTCTCCTGTAAAATCAATTCCCCACATTTGGAAAGGTTCCTTTGCTTGCAATGTCCTTAAAGGGAGCGCGCCATCATACTTCAACTTATCGAAGAATTTCTGACAAGCTTCACACTTTCGAATATAGGCATGGAAATCCTTGAAAAGTTGAGGCCAATAGTAACCTACTTGTAATATCTTATGTGCTAGTTCTGGCTAAAAAATGACCACCGCAAACCCCTTCATGCATTTCTTTGAGAATAACTATTGATTGGGCAATATCTAAACAAAATAATAGAATCTCATCCTGATTTTTCCAATATAGATATCCCTGAATTAAAACATATTTCGCAGCCTGTAACTTAATAGTTCTTTTCTAATTTTCATTCAAATCATCTCTACATTTAGTGTGTTGTAAATAATACACTATATCTATGTACCAAGGGCATCTCCCAATACTAACTTTAGCATGTTCGTCATCAATTTGGTTGACTTGCACAGACTCCAAATTTGACTCTGCCATAAGCTTAGCTAGACCTTGCCCTCTAACTAATTTCATGATTTGAATATCTATGTTGAACTCCTAGATTTGATTTATCCAATGACATCGCCTTCCAGTAGTTTGAGATTGCCTAAATATGTCATTGATGGAAACATTTGGCACATAGGCTATAACCTCAGCTCCTACTAAATAAGGTCGAAAGGATTTCACTGCCTTAACAAGAGCATAAGCCTTTTTTTCATTCATGTCATAATTTAATTTAGCCGCTTGTAAACTCTTGCTAAAGAACGCAATCGGTTGTTCATGTCCCTCATCATTCTTTTGTAACATACCTGCAGCTATGGTATGGTAAGAAGCAAATGAAAATAATTGGAACAATTTCTTAAAATTAGGAGATTTTAGAACAGGGGCTTCTTTTATAGCTTGCTTTATCTTAGCAAATGCTCCTAGAGCCTCGGTATCCCAAGCAATCTTTGCTCCCTTCTTAAGCATCTTAGCAATAGGTTTGACGATTTCAACAAAGTTAGAAACAAATCTTCTCACAAAGTTGATTTGCCCAAAGAATGATTGATTTCCTTTAATTGTTTTAGATATCTAAATATTGTTGATGGCTGCTACCCTTTCAGGATCAATTCTTACCCCTTCCTTAGAGACGATCTGACCTAATAATTTTCCTTCAATTACCCCGAATTGACATTTTTTAGGGTTCAAAGAGATTCCAAATTCAAGGGCTCTTACAAAAATCTTCTCTAGGTGCTTACAATGGTCTTCTGCTTTCTTTGAATAAGTGGTAAGGTCATTCTGGTAAACAACCATGATTAAGTCAATTAACCCATCAAAAGCAACATCCATTGCCCTTTGAAAGGTAGCTCCCACATTTGTTAGCCCAAAAGGCATCCTAGCATAGACATAGGTACCCCAAGGTGTCATAAAAAGCAGTCTTATATTGTTTGGATTCTTTAACTTTGACTTGATTGTAACTTGAGAATCTGTCCATCATAGATAGTAGTTCATTACTAGTTACTTTTTGTAATAAAATGTCCATGTTAGGTAACACATAACTTTCCTTAAGGGAAGATATATTCAAATTTCTGAAATCTATACATAATTGTATCTCTCTGTTCTTCTTCCTTACTGGAACTAAATTTGAAACCCACGTAGAGTGGCTTATAGGTTTTATAATTCCAGCATCTCTTAATTTGATGAGTTCATTTTTCATTTTTAGAGCTAAGATTGGATTTATAGGATATTGTCTTTTTCTAAATGGTTTGGCATCAGGTTTTAGAGGTATTTCATACTAAAACAAATCTTCCCTATATGCTTTAAGCTCGTCATAACTCCAAGCAAAGACGTGCCTATATTTTCTTAATTAAGCAATTAGGTCAGCCCTTATTTTTTATGACAATTTCTTTCCTATGTAAACCTTTTTTGGAGAACTTTCACTTCCCAAATTTATTTCCTCAATTTCATTTTGGATCTTGGTAGATTTGTTGTTTTTTGGACTTTCCTTTTCATCAAAAATTTGTTCTAAAGCAACCAGACCCTTTGGTATTTTATTAGTCTTTAATTGCATTATTTCCTTTCCAAATAATGTTTCCTTACTGTCTTTCTCTTCTACACACCCATTCCAATCAATGAATTGATTGGAATAATCTTCCTAATAAGTTAAAAATTTAATAATATCCTTGTCATCTTCAAAAACTTGCCAGTTTTAGACATTGTCTGGTATCGAGGGTTTATTTTTCATTTCAACCTGAATGACCTCATCAAAAGGGATATCTATTTGCCTAATAGCTAGATTAGCCATTATATCAGCTAGGTAATTAATTGATCTGTCAACCATTTAATTGAAAAGGCATCAAAAAATTCTAGCAAATCCCACACATAGTTTTGGTATTGTTTTAACCTTGGGTTCCTAGTTGAAAATTTATGCCTAATTTGTGAAACAATTAAATCCAAGTCCCCTAAGACAACAAGCATTTTAATCCCATATGTTTTTGCAATACCAAGACCAATAATTAACACCTCATATTCAGCAATGTTATTAGTACATTCAAAATTTAGTAAGAAAGAAAATTTAAAAGTTTTACTTGCATAAAAATAATGCCAGCCCCGTTTTCTTCCTTACTACAAGTGCCATCAAAAAACATTTTCCAAATATCATTACAATTTTCTTTTGCATAAATTAAAATTGGATCAACAATTTTAGAGGTAGGTTTAGTTATGCTTACCTGGAAGTTGTCCATGTTAGAATGGCAGAAGTTAACTTCGGGATCCAGAATATAATCCTCAACCAAATAGTATGACAGGGATTCCTTTAAATCTAAATTTCCTTGCCTCCCACAGGTATGGTAGTGTAAGATAGATCCAACTACACATGACCTTCAACCAAATTTGACCATTGCCTAGATAACAATATACCATAACTTGCTGATATTTCAACTACTGTAATGTTAGTTTTGTATGATATAGTTTTGTATGATATATATGGAAATGATGAAAAATGAAATTCAACATTTTTGATAATTTCAACTACAGGTACAGATTTTTTATCCATGGCATAACATTTTCCAAAAGGAGTATCAACTTTAAGACCTATTTCTTTCATTACATCAGCAGACATGATATTGACTATCGTGCCAGAATCAATCATACAATTCCTTACTAATTTATTGTTTATCAATAGTGTTAAATAAAATGAGTCTACTTGATTTGACCTTTTATTTAATGTTGTTCCTAAATATACAATAGCTCTTTCTTCATTATTTTTAACATCATCCTTATTGTTAATATCTTGCACACTAGATAATATCTTCAAAGTCTCATCCCTGTAATTAGAAAATTTCATCATCTCCATTAGAGACACAATAATTTTCAACTGAGATAAAGCATGACTAATAAAACTATGACAATAAGATATTTTCTTACCATTAGTTTGCACAAATGGTTGCTTGGTCATCCTATAAGATTTATTACCTTCCTTTTGCTTGGCTTGGGCTTGGTTATCGGGCTTTTTAGATGTTTCAATCTGCTACTGATTTCTCGCAAATATACTAGTGGGACTTCCTTGATCAGCATTATTATCTTTATTCCTTCTTTGATATGTATGCTTAGCGTGCTCAACTGCTACAATAGTACAAGCTCTTCTTTCTTCTGATGTTAATCTATGAAAGGTAGGCTTGTCTTCCTCATCTAAAAACATTTGTTGAGTATATTGCTGCTAGTTAGAATCCCTATAATAACAATAAGCATTTTGGTCTTCATCCGCAGAATCATCTTCATCTCTCCCCCATAATGGTTGGGATGATATTGTGTTGACTATGGGTTTTTCTTCACTTTCCTAATTTTCTTCTTCAAAAATAGCTTGCGCAACAATACAATGATTAGGGTTGTGGGGTAGCCTGCAAGCATCACACCATGGGCCATCATCAATGATATTTACTTTCTTCAAAGGATCAAGTGTATCTTCAACATGAGTTAGTCTTTCTGGTTTTTCATCTTTCCTATTCGTGTTGTAAGGCATATCATGCAATCTTACCTTGTCATTTCTATTAAAGGGTGGCCTCTCATTTCTACTTTGTTTGACTTTTATCTCCTTCAACATATCCATTATTTCTTTAAGTTCATCCTTCTTAGGGTTTTTTGGGTTATATAGTTTTGGATCATCCCTCTTATTAACTCTTCCCACTACCTTCCTATCATTTTCAATAGTCATAGCAATTTTGAAAGCTTAAGGCAGCGAAGAAGGTCTTTGAGATCTTATTTCATAGTGAGTTTTACTATCAAAGGCACTTAAGTAAAAATCAATCAAGAATGAATCTACCGGCCTAGTTTCTCTTGGAATCCTATTGAGAACTTTATTAAACCTTTTGTTGAATTCTGAGACTGATTCGTTTGAGTTCTTTTTAATGCTTGTTAACTCATGTGACACAAAATATGTATCTGTGTGATCCCCAAATTGCTCAATAAATTGATCCATGAAATTACACCATCCAAAAATGGATCTATCTGGAAAACTTCTGTACCATTCTGCAATGTCTTCTATTAATGATTGAATAGACAATTTCATGAATACATCTTCATGATCTTCCTCAAAATCTTCAATTACATTCTTTAGGTTAATAACACGTCTTTCAACTGGTTCAGTTCCATTCCCTAAAAATTTTGGGATGACATTCCTTAGGTCATTTGAAATAGGATTTGGATATCCTTGAATTCCATTGAAATCAAGTTGTCTATAGCATTCAATTGCCATAGGTTGCCTCATCATTTGATTTCTATTGCCTTGATTTTGCATCACATGTCCTTGGATGTTTTGATTATTGTTATTCTAATTCAGCCCATAAGGTTGCCTAGTATTCCCACCATTTTGTTGAATTCCTCTATTATGTTGTCCATTGTTCCATGCTCGTTGATTATTATTTCTATTAAAATTATTATCTTGATTTCTATCTCTTATGTTCTCATTGAGCGAATTATCATGACTAGTAGCATATTGTGCTTCCAAATTCTTTCTGTGAGGCAGGTTGTACTTAGGCGAGGTATTTTGATTTGACTTTTCTTCCCTCCATCTATCTGATCACTATTCATTACAAGCTTTAGGTGGGGAAGTAATACGATCTTTTGATATTCCTATTTTTGCTAGGATATCATTTGGCTGCATTTTTAATGTTTTTGCCAATATTGCGCTATTACCATTCATAGTTTTAGCCATTTTCTTTATTATCATGTCCCACTGCATTATTTGTTCCTGTTCATCATCATCCTCTATATGAGTTATTTCACATTGAGGCTCTTCATCAATCCTAAGAATGTGAAAGAATGGATTTTCCTCTTCTTTTTCCTGGCTATTATGACTTGATTCACCTATTTCGGGTTGTTTGCTGGTCCTTTCCTGGAAGTTTCTATGTCCTGTGTAAAACATCTTTGCCTTTTAATTTTAACCTTTCTTATTCTTTGACTTTTTCTCAAAAGTTAGTATTGCAAGTCTTTTAGGCTGGGGATTTACTGATCTTCTACCCCACATACACTTCTAAAGCAAACAATTGATGCTAAAAATATAATATCCAAACAAGATAGAGTCGTAACTTTCCTTTAAATAGAAAGAAATAAAGATCTAGTTTTTTATCCAGCAGAGTTAATGCCAATAACTTGAGAACAATTTGCTGAAAACAAGAAAAGAAATTCTACTTGAGTTGTTGTTTAGTGTTTATGTGAGATATATACAATTAAAATTCAAGCCAAACTTTAAGATTTTTGAACACAGCTTGAAATTTTCAGGAAAGATTTGCAAATTTTATCCAAATGCTGCTTAAAAATCTAAATTACTAAAGTTTGAAAATTATAAACAGCAAATGGAAAAATAAGGCTCACTAATGTTTTTATGCTTGTAATGAAAGAAAACAAAATCAAAGAACTCACCTCAAGACTTATGCCTAAATGAAACTCTAAACTGGTCTTGGAGTAAGTAAACCTTACTTGCGACTTTCCCCAGTAGAGTTGCCAATCTGTTGGTTATCAAAATTACAGGTTAGAAACCTACGAGCCTTGCCTGCTCGATGCTGGGTCTCTAATTGATTTTGGCCAACTTGACAGGATTGGCTCCAATCCTCTGCACTTTTGGTTCCACTAGACTAAGACATGTTTACCTAAATCCTGGATAGGAAAACTTAATTCCAAGACAATTTATAGCAGATTATAGCAATCAAATGAACTCCTCAATTGGCAAGCATCAAGGAAACATTCTGGATTATTTATCTTCAAGCTTCAATTACTTTATTTAAGATATTATATTTTGTTGAAATGAAAATAGACAAATTATTAAATGAAATCAGATTGCCAAAGGAAAAGAAAAGAGAAATGCCAACATTGGGTTCAAAACTTATGAGCAATTTTATGATTAGTGTTGAATTCTAATTGGGCGATAGAGTCAAACATACATTTCTTACATACAACCTTACAGTATTGTTGGCATGATATTTATTAATAACTTAGTTAATTTGATACCACAAATTGTCACAACTTAACGTATTCAGATCAGTCTATTATGATTTAACCATCACACGAGCATAATTGATACAAATAATGAGAACAAGATGATATCCTACACTATTTGTATTGATCAAATCTGAATAGCAGTGAACAATTTAATGTACTTATCAAATTAATAAATTAGAAACAAATGGAGAACTTAACTATAAAGGACGAGTTATGTATGATTCAACTCTAAGACAAATAAAATTTCTTATTGATTTATTGTTGGACAAATCATGATGAAGACACTCAAAATCTTGATGCTCAATCCAACAAAACTGGATCCATACAATTTCTAGAAACAATACTCAAAAAATTGAACTCCCCTTTGCTTTGTTCAAATCTCTAGTCTCTCTCTTAGACAATAAGATTCCAACAATACTAATACAAAGTTTATAGATTTCAAAGGAAGGAGTCTCAATGTCACTTTTTAAAAGAAAAAAAATGAATTATGTCCCTATTTGAACTTTACTTCTTATATATATAGACAATGAAAGGTCATATTGTGAAAGGTTATGTCTTTTATGAAGAGTTGTGTTTTAATCTCATACCCTTTCAAAACAAATGACCAACCACTATTTTTCATGAAATAATCAAAATACAAACAATTCTTTAGCAGACGGTTTAATTAGCATATTATATCTCTTCACCACCTCTTGCCTTTTTACTCATGGGCATCCAAACTTTGGTGTATGTAGGCACAATCTATCCATACTTCTGCACTTTAACAATTCATACATCTGGGTATGTGCTTAATCATTATAACTTTGTTCGCCTGTGGCCACTATCATCTGCTCTTTCTATGCCCATCTAAAACTTACTGGCGTCAAATGCAATCATCAATCCTTTTCACTCTCCAATTCGTGGTGAGTGTCCATACTCAGGCTTCTAGGTAACTTTGTATGAAGTTCCTTTTAAGCCTCTGCTCAACACATACACACCTCATATCTAGTGTCCCATCCATTCCTTCATATACCTGCAATGAAAGGAAAGATATCAGGAATCAATAAATAAAAATTGAAGCCTAAGTACAGATGCATGATATAAGGGCCATAGATTTGTTTGATTGTCCCATGATAACACTCAGGGTTTTCTCATTATGTCTCCTTTGAAGGAGAATCACAAACATTCTACACCAGAAAATCTGATGCACGTGACCTATCTACGTGGACAAATTCCCAAACTAGTATGTGTAGTGGTTTTCTTCTTTTTTAATACAATCTTTGTTATAATAGAAAGAATGCATTGTTAGACAGAGACTTTAATGAACACTGTGTAACTCCTATCTTCAAAAGACTAAACCTGGTGTTAGCAACAAATAATAATGTACAAATTAAGTCCTCAATTTAATCACACCAAACAAGATCAGGGCCCTGCTACAACTTTTTGCCAAAGACAATGCATCGTTCCATGTCCTTGGTATTGCACAAGAATGTAATCTGGCTTACAGCCTAGACCATGTGCTCGAGTGGATAAAACTCATGGGGCCATTCCTCTCAACTTATGCATTATTTTCTCTCTTCATTTTTGTGTGGCTGAGAATGAAATGATATCCGACCATACAAAAGACCTCGAGTAACCTTTGTTTCATTGAGAGCTGAGAGAACTCAAACAAAAGCATCATCATCTATTTTCATGATATATTTTGCCTGTACAACTTTGCTCCCATAAATGAAAATGGAAATGATCTTTAATGTGATTAGAACAAAGGGCATCAACTGAATATCACCATATGTCTGAGCCTCTTTCTTCATTAACTTGCTTGCTCGTGATGTCCTATAATCCTCAAATTCATTGCAACTGACTGCATAAGTGGGGCTGATGAATTGCAATTGTGACATACATGTAAATCTTCAGACAAGCTTCCAAAGCTACCATTATATCTATGTCTTGGGCCTCCTTCTCCCATAACCATGCTTTCCCTTCCCTCATTAGCTATTGGTATTTGCAAGCATTCACCTCTTGAGTCTGCTCTTCTTCTCAATAGTTTGAGAATCCAAACCCTCAAATACAAAATCCTACAGAACAGTTTGTGTTTCTATTAACACTATTTGTGTAAAAGCATTCTGTAACTTTTTTGCAAATCTGAGAATCTCATCAATCAATGCATAGGCATCAGCCACCATAATGTAGTTTTCAGGATTGAACTTTCGACAAACTCCAAACAACAATGTATCAAATTTCTCTAATGTCCTCATCAACTAGGTCTCTATTCTAGGGTTCATCTCTTATACAATAGAAAACTCTATTTAATGATTCAATAGTTGTAAATATTCTGCTAAGATTTGAAATGCTCTACTGTAATTCCCTTCCTCCACAAAGCTATCTAGTGAAGATCACAAATCTAAACAATGTTGTAGTTGTGTCAAGATAGGAAGCATATCCCCATCATAATTTCATGAATGAAGACATAAAATTCTTAAGCTCCATCATGGCCTATGTTGGTTGCAGTGCTTGGGAGTTTATTGATGCTTGGCTTGATCATTCTGATGCTCGGTTTGGTCTTGGTTCTTGTTGGTGTTGAGTTGTCTATGAGTCAACTTTGGGTATTTAATTTGCATTGTAGTCGACTTGTGGCTCAAATATGTTTAATCTAAGGGTTTTTATTTAATTTTTAATGAACTGGGCCAACTTGTGGCTTAGTTGGGTATAAGTGGGGGGTTTTGCGAAGTTTTTAGGTATGATCATCCAACTTGGAGAAGAGGATGTGAACTTTGAAGTGCTAGTAGTTGCGGCTTGAGAACTAAAGGATTTCTTAGTGGACTTGAGGGTACAAGTGTTGATTATTCTTGGTGTTTTTAGCTAGTGGTGGATTTGGACTAGCTGAGATTGGATTTTGTGTTGTAAGTTAGATCTTGTAGAACTGTTTTATTGTAATTACTATTATATTTAGCCCTAACCCAGAAGGCTCTATAGCAAGGCATATTGCATGTAATCAATTATTTTATGAATAAAGAATTGTGATTTGGTTTCATATATTGCATTTTTTTTGTGTTTCCATTGTGTAGTTATTTGTTGGGGGCTAGGACATCTCCTTTGGGGATTCTCTTACCTTGCATTACATTAGATGGTATCAGACCTAAGTGTGTGGACAGATTGTTAAAGTTGAGGTAGTTTGCACCAGGACTTGGATGAAGGTTGAAAGAGAAAGTTGATCTAGTGGAGTTGATTGATCTTCTAGTTTTGTGGATCTATTGCTTAGGGTTTATGAAAATTTTGGAAGATGCCTCCAAGAAGATTGGATCCTAGAGCAATTGATGGTCTTAGTGATGTTGTAGAGGAAAGGATCTCAAAGAAGATTAGAGTGGAACTCAAATATGAGATTGCATTGATGAAGAGTGGCATGATTGTTGAAATTGTGAATGCTTTAAGTGGTGTACCTAGACATGTGGGTACTAATGATGGCTATGAGGAAGTTGTTGAAGACTTTGAAGTTAGTAGATCTAGTGGTTAGGATAGAACTAATCATTTGGAGAGGCCTATTGGAACTAGGGCTAGTCAATTTGCTAGGCTTGGATCTTGAAGTTTGAAGCATAAGATGAAGGTTTCTAATTTCTCAAGTACTTTGACTCTTGAAGACCTAACTGATTGGGTTGGTGAATTGGAAGACTACTTTGAGCTTGAGGATATTGAAGATCCACTCAGAATGAGGTTGGCACAAACTAAGTTGAAGGGGCGTGTTGCTCTTTGGTGGAAAGAACTACAAAGAGACAAAGAGGAGGAAGGTGAAATGAAGATCACTAGATAAAGGTTGATGGTGACTAAGTTGAAGGCTAAGTTCATTCTTGCTAATTATGAACTTGAGTTGTTTCAGAGGTTGCATAATCTGAAGCAGAAGGATATGCCTATGAAGGATTATACTAAGGAGTTCTACAAGTTGACTGTTCGGTTTGGACATAGAGAATTGTCAAATGAGAAGGTAACTTGGTACATTAATGGTTTGTGATTCAATATTTAGGATGAGGTTGGTATGCTAAATATCTCTTCAGTTGAGGATGCTTATCAGTATGCTTTGAAGGCAAAAGATAAGTTGGAGAGAAAAATTCAAGGTAATGCTAGAGGAAAGGAGAAGCATGATAGCTTGAAAAAAGCTAAACCAAGTGCAAAAGGTGAATCAAAACCTATTGATCAAAAGAGGAGGATAGGTAGAGGTGAGTTTAGTGGTAATTATTTCATATGTGGTGAAGAAGGGCATAGATCTTTTGGATGTCCTCATGGTAGGAAATATGTTGTTGTGAATGAGATTGTAGTCCAAGATAGTTAGCCTGAGCAAGGAGACAGTTTAATGACTCAGAGAGTACTGGTTGGTTAGAGGACACTGGATTCTTGTTAGAGGACTAGTTTGTTCATGACTTGTTGTAAGTCTGGTGGGAAATTCTACAAGGTGATTGTATATGGTGGTAGTATTGATAACCTTGTTGTCGAGGAGATGGTTTAGAAACTTGGTTTGAAGAAAGTGAGGCATCCTTATCCTTATGGGATTGGTTGGTTGCAAGGTGAGCATGCTTTGGAGGTGAGGGAGAAGTGCCTTGTCAATTTCTTGATTGGGTAGTATAAGGATCAAGTGTTGTGTGATATTGTGGACATGAACAATTTTCATGTGTTGCTTGTTAGACCTTGGCAATATGATTGGAGGGTTGTGCATGATTGTGTCAAGAATGTGTTTACTATTGAGAAAGGTGGCATGAAGCATTCCTTGATTCTTTTGTAGAATGAAGAGCTTGGTAGGAGGAACTTGAGTATTGGTAGCTGAGTTGAGTTGAAGGATTCTAAGAAGGTTGAAGATTAGCATGGAAGGAAGACTTACAACACATCGAGGACAGATGTGAAGAAGTAGAAGAAGAACAAGGGAAAGAGTCTACAAGTTGAAAACTTGGAGGATATGTATGTGAAGAACTAGTTTGGGATTTATGTGTTGAATCCTAGAAGATGTTCTTCCATATATTGAGAACATCTTTTCAAAGTTGGGGTGTCTGATGCAAGAGCATCTTGGGCTTTCTTGCAATCCTACATGGTTGGAGGTATTTTGGTTAAGTGTTGTGGATTTGATCACCAAACAATGGTGCTCGATCGTTGAAGGGTGTAGTTGTGGCTGAGGATCTTAATCATTGAAGGGGTGCAGTCAATAAAGGAGCTCAACAAATATAGTTTGCTTGACATTCTCTGTGGTGCTCAGCTTGTATTGGGTTGCTCGACAGTGCTCACCCTGTGTTGGTTGCTCGACATGCACTGGGAGCTTGATAGTGCTTGGGAGTTTACTAATGCTTAGCTTGGTCTTTCTGACACTTAGCTTGGTCTTGGTTCCTATTGGTGCCAAGTTTTCTGTGAGTGAACTTTGGGTATTTATTTTGTGTTGTAGCTAACTTTGGGTATTTAATTTTTGTTGTAGGTGACTTGTGGCTTAGTTGGGTATATGTAGGGAATTTTGGGAGTTTTTAGGTATGATCATCCAACTTGGAGAAGAGGATGTGAACTTTGAAGAGCTAGTAGCTGTGACTTGAGAACTAGAGGATTGCTTGGTGGATCTGAGGGTACAAGTGAAAATTCTTCTTGGTGTTCTTATCTAGTTGTGGATTTGGACTAGTTGAGATTGGGGTTTTGTGTTGTAAGTTGGATCTTGAAGAAATATTCTATTGTAATTGCTATTGTGTTTGGCCCTAACCCAAAAGGCCTTACAACTAGGCATATTGCATGTAATCAATTATTTTATGAATAAAGAATTGTGATTTGGTTTCAGATCTTGCATTTTTGTTGCTTTGTTGTTGTGTTTCCATTGTGTGGTTATTTTTTGGGGGCTAGGACATCTCCTTTGGGGATTCTCCTACCTTGTACTACATCAAAATGTTACAATAAGAGAGATGATGATAATGGAAAGTTTGATTGAAGAAGTGATTAAGGTATGTTCTTTGGATATTCATTGAAGAATAGGGCATTATATATACTAAAACAAGCACCTAGAGCCTAGTATGCAAGATTGAATAAGCACTTGACAAAATTAGGATTTGTGAAAGGTAATGTCAATAGTAACTTGTATTTGAGAAAAGATGATAGAGTATTATTAATTGTTGTGGTTTTTGTGGATCTCATTATTTTTAGAGGTAATGATGAAGCAGGTAAGGTATTTAAAGAAGAAATTTGAAATAAGTATGATTGGTGAGATGAAACATTTCTTGGGATTGTAGATTGTTCAGAACAATGATGGTATTTTCATATCACAAACTAAGTATCTTAAGGACTTAATGAAGAGATTTGGAAAGTTGTAAACCTGTTGGAACACTTAGGGTAACTAGACATAAATTATCTAGCAAAGATGAATCCCCTACAATTGAGAAGAAAAAGTACAAATTTATGATTGGTGGATTGCAATATTTGACACACACTAGACCTGATATAGCTAATGCATTTGGAATTGTGGCAACATTTCAAATAGATCCTAAAGAGACACATTATAGATTTTGAAGGTACACCTGACTATGGATTATAGTATAACAGATCAAACAATTTTACTTTATGTGCATACATTGATGCAAATTGGGTAGGAAGTGTAGATGATAGAAAAAGTACTAGTGGTGGAGCATTTTTCTTGGGAGGAAGATTGAATTCATGGTTAAGAAAGGAACAAGATTGTATTTCATAGAGAGTATGTTGCGGTAGCAAAAGTTGCAATTAGAATATTTGGATGAAGAAAATATTTAAATACAATGGAATTGAGTTTATGGAGCCTATTATCATACATCATGATAACACAAGTACAATGAGTATATCAAAGAATCTAGTTATACGTTCAAAGATAAAGCATATATCTATTGTGTATCACTTTTTGAGAGAGAAAATTGTTGAGAAAGAGATCATATAACAGACATATTTACAAAACCTCTAGTGAAGGACACATTTCAATACGTGAGAGGTATGCTTGGGGTTATGCCCTAGCCTACTTTTGAGTAGTTGATGCAAAGATTGCATTAGTCCATTGGTAATAGGGCACTCTTTCTTTTATATGGAAAAATGTTTGATGCTTCCTCGATGGGGGAGATCTATATTTTAGCTGAGTCATGAAGGACTCTTGGTAATTGGTATTAAATAGTGTCTTTGGACACTTGAGGTTATTGTAGATCTTATGTAGAGAATTGACACAATGATACCTTTGTCATTGATGTCAATGGGGGAGAGAATAACACATGGGAATGATAGCACATGAAAAATATCCTATGAGTAATGGGGGAGATTAACACATGAAAAGTATTCTTATATATTGATTGATGTCAATCAGGGAAGAAGATTAAGAGAATATTGTCCTTTGGGAGAGTAATTTTCTAGGGAGATAGATCGATGAAGGTGATTTGAAAAGGTAATGATGTATGAGGGAGATTAACACTTTCCTTGTGCATTATGGTTACAATGTTAACATTAATGGACATCATGAATGGGGAATAGTTGCAGTAGAGGCATTTGGTAGAAATAAAGAATGTTCGAGAAGTTTAAAGGTGTGAGTCAAAGTTTGTTACAAGAAATAAGAGAGATAAGTAGTGATGAGAGAGATAATTTACAAATGGTAAAATACATTAATCTCTATGGGGTGAATTGACTTATACCTGATGATCCATGAGATTATGTGGGATGCTCGTGAAAGGGATTTAGGTTTCTACATATCTAAATCAATTGTCTTATGTTAGCTAAAAAAATATTGATACATATACTTAAAATTAGATCGAATATTATCATCACATATGAATTATAAATAGTAAAAGTTACATGAAAAATTAATCAAATTAATTGTTCAACAAAATTAATGCTTTACAAGAAAATGTACCTGAAGAATTATTAGCTCAAAATCAAGAACATGGTGTTGATTTCCCTTATTAGGTCTGACATAGACACCATGAAAATGATCTCATATTTTACTGGCCTACCATATTATATATTGAGCATCCTACACAACTTTCATATGCTTTGTGTCTTCAATTGATTTATTAAAACATTCATGAAAAAGGAAAAAGAAATGTATCATTTCTCTCATTAGGTCTGACATAGATGCCATGAAAATGATCTCATATTTTACTGGCTTGCCATATTAAAATATGGGGCATCTTACACAACTTTTGTTCACTTTTCGTCTTTAAGTGCTTTATTAAAATGTTCATGAAAAAGGCCAATTAAATCCACATGTGTGCATTCCACAAGAATCATGTCTCTCCTTTCATTAAAATCATAAGACCCAAGATATACAATGCAATATATAATATATGGAACCCTTCATGGGTATGAAAATAAAAAATTAGTCAGGGTTTCTGTTTTATACAAGCTTTTCATTGGTAGATCTAGATAAATCAATTCCTTCAATTGGGTTTTTTTGATGCTTCAATTGGATTTCTTGGGTTTGAATCCAAAACACGTATAATAGGTAAGACATATTATTCATACTTAGATTATAGCCTAAGGCGGTGGAGCTAAAAATTGCATTTGTTTATATATATTTGGGGCTGTTGCATTCTACTGGTATTTGGCACAGTTTTTCCAATGCCAACAAGAAGGATAACATGTGCCACCAAACTAGGTCAACGTCTATCCAAAAAATTCAATTTTGTTGGCAATTAAACTTGAAAGTTAGAATGTGAGCATCAAAGATTTCCCATATGTTCAAAACTCAAACCAAATGGATGTTGGTAGTTTTGTACTAATAAACATGAATGGTTCAATTCCATTCCCATATATCTTGTTGGTTAAAAATGGATATAGGTGTTTGTATCCAATTGATGTTCTCACAAATTTTGTAATTCATTTTGTTATCTAAAAATGCATTTTCCTCCCTTTTTTGAATTTCCTTGAATAAGATTAAAGAATAACCCCCACACATATAATGTACAATCATAAACCACTAAATGATGTCTTGCACCTATAAAGAGTTGCATTACATATGTTAGATTTGCTATCATAGAAAATAAATTGTAACAAACACTCACATATATTCCAATACATATATTGCCTTATATGCACAATTGGTCAATAATGTACCTTATAGAAAATAAAATTTTATAGGTACAATTGCTCAATCTTGTACTACACTATATTAGATGTTTTCTATTATGCATAATGTTTAGCTTTTCCATTGCTTATAATATTCAAAAATACCCTTAACCCTAACTACATTTGTTTACAGTCATCATCATTAAGAGAACTACCTCCACATTATTAGAAAATATCTCAAAATAAACCATAATCAACAAGCTCATGATAGAGATGAGGATAGATAAAATGAAATCCATGTTATAATCAATAAAAAGTTGGCTGATTATAATTCTCTTTGTTAATATCCTCCTTTGTGTCACTTGATTTTGAATTCTTCTTGAAGATGTAAATTCTTAGATTTTTTTTTTATTTCATTGGTTTATGAACTTCATCAGTAAAACACCTAATGAAGACTATTGGTTACCAACCAATTATTAAAACCTGGCAATGTATTTAATTATGCTTCCCAACCATAGAATCCTACAAGATAGAAACTCTAAATGTGTCTTGTAAAACCATAGACAACATGACACATGGTTGGCGAGAATAAGGAAATCAGCTTGAAACATGATATCAGGGATCCACAAGGAGACACAGATATTGGGATTTATTAACATCACCGAATTATGTTGCCCTGGTGATTTCAAGGATAATAAACATTAGAGTTGTACTCTAAATTAAATATGTACAAAAAAATCTACCTCATTCCATATAGTATGCAAATGCACTCAAATAGCCAATTTTATTTTGCACCTTTGAAAGCTCACCACTTGAAGAGTGTCACTTCCCCCTTCTCCAAGTTAGTCCACACTAGTAAATGAATTGGATCTACCCATAAAACTATATGTGTAAGAATGATACTCACCTAGAGGATGAATGAGATTGGCAACATGTAATAACCCTAAATATGATGCTAGCATGATGACCCCATGACTAGAGAATGCTTTCGTCATCTTGAGGGTCATCTTGTGCCTCTCTCCAAATAGCCCTAATTCTATGTCTTCTTTACCTCAAAATTAAAAGCAACTACTTATTATTTGAAAAACCCCAAAAATAGGAAATTAGATTAAATAAAGTGTAGAACAATAAATAAATCGGCTCTAAGGCAGTGCAATTTAAACCCCAAATATATATGACAAAGCACTAGGGCTTAGGACCACCTATTGGAAAAAAACAACGTGGTATGCTCATGGTAACTTACTTTCTATTGGAAGTGTCTTTCAAATTTCTAGGTTGGACTAATTCATAAGCTATTATAATATTCAGTTATGTTGATGTATTTTGGAGATTAAATAGTCTTTATTCTCTCATAGAAATGGCTATTCGATTTTAGAATACACCAATCTATAAAATTATCTTTATAAAAAATAACATTAGTGCATCTTGAAACTATTTTTCTATTTGTGAATAATTGTACTTACGTTGAATTTGAAAATATTTATATCAATCTACCATAGTTAAACTAGTTGTTCTAATGGTTTGAATATTTTTGAATCAATTGAATTTGCACAAAGCACATACCAAATTGACTTGCTTCTATTTGTTGAACTGATTGAGATCCAAGAGGTGCAAAATGTTGAGGTTAATGGTTATTTCATTTTTCACATTTATATACGAATGGGATTCAAGAAAATATTGAATTTAATTTAAAATTTATTATATGTTAAATTGAGAAATATGATCTAAACATTTATTAAAATTGTCTTGTTTTTTTATATTTTTAATATGAGCAGTTGGAGGACATGGAAATGAAAATGTATGAAGAGATTATCAAAAACATGTTTTGATCACAAGGATATGGTGAAATTTTTGTTTCTCCATATGACACTACATGGGTTGCACGAGTTTCAGCTCTTAATGGCTTTCACAAGCCTTAGTTTCCTTCTTGTTTGTTGTGGATTATTGAAAATCAGATTCCAAATAGTTTGTGGGGAGATTCTCACCATTTTCATGTTCATTATAGAATTCTAAATACTAGGGTTGTGCTATGTTTCCCTAGTGATTTCAAGGATACATGTTTAGAAGGAAAATAAAAGAATACTTACATAGCTCTTCTTCCCTTGAAGAAAATTGTAGAGTTGCAAGGGCATGAAGATCACAAGGGCACTACAATGAGATCACAAGGGCACATAAATGAGATCATAAGGGTATGGCAAAGAAATACACTAATCAAAAGGGTACAAAAATGTTTAGATCTCTTCACCCTCATTTAGAGCTCTACACCTCTTTCGTGCACAGCTCCATAATCAATCAAAACAAATGGCGAATTATGTCATTTTTTTTGGTTTATAATCATGCTAATGTCTCAATTTTGATGCCAACATTGGTATTGTGATGGTGTTGGGAAAAACTAAAAAAATAAACATGAAAATCACCCATAAAGTACATTTTCATCTAAAATTGTCATCGCAATTTGACCCCAAATGTTGTAGTGAGGGGGAGAATGGTGCAGGAGCACCTTGGGGTCTGGTTTAGATTCTAGTTTATTTTGGCTTGTAGGTGGTTCTAGATAACCACCAAGGTAATAAGGACTATGGATAGGGTACCAAGTGAGGTGTGATACATTTTCATAGATAAGTGTTCTTAGAAGTCATGTTGGTGATTTATAATCCATAAGTCTAATGCTAAGTCCTAGAAAAATCAACATGGGTCAAAGGTTGACCAAATCTCCACAATGGAGTGGAAATTATACATTTGATGTTTTTAGGTGTTTTTAAGACCATGTGATGTGATTTGTGTTGAATTGTGCATGGGAGGATAGTAGGAATGTAAAATTACAAAAAGATTTAAAGTTGCTCATGACAATTTTGCAAAGTTGTCATGATAACGTTTTCCTAAAATATAGGAAATAGCTCTAAAGAATCCCTCACCCTAAAATTAGGGTTTTAACATGAGGGGTTGGTATATTCAAGGTTGGAAAAATGCTAATCTAGGAGTTAGTTGTCATATTGTAGAGTTGGCATTAGGAAAAGACTTTGGATTTTGCTGACAAAGAGGTTTTTACCTTCATCTAGACTTTGAATAAATTGAATGGATTAATGTGAGGAATTTAGGAAATGATTATTGTTATGTAATTAGGTTTTGTGGATTTAATTTGAAGAGTTTGAATTGTTCTTTTTCATTTTGCAAATTCTTTACTTTCCATTGGTATGTTGTCCTAAATAGTGCCAGTCATGTAAAAATATGTCCTACTTGAATTATTGTGGTTAAAATTAAACAACCACTTGGAAAAAAGGAAGGGACACTTTAAATAGTGTAAATAAGTGTTTTGAGGTCCTTTTTATTAGTGGATCTATTTTTTTCCATCAAACCCTAGGTGAGTGCAAAGGTATTCTAGCTAGGAGTTTGCACAAAACAATAGCAATAAAGCTTGCAAAATTGATTGGTTTTTGCCAATAAATGGTAGAAGCAATAAAGGGAATGTGTCCTTGATACATGACTAAGAGGAGAGGAGTATTAGATTTTAATAGAGCATTGAATGGAAGCCAATAACCTAGATTGGTTCACATACCCTAAAAACCCAATAAATAGGGGTTTGGTGTGTCATGCCCTAAATTTAACAAGGCAAAACACAACCAACAAATTTTTTTTTTTCAAAGGTGACTAGAAGTAATATGTATAGAACTATACTTGTTATGTTCATTCTTATCGAACTGTGAGGTGTCCGGATGAACAATTCATTTTTCCTTGAGGATGTTAGAAAGTTACTATTTTGATCATTGAGTTTAGAGATGATAAATTTGGTTGGTGTAAAGGATTTTTTTTCATTCAAAAATCTGGACTTCAAGTTTTCCATGAAAGGCCATCTAGATTTCTATTATAGATTGAAATTCTAGGTTATAACGATAGAGTTAGATGATGTTATTGTTTTGAAATTTCACCTTCTATACCCCAATTAAGACACTTCATTTATACAAGTGGAGTACAATTTTCGTATCAATGTAGTTGCAATGATTCAAAGGTTTGTGAATGTGGAGCTATTTTATAGTTGTCTTAAATGTTTTGAATACAAGTTGCCCTACCACATACATATATATACGCAACCTTATTATGTGCCTTGTCCATTTATCTTCCATTTCCATTTATTTGTACATATATATCCCCTTTAATGAATTTCTTACATCTTATCCCTTTTCAACTCTATCATATTGATAAATTACTAATTAGGTCTTTAGATTAATTATTAATTATTTATTTGAATTTATTTTGATTATTTATTAATTATTATTATTCTTTCAATTTACTAATTAAATCCTACAATTCCATGTCTATTCACTACAAATCTATTAATCTATGTTTTGCTTTAATACACTCAAATACTAACTTTATTATTCATACCAACTACTAACATAGAACATTACACCCCCAAACATTCCACTAATCCTTTTAATAACAACTTTCCCTAAATATCCTAACAATCCTGATTAATATTAATAAAATACATTTTTTCAACCATCCTAATATTTCCATTTAATAACATACATTATTAATTTAATTACCACCTAATCATAACTTTAATTGCTTATGTTTAATATCTAACTATTCCTATGTCCTAACATTTACCTTTGACCTAAACTACACATGCCTTTATCTACTAAATTAATTCCAAAGAAGATACATTTCCAACCTCTCCTTTTTCCAATAATAAAATAATAGAAAGAACAACCCAATTAATTGTTTTCCTCAAACCACTTAAGTACTGGCTCCCTATCCCACCCCAAACACATGAGTTTTTATAGCATATTTTATCCTCTAAACATTTTAAAAAATTATCTCTTAATTCTTAAAACCCCCTTACCTAAGGTCAAGCACCTATCACCTAATCCCATCATAACCTACTAAAAAGCTTCCCTTATTCCAAGTAAGGTCCCCTTTATCAAGGCTCACGTAATCCAACACAAAAGCTTGTCCCCCTTTTCATACATTTTCTCCTAGGTCTTGAGGACATGGTGTTAGGATTAAACCAAAGACAAAAATAATAATTACATGTTAGCCCAAATTTTTTTTTTTAAAGAATTTATGAAGTATGTACATTACTTTCCTAATCAGTCACCACAATCTAACAATCTCTCACTTGGGGACTGATCAGGCTCCACACTAAACACCAATCTCCCACTTGGATGAAGAGATATATATGGCTTAGCCACAGGGATTTGTGGTCAAAGTTAAGGAGAACTTAGTATGCAAATTGAAAAAAAGTTTATATGGCTTGAAGCAAGCACCTCAGCAATGGTATCTGAAATTTGAAAGTTTTATGCATGAGCATGGTTACAATAGGTGTCATTCAAATCATTGTGTCTACTTTAAGAGGTTGGATGATGATAGCTACATTATTTTATGTTTATATGTTGATGATATGCTTGTAGCTGGGTCTAACATGGATCACATTAAGGGGCTAAAAAGCCAATTAGCAAATGCATTTGCTATGAAGGATTTGGGGACAACAAAACAAATCCTTGGTATGAAGATTTGTAGAGATAGGAAAAATAGAACATTGATGCTATCTCATGCTGATTATATTGAGAAGGTGTTGCAACATTTCTCTATGGAGAATGCTAAAGATGTCAGCACACCTTTACCTGGTCATTTGAAATTGACTAAGGAGATGTGTCCCAAGAGACAAGAAGAGGAGGATAAGATGTCCAAGGTACCCTATGTTTCAACTATAAGAAGCTTGATGTATTCTATGGTATGTACTAGGCCAGATTGTTAGCAAGTATATGAGTCATCCAAGAATTGAGCATTGGAATGCAGTCAAATGGATTCTCAGATATTTGAGAGGAACATCCAATAAGTGTTTACACTTTGGGGGCTCTACTAATGATTTATAGGGCTATGTTGACTCAGATTTGGTAGGGGATATTGATACTAGGTGGAGTACTACAGGTTACATCTTTACTATTGATGGGGCAACCATGAGCTAGGTTTATAGGTTACAAAAGGTTAATGCTTTATCCACTATAGAGGCAGAGTATGTAGCTGCTACAGAGGCAGCCAAGGAGATGATATGGCTTCAATTATTCTTGTAAGAATTGGGACATCCTCAGAAGGATAATTATTTGTTCACAGATAGTCAAAGTGCCATTCATCTTGCAAAGAATTTAGCTCTGCATTCAAAGACCAAACACATACAGTTGTTGTACCATTTCATTCAGTCAGTTTTGGAGGATGGACAGTTAAAGCTAGAGAAGATACATACCAATGAAAATCCAATAGATATGTTGACAAAGGTAGTAACAAGGGAGAAGCTGAAATCCTCTTTAGCTTTGATTGGTCTTCTAGATTGAATATGAATAAAAGAATAGTAGAGTCGAGGGTGGTTTGATCTAGTGGGAGCCCCACGTGGTAGCAGTATTGCTACAGGATCAGTCTCCTAGTGGGAGATTGTTGTTTGGTGTGGATCCTGATTAGTCCCCAAGTGGGAGATTGTTAGATTGTGGTGACTGATCAGGAAAATACTATACATCGTAAGTTCTTTGGGGTTGAAAAAAATAATTTTGGGCCCCATTTTATCGGGCCTTATTTTATCAAGATTTTGGGTCAACATGTAATTATTAGTTATAACCCTAAAGCAATTAAAATACTTGTATAAAAAGGGCTTAGGGTTAGGGATTGTTTTATAAGGTGTGATGCAAAATTGGTTCTTGTGGCGGTATTGAGCTGTAAGGGATTACAGACTGTAATCAAGTTGTAATCACTGGATCATAAAAATATTGGACTTATTGTTTGGTGGATGTAGCCCAGGGATTGGGTGAACCACGTTAAATCTTGGTCCATTGTGTTCTTTTCTATGTCATCTATTATTTTCTATTATTGGTTATATTTGCATGTAATTGTTATTTTTGTTTGTGGTTTAATCCTAACACATGGGGCCTTGTGCAGATTTTTGGGAGAAAGACACATGCCTTTATCTCCCCTCTCACTTTTACCATCAAAACCTTTTTTCCCCAAGGCTAGACATCTATGTTGGGGAGTGGGAACATGGTTCCACGTTGGAGGATAGGGGTAGGATAAAGTGTTAGTCTAGGAGTGGTAGCTTGGAAGTGTCCCATTTTTTTTTTTTTTGGGGGGGTTTAGTTCTATGTTTAGATTATATAGTCTATTCAATAAGGTATTCTCCCACCCAAGGGACCTAGGTTAGGTGTCATGTAGGGTAGGTAATTGCATACTTATTTATTTATTTGTATTTTTTTTTTGTTTAAAGGTGTTGTTCATAACTTTAACCTTGGGGTAATGACATGCATTATTATATGCATATTTGGTTCATAGGCATTTTATTATATATCTATTTTTAATACTTGTTTTTTTAAGTTGTAGATTGTGACATGCAATCAAATGATTGACATGGTCATAATATTAAAAAAAAAAAAAAAAACTTATGTTCTAAAACCTTATTTGGGGCGTCTCTGTAGTTGACAAGACTTGGTACTTGGGTTAATCTTATGAATATTTTATTGTTTGTAATTGGGGAGAGGAATTATTTCCTTCTCCCATACAATTTCCAAAGAGTTGAAGTGCATCTACATCTAACTTTTCTTATTGATTTTTAAGCCAAGTCATAAAAGGTGTTATTTTCTTTCACTTTAACTATGAAGCTAAGGTGATTGGTTGATGATGAAATTGATGTTATCCCAAAATCTATAAAAACTTAGAGGTTCCAAAGTTTATCACTCCCATGTATAGGTTCTATTAGAACTTGAAAAAAAAACAATTAATTCATTTCCATGAATGTACAAAGGAACTATAAAAACAAAATACTATAACTTTCTTCCATTGTATCAAATGCGCCATATATGTGATTTTAAAATTCAATCACCCATGTTTTCAAATTAAACCAACTACACCAATAAGAATTTTACACACAACAACTATGAAATATTTCTACCAAATGTTTTACAATCAACATAAGAAGAAGGGTCTTATTACATAACTTCTCCATAATACATCAAATCACATAGTGTGAAACTCACCATGCATATTTCCTTACAAAGGCCACCTTGTACAATTTCTCAACTTCACAATTTCAACAATATACAATAATAAGAAAACTTCTTCTTCCATCACATTGAAACGAACTGGAGACTTAATCATCACAACACATTTTGAGATGACATGGAAAAGATCTATCTCATCATAAACACGTGGTTCTCTAACATAGCCAAGGTGAAACCTAATATCTTCAAGGAATCCATCTTCACAAAACTTGCAAACACACATAAACTAGGAACCATGGAGGCTCACCTCCTATCCTAGGCTTCTTTGAAGCCACCCACTGAGTAGGGGAAACAAGATCCAAATGAGATACATACATACAACATATGATAATGCATGAGAACTTACAAGACAACACATAATAATCCCTTCCAAGGTTTACACATTGATTCACCATTGGAATCATAAGAACATTGAGTGAAGGTGGGCTCTTCAAAGAGGAGATTTTCCATGTCGATACAACTCACACTCATTGAATTCACTAGACCTCTACAAGGCTTTCATCATACATGCTTTTCTTCACAATCTTCCACTTATCACCCCCAAACTCATATTTCCACTTATCACCCCCAATCATAATGTCAAGACAATGACTTCAATGGAACTCATGTTCCATGAAATTTTACCCTTCTCTCCAAGAGAAGAGGCTCTCTACTACATTGTTGAGCCCAAATAATCCCTTTACCCAAGGCTTCTCTTCCCTCCCAAGCACCCATGATCACATTCATCATTCAAATCAAAACAAGAAAATCAAGAAGGAAAGCCAAGAAATTTACATGAGCACAATACACATCCACACTTTCACAACACAATATCAATATCTACCATACAAAGATTGATAATACAATGCATGATGCCATGAAAAATACTCCATGCTTGTAGATTAATTATACAATACCAAAAGAAAGAAAAATGAACATGGTTGAAACACCAACCTTGGTCCAAGCTAAAGGCAATGATAATTCTTGTAGAGCCCCCTTAATCTCCCTCCAAACCCTAATTGTCTCTAAACTTAGAAAGTGGGTGAAAACCCCCACTAATTTGTCCAAGACCCTCTAATAATGCCTTTCCACTAACTATTTTAGCAAAAAAACTAAGTCACTTCCTCTTGCAAAATTTTCTCCCTCTAACTTTTCTATATTTGAATTAGTTGAAACATGGGGGAGACCACATGTGACAAGTCCATTTTTGAATTGATGTAACAATGCATGGGCAAAGGCCCCCCCAGGCTATCTAGGCACTAACATGGTCAAAATTAGGTCCCTAACATGATATATTATCATATGGGTAACTTATTTTCACATAAAAGGTACTTTGGGACCACCTAATGATCCCTTAAAAGCCTAGCCAAGTCCAAATTCGAATTTCCTTTGATTGTGACCCATCCTACCCCTTGTCAAGTAGGTTTACTTACTCATTAACAAGGTAATTAGTTTTAGGGTAAATTGTCACCATGAACAAAGCCCTAAATGACATGCCAATTACACACAAAGTCCACAAGTGTCAAGTGACACATAAAAGCACATTCCACATCACCAAGACATGTCTCTAATGAATCTTTATGATTAAACATTCACACACAAAAGCAAACTTAAATTTATGAAGCAAAATATTTTTCACAATGAGCTTTTGAATCTTTCAAAGATTCACCTTGGTTAAACTATGTTCACATAGGTTTGGAACTCATTTCCCCCAAGAATTTCCATGGTTCCACTTCCTGCACATCAAACTCGAGCATCAGTAGTCCAAGGAAGTCATATAAAATATATATCATAAATGCATATAATTTCAAATTTTACAAAATCCCTATTAACATAATTCAAATTAAATTTCCTTTCATAATCATTTCAATTAAATCATTCAAGATGTTAGAATATCAAATTTGCATATCATAAACCATCATTATCAATTTAACCTCTATCTACATATCATAAATCATCATAATCAATTTAACATTTATCTGCATATCATAAATCATCATAATCAAATTAACATTTTGCATCACATTATAATCTAATTCTATCATGTCATAAAGTTGCATCCATGTGTTCGATCATTTCATACATAATATCAGGTTCTTAGTGCATATCATAGATGCAAAACACTAATGTAATGTTAAAATCAATAGGTAAAATAAGTCATTATCCATCTAAATCTTGAATAACTGTCAAAATGTCAAAGTCCTGAGTATCAAAATGCAAGTAAGAATGTCTATGCTATGACGGGTCAGGGTGAGGCCTCACATGGTGATAGTCCTATGTACGGACACTTTGGGGAACTAAAACCTAGGAAATATTCAAGCCTAGGAAGTCCTAAGAAAGAATTCCTAGATAGGTTGGGGATTTCTTTGGAGAAGTTGAGAGATATTCCAAGAAAATTGAATTTGGGAGGCTTAATTAGGGAAAAAAGGGCTACAAGGCCTAAAACTTGAAAAGTAAGAACTCAATGGAAAAAACAAAGAAGAATCCATCCAAGAGGATGAAGATGGATTGAAATTAAATAGGGATTATCAAGGATACCTATTCCTAGTCCCAAGGTTAGTTTTGAGCATAGTGGCTAAGTGGAGCCCATGAGTGCATAGTTGGATCGGGGAACATAGTTGAGTGTTTGAAGTTGGTGGAGAGTTCTATAAGGGGTAAATGGATCTTAGGAGTGATCTCTGAGTAGGGTAGAGTGGAATACCCTAGTAAGACCAAACAATAATTCTTTGGAAGAGCAAGAGTAATCTTGAGAGATAGTCCTCCCTACTAGGTACTAAATGGATTTTTAGGAATAAGATGAGTGAGAATGGAGAAATGATAAAGAACAAAGAAAGACTAGTATGTAAAGGATATTCTCAGGAGGAAGGCATTGATTATGGTGAGACATTTTCTCCTATTACTAGACTAGAAGGTGTGAGAAATATTCTTGCATATTCTTCTTATAAAATATTCAAATTATATCAAACAAATGTCAAGTTTGTGTTTTTGAATGGAATACTGGAAGAAGAGCTATACATTGAACAACTAGAGGGATTTATTGAAAAAGACAAGAAGAACATGATATACAAGCTACACAAGGCACTGTATTGTTTGAAATAGGTACTTTGAACCTGATATGAAAGACTCCACTCATATATAATGAGGTTTGGTTTCATTATAACTAGTTAGAATAGTAATCTATACTTGAAAAGTGAATTTGAAGATAAGGTATTACTAGTTGAAATATTTGTTGTTAATATCATATTTGTAGGAATTGAGCTGATGTGTGGATCAATTGCTAATAAAATGGGGAAGTGATTTGAAAAATCAATGATTGTGAGATCAAATTATTCAGTGGTTTACAATTTCAATAGATTAAGGATGGGATATACATTACATAGTGAAAGCATATTAAGAAAATTGTTGTAGTTTTACAATGCATGCCCCATATCTCCTAGAAATGGGGACCCCCTAGTCATTTAATTTTTCTTTCCCACATCCCTAGTCTAGGGTATGATATTTTTTAGGGTTTTGTTAATGTTTGAGTCTAGCCTAGTCCTCTGCTTGAAAACCCATGTGCCAGAAATTGGAATTTTAAGGTAAGAATGTGAATTCTTGTAAGTAGAGGGGCACACTAGTTCCCATAGCACACCTAGCACACCCCTCAAGGTGTGCTAATGTGCTAGATGCACTAAGTGGGAGTTCTTCCCTTTGGAAGTGTGCACCAACACACATGCATAGGTGCACACCTCCAAAAGGTTTGCTCCATCCTGGGCCTATAAAATCTTGTGATCCCCCCTTCTCCATATTCATTCTTCTCCTCTGATGAGTTGTGCACACACCTCTACACCTATAAAGGTGTGCCTAATCTCCAACTTTTTGTACACACACATAAAACATTAAAATTAAAGGTGCGCACCATACACACCTATCCAAGGTGCACAAGGTGTGCACCTTTACTCACAACAAAAATTTAAAAAAGAAATGATCTAAAATACTCCCCTAATTGAAAGGTGTGCATATGTGCACCTATCCAAGGTGTACATATGCACACCTCTCAATCACAAAACCTTAAGGCAATACAATAATGGTGCTCAGGTACGCACCTTTCCAAGGTGTGCAATTGTGCACTATTTAAGTTTAAAGCTAAGCCTTGATAGTGTTAGGGTGCACGGAACATACCCTTAGTTGATTAGGTCTTCTTTGATGAAATAACACACCTAGCACACCCTCAACGTGCACAAGGTATACCAAAGAGTTGCATAATAGAGTTCAAAATGAGGTTTTTAGGTGTTTATATGGGCTTTAGGATTCTTGGTCATATTTTTTAGTGATTAGGGTTTTTTTAGAATTGTATTTTCCACCTTTTGGACTAATCCATTTCTATTTTATGTAGATAGAATGGCTTTCTCCTTGTCCTCACTCACAATGAAGATTTCTCCAAAAATGGTGGTCTTTAAGTTTCAAGGTGTCCAACTGAAATCACACTTCTAGGATGCATATTCAAAGATTTAGGATACTGAGTTAGGTCATATTGATTGGAATGTGTTCTTAGTACTCTATAAAATTCCAAATGATAGATCCCTAATGATTTCTACACTTATTAGATCAAGATTGGTAAATGTAGCTTCACACTATATATATGTACAATATCCAGAGTTGATTATAGCCTTAGCAAAGAATTATGTATCGGAAGAGAGAGTGGTGAAAAGCATAATAGGAGAGATCATCCTAGATCTGAGACCAAAGAACATCGAGAAATTATTCCATCTTCTAATGGCATATTGGTACATTATGTTGACTTATCATCAAGCAGAAAGGTGGTACAAGGTTCACGAACAAGAAGCTACAAAGATTATTCAATCATCATATTTGATTGATAGGACACTTGTGGGAAGAAAAGCTAGAAAAGTTAACATTACTAGAAGGTATACGAAGGATGATATCGGATATTCTATTGTTATTTTGAGTAGGATTATGGGTCTACCAGTAGTAGGGCACTTGAACTTTTGGATGGTTCATTTCCTTGTGACCATCAAAATGGAAAAGATGCCAATTGACTAGGACACATTACTTAGTGAGAATCAGGATGAACAACTGGTGGTAGTTAAAAAACTGATCCCAGACTCTATATCACTTCATATTTGGTATATCTATTAGTAGCAAGGACTATGGATTACCCAGGGTTGTTTAAGAAAGGAAGCATGCAAGATGCTGATTACTATCCTTATGTGGTATACCCCCAGCTAGTGAAGAAAAAGATGTTAGATCAAAGTAAAAAATATAGGATAGTGAATGATGCTTTCATTTTTGCAATCATCTGATTCATTGAAGGTGATTATGAAAAAAGGATTTCAGTAGAGGTAGCAACAAGAATTGCATAAATAGGCACCTACTACATCTAATTCAAAACATTCACCTACTTAAGGGTAGTAGTTACAACTATAAATCCTAAGAAGCTCCCTAGTTATCCATGTGATAGACTCATTTTTCTAGAGATTGCATGACAACTCTCATCTACATATGACAGAGTAAGGAAACAACATAAGAAGACCTGGGTATAGCCTATTGACAATTGGCTAATGAAGATATGTAATTGTTGTCATTTATGGAAACACATGATGCACATGCTTACAAGAAACCTCAGAAATAAAGATACTTAGCTTTTGGGACTCAAAAATTGTCTAAGCACGAATTTGGTATACAATAGTGTACTATTTTGTATGTAACTTGTTATTGATGTTGTATTATGACTAGAAAATTTAGATGGAGATAGTATACATGTTGATGATGATATGTATAACTTCAAAAGTGAGTACATACTGTACAAAAAAGAGATATTCATGTTTCACTAGCAAAACATGATAGCATAATTAAAGGAAAGGAATTATTTTGTTTACAAAATAATTACTTGACCAATTAGGGCCGACATCCTAGATGTTTACTCTAAGTTGGAAAAGTGTATTATGGTCTTAGCCAACCTAGGAGTAATTTGTGTAAAGGCATGGTATTTATGCAAAGGATATCTTGCAAATTCAAATGAAAAGTGCAAGTGTAGTACTTGTGTTGAGTGATTGCATGCAAACTTTTGTGAAAGTGATTATACACAAAGTTTTGTAAATCTATTTTTGTGATCTAAGATTGAGCTAAAGATCAAAGATCAATCAAGAAAGAAGTTATAGTACCTATATTCTAGAAGTCTGATTACTTTTTTGGGTAGTTAGCTCTTCTTGTAATTGGAAGTGCATGTTTGGGTAGTGGGCTCATCTTGCATCTACTATAGCACAACTCCTGATAGGGTTGGCACAACTCCTAATAGGGATTAAAAGTCTCCTAATAAGGACTCTCTATACTAAATTTTCTCATTGACTCATCCTCATCAAGGTTTTCCCTTGGCCAAGGTTTACCTAGTTAATAAGATATGGTGTTATGGGTTATTGTTGTGCATGGCTATTGTTACTATTCAACATTACTTTATTACTTTGTTATGTATGGTTTAAAGTAACAAATAATATCCGGTTGATAACTAAAGTTTGTAGATTACTGATTCACTCCCACTCTCGGTAATTCCTATTTCTATCAAGTGGTGTCAAAGCTTGGTCATAGGTTTGAATCTCCTTGGGTAACACTGAGGGGGGGATTGTTGGACTAACTACTATCCTTCCCTTTAAAGATTCATGACATGGCTTAAAAACCTCTTGTTTTGTATAAGTGTAGTGATTGTATCATGCATTAATAGGTCGATCTTTTGGTGCAATGAAAACTCTAGCTTGTATCAAGTGGTATCAGAGCAATTCGATCAGAGATCAAAGAAGTATTTTGGTAATACTTATATAGATCGACTATGAAAAGATAGTTAGGTCTATGTGGCTTGAACTTGGGAAGGTTAAGTTATTTATTTTATGGCTAGATTGGTTGGAGTTGATTTTATTTTAAGGCACATCATAGATTAACATTAGATTGAGCGAGGTCAAATTGGAACTAATCACTCCAATTTGTTTGAGATGGTTCGAGGCATTTCATTTGGTGACAATTTATTCTGATGGGCTAGCTACAAGAGCTAGTTTCAAAGAAAATCTAAACAATCTAAGATCTAAACTTGATGGTTTTATGATGGTGCAAAAGAAAGAAGAAGATGTAGTAGTCAAGTATGACTATGTTTATTTGGTTGGTGATCATATTAGGTTGATCTTGGTGGAGTTGTTGAATCAGTCACCCTGTTAGGGTGGATCAGAGGTAGTCATGTGGGATTGGCAAGGAAAATTAGGATTAAACTCGATGGATCATTGTACTAAGATTTGTATTGAGTAGATTGTTATTGATGCTAAGAAGTTTAGACTGGGTGTCCATGTGCATTTTCATGTGATTTGGTTGCTTCAATGGTTTGGGCAATGCCATGCCTTGGGAATGTAATATTGTGAGATAGTCAGGATGATTGGGAGCAAGAGATCAGTATGGGATGATTGTGATAGGTGTTTCATTCATCACAACTCTGTCAGATCAGGGCTGAGAAGACATTGAGTTAAGAAGATCTATTACTCCTCAAAGAAAGACCTTGGGAGAAGTCTTGGATACTTTGATGAAGTCTATTTGTGAAGATTTGGGAGTAGCTTGTGAGACTAGAAGTCAGTTCAAGGGCTTGGTATGGATGTGTGATCCAATTGAATTGAAATTTGAGATAATATATATTGGAGTAACTTGTCAAGCCTAGGTGCTTGAAGTAGTTCGAAGAGGCTACCACTTTATTTCTACATTTTGTAGCAGGAGCTTGATAGTGAGATTGAGTTGGTTGTGCAAGGGCCATTTTGCAGAGTGATGTGCAAGACTAAGTTTGGGTCATCTTGATGATTATTGGTACAAGTTGTATCTTTGAATTAGTTTAGTTTTGCACTTGTCTGGAAGAGTGAAAAATGATTTGGTTCTTCATATCTATGATTGGGCAGTTGATCATGGGGATATGAATTGATTATATTTTTCTTGGGTATGAAGATTCACTTGCATTCCTCAGCACAAGGAACTCAAACCAGCTTGAGTGATCTAGCAGAGATCACCTCCCAACACATTATGGCCAAATGTGCAAGCATCGAGGACATCGTCATAGTTTAAGTTGGGGAGGATGTCATGGGGCTAGACTTTGGACATCAGATCAATAATATATTCACGAGATGGAGTAGGTATTTTGGTAGAATGGCTTAGCTAGATTAGGCAATCTTGGCAGCTTAAAAGTTGTCTTTGGTGACACTAGCTAGGTTGTTTCAAGATTGGCTCATTATGGAGTTTTTTCAAGATTTGGTGACATGATCACATGATATGATTAAGTGTTGGATTGGGCCGACATGAGCTTGTGGATAATTGAACTACGTAAAATAGGACACATGGTTAAAGGTGTTAAGTATTTCTTTGGTGTTACATTATGTAACTAACTTATATATTGTGTAAGTCAAAATATTGCATTGGGCTAAGTCAGGCCTATTTCATTATATGTATTGGGCATTAGGATAGGGTAGGCCAAGATAGCCATTATGATATCCTTGATTGATGTAGCTAGCCATTGCATTAATTTATGAGGCAGGGTAAAATAGGTTAGGACCTATTTTGCATAATGACTAGGACTAGTGGTTTACCCAAGGCATTCCTATATAAGGAGGCCTAGGCATTTCATTTGGAATAAGGTAGTGATAGAGAAAGCACAGGTGGTGTGAGGCCACATGTAACAATCCTTGGGATTAATTGTTCAGCAATGGCTACCCTAGCTCATCATACCAGCCTAAATCAAAATGGAAATGGGTCCCAAACTGCACCTATTGCCAAATTACGCTTGTGCAAAAGCTAAGATACCAACCTTCAAAGATGCATAAACTTAAATAATGCCTGGCATGGTGACAAGTGCTTAAGAGTATGCTACCATGAAAAGTACACCAAATGGATGCTATGCAAAAACAACATAGAACAATATATAATGGTGAGGTGATTTCCCATTGAATCTCTTTATTATAAGTGCCCAAATACAAGAACAAAGTAGATCCAATACTATATTAAAGAATATAGATCGCCCCAATATGAAAGAGATAATCCATGTTAGCCTATCACAATTATTACATAGAAGGTGAGCACTCCATCTCACACACAATTAAGATAGGAATGAAGATGCCAAAAAAGTACACAACCTTATAGCCTTGTGTTTAAGACCATCTCTTACCCTTTTGCTTGCTTGCTACTTTTGATGCTCTTCAAATTCACTATTCCTTTGGCTTGTTGTCTCCAAGCTTGGTCTACTACTCAAGCTAGATCTCCAATCATTTAACATCAAGTCAAGCTCCCAACTCAAGTATGCCAAGGAACCACAACTCTGTCAGCCAGTCCCATAAAAGAGCCTTTCTCTTCCAACTCCAACTTAATGCTTCACTACCCTCCAAACTCGCACCACTTGAATTTCAATCTAAACTCCAGAAATCATACCACTCATGCTTACTCTATGACTACTTGATCCCAAATGAAATTCCTAGGCCTCCTTATATAGGAACACCTCAAGTAAACCACTAGTCCTAGCCATTATGCAAAATTGGTCCTAACCTATTTTACCTTGCCTCATAAATTAATGCATTAACTAGTTACCTCATTCAAGGATATCATAACAATTATCTTGGCCAACTCTATCCCAATGCACAATACATATAATGAAATAGGCCCAACTTAACCTGATGCAATATTTTGACCTACATAGCACATAAGTTAGTTACATAGTGTAATGCCCAAGAAAGACTTAACACCTAAGCTTGAGTCCTATTTTACCCAATTCAATTATCCACAAGCTTGTGTTGGCCCAATCCAACACTTAATCATATCATGAGATCATATTTCCAAGTCTTGACAAAACTCCATAATGAGCCAATCTTGAAATAAACCAGCCTGTATCACCAAAGACATCTTCTAAGCTACCAAGATCACCTAGTCTAGCCAAGCCATTCTACCAAATTTCCTACTCCATCTCATGGATATATCATTGATCCAATGTCCAAAGTTTAGCCCCATGACATCCTCCCCCACTTCAACTATGTTGATGTCCTCGACACTTGCACATTTGGCCTTAATGCACTGGGAAGTGACCTCTGCTAGATTAATCAAGCTGGCTCAAGTTCCTTATGCCAAGGAACCCAAGTGAATCTTCATACCCAAGAAAAAGGTGATCAACTTGTATCCAAACCATTGTCCATAATCCATGATCAATTTCCCAATCATACATATGAAGTTCCAACTCATTTTGCACTCTTCCAGTCAAGTCCAAAACTAAAATAATCAAAAGAGACAACTCGTACCAACAATCATCAAGATGACCCAAACTTAGTCTTGTAAACCACTCTACAAAACATCCCTTGCACGACCAACTTGATCTCACTATCAAGTTGCTACTACATAATGCAAAAACCAAGTGTCGACCTCTCTGAACAACTTCAAGCACCTAGACTTGATGAGTTACTCCAAAATATGTTGTCTCAAATATCAATTGAATTAGATAACAATACATACCAAGCCCTTGAACAAACTTCCAATCTCACAAGCTACTTCTGAATCTTTACAAAAAAACTTCATCAAAGGATCCAAAACTTCTCCCAAGGTCTTTCTTTGAGGAAGAACATATCTTAATGTAGACTTAACCCATGCCTTCTTAGCCCCAATCTGACATAGTTATGATGAATGAAACACCTATCATGATCATCCCATATTGATCTCATGCTCCCAATCATCCTAACTATCTCACAATCTGACATCCCCAAGGCATGACATTGTCCACACTATTGAAGGAACCAAATCACACACAAATGTGCATGGGAACCCAATCCAAACTTCTTAGCATCAATAATGATCTGCTCGACAAAAATCTTAGTACAATGATCCATCAAGTTTGATCCTAAACTACCTCATCAGTTCCATATAACTACCTCTAATCCACCCTACCAAGGTGACCAATTTGAAAACTCCACCAAGATCAACCTAATTTGATCACCAACCAAATAAACACAGTCATACTTGACTACTACATCCACTTCTTGCCATTGCACCACCATAAAATCATCAAGTTTAGATCTCAGATTATTTAGATCTACTTTGAAACTAGCTCATCTAGCTAGCACATCAAAAATGAAATGTTGCAAAATAAAATGCATCGAACCATCTCAAACAAATTGGAGTGATCAGTTCTAGGGTGATCGATTTGACATCCCACATGTAACAATCCTTGGGATTAACCATTTAGCACCAACTATCCTAACTCATCATACTAACATGACTCAGTATGGAAATGGGTTCTGGACTATGCCTATCCCCAATTATGCTTGTGCAAAAGCTAAAATACCAATCTACCAAGATGCATAGACTTAAATAATGCCTTCCACGATGATAAGTGCTTAAGAGTATGCTACCATGAAAAGTACACTAGATGGATGCAATGCAAATACAACATAGAAAAAAATATAATGGAGGGGTGATTTCCTCTTGAATCTCTTTATCACAAGTGTTATACAAAGAAGATTTGATATTGTATTGAAGAATATAGATCAGATCGATATGAAAGGGATAATCTATCTTAGCCTATCAAAATTATTACATAGAAGGTGAGCACTCTAGCTCACAAAAAAATAAGATAGGAACGAAGATGCCAAAAAAGTACAAAATGTTGCACCCTTGTGTTCAAGACCATCTCTTGTCCTTCTTCTCACTTGCTACTTTTGATGCTCTTCAAATTCGCTATCCCTTTGGCTTGTTGTCTCCAAGCCCAATATATTACCCAAGCTAGATCTCCAATCACTTAACATCAAGCCAAGCTCCTAGCTCAAGTATGCCAAGGAACCACAACTCTGCCAACTAGTTTCATGAAATAGCCTTTCTCTTCCAACTCTAACTTAACACTTCACTACCCTCCAAACTTGCACCACTTGACTTCCAATCTGAACTCTAGAACTTGCACTGCCTGTGCTTGCTCTATCATTGCTTGATTTAAAATGAAACAAATAGGCCTCCTTATATAGGAATTCCTTGGGTAAACCACCAATCCTAGCTATTATGCAAAATAGGTCTAGACCTATTTTACCTTGCCACATAAATTAATGCAACAACTAGTTGCATCAATCAAGGATATCATAACAACTATCTTGGCCGATCCTATCCCAATGCCCAATACATATAATGAAATAGGCCCAACTTAACCTGATGCAATATTTTGACTTGCATGACACATAAGTAGATTACATAGTGTAATGCCCAAGAAATACTTAACACCCAACCCTAGGTCCTATTCTATGTAGTTTAATTATCCACAAGCTTGTGTTAGCCCAATCCAACACTTAATCATATCATGAGATCATGTTGCCAAGTCTTCACAAAACTCCATAACAAGCCAATCTTGAAACAACCTAGCTAGTTTTGCCAAAAACATCTTTTCAGATGCTAAGATTGCCTAGTCTAGCTAAGCCATTGTACCAAACTGCCTACTCCATCTCATGAATACATCATCAATCTGATGTCCAATTCCTAGCCCTATGACATCCTCCCCCACTTAAACTATGGAAATGTCCTTGACACCTACACATCTAGCCTTAATGTGATGGGAAGTGATCTCTGCTAGATCACTCAGGCTAGTTTGAGTTCCTTGTGTTGAGGAACCCAAGTGAATCTTCATACCTAACCAAAAGCTGATCAACTTGTATCCAAACCATTGTCCATGATCCATGATCAATTGTCAAATCATACATATCAAGAACAAACTCATTTTGCACTCTTCCAGCCAAGTGTGAAACTAAACTAATCAAAAGAGCCAACTTCTACCAACAATCATCAAGACGACCCAAACTTAGTCTTGCACACCACTCTACAAAAAGGCCCTTACACAACCAACTTGATCTTACTATCAAGCTGCTACTACATAATATAGAAACCAAATGTCAACCTCTTTGAACTACTTCAAGAACCCAGGCTTGACGAGTTACTCCAAGATATGTTGCCTCAAATATCAATTCAGTTGGACCACACATCGATACCAAGCCCTTGAATTGACTTCCAATCTTAAAGGCTACTCCCAAATATTCACAAACAAACTTCATTAAAGCATCCAATACTTCTCCCAAGGTCTTTCTTTGAGGAAGAATAGATCTCCGTGTAGACTTAACCCAATGCCTTGTCAGCCTTGATCTGACATAGTTGCGATGAATGAAACACTTATCATGATCATTCCATACTGATCTCATGCTCCCAATAATCCTAACTATTTCACAATCTAACATACCCAAGGCACAATGTTGCCCAAACTATTGAAGCAACCAAGTCACACACAAATGTGCATGGACACCTAGTCCAAACTTCCTAGCATCAATAATGATCTTCTAAATAGTAATCTTAATACAATGATCCATCAAGTCTGATCCCAAACTACCTTGCCAATCCCATATGAATATCTTTGGTCTACCCTACTAGGGTGGCTGATTTGACAACTCTACCAAGATCAACCTGATCTAATCGACAACCAAATAAATAGAGTCATACCTGACTGCTTCATCTACTTCTTGCCATTGAACCATCATAAACCCACCAAGTTTAGATCTCAAATTGTTTAGATCTACTTTGAAACTATCTCATCTGGTTAGCCCATAAGAATAGAATATGACCAAATCAAATGCCTTGAACTATCTCAAAAAAATAGGAGTGATCAGTTCCAATTTGACCTCGCTCTACCCGATCTTGATCTGTACTCTTCCTTTAATGCAAATCACCTCTAACTAATCCAACCATAAAATAAATAACTCAACATTCACAAGATCAAGCCACATAGATCTAACTAGCTCTACTTAGTTGATCTGTCACAAGTATTGCCAAAATACTTCTTTGATCTCTTATCAAACTGCTCTAATACTAATTGTTAGAAATAGGAATTACTGAGAGGGGGGGTGAATTAGTAATCTACAAACTTTAGTCACCAACTAGATATTATTTGTTACTTTAAACCATACATAAAAAAGTAATACAGCAGTGCTAAATAGTATTAGTAACCATGCACAAAGATAACTCATAATACCATATTTTTTTAACTTGGGAAACCTTAGCCAAGGGAAAACCCTGATGTGAATGATACCCACTAGATAATATACTGATATATAAGTTCCTTGTTAGAGGACATACCCTGTTAGGAGTTAAAGAGAAAATTTAGTATAGAGAGTCCCTATTAGGAGACTTTGAATCTCTACTAGGAGATTCTAACCCTATTAGGAGTTGTGTTAATTTGTAGATGTAAGCTGAGCCCATTGCCCAAACATGCACTTCTAATTACAAGAAGAGATCACTGACCAAACAAGTAATTAAACTTCTAGAATGTAGGTATTGTAACTTCTTCCTTGACTAATCTCTTATCTTTAGCTCAATCTTGGATCACAAAAATAGTTTTATAAAACTTCGCATATAATCACTTTCATAGAAGTTCACATACAATCACTTGACACAACTTACCAAACTTGCACTCTCATCTTATCGCAAGATGTCCTTTGCATAAATATCATGCCTTTTCATAAATTACTACTAGGTTGGATAAGACCACAATACACTTTTCTAAGTTAGAGTAAACATCTAGAATGTCGGCTCTAATTGGTCAAGTAATTATTTTGTAAACAAAATAATTTATTTCTTATAATTCCATTGTCCTATTACATTGTTAAAACATATATATCTCTTTTTTTTTATAGTTTGTGCTAACTTTTGAGGTTATACACATCTTCATCAACATGTATACTATCTCCATCTAACTTTTCTAGTCATAGCATGATGTCAGTAACAAGTTAGAAACAAAAAAATACATTGTTGAATACCAAATTCATGCTTAGACAATTTTTGAGTACCAAAAGCTAAGTCTCTTTATTTCTGAGGTTTCTTGTAAGCATGTACATCATGTGTTTCCATAAATGAAAACAATTACATATCTTCATTGGCCAATTGTCAACATCTCCCCCTTTGGCATTGATAGAAACAAAATAGGGAAATTGGCTAAGTATCAAAAACTCAAAAATAAATAACATATTAACATTACATCTATTACAAATTGTCCATCTTACATATGCTCCCTCTTGCAATATGATTTCATACTCTAAAATGTTATTTTCTCCTCTTTACCTGATTAACAATACTTGATTTACAATTTTATAATGTACTTTTCCCCATTTGAGATCAATGAAAAAGGTTAAAATGTCAAAGACTATCCAAAAATTGTCCATTTGCTATCAAAATCTCTATAAACATCTACCTTAAACTAATAGTATCTTCATGAAATCATCAAAACTTGCCTTAAGATTTCTCATACCTTTTGTCCATGTATCTTTGGATGATTCAAAAGAGGTGAGAATTACACATAAGGCATATGATGCAATCTCAACTACATTGAGGTCAAAGTATAAAAAGTTAGAATAAGTGACATTAGCCTTGACACATTCCTCCAATTGTTTCTTAACAATAGATATTTTTAGAGTGAAAAACTCTCTAAAATTTGATACTCTCTTCAAAATTTATTCCTTCTAATGTTCCAGTTTCTTGATATTACTGTGAATATTAGCCACTTGTACTTAAAAATTATCAATTTTACTAGAAAAATGTTGTATTTGGCTGGATAGAGCCTCTAGCTCACTCATCTTTCCTCCAATTTGACTATCAATATCCTTAGTCAACTTGTGAGATAGGGTGCACTTTATGTACAATATCTTATCATCCTATTGACACTTCTAGAGTTCCTTGATACAAGTATCAAGACTTATCAAATCGTTCTTAATATTTTGACAAATAGTGCTAAACAAGTTAGCATCATGTGAGATCCATGCCTTTGTTTCTACAACATTCAAAAATTTTGTGAATTCCTCATCAAAATATTTTAGCACTACATGTGCCCTCTACTTAGGATCTACTTTTGTATGTTGCACTACTAGAGTACTATTTAATCTATTATTAACCTCCATCAAGGTTCTTTGTAGGCTCTTCACTATCTCGTTCTTCTGAATAAGTTTTAACAAAGATGAGATCAAGTTAGTTTGATCACCATCATCAATTGTTAGGCTAGCAAGAGAAAGTGGACTAGATGAAGTAGAAGGATTGGTGTCATCTTCCCTTTGCTTCTTTTTAGCTTCCTCTTTGATTCTTCTTTCTTTTTCCTCTTTGTCTTCTCTTTCCTTTCTTTCTTTTTTCTCTCTTCTTTTTCTCTCCTAATATCTTCTTATCTTCCTCTGTTTCCTGTTCATCTCATCCTCAAGCAATTTTTGCATGGCCTCTTCTATTTTCCTTTTCTCTTCCTCTAATAACCTCTTCTCCTCTTCAATATGTCTAAATTTTTTTAATATCTTTAGTGTGAGGTGTTAAATATTAACATTGATAACCCAAATTGTATGAGAAGTGTAGACTACACATTAAAGTATTCTTCCATTTTATCATATGTTAGCCTTTATATGCACTAGACTTGGCAATAAGATAGGCGACGATCCTTAGAAGAAACTAAATTTTTTACTAACCATAACAAATTTTTTTTTAATGTTAGTTAGGCAATTAATTATTTCTTGAGGCACTGATTATCTCTAGTGGTGTTTGGGCTGACCTAGGGAAGGTCATTTTCCTTGAAGGAACATGCCCTTTGGTCTTGATATATATGGTAGGTATTATTGTAGTTTGAGGACACACAATAATGAGAAATATGTTCCCTCAAGCAATAATACCTATATGAATATATTGCAGATATAAATCAAGTCTAGATCAAAGTTAAAGGTGACAACTCCTCCTATCTTTAGAACCTTAAGAAGATTATCTTTAGCAAGTTAAAGGATATTATAGAAGTCTATGTTTTATTACAAAATTTGTAAAAACTTTACATGGTATTAGAGCTCTGGTAGTCGAACCTAGGCTTTGCAAATTAAGTAATTAGACCTTATATATATTTGTATGCTAAAGAAGGTGACTTGTTGGGAGTATGAATCAACAAACAAACATTAGTTTAAATCACATATGAATCAAGTACTTATCAAGATAAAAGAACTAACCAATGGTTGATTGAGTTTTGCAACTCATAACAATCAACAAACCAAATCCTCAAGCAACCTCGAGCAACCTCAAATAGCTCAACAAAGGCACTCATAAGAGGCCTTGTTGTTGTGTTAAGATTGGAGGTATGTTTGGTGTGCTCTCCCAAACACAACTATGTGATTGAATCTCTTGAATGATGAATGTGCAAATGTGAGTGATGAAACCATGAACCTATGCTATATGAATGAAGAACACTTCAAACAATGGCTATTGTAGAAGCCATGTTTGAAGGCATTCAAGGATGGAGATATGAAATGCAACAAAAGAAACTAAATTAATATGCAAGCTACACTAACATGCAAGTGAAATGGAGATGCAAATGCATAAGAAAACTAGACTAATAATGCAAATACAATCTAAAAACTAGCTACCAAGAGTTAGTATGCAACCTAGAAATCACTATGAAAGCTCTACTATGAAAACCCAAAACTCAAACTAGCATGATAACAATGCAATTATGGGAGATGAAAATGCTTGAGACAAGGGCTCTATTTATAGGCTTGAGGGAGATCCTGGGTGAGGTGGCATCTATGTGGCATCACATAGTGCCACAAGGAGACACATAAGCAAGCCATGCAAATGGTCAACATTCAAAGTTTGCTCACACATGTGTGAGCAAACTTGGAGGGAAGAGTGGGGGACAAAGCTTGCAAGAGGGAGGGGTCTCACACATTTGTGAGCACACACTTAGGCTTAAGAAGGGTTTGGCAAGATGATTAAGGGTAATTAAGTGGGATTAAAGGTTGGATAGGCTTAGAAGGATGAAAGTAATGGTTGTTGGCTAGGTTTTAGGCTATATTTAAGATTAAATCAAACAAGATTTAATTTAATCATAGGTTTAGAGAAATTAATGAGATGGAGGGATTTAAATAAATAGAATTTATTTAAAAGGGGATTTATGGAGGATCATGCATTAAATAAATTTAATACATTAGGGGGGGGGGGGGGGGGGGGGTATTTAAATTAAATTAAAATACACTAGGCAAGTGAACCTATTTAATTAAATAAATTTAATTAAATAAGTAGAAGAATATGACAAATATAATTAATTAGTAAATAATTAACTATAACATCAAATAAATATTAAATAAATTAATATAGTGTTTAGGACAATTTTAAGTGTCTACATTTTGCCCCTCTTTGATGTGATGTCAGAACGACATTATATCAAAGAAAAGAAAATATAGGTTGCCCCAGAGAAGGATAGGAGTCCTAGGAGTTGTGTCAAAGTGACAACAAGGGAGGAGGGTGCCCCCTCGAGGAAATGGGGTGAAAAAAGAATATTTTTTCCCTATTTTCTTGAAAATAGACACACGAAGGAAAAGGGAAGGAAAAAGGCTTACAAGAAGGCCTTGCATGACTTGTTAGTAAGGTCAGAATGAAGTAGGGTGAAGTGGATAATAATTAATCTAAATGCATCTTAACTACATGAATGCATGAGATTTAGTTGTGTTCATATGTGAGAGCACACCCTAGTTTGGTATTGCAAGAGGAGTTATGCATCAAATGCTATAGTAGCATAGATGATAAGATTCCTTTGCGTGAACTAGACTCTCAACACAATAGATGTAGGTTTTAGAGTCATGATTGAACAAATGACATATATGCACTGGAGAGGTCTAGGCACACCTAAAGTCTCTTTAGGGATCTTGGTGGAAAGTGTGCTAACCCATTGCCCCCAGTGAGCAATGCATAACCATAACTTAAAATTGTCATAGATGTGCTAAAGAATCATGAAAATGGATCATATTGCAAAATGACATGTGTAATTAGGTCAAGTCGTTCAAATGATACCAAGATATTGAATATCAAGGCACACATGGGAAGGCTATCGCTGACACACAAAGATAAAATCAACAAAAAGACCTTATGACTAAGTAGTCATTCAGTCCATAGTTCTTGCCATGAACTTGATTCTAATAGTGAAATTGTTAAGCCTGTGTAGGAAGGATTCATCCTGTAAGGCAAAAATTGATTGTTTGATTGAAATTGTATTGAAATGTTTGTGATGGTTCACTAGCAATAGTGTGAAAGTAACAATGTTCTTAAATCATTTAGTCTTAGTGTGAATTTGTGTAAGTTTGTTTGCAATCACTATTTGATAAGCTCAGTTTGATGGGTTGAAGCATAGTGTCATGAGATAAATAGAATACTTTGGATAAGAGATGATAAGATGATGGATGAATTGAATTGAAATGGAAGAGGAATGTGAGAGAGCAAGTCATAAATGTTCTCTAGAAGAAAGTGTATTTAATAGAAGACTAGAAATTTGATCAAGGTATATGAAAATAGATGGAAAAATGAAGGAATTGATTATGGAAATGATTTGAATGAAATGATTAGAAGAAGGGAATATGATTAGATTAGAGGAGAAATGAATGGGTTGAATGGATTGGAAGAAGTAAAAATTGATGGAAGGTGGAATGGATGAGAACCAATGACAAGGGATAACCAAGGGATGGTAAATGGAGGAAAAGCAACGTGAGTTGGTGGATGAAAGGAATGGTGAAAGGACATGAGGGAAAATTTAGAGCCAAGGACCATGTTTCAAAGGAGTCCAAATGCCCCATACCAAGGATAGGAAAATGGAAGAAAATATGGTGGGAAAGGATGTATGAAAATGGAAAGATGGGATGAAGGCTAGCATATGGAGGAAGAGAAGGCATGTGCTCTTCTAAAGCATGTATGAACATTTTGTTATTGTGCCTCTAGTAGGGATCACAAGCATGGGTATGAAAGTGGAATGAAGAAGGGATATGGGATTGAGGGTATGAAAAAGGGATAATGATATGGATAGAGTGTGGGATATAAAGTGGATGGGATAGATGGGATAACCAAGATCAAGGACATATGAAAGAAGATGGAAGTATGTAAGAGTATGGATAGAAAATGGATGACCATGAAAAGGACTATAGGATGCAAGACATGGATAGGATGTCAAGATCAAATATATGAAAGGATTATGGAAGTATGTAGGAAATGTATGGATAATGAGAAAGGGACATGGAAAGTAAGCATAGGGATGGATGGAAGGAATATGATAATCAAGATCAAAGATGGAAAAGGATAATGAATGGTAGATAGAAATATGGAAGATATGTAAGGAAGAGTGGTATCGATGGAGCTTGCCCCCAGTGTAGAGTGCAAGTGGAAGAGGAAAAGTGAATGGATGGATAAATGGAATTGGAAGACAATGGATACAAAGGGAGGACTCAAGCATCTAGTTACATGGATAGTATCCCTTGATATATATATATATATATATATATATATATATATATATATACATATATACATATATATATAGTTATTTTCAAGGAATAGTTTCTCATAGATGTTGGTAGGATAGTGAATGGAGGACAATGACTTATGAAAAAGTTTGGATTAAGGGGGTGGAGTGGGTGGGAGGAAGACATGGTTGATGGATGCTAGGTTGGAAGACTTGTGAATGAATGGATGAAGGAGGTGGAAAGATCATCATTGACACATACCTTGAAGGGTGACGAAAAGGGGGAAATTTTGGAGGATATGTAGGAGAGAGTTTGGATTTTGGGATATAGGGACTCAAAATGGATGAAGGAGATGATGGATTTAGGATGGTGGATTTGGGTACATAAGGACCCAAAATAGATTTGGAAAATGGAAGCTTGGGTGAGTTATGAATGAGGGAAGCCTTTGGATTAGCAAAATTGGATGTCATTTTGAATCTTTCTTTGAGATTCATTGCTACATTAAGTAGCTTTGGAATCCACATGATTTTTGCATTTTTTATTTTTAGCCTTTGTGGCCTTTTGATTTTGCTTTGGATCATATTTTTCTTTTCTTAGACATGTATTTTAGATGGGACATGTTGATCCTTGGGCTTTTGTGGATTTTTGGCTTTATTCTCTTTTTCTTTGGCATCCAATTTGATTCCATTGGCCATGGTATGGGTGCATGAGGGAGAGTGTATGGATGGTGAATGTTGTAAGGAATTCAAGGATGTGTGCCTTTGTTTATCTTTACTAGGGCCATGAGTGGATGAAGTGGAAAACATGGATAGGGTGGATGGATGTATGTAAGGACCCAAAATGGATGGAAGGGATGAAGGGTTTGGCTTTGGAACATAAGGACCCAAAATGGATGGAAGTGAGGATAGAAGCAAATGATGGATATAAGGCCCCAAAATGGACTTAAAATATGGGTAATGGGAACATTTAGGTTTGGATGGAGGAATTTTAGGTTTGGAAGGAGTGGAAGGTGTACCAACATCTTGAGACATTATTTCTTTAATGGGATACTTATTATTTTCAACACAAGATGTGAGTCCATGTATATGGGGTTCATGAGTGGATTGGATAGGTATAGCAAGATCTTGTGGAGGATGAGGATCATGAATGGGATTATGAGGGATAATAGGATCTTGAGATGGAGTGGGATCATGAAAGGAAAATGAAGGGGTACTTTGATCTTGACTTAAAAGAGGATCATGTAGCAGATTGAGTGGATCATGAGATGGAGTGATTTGATCTTGACATGGTAGAGTATTAGTGGATTGAGTGGAAGGAATCTCTTCATGAAGTGGAGGATTGATGAATGCTAACTCTTAAGATGGAGTGGAATTAGTGAGGTGTGTGGTACATGGAATGTCTTGATCTTGATTAGGAAGGGAATCATGAGGTGGACTAAAAAGGATAAATGGGTCTTGGGGGATAAGGGAACAATGGGATGGAGAAATGCTCAGATCTAGAGGAGAAGAGGATTCTATAATGTCATGCTATGGAGGAAGGTCTTGAGATGGAATTGGGGGTATGACTTTGGGTGATTGGCTTCTTTCATCTTGTTCTTTACACTTAGCCAAGAGTGCTGTGAAAAGACCCTTACGAGGTGGGGATGATTTTTTTGGAGGATTAGGATTGTGTGAAGGTGGAACTATGTGTAGGGGATTGGGATGATGGTTTTTGACATTAGGCTCAAAGTATGGGGAATTTCATGGAGGATTGGGGTTGGATGGGACATGAGGATTATGATCTTTAAAACATGGGGGAGGAGGACACATGACATGGAAGGTGGATTTTTTCTTTTGATTTGCTAGGCTCATGATAGAATTCTTTAGTTCCTCAATTTCTTTGGCCATGGCATTTCTACTTGAGGCATTGTGTGAGCTATGAATGGAATCATATGTGGTTGAAGGATAATGAGGTGGAATTCCCTTGTTAAAGGTAGAAGAATAATGAACATGAGATGGATATGAAGTTTTGAGGATTGATTTGATATGTAGGTTGAAAGGGAGGTATAACTCCATGTTTTCTTTGAAGATCTTCAACCATTTAATTAAGCCAATTCTTATCCATAGATTAGACAAGGAGTGGTGAGAGATTTGATGATGGATGAAATATGAACTTAGGACTAGGAGAAATTTTTGACTTTGTATTGACTTGATTTGAATTGGATTTGACTTGATATTGATTGGATTTGATTTGATTTGAGTTGATTTGATTTGATGTGATATTGATATTGATTGGATGAGGGTTTGATTTGATTTGATAAAAAACCCTATGATATTGCAAACAAGTGAATGTTGGATTTGAATGAAAGTCCAATGTGTATGAAAGTGCTCCTATGTCCAAAGTAGAAGATTTGATGAAAAGTTGAATTAGAAGAAGATGTGAATGAAATTAGAAAGATTGATTATGGATGAATATGTAAATGGATTGAATTAAGAATTGATTAGAAATGACCGAATTTGACAAGGAATTGGATTAGAAGGATGATGATGAAGCATTGGATGAGGGAATTAAAGTGTGATGTGGAATATGCACCATAACTAGGATGAAGATTATGAATTAGATTGAATGATTAGGAAGACGAGGAAATGATTTGGACGAGTAGAGATGATTAAGATGCCAAGGAATGGTTTGAATGATGAAGACAAGAGATGTATGAGGGTGATGAATTGGATGGAAAGAAGAAGTGACGTGGACAACTTGACTAAGAGGACTTAAACCAAGACTTGTTTTTGTTGTTTTTTTGGATTTTTTTTATTTTACGCTTTTTTTTGGATTTTAATGTTTTATGATGTTTTGGCTTTTTCAAAATTGGGATGCAAAATCAAACAATGAAATATATACAAGAAAAAAGTAGCCAGTGTGTCCCCTTAAACTAGGGAGGGTTTCAAACACTCAAGCATGTCAAACACACCAACAATCCCATAAGGTTTCAACTAGGATGTACAAGGATCAACTAGAGGGCATCCTCGATATACGTAAGGTATGTGAGGCCCAAATCTGTAGATGAAAGAAAATAATGTCACATAGCTAGGGGGAGATAGTAACCCAAATCTCCTCCTTTATTTCTCAAAGGTATAAAGTTCTTTGGGGCTTAGCCAAGAGTGACAAGATTTTACTTCCAAGAGAGCTGTCTTTTGATTCACCTCTTGATTTTTATACTCTACCAGAACTCTAGAGTTGAGGTCATCCCAAGGGGTGATGAAATCCCCAAGTAGGCCTCCTAAAAAAGAAAAACATGACCACTTATTTCTTGTGCACCCAAGATCACCCGAAGGCACAAAGGGAGAGAATACATAAGTGGCCTCAGGATTTAAAAGAAACGCATTCTTTCTCAATGAAACTTTAGGTTTTGTAATCTATTTTAAAGACACACATGTTTATAACATACAATTTTATTTCTAGCTTGAAATCATTGTCAACATAAATGAAAAGAGTGGATTCATCAACAAAAAAGTAAATCGAGCGTGTGCATAAGAAAATTCGATAAGGAAAGAATCAATTCCCTTTATGCATTCAAGATTGAGTGAGTGTTTGTTTTAAGCACCAAGTCCAAATGTTTGCTAGCCTAAACATTCATATCAATTTCCTTAAGGCATTCAAGAGTGTGTGAATTCATTTTTAAGCACCAAGTCTAAATGTTTGCTATCCTAAACATGCATGTCCATTCCCTTAAGGCATTCAAGATTGTGTTTGACTAATCTAAACATGTATTCCAATGAAAAATTTATTCATTCCTTAGTGACATTCAAAATTGTGTTTTAACAACATTCATCTAAATGAAAGGTTTTATTTAATTGATTATGCATTCAAGATTGGATTTCCTTGTTTTATGTTTAGCCATTCAAGAGTGTGTTTGATTTATCCCATTAAGTGCAACATTAATTGAAATAAAAATGGTTAAGCATTCAAGTTCATTTTCAAGAGCAATAAAATATTAAGAAAAACTTGCAAGAAAACATGGTTAAGTGTTTCTAAAATGTTCCAATCTGCAAGAAAAAACAAACTTGATTAGTGATGGAGACACAACCCAAGTACAAAATGGACACAACTGGAAAGAGAAAACTTTATTAACTTTGAAAAAATTCCAATACACTCAGTGCAGAGAAAATAGACTCCAAAACATGCCCTATGGGCTTGCAATAGTATAAATCTAGAGATAATTTCTTCTTCCAGTACCTTTTCTCAAACCCACTCTAAATTGCCTTTTACAATGCCATAAATGTTCTTAAATAGACCCCAAAGGGTTAAAGATTAGGAATACATTATAGAAAGTGCTAGTTGGTATCCACCACCAAAATGGAAGGCTCCAGAAGTTGCTTTAGAAGTCAGTGCAAAATTGGAAGAATCCAGAAACGGTAGCCGAACTTTCGGAAGGCATAACTTTTGAACCGTAGCTCCGATTGACAAATCGTTTATATTTTGAGAAAGCTCTTGGAGTGCTCTATAGCCCTATGGACTAGCTTTTTTCGTCCCCCATTTTTCAAGCCTATACAAGGTCATTTAGTTCCTTGAACCTGACTTTGAAGCATTTTAGGAGGTCTCTAGAAATCAAAAAATTGTGATAACTTTCAAACCATGTAGCTTTTTGACTTGATTCTTTTTCTAGAATGTTCTAAATTACAATTTTAATCATCCCTTAAATTTACACCTTCTAACTCACCATAATTATAGCTCAATTACATAGTCTTATTTTTTCAACATTTACACATATCCCAAGGTGCTTAAAAACTCTAACCCAAAACACTAATAGTGGAACTGTGAGAGTTGGAACCTTTATTTGACCCAAATGGGTATCCAGAAATGAAAACACATGAAACAAAAACTATGGCTAGGTATATTTTTTTGGGTGACACAGGATTGCCCTTATACCTCTAGATGCTCCTGCATCAGACACCCAAGGTAGATTGAAAAGTGACCCTATCACTTTATGGATGGTAGAGGAAATCCCAAATGGGAAACCTCAATTACTGATATCCAAGTTGAGTCCTCTATCGACTGTCCTTTCCACTTAACTAGGTACTCTTCATACTTCTTATTTTTGGTACTCTTGCCCATATGACTATCCAGAACCTCTTCTATCTCCTTCTTAGAAGTAGGAATTGGACATGGCTCCAACATCAACCCTTCATCTGCACCATCATCATGATATTTTGTTAAGTCTGCAATGTTGAAGATAGGAGAAATGTGAATTCCATTTGGAAACTCCACTTCATATGCATTTCCTGAGTCATTTTTCTTCATAATTTTGTAGGGGCCAAATTTCTTCATCTTTAGCTTGTTATAAGTACCTACTAGAAATCTTTCTTTTCTTAAGTGAACCATGACTAGATCCCCTACTTGGAACTCCTTATGTCTTCTCCTTTGATCAACCCTAGCTTTATATTGTTGGTTCATCTTGGTAATGTGTGCCTGGAACTCCTCATGTAGGTGCTTGATATGTTCAACAAATTCTTCTACTTCAGCACTTGTCCTCTCCCCTTGCTCCATCTTCTTCAATTCTGGTGCAATCCTTGGGCTACTTCCATATACAATTTGGAATGGTGATCTACTAATACTCCTATTTATAGAGTTATTGTAAGAAATTTTTTTTTGTGGTAGAATCAAATCCCATCCCTTGGGCTTATCCCCAACTAAACATCTTAGCAAATTGCTCAAACTTCTACTTACCACTTCTATTTGGCCGTCAGTCTGCGGGTGATGTGTGAAACTAAACTTCAAGTCTATTCTCAACTTCTTCCACAATGTTCTCCAGAAATACCCCACAAATTTAGTATCTTTGTCATAAACTATACTCCTTTGGAGACCATGTAGTCTCACCACCTCTCTGAAAAACAAGTTTGCAATATGGACGACATCATGAGTTTTGTGGCATGGAATGAAATGTGCCATTTTGGAGAACCTATCAACCACCACAAATACTGAGTCATTACCCCTTTGTGTCCTTAGCAATCCAAAAACAAAATCCATACTTATGTCCTCCCATGGCTTTGATGGAACATGCAATGGTTGATATAGTCCAGTATTATGACTAAATCCCTTGGCCACTTGACAAACCTGACAACTTTGTACAAACTTCTTCACATCTTGTGAAATTTGAGGCCAAAAATAATGTTCTCTAAGAATGGCAATGGTCTTATCTCGACAAAAATGTCCTACCATCCCTCCAAGGTGTTTCTCCTTAATTAGATTTTTCCTCATGGAACTCCTTGGAATGCACAATTGACTGCCCTTGAAAAACATACCATCCTGAATCAAATAGTCTAGCCACTTGGTTCTGTCTACAACAACATGTTCTTTACAAGCTTTCCATGCTTCAGCAAAATTAGGATCCTTAGGGTATAGATTCTCGAGTTCATCAAATCCAACTACTTCAACCTGCATTATTGTAAGCAACAATTGCCTCCTACTCAATGCATCTACAATGCTATTAGACTTTCCACTTCTATGCTTCAACACAAATGTATAGCTCTGCAAGAACTCTAACCACTTCATATGGCTCTGGTTTAGTTTACCTTGGCTATTTAGGTACTGTAATGCCTGGTGATCAATATATAAAACAAATTCCTTTGGCAATAAATAATGCCTCAATTTCTTTAAGGCCTAAACTATTGCATAGAACTCTTGATTATAAACAAAATACTTCTTCTTCTCATCATTCAATTTTTCAGTAAAATATGCAATAGGCTTACCTTCTTGGCTCAATATAGCCCCAATAGCACTACCACTAGCATCACAATCCACTTGGAACATAGGTTGTTCTGTCACCTTCTTCTTCAACAATTCAAAACTTCTCGTAGCTGCTGTAGTACATTTGAACTCTTTCCTATCCCTTCTTATTGTGTTAGTTAGGGGTGCACATACGCCACTGAAATTCTTAATGAACTTCTTGTAAAAACTAACCAGACCATGAAATGATCTCACCTTAGTAGCAGACCTTGGAGTAGGCCATTCCAAAATGGCTTTTACCTTCTCTGGATCCATTTTGAGACCTTTAGGTGATACAACAAACCCCAAGTAGACTAACTCTTTTTTTGCAAAGCTACACTTTTTTAGATTAATTAATAGTTTCTCTTCCCTCAACCTTTCAAGGACACTATGAATATGCAATAAATGTTCTTCCAAAGTCTTGCTAAAAATTAAAATATCATCCAAATATACAATAAAATTTTTTCTCGAGAACTTCTTAAGTACCTCATTCATAAGTCGCATGAAGGTGCTTGGGGCATTCATCAATCCAAAGGGCATGACTAGCCACTCATAAAGACCCTCCTTGGTCTTGAAGGCAGTTTTCCACTTATCTCCTTCTCATATCTATATTTGGTGATAGCCACTCTTGAGATCTATCTTTGTGAAGTACTGAGCTCCACTCAAGCAGTCCATAAGATCATCCATTCTTGGCAAAAGAAATCAATACTTGATGGTTATCCTATTTATAGCTCGAGAGTCTGTACACATTCTCCACTCTCCATCCTTCTTTGTTTCTAGTACTATAGGTACTGCACATGGACTCAGGCTCTCTCAAATCAAACCCTTCCTCAATAGCTCCTTAACCTATCTGTTTAGCTCCTCAGTTTCAGTAGGAGTCATCCTATGAGCAGCCTTGTTAGGAAAACTAACTCCAGGGATTAAATCTATCTGATGACTGATTTGTCTTATTGGTGGCAATCCTTCTAGAACATTATCAGAGATGATATCTCCAAACTCACTTAATAAATCTAAAACTTCAAGTGCTATTTCACTACTACCTTCCTTATCTTTTCTAGGAATCAAAGCATAACTCATATGCTGATGTTTCATGCCATCTAAAAAATTTCTTCCATCAACAAGATAGATCCTAGCACTGCTGCATACCTAATCACCTTCCTTTATCATGGGCTTTAGTTTGTCGCAAACTCCATCCTTTGTCAGAGAGTATGTGTTTGCATGACCATCATGTACTACATGCCTATCAAATTTCCATGGTCTTCCCAACAATAGATGGCAGACATCCATTGGAATAATATCATAGAGAACTTCATCATGGTAACTCCCAATTTTGAACTTCACTAAACATTGTTTACTTATCGGGACTTTATGATCATCCTTCACCCAAGTGATCTGATAGGGCTGGGGGTGTTTCTCCCTCCTGACACCAAGTTGTTAGTGCTACCCCCATCAATGATCACATCACAACATTTATCCTCACACTTGCACTTGGTATGAAATAGACTCCTTCTTTGTCCCGATTCAATCTCACCACTTAGTAGGACCCTTTCATTTACTAAAGTCTCTCCTCTTTCTACATCCTCTGAATGTGATGATTGTGAATCCTCATCCACATGAGCAACCCTAGCTTGACCCTCAGCTCTCCTATCTGTCCTTCCTTGTCATTGAGGGCATTCAAAGGCATGATGACCTTCTTCATTGCAATGGAAATAAGTACCATGAAAACCTCCTCTTCCTTGTCCACATCCTCTACTTCTTCCTCTTTGATCTCCAAAGTTTTGATCAGGGGAGCGGTTGAAATCCTCGTTCCTCTGGTTCTTGCTAGTACCCACATCTTCATTTTTCTTTTGGGTCTCATTTTGGCCTCTAGATGACCTACCATTGCCCCTTCCTCCTTGATCACACCCTCTTTGTCTCCCTTTAAACCTTTTATTTAGCTTCTCTTCAACTCGTAGGGCAAACTGGTATGCCTCTTCAACATTGGTCATTCTTACCACACTTAATTCTTCCTAGATGTTGGGTCACAACCCATTGATATAATGAGAAACCTTCTCCTTATTTGCTTCTGCATGCCTTGCTCTAATCAAAAGTTGATGAAACTCCTCCGTATATTCTTGGACTAATTTTTCTGCTTGCTTTAACCCATGCATCTTGTTAAATAAATCAAGCTCATAGTCAACAAGAATGAACTGCTTTTTAGTTTGTCCACCATACAATCCCACCTTGTGATCTTCTCCTTTCCTCTTTTATTTCTTTTCAATTGAACCTCTTCCCACCAGATTTTGGCACGACCCTTCAGTTTGGCCTTTGCAAACTTAACCCTATCTAGATCCCTGATATCCTCATACTCAAAGTACTCCTCTAATTCATTGATCCAGTCAATCAACTTATCCGATTTTAGATTTCTTAAAAATACACCCAAATCAATTGTAGGTCTTTTGAACTTAGTAATGGCCCTAAAAAGCCTCTCTTTTGCCTGATTTAGAACTTCCCCTTCAACTTCCCCTTCTGGTCCAATTTCTTCTTCCTCATTATCGTCGTCACTTTCGTCGTCTGCAGCAACATTTGTTCCTCTATGAAGCTCCTCCTGCAGTGCTTGAACCTGCCTTTGGAGGGTCCTAACCTCCTTAGGATTAATAGCTCCAACCCTTCCACAATGCTCTCTTCATGGAGGCATCTTCTTAACTCAAACCCACAACCACACAGTCCTGATGCAAATTGCCTCACAATCGGTGCTCTATCTACACACTCAGGAAAACTTGCTCTGATACCACTTGATGGAGACATAACCCAAGTACAAAATGGGCACAACAAGAAAGGAAACACTTTATTAATAATGAAAATATGCCAATACATTCACTACAAAGAAAATAGACTCCAAAACATGCCCTATGGGCTTACAATATATAAATCTGGAGATAATTTTTTTTTCAGTACCTTCTCTCGAACTCCACTCTGAACTGCCTTTTACAATGTCAGAAATGTTCTTAAATAGACCCCAAAGGGTTAAGGATTAGGAATACATTTTAAAAAGTGCTAGTTGGCATCCACTGCCAAAATGGAAGGCTCTAGAAGTTGGTGCAAAATTAGAAGAATCCAGAAATGGTAGCCAAACTTTCAAGAGACAACTTTTGAACCGTAGCTTCGATTGACAAATCGTTTAGATTTTTGGAAAGTTCTTGGAGTGCTCTATAGCCTTATGAACTAGCTTCACTTGTCTCCCATTTAGGCCTGTACGAGGTCATTTAGTGCCTCAAACTTGACTTTGAAGCATTCTTAGGAGGTCTCCAAAAGTTAAAAAATTGTGATAACTTTCAAACTGTGCAGCCTTTTGACTTGATTTTTTTTTAGAATGTTCTAAATTACAATTTTAATCATTCCTTAAATTTACACCTTTTAACTCACCATAATTATGGCTCAATTACATAGTCCTATTTTTTTGACATTTACATGTATCCCGAAGTGCTTAAAAATTCTAACCCAAAACACTAATAGTGGAACTGTGAGAGTTGGAACCTTTATTTGACCTAAATGGGTATCCAAAAATGAAAACACATGAAATAGAGACTATGTCTAGGTAATTTTTTTTGAGTGACACAAGATCACCGTTATACCTCTAGATGCTCCTGCATCAATTAGCCTCATAAGAAAAACTCCAAAATGAAGGCTTTAATATGAAAAAAATTATTTTGACTTTTTTTGTCAATTTTTCTATACGTAAATAAGCTTATAATGGACTTAATCTTATGAAACCACCAAAAGTCAAAATTTGATTTATACTCTTTTAAAGTTAAAAAAAAAAACATTGCAGACGATAGAATGTAGGCAGAGACGACATACAATAGAGATGAAAAACTCAGAGATGATAGAATAAAAAGAAGAGTGACATACTTGATACTTATACTTGCAGATCACAGACAACAGAGTAGAGATCGAAGATGCCAAAACATGTAGACGACAAAACTCGAAGATGACAAAACTTGCAGATGATAAAACTAAGAGCCGCTAGAAAATTGTAGATAGAAAAATAGAAGGTCACCAGAAAAGTGCAGATGATAAAATAGAAGGTTTCCGAAAAAGTGTAGACGATGGTCTACAGCGGAGATGACAATTTATAAAAAAATATTAATTTTTGGCCGCCCATAAAGCAGACGAAAAAATAGGTAAAATAATGCAAATGATAGTTTAGTGGGCACAGATGACGAAATATCAGAGACAATAAAACCAACAAAAAAATAAAATTTAAAATATATTTTTTTGGTAATGGCAGAGATGCTAATATGCATAGATGCTATTCTGCACAAACAACCTAACACAGATGATACTGTGTTCGACGTAGACAATAATGCAAGATTTTTTGTGACGGACTACAAATTTTTGACAAATTTTTGAGATGAAAACAAGGACACAGATCCCACTAGGCCTGCCAAAATGTATGCTAAATAAAGTGACCTATTAGGAGTATGAGTCAACAAACAAACACTAGTTTAAATCACATATGCATCAAGTACTTATCAAGATAAAAAAACTAACCAATGGTTGATTGAGGTTTGCAACTCATAGCAACCAACAAACCAAATCCTCAAGCAACCTCAAACAACTCAACAAAGGCACCTATAATAGGCCTTTTTGGTGTGTTAAGATTGGAGGTATGTTTGGTGTGCCCTCCCAAACACAACTATATGATTGAATCTCTTGAATGGTGAATGTGCAAATGTGAGTGATGAAACCATGAACCTATGCTATATGAAATGAAGAACACTTCAAACAATGGCTATGGAAGAAGCCATGTTTGAAGGCATTCAATGATGGAGATGTGAAATGCAACAAAATAAATAAATTATTATGCAAGCTACACTAACATGCAAGTGAAATGGAGATGCAAATGCATAAGAAAACTAGACTAATAATGCAAATAAAATCTAAAAATTAGTTAACAAGAGTTAGTATGCAATCTAGAAATCACTATGAAAGCTCTACTATGAAAACCCAAAACTCAAACTAACATGATAACAATGCAATTATAGGAGATGAAAATACTTGAGACAAGGGCTCTATTTATAGGCTTGAGGGAGACCCTGGATGAGGTGGCATCTATGTGGCATCACATAGTGCCACAAGGCGACACATAAGCAAGCCATGCAAGTGGTCAACATTCAAATTTTTCTCACACGTGTGAGAAAACTTGGAGGGAAGAGTGGGGGACAAAGCTTGCAAGAGGGAGGGATCTCACACGTGTGAGAACACACTTAGGATTAAGAAGGGTTTAGCAAGATGATTAAGGGTAATTAAGTGGGATTAAATGGTGGATAAGCTTAGAAGGATGAAAGTGATGGTTGTAGGCTAGGTTTTAGGCTAGTTTTAAGATTAAATTAAACAAGATTTAATTTAATCATAGGTTTAGAGGAATTAATTAGATGGAGGGATTTAAATAAATATAATTTATTTAAAAGGGGATTTATGAAGAATCATGCATTAAATAAATTTAATACATTAGGAGGGAGGTAATTTAAATTAAATTGAAATACACTAGGCAAGTGAACCTATTTAATTAAGAAAATTTAATTAAATAAGTAAAAGAATATGATGAATATAATTAATTAGTAAATAATTAACTATAATGTCAAAGAAAATATTAAATAAATTAATATAGTGTTTAGGATAATTTTAAGTGTCTACAATATCTAGCATCATTCTCTTATCTTCAATGGCATACACAATTAGACTCGAGGATAGGTTCTTTAACACTTTGATGCCTAGAAATTTAGAATTATAATTATTCTTGAAGAAAAATGATGTAAAACAATTTTTTGAATCAACATCCAGACAACCTATAGTTGAACCTCATATGTCCATCTAGATTAAAGGAAATAGGAAAGTCATTCAGATCATATTGGATGGAGTGGAAAATGATATTGTACCCATGCTAACAAAACATCAAACAACATTTTGTATGATGAATACACTACTAAATGCATATGAGGTTAATAATGCAACTAGAGTTCTCGCACTAAAAAGACAACTAAATCACATTCAAATAAAGAAGGGAGAATCAATGAATTCTTACTTCCTAAGGGTTGCTAGCCTAAGAGATGAATTTTCAAGTATAGGAACCATCATTAGTGACACAAAACTAACACTAATGGCTATAGATGGATTACCAGATTCATGGAAAACTTTCACACAAGAAGTAAGTGCTAGAGATAAAATTTTTGACTTCAATAGAATTAAGGGAATTGTCTTCAAGAAGAGTCCAAAAAACTAAAGAAAGGATGGAAATTGAAAATAGAATATGAAGAACTTCATGTTCTTAATACAAACTCCTATAAGGGTAATAAGAAGTATTTCAAGAAGAAAAAGGGAAATCAAAATAATGATAAGACTAAGAAAGATCTATCCAAAATAAAGTGCTTTAGATGTGAAAAGTTTAGATACTATAGATATAATTATTCTGAGAATTCTAAACAACAATTGAACAATACAAATGTCACTAGGGAAGAAGATAACTATGATCCTAAGAATCATGTATTGTATTCGTCACTATCAAATGAAGTCTCAAATAAAGAATGGGTGATTGATAGTGGATCATTTAGACATATTTTAGGATACAAAGAAGCATTAGACTCTATATTAACAAAGGTTAATGGTGAAGTCACCATCGGTGATAATTCAGCACACTCCGTTAAAGGAATTGGAAATTACACCTTGAAACTAAAATTAGGAAATTCTCTTCTTCTCAAAGTACTCTTTGTACCAGGAATAAAATGAAATCTAATCTTAGTTACAACATTTGAAGATGATGGACATAATGTTGTATTCATGGATGATAAAGTAGCAACCTAGGAAAAGAACTCCTCAATTAAGAGAGAAAAATTGATTGGTAAGAGAAAAGGTTATTTGTATGAATTAAATTTAGAACCTAGTCAACCTATTCAAACTTTAATTCATTAAGCTATAGACATAGAAGGTTAGGACATCTAAATTTTAGAACCTTATAAACTATGGAGAAGATGGTTACTGGTTTACCTAAACTAAATAAAGACCACTCAAGCATATGTAAAGGGTGCACTCTAGGTAAGAACACCACAAGTTCATTTCATGTTAGCACCTAAAAAGAAAACAATATTTTGGAATTAAATTCATTCAGATTTATGTGGACCTATTTCTATTCCTTCTCTTGGAGGATTCTAGTACTATATTTTGTTCATATGTTTTCTCTAAGAAAACATGGATTTAATTCTTAAAGTGCAAAGAATTAGAAGAAATCCTAAAGAGATTTAAAGAATTCAAAACATTAATTGAAAACTTATCAAGACATAAACTTAAAACTCTTAGAAATAATAATGGATGTGAATACACCTCTAATTTGTTTAAAATATTTTGTAAATAAATAGGAATTAAGAGGAAGTATACCATTCCTTATAATCCAGAACAAAATGGAGTAGTAGAAAGAAAGAATAGAATAATTAGGGAAGCTGCTAGAGCTATGATATTTGATCATAATCTAGAATATCTTCTTTGGGCAGAAGCTTCTTGTACTTCTGTCTATATTCAAAACAAAAACTCTCACTCCTAACTTAGAGATAAAACTCCTAAAGAAGTATTGACTAAGGTTAAAACCAATATAAGTCATCTTAGGATTTTTGGGTGCCTTGTATATATCCACATTCCAAAAGAAAAAAGAACTAAGTTAGAACCTTTTGGGAGGAAAGATATTTTTGTAGGGTATAGTAAAACATGTAAAGCATATAAGATTTTTATACATGGATAGAAAAATATTGAAATTAGTAGGGATATAATTTTTGAAGAAGATCTAGCATTCAAAAGAGCCCTAAGTTCTGACAAACCCTCTTCTTTGCCTAGTTCTAAAAGAAATACTAAGTCTAAGTCTCAAAGAGAGAACATGGAAGAAATTGAAGATAAAATTCAAAACCTAAATCTTGGAGAAACTCAAAATTCAAAGAAAAGACCACTTTGGGCCATTAAAATAGTCAAGGAAGCACAAGACTTTCCTACACCTTCTGGAACAATCAAAGAAAGTAAAAGACCCAAAAGATTTCTTAGTTATACAACAAACATGAATGATTTATCTAAATTAGAACCAAATAATACTTCAGATGCTATTAAACATACATCTTGGAAAGAAGCTATCAAATAAGAATACCAATTTATTATGAAGAATGATGTTTGGGAAATTGTTCCTAGACCTAGATGAAAATTTGTTGTGTGTTCAAAGTGGATATATAAAATAAAGTATGCTACTAACGGTAGTATTGAAAAATATAAATCCATATTTGTAGCTAGAGGATTCTCTCAGAAAGAAGAGATTGATTATGAAGAAATTTTTTCTACTGTTGCCAGATACACCTCAGTAAGAGTAGTCCTAGCCATTACTGTATCAAAGAGATGGAAAGTACATTAGATGGATGTAAAAACAACATTCCTAAATAAAAATATTATAGAAGAAGTATATTTGGAGCAGCATGAAGTATTTGAAACTCACGATCCTAATATTTTTGTTTGCAGTGTCAAGAAAGCTCTCTATGGGTTTAAGAAGGCTCTACAGGCTTGGTATGAAAGAATTGAAAAGTATCTCAGCAGCTCAGGATTCTCCAAAAATGAAGCTGATCCAAATTTATATTATGAAAGAGATAAAGTTGATATGGTAATTCTGACACTGCATGTTGACAATTTACTAATAATAGGTGATGATCAAATCATAGATCAATGTAAGAAAGATCTAATTAGAGAATTTGAAATGAAGACTTGGGACTCCTTCATTACTCCCTAGGACTGGAAGTACAATAGAATTCTGACAACATTATACTTAATCAAGGGAAGTATACATCAAATATTTTGAAGAGATTTGGAATGTGGAATTGCAAGGCTATGTCTTCTCTTATGGAGACTAATCTACATAAACTTAAAGAAGAAGCAAAAAAATCACTTTCGATGGATTCAACTCTCTATAGATAGATGATTGGGCTTAAATATGAGAAAATTGACTTAGATTTACATGGATTCATTGACTCAGATTGGGGTGGAAGTGTTAAAGACAAAAAAAGTACTTTAGGATATTGTTTCAGTTTAGGATCAGCAATGATATCTTGGATATGTAGAAAATGGTCTTTAGTAGCACAAAACTCCACAAAATCCAAATACATTGAAGCAATGATGGTCTCTCGAGAAGTAGTTTGGATGAGGAAGTTACTTGTAGGATTATTTGGTCAAGCCATGAATCCTACAATTATTCATTGTGATAATCAGAGTACCATCAAGCTTTCAGTGAATCTAATTTTTCATGACAGGTCCAAGCATATTGAAATTCCTTACAATTATGTAAGAGATATGGTAGATAGGAATACTATAAAATTAGAATATATTTGCACTATAGATCAGATAGTAGAAATTCTCACCAAACCTCTCTCTAGAGTGAAGATAGATCACTTCAAGAAAAGATTTGGTATGGTTGAAATGTAATTCATTTATATTCTTTAAATTTTTAATAAAATAATTCTATTTGTCAATCTATTGACTGTTATGGGATCCACCATCTGTATTCATTATTTAAGAGGTGACAATCTCTAAGGTAATAAATACTCGTATTAAATACATTATGAGAGATGACGATCCCTCAGATAATGTATTTAATAGTATAGAACTACTGTTAGATCTAGGTGAGTTCAAGACCATTTGTGATATAAACATTTCCATGTCTATGAATCACAACTTGGATAAAGGAAGAATTTATTCTTTAGACTTTATCCTGAGTTATGGTAGATCTTAACTCAAGATCAAGTTGTGATATAAGATTGCCAATTCCTATGACGCACAACTTGGATAGATGAAGAACTTAATTATTCTTTAGATTTTATCCTATGCATTGCTTTACATGCAATACTAACATCATAAAGTGATAAGTCATAATGTAATATGACTTAGTATCATATGCTACATGATACCATTCTTCTCTAAAGATTCCAATAGATATATAGTATCAATATATGCTTATTTATTATAGTTGATAATACGAGATATGTTATCTCTCAGTATGATTATTAAGTTAAGAGGGAGTGTTAAATATTAACATAGATAATCCTACTAGATTGAGAAGTGTAGTGATGCAGTGCAAGGTAGGAGAATCCCCAAAGGAGATGTCCTAGCCCCCAGCTATATAACCACATAGTGAAAACACAACAACAAGAAGCAATTACAAAATATCTGATACCAAATCACAATAATTAAAATATAATTGATTACATGCAATGTGACGGGCTATAAGGCCTTCCTGGTTATGGCCAGATACAAAGAAAGTAATAGTTCTACAAGATCCCTCAAGATCCAAACCCAAACCCTAGCTAGTCCAAATCCACACTCTAGTAGAAACCTCCAAGGAAGATCTCAACTTGAGCTTGCAAACCCACCAAGCATTCACCTTGTTTTCCAAGCCCCAACTACTAGCCCTTTTCAAAATTCACTCTCCCAAGCTCCTCCTTTTCTCCACAATGGATGAATCATGCCTAAAGACTCCGCCCCCAACCCCTACTTATACCAATATAAGACACAAGTCAACCTAGAACACAAATTAAATACAAATACATAAATTAAATGCCACAAGTCAACCAACAACAATTAAATTCTCAAAATTGATGTCTTAGTAAAATCATGATATCTCCTAGCTCTAAATGAATTAGAACTCATGTTTCAAACCATAGGTAGAAACATAGGCCCTATTCAATATGTGAAATTTTTATCCTTTAAGTCATTGTGAAAAATTAGTTATACAGACTAGAACAGACACTAAGTTCCCACACCATGCCGAGCAACCAAAGACCATGCCAAGCTCCATAGACCATGTCGAGTTCCAAAGACCATGCCGAGCAACCAAAGACCATGCCAAGATCCCAAACCATGCCAAGTTCCCTAGACCATGCTAAGTTCCATAGATGATGTCGAGCTCCCAAGAACATGCCAAGTTCCCAAGACCATGCGAAGCTCCCAGTGTATGCTAAGCACCAGTATTCACCAAGCTCCATAACCATTAACCAAAATGCTTCTCAAATATGTAGGATTGCAAGCGAACCCAAGATACTCCTACATTAGACACCCCAAGTTTGAAAAGATGTTCTAGTAACTAGAAGAACATCTTTCGAGATTCAGCACATAAACCCCAAACTAGTTCTTCACATACATATCCTCTGAGTCTACAACTTGTACACTCTTTCCCTTGTTTTTCTTCTTCACATCCACCATAGGTGTTCCATAGGTCTGATTTCCATGCTAATCTCCAACTTTATCAGAATTTGCTAACTCAACTCGGCTACCAATACTCAGGTTCCTCCTACCAAGCTCTTCATTCTGCAAAGGAATCAACGAAAACTTCCTACCACCTTTCTCATCTGTAAACACATTCCTAACACAATCATGCATAGCCCTACAATCATACTACCAAGGTCTACCAAGCAACACATGAAAACTATTCATATCCACAATATCACACAAAACTTGATCCTTATACCGCCCAATCTAGAAATCAACAAGGCATTGCTCCTTCATTTCCAAAGCATGCTCACCTTGCAACCAGCCAATCCTATAAGGATAAGGATGTCTCATTCTCTTCAAACCAAGTTTCTAAACCATCTCTTCAGCAACAAGGTTATCAGTACTACCACCATCCACAATCACTTTGCAAACTTTACCACTAGACGTACAATGAGTTTTGAACAAACTAATCCTCTAACAAGAATCCAATGTCCTCTCACCAACCAATACTCATCGAGCCAACAAACTCTCTCCTTGCTCAGGCTAACTCTCCTAAAATTCAACTTCATTCACAATAGTAGCTGTCCTACCAATTGGACATTCAAAATATCCATGCCCCTCTTGACCACACTTGAAATAATTACCTCTGAACCCACCTCCACCTGTCCTTCTCCTTAGTTCCACAGGTTTTGGTTCACCTTCTTCTTTTGGTTTAGCTTGTGCTAAACTATCCTGCTTCTCCTTCCCTCAAGAACTACCTTGATTCTTCCTCTTCTCTCAAAGCATACTAATAAGCATCCTCAACTAAAGAAATATTTAGCATACCAACCTCATCCTGAATATTGAATCTCAAACCATTAATATATTGTGCTACCTTCTCTTTTGACAATTCTCAATGCCTAGATCGAATAGTCAACTTGAAGAATTTTTCTGTATAATCTTTCATAGTCATATCCTTCTACTTCAGATTTTGCAACCTCTTAACCAACTCAAGTTCATAATTAGCAAGAATGAACTTAGCTTTCAACTTAGTCACCATCAATTTTCATCTAGTGATCTTCATTTCACTTTCCTCTTCTCTATCTCTTTGTAGTTCTTTCCACCAAAGAGCAGCATGTCCCTTCAGCTTAATCTATGCCAACCTTACTCTAAGTGGATCCTCAATATCCTCAAGCTTAAAGTAGTTTTCCAATTCACCAATCCAATCAATCAAGTCTTCAAGATTAAAAGTGCCTAAAAAATTAGAAATCTCCATCTTATGCTTTAGCTTCAACTGAGATCTAGGTCAAGCAAACTAAATAGTCCTAATTCCAATAGGTCTCTCCACATGATCGGATCTATCCTCACCACTAGATCTAGAAACTTCAAAGTCTTCAACAACTTCCTCATAACTACCTTTATTACCCACATGCCTAGGTACACCACCTAAAGCACTCACAATTTTAGCAATCATGTCACTCTTCATTGATGTTATCTCTGCTCTAACATTCTCAAACTCAGATCTGATGTCTGCTTTAACCTTCTCTAAAATCCATTCTTCTATAGCATCAGTAAGATCAAAAATTTCCCTAGGGTCCAATATTTTTGGAAGAATCTTCCAAAATTTTAGCAAACCCTAAGCAACAAATCCACGAACATAATCTACCTCTTCAACCCAAGTCCTCGTGCAAACTGCCTCAACTTCGGCGATCTGTCCACACACTCAGGAACAACCTTCACTCTGATACCACCTAACAAAGTGCAAGGTAGGAGAATCCCTAAAGGAGATGTCCTAGCCCCTAGCTATATAACCACATAGTGGAAACACAACAATAAGAAGCAATTACACAAGATCTGATACCAAATCACAATAATTAAAATATAACTAATTACATGCAATGTATAGGGCTGTAAGGCCTTCCCGGTTATGGTCAAATGCAAAGCAAGTAATAGTTCTACAAGATCCCTCAAGATCCAAACCCAAAGCCTAGCTAGTCCAAATCCATACTCTAGTAGAAACCTCCAAGGAAGATCTCAACTTGAGCTTGCAAGCCCACCAAGCATTCTCCTTGTTTTCCAAGCCCCAACTACTAGCCATTCTCAAAATTTTCTCTCCCAAGCTCCTCCTTTTCTCCACAATGGATGAATCATGCCTAAAGATTCTCCCCCAACCCCTACTTATACCAATATAAGCCAGAAGTCAGCCTAGAACAAAAATTAAATACAAATACATAAATTAAATGCCACAAATCGACCAACAATAATTAAATTCCCAAAATTGATGTCTTAGTAAAATCATGATATCTCCTAGCTCCAAATGAATTAGAAATTGTGCTTCAAACCATAGGTAGAAATCTAGTCCCTATTAAATCTCTAAATTTTTAATCCTTTAACTCATTCTGAAAAATTAGTTATATGGCCTAGAACAAACACTAAGTTCCCAGATCATGTTGAGCAACCAAAGACCATTGCGACTTCCAAAGACCATGCCAACCAACCAAAGACCATGTTGAGCTCCCAAGACCATGTCAAGCTCCTAGTGTATGTTGAGCACCAGTATTCACCAAGCTCCATAACCATTAACCAAAATCCCTCTCAAACATGCATAATTGTGAGTTAACCTTGCATTATCTAGACTACACCTTAAAGTCTTCTTCCATTATATCATATGTTAGCCTTTATATGCACTAGACTTGGAAATAAGATAGGTGGTGATCCTTAGAAGAAACTACATTTTTTACTAACCATAACAATTTTTTATGTTAGTTAGGCAATTAATTATTTCTTGAGGCATCGATATCTTAAGTAGTATTTGGGCTAACTTAGGGAAGGTCATGTTCCTTTAAGGGACATGCCCTTTGGTCTTGATATATATGGTAGGTATTATTGTAGTTTGAGGACACACAATAATAAGAAGTCTACTCCCTCAAGAAATAATACCTATACAAATATATTGCACATATAAATCAAGTTTAGATCTGAGTTAAAGGTGATAACTCTTCCTACCTTTAGAATCTTAAGAATATTATCTTTAGCAAGTTAAAGGATATTATAGAAGTCTAATTTTATTACAAAATTTTAGAAACTTTACAATGGGTTTGTATCATCAATGTTAATGGTAATATTGGTCTGATCTATCTACATTGTGCCACCATGCACTAACACTTCTGAGTTTCTGGGTGCTGTTGAAGATGTTACCTTAGACTCTATCATCATCTAACTTATAGTTGTTGTAGTCTCACTTATTATCTTATCTTTCTCACCCACCATAAATAGAAATGGTCTTACTTTATTTCTAAAGTAAGGTGCTAGATTGTTCAATAATCTCTTGACTTCTTCTTTGTCATCAGTCTTGCATATTGTTCTTAACATAGAATTCCAAAGTTCTATGTCCTCTTCTTGTACTGGTGCCTTCATTTCAATGAGTCTCTCATATACTTTCTAGTTTATTGTGCCCTCAATACCTTTTAGTTTTATATTATTTGCTATAATGTATCTCATAGTAGAGATATCAATCTAATCTTTCTCTAAATTATTATACAAATCATAAAATTTATTCATCTACACAAAGTTTCCTTCATTAGAAATAATTGAATTTATCTTCTCTATCTTTAGCTTCCAGGGTTGTCAAGCTTTTCCTACTAACTACTTAGAAGTTGTTACCTTCTCTGTCTGTTTGGATTCTTATTGTTGTTCCTCTTCTTCACTAGACTCAACAATTGTCAACAATTTCTTTTTCCTCTTTCTTGGTTCAATGGCTTATTGCTTGACCATTTTTTTGTCTTTATGGTCACAGCTTCCACTGATCTCTCTGATTTCCTCTTTGTCTCACTTGTCTGAACATTTTATACTGCATAAGGAATGATCTATTCCAAATATGTCTCTAAAATAGAAATTGACAGAGGTTACACATATGTTATACTTTTCTTCATGGTCTACATGACTTCCTTTGACTCAATCTTAGTCATACCAGCTTCTGTTAAGGCTTTCTTCTTTATTGTTTCTATCTTCTTGTAAGATGCTTTCTCCAAGGATGCCTGATGAGTTGACTGGGTAATCTCATCATAAGTTCCAAATCTATATTCTGCTTGGTCCTTCTCTAATTTCAAAAATAAATCAATATATCCAACTTCTATTTCATCACTTAATTCATAAGCTAAGGTATCAAGAAATTTTTTCCCAGTTCTACTACTTGAATATAAGTAAAATTTGTATCAACCATAACACAAATATCTTCTTTAAATATATCAACAATTGTAGGTGCAATTCTAAATCTTTGCCTCATTTTATTCTAAAATATTTTCATTATTAACTTTCCACTATCCAATATCTTATCTACTAGATGTCTTCTACATACATCTATGATTTTCTCCATTGTACACCTTTCACTGCTCATAATCTCTATAACTAAAAAATATGGAAATCTCTTAAGCACATGAAATAATATGTGATTGATCAGTGACTGAAATCTAAACACACTATTCTTAGTCTTTTTGATATTTTCTAGGTTCTCAAGAAGTTGCATTCTCATAATTTCACTAAGATTAACTTGTTCCTTTTCAACACATATCTTGTAGTCTACATAGATGAATCTGGCTAAGAATTCATCAACCTTTAAATTTCCACATATAGAGTAGGTAATGATTCTAGTCAGGAATCTTACATCATCTTGTTTAATTGTGTTGATCACATGGCCTTTCCATTATATATTGCCTTTGTGTAGCTCTCGACTTTCTTCTTAACCAATTTCTCACCAGTAGGTACACTGCCTTGTTTACAAAGACCGGTTACCTCATGAATAAGGTTGGCTGAAATATCAACTACACTATCTTGCATCCATAGTTTTTCATCATGTATTCTACTTAATATGATTTGTGTCCACTCATCTGTGTCCAATTCTTGGTAGAAATGATATTTGAACAGGTCTAGTTCCTTCAAGTGTTCAAATTTGGGTTTCAAAATCATAGTGTGATTAAAGACTAATTCCATATCTTTATTCATATAATCACTGTCAATGGATTCAAACTTACTGGTAAGATAACTTCCAATACCTTCCAAATAAACTAAATTGTTTGGAGTAATGGATAATGTTGATTTAGGCTTTCCTTCTATGGGTTTCACATAAACAACCTTCAATTTCAGTTTCTCCTCATTCTTAACATTGTGAACTGCTGACATATACATGATTATATCAAATATGAAATTCTATCAAATAATTTTTTTAGAAAATTGATAAAATACCTCTTTCCAAAAATAGGGTTTTCTTCAAAATTGCCTTGTCAAATCGCTTCTGAGTGCTCTATGCTTTTGATGTGATTGCAATGAAGTGAAAATCAAGTTTGTACTCCATTTATTCCATCAACTTGAACTTGCATTAATTGTGTACTTTTCAAACATGAAAAGATTTCAATTGAATTTTGAAATCAAATAACTACAGAAGATCTTCTATATGATCTTTAGATGCTACCCGAGGTTTACTAACTACATGAAATTCTTTGCAAAAACATAATTTTCATCTTTCACTACAAAATTAACTATCTCTAGAATAATAGTAAGTCTTAATTCCTTTGTAACTAGGTTAGGTAAGCTCCAAATTACAAATGAGATTAGGTACCATCTAAAATTATCTTGATACATCTTTTCCTAACGTCACTAGCCATAATTTGATCTTTGAATGAAGCTTGCAAATTCTAGTGTTGTGAACAAGCTTAATTCAACTTAATTGAATCAAACATAATTACTAACTTCGAGCTTCCTATTTCACCATCATCTAAATTATCTTTTGAGATGTCTAATTCTTTTGAAAATTCCTCATTGAGTTCTTCTCAAAGTTCACTGACTACATTTCTTTGTTCCTCATTGTCTTTCTTAGTTTCAGGGTTCCTCTCGTTGTTCCTTCTATCATTTTCAATGTTTCTTCCATCATTCCTTCTATTTCCAAAGTTTCTTCCATTATTCTTTCTATATTTGAAGTTTTTTTTCATTCTACAATACTTTGATGTATGTCTAAAGTTGTTGCAAACCAAAGATACTGGTGTGCTACTTCTAAGATTCGGCTGATCATTAGGTGCATGACAATTTTGAGCTATGTGTCCAAAGTTGTTACACTTATAACACATGATTTGTGTTCTTTCTTCATAAGGTCTTCCTTCTCTTGATATCCTTTCATTAGATCTTCTTCTATCTCTAGGGTTAGTATTTCTAGACATTCTATTATTCCTTCTATCATTATCATATTTAGGTTTCCTACAATCATTTGCTATATGACCTATAACATGACAATTATAACAATAAAAATCTATAACATGATTAAATGACTTATTTTTACAATCTCTTTTCATATGACCTATTTCATAAAAATACTTACCTCTAAATTCATACTTGGTTTCCTTAGGAGATTCAACTTGCTTTGGTTCATCCAAAATCTCAACTTCCTTATCTTGTCCAACTTGAGGAGCTTTATTCTAGCAGAGAAAAGCTTGATGATTCAATGTCAATATTGAGACCTACTCTACTCAAAATATAAGTTGGACGATGATAAGATAGGAAGATCAAAGTTAGTTATCAAGTTTGATTCAATTACGTTGAATTAAGCTTGTTCACAACAGTAGAATTTGAAAACTTTATTCAGAGATCAAATTATGGGTAGCAAAGTTGGGAAAAGATGTATCAAGATAAGTTTAGATGGTAACTAAGCTCACTTTTAATTTGGAACTTATTTAAACTAGTTACAAAGGAATTAAGAGTTACTATTATTATAGAGAAAGTTAATTCTGTAGGAAAAGATGAAAACTATGTTTTTACAAAGAATTTTGTGAAGAAAAGTTTTGTGGAACATTGTCATGATGGGAGGAAGTTATAGTAAACCTCGGGTAGTATGTAAAGATTAGATAGAAGATCTTGAGTAGTTATCTTGATTTCAAAATGTGATTGACAACTTTTTGTGTTTGTAAAGAACACAATTAATGCAAGTCCAAGTTGATGGAATAAATGGAATACAAACTTTATTTTCACTTCATTGCGATCACATTATAAGCATAGAGAACTTAGAAGTGACTCGATTAATTGATTTCAAAGAAAACCCTATTTTTGAAAGAGATGTTTTATCATTTTCCCATAGAATTTATTTGGTAAATTTTATATTTGATAGAATCATGGATATGTCAGTAGTTCACAATGTTGAGAATGAGGAGAGATTGAAATTGGAGGTTGTTTCCATGAAGCCCATATAAGGAAACCCTAACTCAACATTATCCATTACTCCATACAATGTAGAATATTTGAAAGACATAGGAATTTATCTCACCAGTAAGTTTGAATCTATTGGGAGTGAGTATATAAACAAGGATTATCATGAGATTAACCAGTTAGCTCATCAAGCATCCTTGGAGAAGGCATCTCACAAGAAGATTAAAACAATAATGAAGAAATCTTTAACAGAGGTAGTATGAATGAGAGTGAGTCACAGATAGTCGGGAAAACTATGAAACAAGATATATTGAATGTGCAACCTTTATTAGTGTCTATTGAAAAAACATCTTCAAAATAGAGCATTTCTTATGTAGTAGTGGCTGATATTTAGATAGGTGAGCCAAAGATAAAATTAGAGAGATTAGTTGAAGTTGTGACCACAAAGACGAAAAGGGTCAAGCAACAAGCCACCAGACTAGGAAAGGGACAAAAGACATTGCTGACAATTGTTGAGTCTAGTGAAGAAGAAGAAGAAGAAGAAGAACCCAAACATGTAGAGAAGGTAACCACTTCTAAGCACTCAATAGGTAAAGATCGACAACCCTAGAAGTCAAAGATAGAAAAGATAAATTCAATTATTGCTAATGAAGGAAACTTTATTTAGATGAAATTTTTTTATGATCTGTATAATAACTTTGAAAAAGATCAGATTGATATCTCTACTATGAGATACATAACAACCAATAATATGAAACTTAAGGATATTGAAGTCATGGTAAACCAAGTCTATGATAGACTCATTGAATAGAAGGCATCAACTTGAGAAGAGGACATGGAACATCAGAAATCTATGTTGAGAACAATATGCAAGACTAATAATGAAGAAGAAGTCAAGACATTGTTGAAAAATCTAGCAACTTATTGGAGAAACAAGGTAAGACTATTTCTATTTATGGTGGGTGAGAAATATAAGATTAGAAGTGAGACTGTAGCAGCTATAGTTAGATGATGACAAGTCCAAGGCAACATCTTCACCAGTAGCCAGGACCTCGGAAGTGTCAGTGAGTGGTGACACAATGCAGATAGATAAAACCAATGTTACCATTAGCATTGATGATACAAAACTGTTTGAGAGTTTTGAATAGAATGAACCTCACACTAAGGATATTGAAGAAAAAATTGAGACAAATTAAAGAGGAGAAAATGCTACTATAAGAAGAGAAGAAGAAAATAGAAGAGGTTGAGAAAAAATTGCTTGAGGATAAGATGAAAAGAAAAGTAGAGGAAGAAAAGAAAATATTAGTTGAAGAATAAATGAAAAAGAAAATAGCGGAAGATCAGAAGAAGAGATTAGAAAAGGAAGAAAAGAGAGAAAAAGAAAGAAAGGAAAGAGAAGACAAAGAGGAAGAAGAAAGAAAAGACAAAGAGGTAGATGAAAAGAAGCAAAGGGAAGATGATAATAAACCTTCTAGTTCATCTACTCTGCTTTCACTTACTAGCCTGACAATTGATGATGATGATCAAACTGACTTGATCTCATCTTTGTCAAAGCTTATACAGAAGAAAAAGATACTAAAGAGCCTACAAAGAACCTTAATGGAGGTTATTGATAGACTACATAGTACTCTGCTAGTGCAGTACACAAAAGTAGATCCTAAATAGAGGGCACACACAATGCTAAAATATTTTGATGAAGAATTAACAATTTTTTTGAATATTGTAGAACAAAGACAGAAATCTCACATGATGCTAACTTGTTTAGCTTTATTTGTTAGAATATTAAGAACAATTTGATAAGTCTTAATACTTGTATCAAGGAACTCCAGAAGTATCAATGAGATGGTAAGATATATTACATCAAGTGTACCCTATCTCACAAGTTGACTAAGGACATTGATTGTCAAATTGGAGGAAAGATGAGTGAGCTAGAGGCTCTATCCATCCAAATACAACATCCTTCTAGTAAAATTGATGATTTTGAAGGACAAGTGGCCAATATTCACAGTAATATTAGGACATTGGAACTTTAGAAGGAACAAATTTTGAAGAGAGTATAAGATTTCAGAGAGTCTATTGCTCTAAAAATATATATTGTTGAGAAATAGTTGGAGGAATGTCAAGGCCAAGCACACTTATTCTAACTTTTTATACCTTGACCTCAATGTAGTTGAGATTGCATCATATGCCTTATGTGCAATTCTAACCTCTGCTAAATCCACCAAAAATACATGGAAAAAAGGTATGAGAAATCTTAAGGTAAGTTTTGATAATTGCATGAAGATACTATCAATTTAAGTTAGATGTTTATAGAGATTTTGACAACAGATGGATACTTTTCAGATAGTCTTTGATACTTTAACCTTTGTCATTGATGTCAAAGGGGGATAGGTACATAAGAAAATTGTAAATTAGGTAAAGAGGAGATAATAATATTTTAAAGTATGAAATCATATTGTAAGGGGGAGCATATGTAAGATGGAAAAGTTGTAATAGATGTTAATGTGTTATTTATTTCCAATTTTTGATACTTAGCCAATTTTCCCTATTTTGTTTCCATCAATGCCAAAGGGAGAGATTGTTGAAAATTGGCTAATGAAGATATATAATTTTAGTCATTTATGAAAACACATGATGTACATGCTTACAAAAAACCTTAGAAATAAAGATACTTAGCTTTTGTTACTCAAAAATTGTTTAAGTATGAATTTAGTATACACCAATGTATTATTTTGTATGTAACTTGTTACTAATGTCATATTATCACTAGCAAAGTTGGATGGGGATAGTATACATGTTGATGATGACATGTATAATCTTGAAAGCTAGTATAGACTATATAGGAAATAGAAATTCATGTTTCACTAGTAAAATAAGATAGCAAAATTAAAGGAAAGGAATTATTTTGTTTACAAAATAATTACTTGACCAATTAGAGCCAACATCCTAGATGTTTACTCTAAGTTGGAAAAGTGTATTATGGTCTTATCTAACCTAGCATCAATTTTTATAAAGGCATGGTATTTATGCAAAAGAAATCTTATAAATTCAAATGTGAAGTGCAAGTGTAGTACTTGTGTTGAACGATTGTATGTGAACTTTTGTGAAACCAATTATATGTGAAGTTTTGTAAAGCTATTTTTGTGATATGAGATAGAGCTAAAGATAAAAGATTAGTAAAGAAAGAAGACATAGTACCTATGTTAGATTAGGTGAAAAACTAATCTCCCAAGAACACCTGCATGCATAAACCTGTCACATGGATGAAGCAAAGAACAGAGGCAAGGAAAAATCATGGAGGCCAAAAAGCCATATCCATCTTATGGACATGCAAAGAGAAATATCTCATATAATCCAATAAGTGAATGATAAAATACAAAGAGGTGAATCCTTATAAAGGAATCACGAAACCCGAAAAGGGAAACTAAATCCTAAAAAAGCTAGGGTTGCACAATATAATTAATAGAATATTAATTATATGCACCTACAAGATAGCTTAAGAAAACTAGATAATAGGAAACTTAATTAATTAAATCAAAGTGATTTAATTAATAAGTTAGAACAAATAATTACTCTAACAACCTACATTACAAAATTTTGATTACTTGTTTGGGGAGTGATCTCTTCTTGTAATTGGAAGTGCATGTTTTGGCAGAGGGCTCATCTTGTATCTACTATAGCACAACTCCTAAAAAGGTTGGAATCTCCTAATAGGGACTCTCTATATTAAATTTTCTCATTGAATCCTAATATGGTCCATCCTCTAAAAAGGAACTTATATATTAGTATGTTATCTAGTGGGTATCATCCCCACTAGGGTTTTCCCTTGGCCAGGGTTTCCCTAGTTAACAAAACATGGTGTTATGAGTCATCTCTGTGCATGGCTACTATTACTATTCAACATTACTTTATTTAATTTGTTATGTATGGTTTAAAGTAACAAATAATATCTAGTTAGTGACTAAAGTTTTTAGATTACTGATTCACCCCCCAATAATTCTTATTTCTAACATGGTCCATCACCATATGTCCATTCGGTGTCAAGAAGAAGCAGGATATCATGAATTTTGAGTCAGAATGGGATTAGTATCCCTTGGACAATTATAACTCCCCTTGTCCATGTTTTGACAATATTGGTAGAGTTCTATACATAGTAGGAAAATAATTTAAACATGAGGGTTCCATAGAGGATAATTGGATGAATGCAGTAAATGACTACAATATCTAGATAAGGGATTATTGTAGGATGACTCTTTATTTGGCAGGTAATGCCTTGAAAATAAAGATCCCATTGAAGGTTGTTCAACAAGACATTGTAGAGGTCTTACATGCCTTGTATAATCAAGATAAGTTATACAATCGACTGATCATGAATGCATAAATTGATAGAGAAGAAAATGTGAATATTAATCATAGAGCGAGGCATATCATCCAATTGACCCAGGAATAAATTAAGAAGCCATTCAAATTGGACTGAGTTCCTCAAATAGTAGTTTTACAGGCCACAACCCATCCAATAAAGGGAAGAGGGGAAACAGTTTTAGTACCAACATTCATAGCCCAATCTCCAATTAGGCCAAAAATGGTATGTCAGGATGATAGGGAAGTTGGATACTTCAAAGAATAGAAATGCAAGAATAAAAGGAAAAGATTTTCTCCACAACAAGCTAAGCCTGAAGTTAAAGGGACTTAAGCCCAAGAAGCCACCCAAGCTCAAGATATTCCACAAGTGCAACCATTGGAATAGGGAAAGGGACCTAAAGAGGAAGCACAATATGTGTCCCCACAGGTTCAAGAGGAAGAAGCTTCTCCATCAGCTCCTAAGAGAAAAAGGTCTAAAACTCCAATCAAAAGGACTAGAAGGCATAAAGTACAAAGAAAGGTTATTCCTATTCCTTTAGTCCCAGAAACCATTCCCAAAGGATGAAGAAGATGAAGAGGATAACCTTCCCTTGAGTTAGAGGACTCATCTAGCTAAGGCTATCGAGACAAATAGAAGAAGGAGCTCCACCGTAATGCCACCATCTATTCCTACACACCCTATTCATGTTACAACCTTTGAGGATGAACTAAAACAATGGATTGATGAACAAGAGGACCAAGTGACTGATGTCTTTAAAATGTCATATTTTGACTTCATGCCTGTAGGCATTGGACTCATAGGTGAAAATATAAGGGATACACCAATGAATCAACCTTTGGTAGAAGATTGGAGTCAATTTCCACCTTCTTGACAAGGACCTCTAGGTGCCCTACCATCACAAAGTCAAGATTTATCTTTCTTAGATAAAGGTTCAACCACTCCTATCCCTCCTATTAATGAAGATCAAGTACAAGCTATGTAGGAAGAGGAGCCACAACAAAGACCTACTGGTGAAGTATTAGAAGAGGGGAAAATATATAAAGAACCTCAACAAATTTTCAAGATACAGTAGTAAGGACTATGGACTCAATAGAAATAGGGATGTTTGATGTAGATCCCTTACAAAAAGAAAGGACTCTAGAGAGGAGTGATAAGGGAAAGGGTCTAGTAGAACAATCCCCCTCTTCATCTAAGTATATGTCTTTGATAGAAACTACTCCATGATGGTTGAATAAAGAGGTGTTGGTTAGGCATAAAAGGTAATTGTATTGTAGTGAGGATGAGGGAACAAAAGAATTAGTTGAAGCCCTTAAGAAACCTAAGTTAGCTAAGGGTGATGCATGTACATTGGCCATTATTATGAAGAACCAAAATCAAGACATGTTCAATCATATTGCCATCCCTCCTCTACATGTAAATACTAAAGATCTAACTCCAAAAGATTATCGAATTCAAGAGGTCTTGCTAGGAAATCTTATGGTGGATACTGCTAAGTTGATGGTCACTACAAGAATTAAAGAACTTTTTAAGCATCTAGAAAAAGATGAATCTGACTTACTGAGGCTCTAAAAATAGAATGAGCTTATAAGAGGCTATTTGCATGAAGCAATTTTTACTTTGGACCCTAATAATCCTTAGGTGAATCTAGGTGCAACACTTGACAAGAACAAGAAGATAGGTGTATAATTAGATCCATTTTTGAAGGCATGTCAGCTATGTCAAGATATTTTTGAGGGAAAAGGCATGTAGATAATACAAGGAAACCTTAAATTTTTGCACCATATGCAAAATAATGTAGACATGTTGGCTGCTATACTGAACCAAGATTTTGGATTGATGGATGAGGTGCATATCTGGGGTAAGGACCTTCAAGAATTATAGTCAATAAAGGGACAGAGGTATCATATGCTCATGACTGTATATATAAGGGATGAATTAGATAAGATAGATGATTGGATTGAGAAGATTTTTCTTAGTAATAAAGTAATGGAGACATTACATGTGGGTATTCATAAGCTCAAGGATTAAATCCAAGAATAGATTTTGGAAGCTGGGAAGTGTTACAACGATGCTTTCCTTGACATTTTTGAAGATGAGTCAAGGGATAAAATACTATGTGTGAAAATAGTTGTTGAAATTTTTTGGAAGACCTTTGAAGAAGCTTTGACTGATGAAGACATTAGACAAGCATTAAAGACAGAGGAGGCATTGCTAGAATTAGATGTAAAGTTGGAAGACTTTGTGGAGACTCACATAGAAGTGGGCATCTACAGGAAGATAGTAAAGGGTACGTATGATGGTTTGGATTTTTTGGATGCAACCCAAGTGATGGAGATCATAGAGAAATTCAAGGGCAAACATCTAGACATAGCTCTGGTATAAAGGGTAAGAAAACCCACAAGCTAGAATTTTGGTTTTGACACTTGGAAAATTTTGGATTTTTTGGAACTATCACTAAGGTGCACCTCTCGAAACTTATGCAAGGTGCACAAGGTGCACCTCTCCAAATGTGAACTTCTCCAAGGGTGTGTTATAATTTTTTGAAGAAGTTAAAGGTGCACTAACAGTTCCAAATTTAGAGCTTTCCATGCACTAGAAATGCATTCTAATGGCAATTTAACTCCTACAAATGTCCAAAGAATGTTGCACTTATATTTTTGGCATCTCCAAAGACTCTTACATCATCTAAAAATGCTTCTTTCTTTGTTTTAAGACATGTAAAGGATCATGCACCCATTAAATGATATAAACAAGGGTGGAGGCCTACTTAGCACCTCTTTGAGAGTCAGTTTGTCTATATTTAGATTAGTTTTATTGGTTTTAAGCATATATTTGCATGAAGAAATCTCTCACTCTCAATACATTTGGAGGAGATGATTTCCTATAAATTGAGGAATTAAATATCCATTCTAGGCCATTATTTTGATGCAATAATATGCTATTTGTGCTCTCATTCTGAGTGTAGTGATTCTTTCTAGAATGTGTTATATTTTGTGGATGTATATTCATGGAGTGTAATGGAGCCAATGGTTTTGTTGTGATATTTTGATTTAGCAATATTTTAATTCTGGTTTTTGTCATGTGATTACAAATTCTATTGATGTACTTAGTTGGAGAAGAGATCACCTACTATTCATACATATATTTTTGTCTTGCATGAGCACACTTTTTGTGGCTTTGTGATCTGATGAAAAGTGAAACATCTTATGGTTATTAAATTCCCATCAACAATTGCATCAATGGAATTAAGGAAGTACTGCTCCTATTTTCATTAGTTACCTATTGATCTTTTCAAAGGCTTAACTCGCAAATGTGTTTTTTTGTGGCTTATGTCTGTTAGGGATTTAATTTTCAAGTAATTTGCTTAAACTTATTGTTACCCTATCTTCTTTATTTTCTTTGCAAACACTTGGTTAATTTAGGAGTTCATATAGTTGCATGGTTAAAATTTCATTCATTAAAAACATAAAAAATACAAAAATATATTTCTTTTTGTGTGGTTACTTTTGAGATGGCAAGCTGATTCAATATCTTATCCAAAATTGGTCAAACTAGAAAAGGTCTCCTCATGAACACTCACATTTATCTTCTACTAGGTGGATTCTAGTAGGTTGCAAGATTTTCCAAAACCTTGGAGTTGATCCCAAATTAGCTTTTCAAGAGAGGAGTTCAAAAGGATTCCTGCCATTAAGCATTGTGCAAAATGACAACTCAATAGAAGTGGTACTAGAAGGAGGGCCCTAACCATTTGAAATAGACGAAAATGACTTGCAATCTCAAACATTTGCTTTTTTTTGCAAGTTCAGAAAATTTTCTAAATTGTAATTGTTCCAAGGTGCTCAAGGTTCCAAGGTGTGCTAGGTGCACTTTTTGGAGAGGTGTTCTTCTACCGAGGGGCACTTTTTTAGAATTTGACACAAATTGGAAGATTCTGATCCATCATCTCCATTTCAGTGAGCTTTAATATCTTCACCTGGTACACATGAGTTCCTTGAACTTTGTCTCGTTTGCAAACCTCACAGTAACAAAGGATAGCCCAAAATTTGACCACTTCCATTCAACATTTCATCATCTTCTGTAATTCCACCTCCACATCAACGACCTGTTGTTCCACCAAATCCTCCACCAATGGAATTTTTTACAAATGTTGTAGACTCACCAATCAACTTAACAAGTGTAAAATGACATTCCTAAGAATCCTAAGTAGTTTTGCCCAAGGTTCATCTATGGAGAGATAAGAACAGCTAAAGATCAAATCAAGGTATTCAAGGAAATTTGTAAATGAAATATTTCTAATGAGAATGTGGTTCTTCGCTTATTCCCATATACATTAGGAGAAGTTTCATTTAATTGGTATGCCAATTTATTGCTTGGATGTGTTGGAGGCTAGGACACTTTCAAAAAAAATTTCTTTGAACAATTCAAAACTTTCGTCAAACCAATTGTGATACATCATCAATTCATATCAATCAAATGGGACCCAACCGAGATGGTCTCACACTTCAACCATCACTTTCATATAGCATACCACAAGTTGGAAATGCCATACACTATATTGGTTGAAGCCACAATTCAAATTTATCTAAATTCTATAGACAACCTTACTGCTATTTTCCTAAGAAGACTTCCTATGACAAATATCGACAGAAAACCTTCTCGAAAGTAATTACCTTTACAAAGAAGATTAATCCCAATGGAGGAGGATTGATGCCTCCAACTCAAGCTATTATAATGATGCCAACATATCCTACTGGAGCACTTGTGATACCCAAAAAATTCATACTAATGAACCCAGTTCCATTACAATAGGAACCCACTCCAGAAACCCTAGCTATAACATATCCACGATATGAACCTCCAAAAGTTTCTTTCTTTGAGAAAAAGGTAGCAACTTCCACTAAAGTAGACAATAGTTTTTCCTTTGAGTTTGGTCAAATGAAGAAGATCATGTCTCAAATGAATAATAATCTTACCCACTTGAGGTTGTCACAAGGAAAAAATAACTTTCAAAGAAATAATGCTGGTCTATACAACAACAACAATTATAGTCAAAACTACAATAAAAATTTCAGCGAAAACAACAATGTAGGAAACAACAATATGAAAAACAATAATGGAGGAAATAATTTTAGTCCTCCCAACTGCAACAATGGTATCCAAAGATAGAATTGAAAATGGAACACTCATCCATATAATGGAAGCATTCCTACAGATAACAATAACAACAATGCCCAGTATCTGGACATCAATCAATATGACAATAATTAGAATGCAACTAGCAATGGTGGCTCCTATTACAGTGGAAATAGAGAAGTGAATTAGAATTCACAAGTAAATGATAATGTGCCTCCCATGCAATTTAATACTATGCTACTAGAATCCTATGATTCTACATATAACATGGAAGTAGAACCACAACTCAGTGAAGAATTTTCTTTCCCATTCAATCAAGAACTAGATACACAAGCAGAAGAGATGTTTTCTTTTCAAAATGACAATCAAAATACTTACAATCTATGAAGTTAGAAAGAACATATGATAGATGGAATTCCTCTAGCATTACAACCAACTCCTCCTGATCAAAGAGAAAGTAAAAATCTAGTACCAATCAGACCCCCATATTGAGGACAACAAAATCAGAATCAAGGGAATGTACCTACAATTTTGAAAAACCCTAAATGGTCAATTGAAAGTATAGTGTAGTGGAAGATTTGAAATGAATTAAAGCTAACATGTCCATGTTTGACATGCTACAAAATTATCCTAATTAGTGGGAAGCACTAATGAAAAGTTTGGATCATGCAAAGACAACCTCTAATGTGAATATAATTTCTCATAAAATAGTCTCGCAATAGGTTAATGCTTTGGAGATCATGTCAACTATGTTTAAAGACAAGGTTGAGGTGCCTCCTTTTTTTCTTAGTATTAGGATCTACAGGAAGAATCTTCACAATTACCTAATTTATTTAGGAGCTTCTTGTAATGTTATGCCACTTTCGATAGCATAAAGGTTGGGAGTCACTCCTCAACCCTCTAATCAAATAGTGATACAATTGGAAAAAATAGAAGTAAAGGTTATTGGTGTGTTGAAAGATGTGCAGATACAACCAACCACTGATCCCCAAATTCAAGACATCATTGAAATACATGTGGTGGAAATTCTTGAGACATACAAATTGCCACTATGTAGAGAATGGACAAAATGCTTAAGAGGATGGTTTTCTACTAATATCACTCAATTATGTTTATCATGGAAAGGGTTGAATAATTAGATCAAGATAGATGCAGAGCCAAATTTAAAAACAATGATTATAGAATATAATGCACCAAACAAGGCGGCATTCTTACAATCAAATTTGGTTTCTTATAAAGTAATGGCTTTTGATACAACTTAAACTAAAAAATTGGCTGATCAAAATAGAAGATCCAAGATTCCCATCCCAAAAGAAGAAACTGTGATGCAATTCAATGATACCATGGTGGTAAACTTACAATTCCTAGTTGAAGAGAAAATCCAAATGTTTTGCTTCTTCCAGGATCTTGTAGATTGCATAAAGTTAGTCATTCATAGTTTGAATGTTCACATTTCTAAGAAGTGGTTGCTAACATATTAACACAGATAATGGAAATAAAAAATGACCAAATCCCAAATAGATTACCCACAACAAATTAAATTTCCACAAACATATCTGAATCTATAGAAAGAGTTGAAGAAGAAATTGAAGATCTAAATGCATCATATAGTGATACCATTTTAGATGGTAGAGATTTTTCTTCTCCTCCACCAAGAATGGTCAAGTTCCAAAGGAGACATTACGTAAAAGGTCAAGGTTGGACTTTAGTAGTCATTCATCCCAAGCCCAAAATTGATGAAATTACAAAATTTATTGGGGAAATTCAGGATAAACAAGAGAAACATATGCTCAATGGAAAATAATCAAGTCTACCTCATGAGAGATTACAATGGGTTCCAAAGAAACAATCTTTTAAAGTCCACATAAAAGAAAAGCTATAGACAAATAAGCATAAGTCAAGAAAACCCAAGGAAAAACCCATCTGGACACTCAAGTTTGATGGCTCCAAGTGCAATTAGGAGCTGCTAAAGTTATTGAGTTAATCAACCCAAAAGGTAGGTCTTTCTATGTATCATATTGAGTATAGTTTAGATGTGGTAGTAATTTTTCAAAGTATGAAGCATTGATCTAAGGACTTCTCTTCACACTAGAGAAAGGAATCATAATTCTCATAATAGAGGAGACTCCTAGTTGGTGATAAGACAAGTGAAATCAATATACTCTTTCAATGATAGGAGGTTTCTCACTTACCCAAAAAGGGTATGGGATCTAATGGATGACTTTGAAGCTTTGAATATCAAGTATATTCCAAGCATGAGAAAGATGGTATTAGATGCCCTCACAATTTCAGATAGTGCATTATAACCTATCAAGAGAATAAAATTGAAAAGATTTTTAGTAGAATTGGTTGTTGCCCCATCTATCCCAAACAATATTACGAACTTCCAAGTCTTTCAGGATGATAAAAAAACTCAAATTTATCATGTGCAATGGCCACTTTAAAGGGAAAGAGATTGATGACACTCCAGATGACAAACCTAAGGATGATGAACTTGAAGACAAAAATGGGATCCTAAATTTAAAAACCAACACTATCCCTAAAGGGATGGTTCAGTTGGAGTGCAGCTTTGATCGTGATGAATAAACAATTAACAAAAGAATAGTTAAAGAAAAGAGGATCAAGGAATGCGATTCATATAATTTGGATAACGATGAAGATCCTAAAATGGTAAGGGTTGGAAAGGTATGCAACACCTAGGAAAGAGAAGATATGCTCAAATTTCTTAAAGAATACAAGGATGTCATTGCTTGGAGTTATGAAGAGCTCAAAATGTATGATCCTAAAATCATCATGCATGACATTATGTTCAAACAAAATTCCAAACCTTTCCGTCAAAGGAAAAAACTTGTTAACCCCATTATTGAACCCCTAATAATGAAGGAAGTTAAGAAATTAATCGATGATAAGATTATCTTCCCTATTCACCATTCTACTTGGGTGGCTAAATTGGTTTCTATGAGGAAAAATACTAGAGAGATTCATCTTTATGTAGATTTTCATAATTTGAACGTAGCATCACAAAAGGATAACTACCCTTTTCCATCACTAGATGAAGTACTACAAATTGTCAATGGTTCCAAGATGATGTCTTTCTTGGATGGATATTCAAGATATAACCATGTAATGGTTGATGAAGAAGCTAGGCTAAAGACTACTTTCACAACTAAATGGGGGACTTTTTCTTATAGAAGAATGCCTTTTGGGCTAATTAACGCAGGGGCTACATTTCAAAAAGCCATGGACAAAGCTTTTAAGGGATTAATAAACAAGTGTATAGTCATCTACATGGATAAATTAACTATCTTTTCAAAGGATTGAAGCACTCACACTACTGATTTAAGACACATATTCAATAGATATCGTAAGTATGGCATATCACTTAATCCCAAGAAGTGTTCATTTGGGGTTACTAAAGGAAATATCCTAGGTCGCATTATCTCTAAAGTTGGAATCTCTATTGATCTTGAGAGAATCAAAGCCATTTTAAAGTTGTCACCTCCACAAAGTTGTAAAGAACTCAAGTCCTTCTTCGAGAAGATAAATTTTGTGTGAAAGTTGTTGGAAATGATTGAAAAGATTATACATAAAAAGTAATGGAAATAGTAAAGAATGTTCTCAATCATTGTTTTGTCATTGATGTCAAACTTGCTACTTGCAGGAATGACAATTGCTTTAGTGATCCAAATACTATCAACTGGTTGATTGACAAGGAGGAGGCAATCAATAAGATGTAACTAGAACACCTAGAGAAAGGTTGAAGTTATGATGTTGTAATGAAGTATAAGGATCGGCTAAGCCATTGATGAAAAAGTGTATTGATGACATACTCTAAGACACAAAGAATGGGCACACTGAAACATATCAAAGATGTAAGATTTTAGCTAAGTCATTTGTGAAGCCTAACTAAGTCTATTAGAGAGGGAGCCGAGCAAGCTAGACAGTGCCGAACAGATTCCTAGTTGAAGCAGAGCAAGTTCAACCTCAGTAAGTGCCGAGTGATCTTCAAGTGCCGAGCAGATACAAGTGCTGAGTCAAGAAACAAGTGCCGAGTAGATACAAGTGCTGAGTCAAGAAAAAAGTGCCGAGCAGATACAAGTGCCAAGTCAAGAAAAAAATGCCGAGTAGATACAAGTGCCAAGTGAAGAAACAAGTGCCGAGTAGATACAAGTGCCAAGTCAAGAAATAAGTGCCAAGCTGATACAAGTGCTGTGTCAAGATAAAAGTGCTGAGAAGATACAAGTGCCGAGTAGGATACAAGTATCGAGTAACACAGAGGTGCCGAGCATTAGTAAACCAATAATGTTGAGCTACTGCATTATTTCAAAGATCGAAGATTCACCAGATCTGAGCTGACAAGGTTGTTATCTAGAATTTTGTGAACTAAATAGAAGATAAGAGTGATGAGCTGGTGGCACAGAACATCATGTAAAATGTTTTTAGAGAATACAACTAGACTTTAGATGAAGTTTCTAGATAAGAGCAAGATATGGGGTAGATATATTGTACCCTACCTAATCCACTTGAAACCCTAAAATTGGAGAGGAAGAATCGAGTGGGAAAGGGACTCCAGATTTCTATTTAAGGAGTCATAAGGTCATGAAGAAAAGTGTGAGAGGAGGTCAAGCATGAAAGCATAAACTACTGAAGGAGGTGCTAAGGAGTAAGAGAGCATAGTTACTCTGCTTCAACAGATGACCATAGATATGGTTGCATTGGTATGATGAGTAAGAAGACTCAAGGAGACAAAGCTTTAGATGACAAGCTGTCAAAGCTGAAGTGATTAAAAGCCAAGCAAAAGGACTAAACTAAAGTGTGATATGAAATCTGCAAAATATGATGTAAGTTGTATTAGATCAGAAAGCCATTATTGTTACTCTCTAACAATTGTAACAGATAGTTTAAATCCTATGGACTTAGGTTGGTTTAATAGCCATGTTATAAATCTTTTAACAGGGTGACATTCCAAGTGAATGTTCTAAAGTCCTTTGACCAAGCCCATTCCTAACAGTATGGTGAAATCCTCTAACAAGGTCAGATTTAACAGTGTGTTGTAAGCCTTTAACAGGGTAGGCTTTTAATAGGGCATCACTTTAGAAGAGTGAGAATTAAGTAGCATGTTACTGGTGGTTTTTCCCAAATTGGGTTTCCATGTAAATCACTGTGTCATGTGTTGATCTTGCATGTTTTATCCCTGCAGATTGATTTACTATAATTTGCTAAGATGATTGATTTAAGTTTGAATAGATGAAAAGTTTATGGGCTCACTATAAAGTATTATTAGGGCATTTAGACCTTGAATAAATGATTCACCCCCCCCCTCTTAGTTATTCTAAATAATTCTAACAATTGATATCAGAGCCAAATTGCTGATTTAGTTTAAAGGGACTAGAAGTAGAAAAGATTTGAAAAATAAACAGGAACACAATTAGACAATGCTAGAGATTGCTTCAGCACTCAACTATGCTGAATTTGATGATATCAAAGGATGTGACAATACATTCAAAATGTGGAAATCCCTATTAGAAATCTATGGAGGAGATCAGAATGTCCAAAGATAAAAAAGAGAAAGCCTCAAAGGAAAGTGAGAATGCTGCTCAATATGGTGCTAGAATAAAGGAAGTGGTAAGTGCAATAAGATATTTGAGTGGTCAATTGGATGAAGATACTATTAATAGTAAGCTCTTAAGAACCTTGCTCCCTATCTATGCTATTAGAGTATTAGCAATACAAGAACTAAGATGTGTACCAGAAAACAATCTAAGTTTTGAAGGAATAGTGGGTAGACTCACTGCATTTGAGTTATTTAACTTTGACAACTACAGACCTGAGAATGTTGAATCTTTTTTCAAGGCCAAGCTATCATTGAAAGATGCTGAACAATTGAAACTAAAGAAAGGAAGAAAAATGAAATATGTATCTAGTGACAGTAGCACTGATGAGGAAGATGTGAAACAATTGGAAGCATTGCTAGCTAGAAGATTTCACAGAGGCAAAGGAAAACTCAAAGGTAAGATGCCTATCATTTGTTTCAATTGCAATGAAGTAGCACATATTGCTGCAAGGTGTACACAGAAAAAAGATTATAAGGAAGGCAACAAATATAGAAGAGAAGATGATAAGAGGGATTACAAAGAAAAAGGCAAGAAGTGTTATATTGTTGAAGAGAATTCTGATGATCATGATGATGAAGTTGTTTATGTAGCCATAAAGGACCAATCTGATGAAGAAGAACCTACAACACTGGTAACAAGTATGAAAAAAATGATAGATGGATCATAGACAGTGGATGCTTACATCACATGATAGGAGACAAAAGTAAGTTTGTTAACCTTACTCAGTATGATGGAAATAGTGTTAGATTTGGTAATGATGCTCCATGTCAAATAAAAGGAAAAGACTCCATTAAGCTTACAGAAAAAATTTCATGTGATAATGCATACCATGTTGAAGGATTAAACTACAATTTGCTGAGTGTCTCATAGTTAGGCAATGTAGGATGCAAAGTAGAATTTGGAAACAAAACTGCAAAAATCTATGGTACTGATGGAAAATTGATAGGAAAAGGAGATCAAACAAGAAGTAATCTATTTTACCTTGATATGGATGATGTTTCTTGTTTTGTTGCAAAATTTTATGATGAATGGTTATGGCATAGAAGGCTATATCATGTCAACTTTGACAATCTGGTCAATATCAGTAAAATGAAGAAAGTTAGAGATTTACCTAAATTGAAGAAACCTGATAATATCATGTGTAAACAATGTCAGCTAGGAAAGATGACAAAGTCAAGTTTCAAAAGTAAAAACTATACATCTAAAGAAGTAATTGAGTTAATCCATACTGACTTATGTGGTCCAATGAAAGTACAAAGCTACAAAGGAGATAAATATATAATGTTGTTTGTTGATGACTATTCCAGGATGATGACTGTTATGTTCTTAAAGAAAAAATCTGATGCTTTTCAAATGTTTAAGTGGTATGTGGCTAGAGTTGAAAAGGAAACATGAAAGAGTTTGAAATGCTTGAGATTAGACAGAGGAGGTGAATTCACATCAAATAAATTTGAGATATTTTGTAATGAGAAAGGAATCAAAAGACAAACGTCAGCTCCTAGAACTCCCCCACAAAATGGAATTGGTGAGTGAAGAAATAGATCTATGATTCACTATTCCAGAACACTAATGATGGAAAAGACTATTGCTCTAAAATACTAGAGAGAAGCTGTAAGTGTAGCTCTTCATACACTGAATCATGTACAAGTCAAGAAAGGTACAAATACAACACCTTTTGAATTATGGTATGGTCACTCACCCAATGTAAAACATTTCAAAGTATTTAGTTGCAAATGCTTTATCCTTAAAGATGCTAAAAATGGAAAATTTGATGAAAAAAGTGATGAAGGCATATTCCTTGGTTACTCCACTAGAAGTAAGGCATATAAATGTTTGAATACTAACACTAAAAAAATTGTGGAAAGTGCAAATGTAAACTTTGATGAGCATACAGAAGTCCAAGCTGAAGAACCAAAGAGAATGGACGAATACAGAACCTTTGTGTATTCTTATGAAGGAATGCTTGTTGACGAGGATGCTGTCAATCAAATTGGGATTCAATAGAAAATTTTAGTTTTAGCCGAGTCACAACTAGTAAATGTCGAGTTACATTAAGAAGCCGAGTTGCAAAATGAAAGAAATGCACAATTTGATCCTAAAAATAGTACACATGAAAGAGATGAAGAACAACCTGACAACTCAGTACATAGTGACATTGAATTTAAAAGATCAAACATGGAAACAAGGATAGAACCAAGATTATCCAAATATGTAAAAAGACATCACCCTGCTGAATAGATAATTGATGACAAAGATGCAAGACCAATGAAAAGGAATAGACTAAGACATGAATCATGTCTGATCAACAAAATTCAACCTAAGATAGTATATGGTGCATTACAAGATGATGATTGGTATAAAGCTATGAAAGAAGAGATTGATCAAATAAAGAAGAACAAAACCTAGAGTTTGGTTCCCAGACTAGTTGACAAGAATGTGATTGGCACCAAGTGGGTATTCAGAAACAAGTTAGATGAGAATGGCGAGATTACTAGAAACAAAGCTAGACTAGTATGTAAGAGTTATGCTCAAGAAGAAGGATTAGACTATGGGGAAACATTCACCTCTATTGCTAGAATGGAAGGAGTAAGAACTTTACTTGTATATGCTGCATATAAAGGTCTTAAATTCTATCAGATGGATGTAAAGTCTGCTTTTTAAAATGGTATATTGGAAGAGAAAGTCTATATTGAACAACCAGATGGATTTGTTGATGAGAACAATAGGGATATGCTTTGCAAATTACATAAAGCACTCTATGGTTTGAAACAAGCACCCATAGCATGGTATGAGAGACTTCACAAGTATCTAGTGCAAATAGGATTTGAAAGAACTGATGATAACACCAACATGTACATCAAATCAGAAGAAGGTAAGGATATTATTGTATCTGAAATCTTTGTGGATGACATAATTTTTGGAGGAAAGGAAGTTCTTTGCAAAGGCTTTGCTGATGAAATGAAACATGAGTTTGAGATGTCTATGTTTGGAGAAATCAAATTTTTTGTTGGATTGCAAGTACATCAACTAAAACATGGTATATTTGTGACACAATCAAAGTATATCAAAGAGATACTTAAAATGTTTGGATTGGAAGAATCCAAACTAGTTAGCACACCAATGGCAATAGGAAATAAGTTATCCAAAAATGATGTATTAGCTGAAGTCAATCAAACAATGTACAGATCCATGATTGGAAAACTACAATATGTTGTACATAGCAGACCAGACATAGCATTGGCAGTTGGAATAGTGGCTAGATTCTCTGCTAAGCCCAAAGAAAATCATCCTATGGTAGTAAAAATAACAATGAGGTATCTCAAAGGAGCTGACAACTTTGGTCTATATTACAAAAAGAATGAGAAGTTTGAGCTCAATGCATATACAGATGTAGATTGGGGAGGCAACATTGATGACAGAATAAGCACAAGTGGAGGTGCATTATTTTTAGGTAAAAGGCTAGTTACCTGGACTAGCAAGAAACAAACATGCACATCCCAGTCCACTGCAGAATCAGAATATGTGGCAGAAGCAATCAATTGCACAAACATTGTGTGGCTCACACATCTATTGAAAGGGATGAAAGAAGAGGTAACCAAACTTGTGATATTGTATTATGATAATACAAGTGCTATAAACATATCCAAAAATCCAGTAATGCATGCAAAAACCAAGCATATTGCAATCAAGTATCACTATGTTAGAGAATTGGTAGAAGACAAACAAGTGAAGTTGGAGTACATTCACACAAAGGAACAAACTATAGATATCTTCATGAAACCATTGCCCAAGGATGCTTATGAATATTTTAGAGACAAGTTGGGGGTAATGCCCCTAACTCAAGCAATGTAAAGCAACAAGGAAGCTACCCTGCATCAATAGGAATAAATCATTGAAATATTTGAAGAATGATGCAGAGGATGACAACAGGAGCAGAAAATCCAAATTAGTCATAAGCATGGTGATAGAGGGAGAAGACATCAAGAGCCAAAGCTTATATTGTGCATGTTAAAGATGCTACATCTTTGGCATTTATGTCAAAGAGGGAGAAATATGTAGAAAACTGATCAATACAAAGTAAGAGGGAGATATATATGAGATCAGTAGTAAGGATGCAATAGTCAAGAGGAAGACACAGAAAGAAGTAGAAAACGTATATAATTTTGGTGGTAACAAAGTTGATCAATTGATCAGTTTGGTTTGCCATCAATGCCAAAGAAGGAGATTGTTGGAAATGATTGAAAAGATCATACATAAAAAGTAATGGAAATAGTAAAGAATGTTCTCAATCATTGTTTTGTCATTAATATCAAACTTGCTACTTACATGAATGACAATTTTTTTAGTGATCCAAATACTATCAATTGGTTGATTGACAAGGAGGAGGAAATCAATACGATGTAACTAGAACACCTAGAGAAAGGTTGAAGTTATGATGTTGTAATGAAGTATAAGGATCAACTAAGCCATTGATGAAAAAGTGTATTGATGACATACTCTAAGACACAGAGAATGGGCACACTGAAACATATCAAAGATGTAAGATTTTAGCTAAGTCATTTGTGAAGCCTAACTAAGTCTATTAGAGAGGGAGCCGAGCAAGCTAGTCAGTGCCGAACAGATTCCTAGTTGAAGCGGAGCAAGTTCAACCTCAGTAAGTGTCGAGTGATCTTCAAGCTGAGCAGATACAAGTGCCAAGTCAAGAAAAAAGTGACGAGCAGATACAAGTGCTGAGTTAAGAAAAAAGTGCCAAGCAGATACTGTAGACACCTAAAAATCCTTTAAAAAATAAAGTATTTTTATTTTTTGAAAAAATCCCTGATGACATCATCATTAATTAATTAATTATTTAATTAATTAATTAATTAATTTTTATGCCATTAAATCCCTTTATCTTAATTAAAAATATTTAATTAAGGAATCCCTCCCAAAAATGTTTAAATCTTATTTAAACATTATTTCCTTATTTATTAATTATTTAATTAATAAATTGACCAAAAATCCTAAAATAAATAAAAAATTTATTTTTTGCCCAAAACTTGGCCAATTCTCTTATGACCAATAACCTCTTCCAAAATCTTCTAATCCTTCTTTAATTTCGATTAAAGGCTAATCCCATCATTTCCTACCCCTAATCCCAACTCAAAATATTTAATTAAGATTAAATATTAATCCTCATGTTTATTAAAAAAGTTTTAATAAATATCTCCTCAACCCAAACCCTTGAAATAAATAAAACTTTATTTATTTCCTAAAAATCTAATTTATCCTCATCCTAAGAAGTTCTAGACTCTTCTAGAAAGTCTTCATCCTCATCCTAGGAAATTCTAGACTATTCTAGAAAGTCTTTATCCTCATCCAAAGTCTAGACTCTTCTAGAAGATGTCTTTAACCCTAGTCCTAATCCCCTCCTAACCTTGTCACATTCCCTAAACATGGGTTAAGAATTACTAACCCAAGCCAAAGTTAACAAATATCTCCTCCTTCACCCACCCTCATTAAATGCCATCCACTTGCCTATCCCTAAGCTAATCCTAAACCATCCTAATCCATCCTCTAATTATTTGCACAAGCCTAAGCAAGCTTAAAACCCTCCTAATCAAGTCCAAGTCGAAATTTCTCTCATCACCCTCAAAATATCTCAACCATAAAACTTTATGAAGCCCACTAGGCCATAAATGACTCTTCCAAGCCCTTTTATTGCTCTTACAAGTCATTATGAGGGTCTTTATGAAGATTTTATCCCTTGAGCCTCCTTTGTTGACTCATCCTTCCCCTTTCCTCCATCCTCTCACCATGTGACATGTGTCACTCCTTCATTGGTTGTAAGGAAGCACAATCCATGTGCTCTCCTCTCATGCAATCTAAGCCCTCCATGAGCTTTTTCCCATCCTTGCATCTTAGCCCTCAATCCCTCAAGCCTCTTGCCTATAAATTGGATCCTTCCCCTTTGCAAAATAACACAATCCATGAAGTAAAGTTATAATGCTATTTTGAGAGCCAAATCCATACTAAAGCCATCTATCCACACCAAAAATCCATAATCATCCATTGAAGCCTTTGGAAGCATATTGAGCATACATCCTATCCATTTAGATAAAGCTACTCAACAAGAGAGCTTCTTATTGAGAGAGTCCATTAATGGCTCATATTCTCAATTGAGAGCTCATCTTAGTCTATCTTGAAGTTTATGAATTTTTTTTAGTTTGTAGAAGCTTTATTTAAATTTGGTTTCTATTAGCATACTAACATTGCTCATATACAGATACAAGTGCCGAGTACAAAAACAAGTGCCGAGAAGATACAAGTGTCAAGTCAAGAAATAAGTGCCAAGCAGATACAAGTGCCGAGTCAAGAAATAAGTGCCGAGAAGATACAAGTGCCAAGTCAAGATACAAGTGCCAAGCAGATACAGGTGTCGAGCAGGATACAAGTACCGAGTAACAAAAAGGTGCCGAGCATCAATAGACCAATAATGCTGAGTTGCTGCATTATTTCAAAGATTGAAGATTTTCCAGATTTGAGTTGACAAGGTTGTTATCTAGAATTCTGTGAATTAAATAGAAGATAAGAGGGATGAGCTGGTGGCACAAAATATCATGTAAACCATTTTTGGAGAATACAACTGGACTTTAGATGAAGTTTCTAGATAAGAGCAAGATATGGGATAGATACATTGTACCCTACCTAATCCACCTAAAACCCTAAAATTGGAGAGGAAGAATTGAGCGAGAAAGGGACTCCAAATTTCTATTTAAGGAGTCATAAGGTCACGAAGCAAAGTGTGAGAGGAGGTCAAGCATGAAAGCATAAAGTGCTGAAGGAGGTGCTAAGGAGTAAGAGAGCACAATTACTCTACTTCAACATATGACCACATATATGGTTGCATTGGTATGATGAGTAAGAAGACTTAAGGAGACGAAGCTTGAGATGATAAGCTATCAAAGCTGAAGTGATTAAAAGCCAAGCAAAAGGACTAAACTGAAGTGTGATATAAAATCTGCAAAATATGATGTAAGTTGTATCAGATCAGAAAGCCATTATTGTTACTCTCTAGCAATTGTAACAGATAGTTTAAATCCTATGGACTTAGGTTGGTTTAATAGCCATGTTATAAATCCTTTAACAGGGTGACATTCCAAGTGAATGTTCTAAAGTCCTTTGACCAGGCCCATTCCTAACAGTATGGTGAAATCCTCTAACAAGGTCAGATTTAACAGTGTGTTGTAAGCCTTTAACAAGGCAGGCTTTTAACAGGGCATCACTTTAGAAGAGTGAGAATTAAGTAGCATGTTACTAGTGTTTTTCCCCAAATTGGGTTTCCACGTAAATCACCATGTCATGTGTTGATCTTGCATGTTTTATCCTTGCAGATTGTTTTACTATAATTTGCTAAGATGATTGATTTAAGTTTGAATGGATGAAAAGTTTATGGGCTCACTATAAAGTATTATTAGGGCATTTAGACCTTGAATAACTGATTCACCCCCCCTCTCAGTTATTCTAAAGAATTCCAACAAAAGTTTATAAGTGGATTTGCAAAGATAGTTCACCCCCTTAATGATTTACTAAATAAGGGAGAAAAAATAGAATGGGTTTCAAAAATTAATATATCATTTGAGGATATCAAAGTGGCTATTTCCATGGCCCCAATGCTTATGAGTCCAAATTATGGACTGCATTTCAAAATCTACTCTTTTGCTTAGAACATTCATGTGTTGGGATTCTTACACTGAAGAAGGATAAAGAAGATGAAAGGCCCATTGCTTTTATGAGTTGCCCTTTTAAAAATGCTGAGCTAAACTATTCTAATCTTGAAAAATAGTATTTTTCTTTGATTAAAGTGGCAAAGAAATATTGCCATTATATACTTAGGAGCAAGATATATGCAATTATGCCTAATCCTATGGTTAAGTCATTACTGATGCAAAATGAATTGGGTGAAAGATGAGGAAAATGGATGACAATCCTACACGAGTTTGATTTAGAGATTCAACCCATGAAGTTGGTAAGAGGGATAGGATTATTAAAAATGATAGTTGACAACCAGATCAAGGATGAGAATAAATTCTGATTTGATGATGAAACTAATGTAGAAGATCAAAAGAAGATTATAGTATCTGAAGTAGATATTGATCAAGATATAATAATGGATGTTTGGTACTAGGATATTGTCTACTACCTTTTACAAAATTAGTACCCCAATTGGATGAACAGTTCACAATATAGGGGACTCAACAGGTTGCATGATAGAAAATTGTACAAAAGGAACTATGAAGAAATTTATGTAAAGTGTTTGAGATGACAAGAAGTAAAAGAAGTTTTGTAGAAATTTAATGATAGATATGGTACAGGGCATGGATTAGTAGAGGCTACAATCCATATGATTTTAAGATCAGGTTATTTTTCGCCTACAATCTTCAAGGATACTTTTGAACATATGTGTACTTGCCACATTTGTCAGACTAGTGCTAATAGAGAAATACATCCTACAATTCCATTACAACTAGTGTTCAAGCTACACCCATTTTCAAAATGGGGACTAGATTTTATTGGTCTAGTATACCCACCATCATCAATTAGACACGCTTTTGTTCTCACAACTACTGATTATTGCACATGCTAGACAAAACCAAAAACTTTTAGAAACTGCATTGCTAAAATAGTCACTGATTTCTTGGAAGAAGATATTGTTGCTAGATTTGGGATGCCATTCTTCCTTTTTTGTGATAATGGGTCAGCCTTTGCATCAATATTCCTTACCTAGTGGGTATTCAAAAATCAAGTCATAATCAAGTTCTCTTTGAATTACTATCCCTAAGGGAATGGTGTAGTAGAGTCCACAAATAAAAATTTGATTACAGTAATAAGACATTTGCTAAAGGAAAATCCTAGAGATTGGCATACTCAACTCAAATATTCCTTGTGGACAGACTGAGTTGGGGTCAAAAATGTTTTGGAGACATCCCCATGTCTTCTCATCTACAGAAAGGAGCTAGTATTTACACTTAACCTCAAGATTTGAGTTTTGAAATTCATGAGTGGGTATGCCAAAGATGATGATAGGGTTTAGATCAGACTAATTAATCTCTTAGAAATGGATGAAAAATGGATAGCTTCATTAGAACATATGGAAACACATCAAGATGTCATTAAAAGGTGGTTTGAAAAGAGGGCCACGATTAAATCTTTTAGAATAACTGACCTTGTTCTTCTATGGGACAAGGAAAAAGAAAAGCTAGGCAACCACACTAAGTTTCAATGATTATGGATTGGTCCTTATCAAATTGTGGAGATACTAGGAGAAAATACTTTTAGGCTGAGTTCCTTATAAGGGGAATTGGTTCCATTTCCAATCAATGGGAAGTTCCTGAAACATTACTTTGAGGCCTAAATTTTTATTTTTATTTTTTATTTTTTTGCAATTATAAAAAAAAATTCCATTTTTGCATGTGTGTTTATTTCTGCAAATGTGTTTGTTTTCAGTCGTGTGTTTATTTCAACAAGTATATTTTTGTTACCAAATAGGGTTTTTATTGCACTAAAAGATCAACCTGTTAATGCATGATACAACCACTAGACTTATAGAACATAGGAGATAGTTCAACCATGTCACAAATCTTGAAGGGGAATGTTGGAAGTTATTCCAACAATCCCTCCCTTAACATTACCCAAGGAGATTCAAACCTGTAACCAACCTCTGATACCACTTGTTACAAGATAGGGTTGTCATTGCACCAATAGATTGACCTATTAATGCCTCATACAACCACTAGAATTATAGAACACACGAGACAGTTAATTCATGTCATGAATCTTTAAGGAAAATATTGGCAGTTAGTCCAACAGTTTTACTTTCAATTGTGTGTTTTTTTAAAAATTGTGTCAATTCGAGGGTTAGGTGTGATCAATATTTTATCTTAACAAATGTCATAAACTATTTTCTCATGGTTTTGAATTTTACTAAGATTTATTTATTTACCAAAATATTCAGATGATATGTATCTTCTAACAATTGGAAGAGGATGCTACTGACAGCCACGAAGGACTTACAGTCTTGAAATCAGGGTTGCATATTGGTAGCACTCAACACTTTGCACTTTTAAAGGATTGACTATCTTAGTGCTTTCAAATCAAGGTTGATAGTAGTGAAGGATAGTCTAAATCTCATCAGTTTAAACAAAAGGTATTTTCAAGTAATTGCTAAGGTTGATGTTTGGCGTGAGAGTCTTACCAAAGTTCATTAAAGAGGAACACAAGTGGTTATCAAATTTAAAAGAATCTGAGAAATGAAACCAATTCCTTGGCCACATAGTCTAAGTGTAGTCAGGTTACAAAAACAAAATAATAAAGAGGGTGTTAAGAATGAAAGATTCTGAAAAGCTTTGATGAAAATAATATGAAAAATAGAGATATGCTCTCCAAAATGCCTATCTAAAGTTTATTCAATATCTTCATGGAAAAATCAAATGGAAATATGCGAGCTCTATGAAGAACTCAAAATATTATTCAGAACCTGAAATTCATGAAGTGATAACCCATTAGGAGCCCTCATGAATGAATTCTCTCATCTGGTCAAGCAGTGATTGATACACATGATTGATGAAGATTCTGGATGGATGGATCAATGAAGCAAAAGATTGTTTCCAAGTTGCTAAAGACTAATGATAAGTTTTCACCTTGAAATTTCAAAAGGGAATGAATACACTAAGCATACATTAAGCTTGAAGATTTGAGATTCTAAAGTTTTGACTACCAAGGGACTTGAAAGTTGTTTAAAGTGTTCAAACTTAGTTGGTAGTTGATACGTTCAGAAGAATGTTTATTGGTGAAGAAATTTCTTTGTCATTTCTTCCTTTTTGTTGGGGATATTTTTGTGGTTTCACAATGCACACCCCATTTCTCCTAGAAATGGGGACCCCCTAGTCATTTAGTTTTTCTTTCTTACATCCCTAGTTCAGGGTCTAAGTCTTTTTAGGGTTTTGTTAATGTCTAACTCTAGCCTGGTCCTCTACTTGAAAACCCATGTGCCAGAAATTAGAATTTTACAGGTAAGAATGTAATTTTTGTAGGTAGAGGGGTGCAGTAGTGCACCTGGTGCACCTAGCACACCCCTCAAGGTGCGCTAGTGTGCTAGATGCACTAAGTGTGGGAGTGCTTCCCTTTGGAAGTGCGCAAATGCATAGGTGAACACCTCCAAAAGGTACATTCCATTCTTGGCCTATAAAAGCCTAGGATCCTACCTCTACATATTCATTCATCTCCTCTGATTAGTTGTGAGCACACCTTCACAACTATAGAGATATAGCTAGTCTCCAACTTCCTACACACACACACAAAAAAAATTAACATTGAAGGGGTACACCACGTGTACCTATCCAAGGTGCGCAATGTGTGCACCTTTACTCACAAAAAAATTTATAAGAAGAAATTAACTAAAACACTCCCCTAATTGAAAGGTGTGCATATGTGCACCTCTCAATCAAATAACCCTAAGGCAATACAATAATACTGCATAGGTGCACAGTTTTCCAAGGCATGCAACTACACACTATCTAAGTTTAAAGTTAATCCTTGGCAGTGTTAGGCACCATAAGGTGCATAGGTGTGCACCCTTGGTTAAGTTTTATTTAATAAAAAAGTTCACCTAGCGCACCCTCAAGGTGCACAAGGTGTGCGAAAGAGTTGCATAACAGAGTTCAAAATGATGTTTTTAGGTGTTTTAATGGGTTTTAGGGTTCTGGGTCAAATTTTTTATTCATTAGGGTTTGTTTAGGATTGTATTTTCCACATTTTGGACTAATTTATTTTTGGTTTGTGTAGATAAAATGGCTTCCTCCTCCTACTCACTCATAGAAAAGATTGCTCCAAAATTGGTGGTCTTTAAGTTTCAAGGTGTCCAACTGAAATTATGCTTCCAGGAAGTGCATTCAGGGATTCAGTACACTGAGTTTGGTCATACTAACTAGAATGCATTCTTAGTTCTTTTCCACAAGCCAAATGAGAGATCCCCAATGATTTATTCACTTATTAGATCAGGATTGGTAAACATGGCTTCACACCCTACATTAATACAATCTTTAGAGTTGGTTATGTCCTTAGCAAAGAATTATGTATTAGAAGAGAGAGTGGTGAAAAGCATTATAGGAGAGATTTTCCTAGATCTGAGACCAAAGAACATGAAGAAAGTATTCCATCTTCCAAGGGCAAATCAGTACGTTAGGTTAACTTATCATCAACTAGAAAGGTGGTACAAGGATCATGAACAAGAAGCTACAAAGATTATTCAATCATCATGTTTGATTGATAGGACACCCGTGGGAAGAATAACTAGAAAAATTGAAATGATATGAAAGATGATATTGGATATTTCATTGTGCTTTTGAGCAGAATTATGGGTCTACCAATAGTAGGGAACTTGAACATTTGGATGGTACATTTCCTTGAGACCATCAGAATGATGAAGATGCTAATTGATTAGGCCACAATATTTAGTAAGAATCTAGATGAACAATAGGTCATAGTTAAAACTAACCCCATACTCTATATGACTTCATATTTGGTATATCTATTAGCAGCAAGGACTATAGACTACCCAAGGTTGTTTAAGAGAGGAAGCATGCAATATGTTGATGCCTAGCCTTATGTGGTATACCCCAAACTAGTGAAGTAAAAGATGTCAAATCAGAATAAACAATTAAGGATAGTGAATGATGCATTCTCTTTTGGAATTATCCAATTCATTGAAGGTGATTATGAAAAAAGGATGTCAATATAGGTAGTAACAAGAATTAAAGAAATAGGCACCTACTACATCCAATTCAAGAGATTCACCTACTTAAGGGTAGTGAGTACAATTATAAATCCTAAAAAGCTCCCTAGTATCCATGTGATAGACTCATTTTGCTAGAGATTACACAACAACTCTCATCTACATATGACAAAGTAAGGAAACAACATAAGAAGACCTGGGTATGGCCCATCACCATAGGTCTGTTTGATGTTAAGAAGAAGTAGGATATTATGAATTTTGAGTTAGAATGGGATCAGTATCCCTTGTAGGATTATAATTCCTCTTGTCCATGTTTTTACAATACTAGCAGAGTTCAATACTTGATAGGAAAATAATTTAAACATGAGGATGCCATAGAGGATCATTGGATGAATGCAGTAGATGACTATGATATCTGGATAAGGGATTATTGTAGGATGACTCTTTATTTGGTAGGTAGTGCGCTAAAAATAAAGGTTACACTGAAGGTTGTTCAACAAGATACTATAGAGGTCTTAGATCCCCTATATAATCAAGATAAGATATAAGATCAACTGATCATGAATGCATAAATTGATAGAGAAGAAAATGCAAATATCAAACATAGAGGGAGGCATATCATCTAATTGGCCAAGAAATGGATTAAGAAGCCATTCAAATTAGATCCAGTTCTTGAAACAATAGTCTTACATGCCATAGCCTACCCAATAAAGGGAAGAGTGGTGAAAGTTACTGATGCAGGAGCATCCAGAGGTATAAGGGCAATCCTGTGTCACCCAAAAAAATATACTTAGACTTAGTTTTTGTTTCATGTGTTTTCATTTTTGGACACCCATTTGGGTCAAATAAAGGTTCCAACTCTCACAGTTCCACTATCAGTGTGCTAGAAAATCCCAAAAAAATAGGAGCATGTAATTGGGCCATCATTGTGGTAAACTAGAAGGTGTGAATTTTCCGGATGAATGTAATTGTGATTTAGAGCATTTTAGAAAAAGAATTAGGTCAAAAGGCCCCATAGTTTGAAAGTTATTGTAGTTTTTTGGGTTTTGGAGACCTCGTAAGAATGCTTCAAAGTTAGGTTAGGGGCATTAAATGACCTCAAAAAGGGTCAAAAAAGGGGGGATGAGTGAAGCTAGTCCATAAGGCTATAGAGCACTTTGAGAGCTTTTCGGAAATGTAAACGGTTCGTCAATCGGAGCTATGGTTCAAAAGTTATGCCTCCCGAAAGTTTGGTTACCGTTTCTGGATTCTTCTAGAATTGCGTTGACTTCTAACGCAGCTTCTGGAACCTTCTATTTGGTCGATGGATGCCTACTAGCACTTTATAGAATGTACTCCTAGTCCTTAACCCTTCGGGATCTATTTAAGGAGATTTCTAGCATTGTAAAAGGCAGTTCGGAGTGGAGTTTGAGAGGAGGTACTGAAAGGAGAAATTATCTCCACATTTATGCTATTGTAAGCCCTTAGGGCATGTTTTGAAGTTTATTTTCTCTGTACTAAATGTACTAGCTTATTTTTTAGTTAATAAAATTTCCTTTTTTTGTTCTGTCCATTCTGTTCTTGGGTTGTGTCCCCATCAAGTGGTATCAGAGCTGGTTTTCCTAAGTGCGTAGACAGAGCGCCGATTGTGAGGCAGTTTGCACCAGGACTGTGTGGTTGTGGGTTCGATTTAGAAGATGCCTCCACGAAGAGAGCGTGGCAGAAGGGCTAGAGCTATTAATCCTGAGGAGGTTAGAGCCCTCCAAAGGCAGGTACAGGCATTGCAAGAGGAGCTTTGTAGAGGAGAAAATGTTGCCGTAGGTGACGACAGTGAGGATGACAATGAAGAAGAAGTAATGGGACCAAAAGGGAAATTTGATGGGGAAGTTCTGAATCATGCAGAGGAAAGGATTTTTAGGGCCATTACTAAGTTTTGGAAAAGACCCACAATTGAAGTGTGTGTATTTTGAGGAAATCTGAAACCAGATGAGTTGATCGATTGGATCAATGAACTGGAAGAATACTTTGAGTATAAGGATATCAGGGACCCAGATAGGGTTAAGTTTGCAAAGGCCAAACTGAAAGGCCATGCCAAAATTTGGTGGCAAGAAGTCCAATTGGAAAGAAACAGAAGAGGAAAGGAGAAGATCACAAGATGGGATCGCATGGTGGACAAATTGAAGAAGCAGTTCATTCCTGTGGACTATGAGCTTGATTTGTTTAAGAAGATGCATGGGTTAAAGCAAGCAGGAAGATCATTCCAAGAATATACAGAGGAATTTTATCGACTCTTGATTAGAGTGGGACATGCAGAAGCAAATAAGGAAAAGTTTGTTCGTTATATCAGTGGGTTGCGACCTAGCATCCAGGAGGAATTAAGTTTGGTAAGAATGACCAGTGTTGAAGAGGCATACTAGTTTGCCCTACGAGTTGAAGAGAAGCTGAATAAAAGGTTTGAAGGAAGAAAAAGAGGGCATGGTCAAGGAGGAAGGGGAAGTAGTAGATCATCTAGAGGCCGCAATGAAACCCAAAAGAAAAATGAAGATGTGGGTATTAGCAGGAACCAGAGGAATGAAGGTTTCAACCGCTGTCATGATCAAAACTTTGGAAATCAGAGATGAAGAGGTAGAGGATGTGGACAAGGAAGAGGAGACTTCTATGGTACTTGTTTCCATTGCAATGAAGAAGGTCATCATGCCTTTGAATGCCCTCAATGACAAGGAAGGACACATAGGAGAGCTGAGGGCCAAGCTAGGGTTGCTCATGTGGATGAGGATGCACAATCATCACATTCAGAGGATGCACAAAGAGGAGAGACCTTGGTAAATGAAAGAGTCCTACTAAGTGGTGAGATTGAACCAGGACAACGGAGGAGTTTGTGCCATACCAAATGCAAGTGTGAGGATAAATGTTGTGACGTGATCATTGATGGTGGTAGTACTGATAACTTGGTATTAGAAGAGATGGTCTCTAAGCTGAAGCTCAAGAGGGAGAAACATCCCCAGCCCTATCGGATTGCTTGGGTAAAAGATGATCATAAGGTCCTAGTAAGTGAACAATGTTTAGTGAAATTCAAAATTGGGAGTTACCATGATGAAGTTCTCTGTGATGTTATTTTGATGGATGTTTTCCATCTATTGTTGGGTAGACCATGGCAGTTTGATAGACATGTAGTACATGATGGGCATGCAAACACATACTCTCTTACAAAGGATGGAGTTCACCACAAATTGAAGCCCATGAAAAAGGAAGGTGAAAAGGTATGTAGCAATGCTAGGATTTTTCTTGTTGATGAAAGGAGGTTTTTAGATGGCATGAAACATCAACATATGTGCTATGCTTTGATTCCTAGGAAAGATAAAGAAGGTAGTAGTGAAATACCACTTGAAGTTTCAAATTTACTAGGGGATTTTGGAGATATGATCTCTAATAATGTTCCAGATGGATTGCCACTAGTAAGGAAAATTAGTCATCAGATAGATCTGATTTCAGGAGCTAGTTTGCCTAACAAGGCTACTCACAGGATGACTCTTACTGAAACAGAGGAGCTAAATAGACAGGTTCAGGAGTTGTTGAGGAAGGGCTTGATTCGAGAGAGCCTGAGTCCATGTGTAGTACCTACAATACTTGCACCAAAGAAGGATGGAGAGTGGAGGATGTTTACAGATTCTCGAGCTATAAATAGGATAACCATCAAGTACCGATTTCCTTTTGCCAAGGATGGATGATCTTATGGACTACTTGAGTGGAGCTCAATACTTCACAAAAATAGATCTCAAGAGTGTCTATCATCAGATATGGATTTGAGAAGGAGATGAGTGGAAAATAGCCTTCAAGACCAAGGAGGGTCTTTATGAGTGGTTAGTCATGCCCTTTGGATTGACGAACGCCCCAAGCACCTTCATGTGGCTCATGAATGAGGTACTTAAGAAGTTCTTGGGAAAATTTGTTATTGTTTATTTGGATGATATTTTAATTTTCAGTAAGACTTTGGAAGAACATTTATTGCATATTCGTAGTGTCCTTGAAAGGCTAAGGGAAGAGAAGCTGTTAATTAATCTGAAGAAGTGTATCTTTGCAAAAAGGGAGTTAGTCTATTTGGGGTTTGTTATATCACCTGAAGGTCTAAAAATGGATCCAGAGAAGGTAAAAGCCATCTTGGAATGGCCTACTCCAAGGTCTGCTACTGAGGTAAGATCATTTTATGGTCTGGTTAGTTTTTACAGGAAGTTTATTAAGAATTTCAGTGGCATATGTGCACCCCTAACTGATACAATAAGAGGGGATAGAAAAGAGTTCAAATGGACTACAGCAGCTGCGAGAAGTTTTGAATTGCTAAAGAAGAAGGTGACAGAACAACCTGTGTTGGCACTTCCAAATTTTAGAAAGGTTTTCCAGGTAGATTGTGATGCCAGTGGCAGCGCTATTGGGGCTGTATTAAGCCAAGAAGGTAAGCCTATTGCATATTTTAGTGAAAAATTGAATGATGCAAAGAAGAAGTATTCTGTTTATGATCAAGAGTTCTATGCAATAGTTCAGGCCTTAAAGAAATGGAGGCATTATTTATTGCCAAAGGAATTTTTTTTGTATACTGATCATCAGGCATTACAGTACCTAAATAGCCAAGGTAAATTGAATCAGAGGCATATGAAGTGGGTAGAGTTCTTGCAGAGTTATACATTTGTGTTGAAGCATAGAAGTGGAAAATCTAACAGGGTTGCATATGCACTAAGTAGGAGATAGTTGTTGCTTACAGTAATGCAGGTTGAAGTAGTTGAGTTTGATGAACTCAAGAATTTGTACCCCGAGGATCTTGATTTTGCTAAAGCATGGAAAGCTTGTAAAGAACCTGTTGCTGTAGATAGAACTAAGTGGTTAGACTATTTGATTCAGGATGACATGTTGTTCAAGGGTAGTCAATTGTGCATTCCAAGGAGTTCCATGAGGGAAAATCTGATTAAGGAGAAACACAGTGGAGGGATGGCAGGACATTTTGGTCGAGATAAGACCATTTCCATTCTTAGAGAACATTATTTTTGGCCTCAAATTTCATAGGATGTGAAGAAGTTTGTACAGAGTTGCCAGGTTTGTCAAGTTTCCAAGGGGTTTAGTCACAATACTGGCCTATATCAACCATTGCCTGTTCCATCAAGGCCATGGGAGGACATAAGTATGGATTTTTTTCTTGGATTGCCAAGGACACAAAGGGGTAATGACTCACTATTCGTGGTGGTTGATAGGTTCTCCAAAATGGCACATTTCATTCCATGCCACAAAACTCATGATGCTGTCCATATTGCAGACTTGTTTTTCAAAGAGGTGGTAAGACTACATGGTCTTCCAAGGAGCATAGTTTCTGACAGAGATACTAAATTTGTGGGGTATTTCTAGAGGACATTGTGGAAAAAGTTAAGAACTGACTTGAAATTCAGTTCCATGCATCACCCACAAACTAATGGCCAAACAGAAGTAGTAAACAAAAGTCTTGGCAATTTGCTGAGATGTTTAGTTGGGGATAAGCCCAAGGGATGGGATTTGATTCTACCATAGGCATAGTTTGCTTATAATAACTCTGTAAATAGGAGTACTAGAAAATCACCATTCCAAATTGTATATGGGAGTAGCCCAAGGACTGCACCAGAGCTAAGGAAGATAGAACAAGGGGAGAGGACAAGTGTTGAAGCTGAGAAATTTGCTGAACATATCAAGCGTCTACATGAGGAGGTTCAAGCACACATTACCAAGATGAATCAAGAGTATAAAGCTAGAGCTGATCAAAGGAGAAGACATAAGGAATTCCAAGAAGGGGATCTAGTCATGGTGCACTTACGAAAAGAAAGATTTCCAGCCGGTACTTACAACAAGCTAAAAATGAAGAAATTTGGCCTCTGCAAAATTTTGAAGAAACATGACTTAGGAAATGCATATGAGGTGGAGCTGCCAGATGGTATTCACATTTCTCCCATTTTCAACATTGCAGATTTAACAGAGTATCATGATGATGGTGCAGATGAGGAGCTGGTGTTAGAGCCATGTCCGGTTCCTGCTTCTAAGAAAGAGGAGATAGAAGACATTCTAGATCATCGTGTGGGTAGGAGTACCAGAAACAGGTAGTATGAAGAGTATTTGGTCAAATGGAAAGGACGATCGATCGAGGACTCAACTTGGATTTCAGTAGCTGAGGTTTCCCATTTGGGATTTCCTCTACCATTCATAAAGTGACAGGGTCACTTTTCAATCTACCCTAGGTGTCTGATGCAGGAGCATCCAGAGGTATAAGGGCAATCCTGTGTCACCCAAAAAAATGTACTTAGACTTAGTTTTTGTTTCATGTGTTTTCATTTTTGGACACCCATTTGGGTCAAATAAAGGTTCCAACTCTCACAGTTCCACTATCAGTGTGCTAGAAAATTCTGCAAAAATAGGAGCATGTAATTGGGCCATCATTGTGGTAAACTAGAAGGTGTGAATTGGCCAGATGAATGTAATTATGATTTAGAGCATTCTAGAAAAAGAATTAGGTCAAAAGGCTCCATGATTTGAAAGTTATTGCAGTTTTTCGAGTTTTGGAGACCTCCTAAGAATGCTTCAAAGTCAGGTTAGGGGCATTAAATGACCTCTAAAAGGGCCAAAAAATTGGGGACGAGTGAAGCTAGTCCATAAGGCTATAGAGCACTTTGAGAGCTTTTCGAAAATGTAAACGGTTCGTCAATCGGAGCTATGGTTCAAAAGTTATGCCTCCCGAAAGTTCGGTTACCATTTCTGGATTCTTCTAGAATTGCGTCGACTTCTAACATAGCTTCTGGAACCTTCTATTTGGTCAGTGGATGCCTACTAGCACTTTCTAGAATGTACTCCTAGTCCTTAACCCTCCGAGGTCTATTTAAGGAGATTTCTGGCATTGTAAAAGGCAGTTCGGAGTGGAGTTTGAGAGGAGGTATTGAAAGAAGAAATTATCTCCACATTTATGCTATTGTAAGCCCTTAGGGCATGTTTTGAAGTTTATTTTCTCTGTACTGAATGTACTAGCTTATTTTTCAGTTAATACAATTTCCGTTTTCTATTCTGTCCATTCTGTTCTTGGGTTGTGTCCCCATCAGTTACAATACCAATATTCATAGCCCAATCTCCAATTAGGTTGGAAACAATATGTCAACATGATAGGGAAGTTGTATACTTCAAAGCACAGAAAGGAAAGAATAAAAGGAAAAGAGTTTCTTTTCAATGAGATGAGCCTAAAGTTGAAGGGACTCAAGCCCAAGAAGTGACTCAAGCTAAAGATAATCCATAAGTGCCACCACCAGAATAGGAACAGGGACTTAAAGTAGAAGTACAAGAGGTGTCCCCATAGGTTCAAGAGGAAAAAGTCTCTCTATCAGCACCTAAGAGAAAAAAGGCTAAAACTCCAACCAAAAGGACTATAAGGAAAAAAGTGCAAAGAAAGGTTATTCCTATTCCTTTAGTCCCATAATCCATTCCTAAAGAAGATGAAGAGGAAAAAGAAGATGAGGAGGATAACCTTCCCTTTAGTTAGAGGACTCATCTAGCTAGGGATACTGAGGTAGAATGAAGAAGGAGCTCCACTGTAATGTCATCATCTATTTCTACACAACCTATTTAGGTTACAACCTTAGAAGATGAACTAGAAGAGTGGATTGATGAACAAGAGGACCAAGGGACTGATGTCTTTAAAATGTCAGATTTTGACTTCATGCTTATAGGTAGTGAACTCATAGGTGACAAGATAAGGGATGCACCGACCGATTAGCCTTTGGGAGAAGATTGGATTCAATTGCAACCTTCTTCACAAGGACCTCTAGGTTCCTTTCCATTACCAGGTCAAGATTTATCTTTCTTGGATAAAGGTTTAGCCACTCCTCCCCCTCCTATTAATAAAGAGAAAGTTCAAGCTATGCAAGAAGATGAGCCACAACAAAGACCCATCAATAAAGTGTCAGAAGAGGGGAAAATATATGAAGAAACTCAACAAAATTCTCAAGATATAGAGGTAAGGATTATGGAATCAATAGACATAGGGATGCCTGATGTAGATCCCTCATAGAAAGAAAGGACTCCAAAGAGGAGTGATAAGGGAAAGGTTCTAGTAGAAAAAACCCCCTCTTCATTTAAGTATACGACTTTGATGGAAACTAATACAAGATGGTTGAATAAAGAGGTGATGGTTAGGCATAAAATGTAGTTGTATTGTAGTGAGGATGAGGGAACAAAAGAATTAGTTGAAGCCCTCAAGAAACCTAAGTTACCTAAGGATGATGCGAATACATTTGCCTTTATTATGAAGAACTAGAATCAAGACTTGTTCACTCATATTGCCATCCCTCCTCTACATGCAGATATTGAAGATCTAACTCCAAAATATTATCAAATTCAAGAGGTATTGTTGGGAAAGCCTATGGTGGATACCACTAAATTGATGGTCACTAAAAGAACTAAAGAAGTATTTAACCATCTGGAAAAAAGATGAGTTTGAATTCTTGAGGCTATGAAAATAAAATGAGCTTCTAAGAGGCTATTTGCATGAATTGGTTAGGCCTTTGGACCTTGATAATCCTAAGGTGACTCTAGGTGCAATACTTGACAAGGAGGAGACAATTGTAAAATTAGATCCATTTTTGAAGGCATGTCAGCTATGGTGGAAAAGTTTTGAGGAAAAAGGTGTGCAAAGAATACAAGGAAACCTTTAATTATTGCACCATATGCAAAATAATTAAGACATGGTGGTTGATATACTGAACTAGGATTTTGGACTAATAGATGAGGTACATACTTGGGGTAAAGACCTTCAAGCATTACAATCAATAAAGGGACAAAGGTATCGTATGCTCATGGATGTATATATAGGGGATGAAATAGATAAGATAGATGATTGGATTGAGAAGATTTCTATCAGTAATAAATTAATGTATACATTACATGTGGATATTCATAAGCTCAAGGATCAATCCCAAGAGCATATTTTAGAAGTAGAGAAGTATTACATCGATGCTTGCCTTGACATTTTTAAAGATGATTCAAGGGATAGACTCCTATCTTTGCAAATAGTTGTCGAACAATTTTGGAAGACCTTTGAAGAAGCTTCGACTAATGAAGACATTAGACAAGCATTCAAGACAGAGGAGGCATTGCTAGAATTAGATGTAAAGTTGGAAGACTTTACAAAGACTTGCATAGAAGTGGGAAACTATAGGTAGATAGTAAAGGATAAGTATGATGCTTTGGATTTTTTGGATGCAACCCAATTGATGGAGATCATAGAAAAATTCAAGAGAAAACATCCAGATATAGCTTTGGTATAAAGGGGAAGAAAAATAAGAAGCTAGAATTTTAACTTTGACACTTGGAAAATTTTGGATTTTTTGGACCTATCACTAAGGTGCACCTCTCCAAAGGTGCACAAAGTGTGTAAGGTGTGCCTCTCCAAAGGTGCGCTTCTCCAAAGGTGCACCAAAAGTTTTTGAAGAAATTAGAGGTGTGCTAATAGTTAACTATCGGTTCCAAATTTAGAGCTTTCCATGCACTAGAAATGCATTAGATAACACTAGTTTAATTCCTACAAACATCCATAGAAGGTTGAGCTTCTATTTTTGGTATCTCCAAAGACTCTTACATCATTTGAGAACTTCTTTCTCCTTATCCACTAATTCTTTCTTTGTTTTAAGACATGTAAAGTGTAGTGCCTGCCCCTAGTTTACATTTAGTTATTATTTCTGAACTCTTTTAGGCTAGTTTATGTTCATGCTTGATGATTAGTTATAGGGTTTTCCAAATTATTGGATTTTTTTCATACTCAGCTAATTATATGATGAGACTACTTTGGAGCTAGTTAATTCATGTATGCATGATTATACCATGATGATGATTGTTTACAGTGATTTTAGTTATTTGATGATGTTAGATAGATGGATTATTTATACTCTTTTCTTATGGATACTTACCCCATATTGCATGTGTATGGTGTGCGTGTATGTTTTATTTATGTATGGTGTTTTTGATGTGGTTAAGGAATCAAGTCGTAGTCACCTACTACTCAAGATCTACATGATGCACCACTTCCTGCCATTGCCTATTTACTTTAGAATATATGTGTGTGTACATGCATCAATTTTATGCAGATTACAGGTACTGGGTATCAACTTCCTTGAATTACCAGGATGCACATACCTTATCGCAATATCTCAATGGTATGAGAGGGAGATAAATTCTTGAGTCCAAGTCCTAACTTTAAAAACCAATTGTCCTAGAAAATTAGGACAAGTATCTGAGATGATTACCCTTCCAAATTCATCATAGGATGCAAATTTGTGATTGTAACCCTTGAGTTTGATTTTGTATGTTATATTTTATGATGGGTTTCCACATTTCATCTTGTGGGTCTTTGGTGATTTTTCTGTTAATTAAGTCAAATTAAAATATTAATTAATTATTGAATTTAATGGAAAATTATTAAGATAATTTCAATATATAACTATTTAATTAATTGAGAAATTAATTAAATAAAAATAATTAAATTTAAAGTGAAAATTATAGTTCTAATTTTAGAGTGTAATAATATTTATTTAATTTAATAATAATATATTTGGGAGATCATTTTTAAATAAATGCTAACTGTTATTAGTACTTAACATAATAAATATTTTATCAAAAAAACACTTCAAAAATTAAATAAAGAGCGAAAGAGAAATTAATTTATTAAAGATATTTTAATTTGCAAAAAGTGTGCATGAATATCCAAAAAGTAAATAAAGAGTTAAAATATTGTGATCAATGAGTTCCCTCATCTGATCACACAATTAGTGCCCCGAATTTAGGAGAGAACTCCATATTAGAGATTGAGAGTTCATTTCATAGGGACCAGGGATTTTTGGAGAAGGGAATTTTTAGAGAGAAGGTTTTAAGAGAAAAGAGAATTCTCTCACAATCTTTGGGTGGTTGCATATTAGCATTAGAACCAGGTAGATCCTTGTGCTTTATTCACCCAATGAATTATGTTAATTGATATTCCTTGTTGACATATCAGTCAAGCTTTTTATTAGTGACATACACTTATTCATATTGTAAGTATCTATTGAGCTTATTGCATAGTTAACAGTGTTAACCAAGAATTTTAGTTGTTACCAAGTTCTACAATTGCTACCAAGTCCTTTGGACAAATTTTAGTGTGTGCCAAGTAGTTACAACTATTGTGAAGATCAACAGTGTAAATCGAGCATCTCAGTGTATGTTGAGTTTAGCAGTGTAATCTGAGCTATATAGTGCTTACCGAGTTAACAGTTGATATGATGTGAATCCAATATGAACTGAGCTACTTAGTGTTAACCAAGTGATTCAGTTTATATTGATCTTGTAGTGGAAGCATTGACCAAATTACACAATGTGAATCAAGTGATTCAGTTTATATGCCGAGTTTCATAGTATTCACTGAGTCACCAATGCAAACCAAGTTCAAGAGTACTTGGAAGTGATCAGTATGGACCAATCTTCTACATTTAATGAGTGCATGATGATGTCGAGCATTGATAGTGGATATCGAGTATCAAAACCTCACTGAGTCAGTCTTTAGAACTCGAGTGTCTACATTTGAGTCGACTTTGTAATATTTGCGTAAACTTGTATCGTGGCTGAATTTTTAATTATGTAATTGAATTGATATATATGTAATGAATTGTATCATATCCAAGTGTGTAGAAGGAATGCAATGTAATCAAATATAATCAAAGAAGAGCAAAAAGAGTGAATTACAAAGGCTATAGTAGTATAAGGAGCAGCAAAGATATATCTATCACAGTAAGGTGATTTATACACTAAAAGGAATCTCATTCAACAAACCAAGTTGCAGATCAGAGATCAGCTACTGCTTCATCCTAATAGGTGGATCAGTCAAATCCTTTAACAAAGTAGACCTAACAATCTTATGCAAATCTCTTTACCGAGTGCATACTTCATTGTATGTTTGTAAATTCTTTAACAAGGTGGACCTTGTAGTCTTTATTGTTCCTAATAGGGTTTATACTATAGTACTAAAGTTTGTGGGTGTTATCCCCACCCAATTTTAATTTCTATTTGGAAGGTTTTTGGGTCACCAAATCTATGTGTTAATGTGTTATGTATGCTTTCATGTTTTCAGTTTCTTATGCATACAATTTGATCAGAATATATGCAAAGGATTAATTGGGTAATTAAAGATAGAAGTTTTAAAGTTACTGATTCACCCCTCCCCTCTTAGTAACTTAGCCTTTCATAATATTTCCAACAATTGGTATTACAGCTTTGTGGTTCGCAGAGAAAGTTTAACATCTTGCGTGAAGATTAAAGACCATGGAGATATTCAGACTTGACAAGGCTATTGAAAATGTGAAGTTGGATTTGGAAAGGGCTATTATACAACTCAAGAAAGAAAAGGAGAAACTCTCTCAATCCCTAAAAAGAAAAGATATTTCAATTGAAATGAATAATCATCTCTACATTGAAGAAAGAATTGAAGACCTTCACCCAGCAAGCAACTCAGATGAAGCAAATGATGCAATCAAAGAACTCTTGGAAAAGAATGGTTCACTGTAAGAAGAAGTGAGAAAATTAAGAAGAGAGAAATAAATTTAGTCAGTAAGACTATGTAAAGTCATGGAAGAGAAAAAAAAGATAAAAGAAGAAATAAAAGGAAAAGATAATGAGATTCAACATCTATCCCTTCAACAGACTAACTTCATTAATCAACTCACTAATGCAAATGAAGAAATCATGAACCTGGGATCTAAGAATGAAAGATTGCAGAATGACCTAAAATCTGAAAGGAAAATCAATAAAAGAATGATGAAATCCCAAGCAGACATGAATCAGTTGAATGAGAAAAATCTCTATAGACAAAAAGGAAAAGAAGGAATTGGGTTAGTTTTCTTATTAAATTTAGTATTATTTAATGTATTATATATATTAAATAATATATAATATATAATATTTTACATTTAGTAATTAATGTAGGTATTAAAAATTATAAAATATATTGTATTTTATAATATGTTTTATATTATTTAATATATATTTTAATATATTATTGCTTATATATTATAATTTACTAAGTTGAGTTTTTTTTTATATAGGTAACATTATTGGTATTATATTGATATTAAAGGGAGATTAAAATATTTTAGGTATGGCCATATACCTTACTACCATATATCTACTCGTCCCATGTCCATACATTTAACATTACAAAAAATTGTAGAGTATTAACACCTTGCCAAAACCATAGACCACCCAAACCAAATTTAAAAAACTAGAGAAGAAACAAAACAAAGGATGCTCACATGCTAACATCATTGCCTTCACCATCTTCATGTTGCTACTCCTTAAACCAGTGCATTGCCTCCTCACATGTGAATGTTAACATAGAGCGATTGTCCAGCATTGAAATCCCTCACCTCACCCAATGATGCTTTCTACTACCATCCCCCTCCTCTTCAAGCAGCGAGGCATCCACCTAGACACCCTTTGTCATGGAAGGTCCCACCTCCTATTGATTCCTCTTCACATGTTGGTGGTACAATGGTTTCCCTAGAGTGGTCATACTCTTTCTTGGTGTAGCCTTCATGAAGCTTCACTTTCTCTCAACTGACACCCAAATTTGCCCAAGTAGAAAATCCACAATCTTTCTCCAACCATGCTCTACCTTTGAGAGATGCATCCTTATCAATTTGTAGAAGACCACACTACCAGTGGCTAAGTAGACAATTCTCCACCACTAATGAGTCTCCAAGGCTCCTCTCCCATCTCTACACCCACACCCAAGACATCTCATTTAATTATATCCTCCAACCCCAAAAGCCAATGCATATCCACACAAGCTGTGACTACACAGTGAACCTCTTTTGTTTCCCCCACCATTAGTTCCAACAACAAAAATAGAGATGCCACATCTAGGTTTGATTGCCACTTCCATTTTGCATCCAAGTAATCTGACCCAAACATCTATTGAACTCCTTCTAAGAAATATAGATCATAAAAAAAAAATGGTCTTAAGGCGCTGAGCAATGATCTTGCCCTCGTAAATCCGTGTCTAATTCTTAGAGCCTAAAGTAATATTTGCCTCCATTTCTATTGTCTTTGAAAAAAATCTAAGTTTGGCTTGTCTTCTATCATAATTCAACTTGCTTGGAACTCTTTGGAAACAATAAAATGTTGAAATGTCAAGAAATGATTTCACACAACCTGACACGCATGGAGGATTGGGATCTCTACATGCCATAAAATGATAAATGTCATTTGGGTAGGAGTCATGATGCCTTCCCCAAGAAATTGGCCAAAATATAAAGGTATTAATTTGTAAAGTTGTCTAAGGCAAAAATATTTTTCTCTCTTTAATCTAATATAAGGTGTCTTAGGTCCTCACATCTCTACACCCACACCTAAGACATCTCATTTAATTATATCCTCCAACCCCAAAAGCCAATGCATATCCACACAAGCTGTGACTACACAATGAACCTCCTTTGTTTCCCCCACCATTAGTTCCAATAGAAAAAATAGAGATGCCACATCTAGGTTTGATTGCCACTTCCATTATGCATCCAAGTAATCTGACCCAAACATCTATTGAACTCTCTCCAAGAAATTTGAATCATCAAACAAAATATGATCTTAAGGCGCTGAGCAATGATCTTGCCCTCATAAATCTATGTCTAATTCTTAGAGCCTAAAGTAATATTTTCCTCAATTTCTATTGTCTTTGAAAAAAATCTAAGTTTGGCTTGTCTTCTATCATAATTCAACTTGCTTGGAACTCTCTGTAAACAATAAAATGTTGAAATGTCAAGAAATGATTTCAAACAACCTAACATGCATGGAGGATTGGGATCTCTACATGCCATAAAATGATAAATGTCATCGGGGTAGGAGTCATGATGCCTTCCCCAAGAAATTGGCCAAGATATAAAGGTATTTGATCTGTAAACTAGGATTTACAATTTTCTAGCTTAATCCAAATTATAGATTTGATGCCCGATCTAGGCAGTAAATGCGTGGTTATATATCTTAAACCATTGAAATTACAAGGAGATTTATGCATTAAACACTTAAAATTAACAATGTGTTAAATAACATAAAATAAAGAACATAACTAAAAATGAAATGAGAGAAGTAAGAAAGAGTTGGAAGAGACACAAACAATTTGATACGGAGTTTGTCCGGGTAGGACTACATCTCTGGGTCCGCTTCTCAATTCGAGGACTGCTTTATTAATGTCGCTAGGCAAAACATGCCTTCTTACAACATCCAAGCTTCAACCTTTACAGTCTCTCTATTTTGCACTTGAAGATAATAACTTCGTGCTTACAATAATCTCTCACCTACAAACTCTCTCAAGAATTTCAAAACTTCCCCAAATTCTCCCAAGAGCAATTTTTTTCCTTCCAAGCTAATTGTCCATCTCTTCTAAATTCCCCTCCTTTTATACAATAAATTTCCCTTATTTCGTCTAAAACCAAATAACAAAATTTACAACCATATCCTCATTTTAAAATAACAAGTAACTTCATTTTTGGCTTTTATAATTATAAGCCATACAAAAAAAACGATAATAAGGCTAACACCTCCATAATTTTAGGGAACATAATGACACAATATTTTAAGAGGAAGTTTGTATAAAACAACTTCCCGTGAAAATTCTAAATTATATTTGGACTTGTTTTCGTAATATAATTTAAAATTCCTCCAAAATTTCTAATGACATAATGCTGACATCATCAATATATATATATTTTTTTCCAAACTTTGAACGATGATAACTTTCACATATGTACTCTGATTTTGATGAAACGAAGACCATTGGAAAGCTCTCATTGGGCTCTTCATTTTGAAATCCATTGTTGACCACTTTTGAGATGGTCTGATTTTGACCCTTTTCTAGCTCTCTAGTCTACTTGTTGACCTGAACTTTGACCAAGCATAACTTTTACATATGAGCTCTTTTTTAACCCGTTCAAGTTGCATCAGGTTCTATTCTCTGAGCTCTTTGTAGTGATACTAAATTTGAGAGATTATGAGACTGTTGAATTTTTGGCCTTTTGGATCCACCTGGATCAGTATTAATTTGTAAAGTTGTCTAAGGAAAAAATATTTTTCTCTCTTTAATCTAATACAAGGTGTCTCAAGTCCTCAAAAATTTCATTCTGAGTTCCCATTGTTGTATTTATGCCCATGTTAGCCAACATGTTTGCCACCTTGTTTGCTTCTCAGAATGAATGGGAAACCTGGAAGTCTAGAAATTCCATTAGCAAACCTTTGATATGTTAATATATTTATTGAGGTGCCAACCCTCTATCTTCCCTATCTTTATTCCATTTATGATTATCTCCGAGTCCCCTTCCAAATTGACTCTTCTAATGCCTAGTTTGGCTCCTAAGAGAAGAGCCTCTTTTGTCGCATAACAGTCAGCCACATTATTTGTGCCATCATATAGACATTTTTCCATGAAGGTGAGAGTATCTCCCTTGTAATTTCTTGCTACACAACCACACCCTGAGACCCCTAAGTTTCTCCTAGCTACCCAGCCAAAGTTAATTTTAACCCATCCTTCCTCTAGTGGTGTCCAGCAAACCTTTACCCTTTTTTGAAGAGGATTAACCCTACCAATCCCATAAATGGGCCATTTATTGAGTATTATTATATACTTTATACTATATAATAATAATTATAGATGTTTCTATATATATTAACATAAATATGAGATTTTGAAGAATTTATTTAAGGGTATCTTACTTTAATATACAAGCTATATTGTTGAAACATTAAAAATAGGTTTTTTTCTAATCCTTATAATATATGTTCTTGTAACAATGACATATGAGGTAGCATAATAGGTTTATTAAACCTATTAAGGTGTTGGAAATAGAGAATACCAAGGGGGGTGAATTAGTATTCTACAAACTTTTGTTACCAATTGGATATTATTTATTACTTTGAACCATACATAAGAAAGTAAACAAGTAATTTTGAACAACAAAAGTAACCATGCATAAAGAGACCTCATAACACCATATCTTGTCAACTAGGGAAACCTCAACCAAGGGAAAATCTTGGTGGGGATGATGCCCACAAAGATATACTAATATTCCTTATTAGAGGATGGAATTTGTTAGGAGTCTATAAACACATTCAGTACATGAGTCATTGTTAGGAGACTTTGAATCCTTGTTAGGAGGTTCTGACCCTATTATGAGTTGTGGTACAATAGATGCAAGAAGAGCATACTACCCAAACATTTACTTTCAATCACAAGAGGATTCATTGCCCAAACAAGTAATTTATCCTCTAAGTTCCTCAAATATAGAAGTATAGATGATTTACCTTCTTTCACCTTATCTCTGACCTCAGCTCAATCTTGGATCACAAAATTAGGTTATCAAAATTTTTCTTTTGTATATGATACAAAACTTCACATTCATATCTTTCATATATATCTTCATAATAATTTCGCAAGATGTCTTTGCATAAATACCATGACTTTTCACAAATTGCTACTAGGTTAGCTAGGACCAAAATAAACTTTCTCAACTTAGAGTAAACATCTAGGATGTTGTCCCTAATTGGTCAAGTAATTATTTTGTAAATAAAATAATTCCTTTACCTTTCATTCTATTATTCTATAAATCTTAAATATCTTTTTTCCGTACTGTCTATACTGATGTTTGAGGTTTTACACATCATCATCAACATGTATATAGTTTCCATATATCTTCTCTCTCAAGAATAACATTATATAAACAAGTTGCATAAAAAAATACACTGTTGTAAACCATTTTCATACTTAGACAATTTTTTAGTACGAAAAAGCTAAGTATCTTTATTTCTGAGGTTTTCTACAAGCATGTACATCATGCGTTTCCATTAATGACAAAATTTAAATATCTACATATATCCAATTGTAAACATAAGGGATGTAAAGTAATAAATGATATTTGCATAAGATATTTGGGCCTAGAGAATGACATCATGACATGACTCCTTTAACACTAGGTCCTACGCATAGTTATTTTCATTATTTTTAAAAATTTGAGTAAGGGTGCTATCATTCGACCTTGATACTAATGATTATTTCACTCTTTATATTGGTTGTTCATAATCATATAGATGACTTTTATTTATTGACCTTATAATAAGTTAAAAACCTTAAAGCATGATATTTAAACCTAGAAGCAAAAAATGAAACTCTTCAACCTTGTATGGGTGTGAACAAAAAAAATCATATAATCTAGTTGGAAACGTTAACTAAACCTAAACCTAATCCCATTTTAATCTAGACATTCAATCTTGAAACATGTAAACATTCAATTAGTTGATAACCTAGTTACAAACTCAATCAAGTGTAAGTGTGTAGTGAACTTAGTTTTAGTTGTTAAAAATAATAATTGGTAGTGTATTTTGTCCTTCAATTTTTGGGCATGGAAATAACCAAGAAATTTGGTAGGGATTCAGGTGCTCCTTTCTTTACTACTTCAACTTATTAACCATTTCCTCAGAAATAAGATTATATGTGATACTACCATTTATAATGATATAACATACCATACCATTAAGTTTTCACCTAATGCAAAAAAAATTATTCCTTTGTTTTGGTTCATTCTCATCACTCAACAATGCTCTTTTGATAACAAAAAATTCTCCTCTTTCAACATATTTAGAATGCAATGATTTGGCATCTTCATCTACATGTGCAGCTCATGCATTTCCTTTAGGTCTTCTATTGGTTCCCCCTTGATGTTGAGGAAATTCATAAGCTATATGTCCTCCTTCTCTAGAATGGAAACTTGTCCAAAAAAACCTCCTCCTCCAATTCCATGACCTCTTATTCTTCCTCTATGATTCCTATTTTTTTATCATGAGAATGGGTGAAATTATTTCCCCTCTAGTTTTATCTACTACTAGCCTTGTCACTCTTTTTTATCCTCTTTTCAGTCTCCATAAGACTGTCCAATGGATCTTCTACCACAACCTCTTCCACCTTGCTTACTTTCAAATTTCTTATTCAAATTTTCTTTCACCTTAAGGAAAACTAGTATGCCTCTTCAATGTTGGTCATTCTAACTAGACTAAAATCCTCTTGAATACTTGGCCTCAATCCATTAAGGTAACAAAGTACTTTCTCCTTTTCATCTTCTATATGTCATAATCTAATGAGGACTTGGTAGAACTCTTCTATATACTCCTAAACATATCTTTGTGCTTGTTTCAACCCTTACATTTTCTTTAGCAAATCAAGGTCATAATCAACAAGAATGAATTATCTCTTCAGTTTCTCCACCATCCAATCCCATCTTGTGATTTTCTCTTTTTCTCTTCTATTTTTCTCTAACTAAATCTCCTGCCACCAAATTTTTAAAATGCCCTTTCAATTTGGCCTTCACAAATGCGACACTCTCAAGATAGTCAATTTATTCATACTCAAAATATTCTTCTAGATCATTGATCTAATCAATCAGCTCCTCTAGGTTAAAATTTCCTTATAATTTGGGGACTTCAATTTCCTTAAGATTGAAGTCCCCAAATTATAAGGAAATTTTAAGGACCCCTAGCCACTTCTTCTTTGTCATGTTCAACATTCTCTTCTTGTTCTGATTTGTGCTCACTTTATTTTTTTATTTTTTAATATTCATTCCTCTACGAATCTCCTCTTACAATGTTTTCACTTATCTCTGGAGGATTCCAAAACCTTCTTCTATTACACCTCCAACTCTTCTTCCTTATTTCCTTCATGGAGACCTTTTTTTTCTTATCAATCAAACTCATGACAACCAAGCTCCTAGTGAAAACCGCCTCACAATTAGTGATCTATTGATCTGAATCATTTTGTTAATTTAAAAGACAATATAAAAATAATAAATATTGGTATTGTAAATATATAATAAACCATATGAAGACCTATATTCATTCATAATATTAAATAAAATTTCATACAATTGTGGATAATCTCATAAGTAAGATGTATGCCTGCAAATCAATCAAATTAGGAAAAACCCATGGAGGAGTTCTGTGTCTGAGCTCACAAAAGTTGGGCTTTCTTGTGAATGGGATGTATGCCCATGAATTCTATAGGAGTTGGGAAATCCCATGGTTGAGATGTCTGCCCATGAACTCTGTATATAAGATCTGATACAAATTGGAAATCTTAACAAATGAGATGTATGTTCATATCATTCTTATCTTAGATTCAAATTGAACCCCTTTATACATCTTCAAGGACACTGAAAAGTTATTGGAATGGACAACCAAAAATTGAAAGGTCATTGAAGTTGATTAAGTATTAATTAAAAGCTCATTATTTAAATGTAAAATCATTTATGATCATCTATCTGCACTCTTAGGAACTTATTCATTGATAGCACTTGATTAAGGGTACTCACCTTATTAACACAAACATTCACAACATAATAGAGAAATAAAAAAAATTTGCAAGAACAAAAAGTGGGCTTCTTATTATTTCCAATGAAATGGAATTACAATACTAAAAAATAGAACATGCAAAGACTCCAAGGGATTTTCCTTAGCCTATTCTGTAAGCAAGATCCACCATCTATCTATGTATCTAGAACTATCCTAGATAACCATATGGGCCTATTTATATAGGTAAACTTCCACAAGCCAAGAAGGTTCTAGAAATATTAACCCTAGAACTTGAGACCAACCAACCCTAAATTTTTATTATTACATTAAAGTAGACCCTAAAAACTTTTCAAAATCAAAATTAATTTTGAAGGAATTCCATTTTTGTTGATTTTAGGTGGTGCAAATTTCAAAAACTTTAGTTAGGTTCTATGATTAACTATTATTTCCTGAGTTTAGAAATGCTATGAACTTCTATGCACTTCCAAACATGTGCAAGATCCTATCATCCTAGGTTTGACCTCTTTTAGGAGCCTCTAAATCCTTAAAAAATGAGTTCAAATTTTGTATGCCTTGTTGCCAATTCCAAAAAAGTTCAATAACTTCACAAATAGACTTGATATTGCAATGAAGCTTTACTGATGGGCTAATATATATAAAATTAATGTCTAAAGAAGAAAATATAATATTCTGAGATTGAATGACTTACTAAAAATAGTAATATTTTAGAAGTAACAACTATGCACTTAGATAACCCTTATTAAAATGAAAAAATAGAAATATTTTTGGGTTATGCAAGATCTCCCTTATGCCCAAGATGTTCATGCATTATTAATATCACCTAATTGATTACTATTCCTATAGATTGGTTATGAAAAGATTTAGGATGGATCTTATGAATATTATAACTCACATGATTAGGTGACAATTTGTAAAACTCACAAGGAAAACCATTATAGACAAGAGCTCTATCATCTTCCATAGATCCAATTATGTCTGTCAAGACCTCAATAAAGAGGAATCTCTCACAAAAGGAATGTTAGGACTCGAAAAGTCAATACATGAAAAAATGAAGGAAATATTTAAGAGCTATATGCCACTCATGTGAAAGTGCACCATAAGTATTAAAGACCTTCTCATAAAGATGAAAAAATTCCTAAAGAAAAATTGGTAGCTCAAAGGGAATCATCTATCTTTATTTAATTTTTTAATACCTCATCATATGTGATGATTTTGAAGAGCTAGTTAAAATTATTAAGAAAATTTGTCGCCCACCTTTATTTAGTGGTCTAGATTTGATATGAGCTCCTCTAGTTGCATAATTATTAGTAATATACTTACTATGATTAAAATGATCCATTTGGACTCTCAAGTTGAGAGAGAAAGTCTTGGTGAGGAAAATTTCCATAGCATAATGAAGATCATAGGTAGTAGCCGCATAGGATAGCTAGTGGAACATAGGGAGTTGGTTTACATATATGGAATTGGAGTGGGGTGGGAATTGAATATCATAATTCCACCAAACTATACAACTAGATTATTGAGTAGGACACCACTAAAGATTTAAAACCTTATGAATATGGGCCTTTGACTTTATAAAGAGGTTTAGAAAAAAAACTATGTTATGAAAGGTTGTTCTCAATCCCTCTTGCCAATTAATACATATGTGGTCAAATAGGGGAACCTTGAGAAGAAGAATCATTTAAAGAGATTGATGAGAGGAAAATAAGAATAAATATTGTGTCATTATCATGTGGCACAATTAATCTATTTAAGGACTATTATTTCTTTCTTTCAAATTACTCAACATATTAAAAAAAACTTGACAGTAGACATGGAATGTATTAAGTACATAAAGGAATAATTTATTGCATATGTGAAACTATGCCTCCCATTGTATAGTTATCCAAAGAAAAGGAAATAACATAACTTTATTAGAAACCACCTCAACCATATTAAGCTTGTAAAAAATCCAAGTGGTAGTAGACAATATTGAATATCCAATCCACATATCCATGAAGAATATCTCTCAAAAACATCATTAAGAGATAAATATTAATTATATAAAAGAAATGATTATCATTTGATATGATAATCCAAACAAGCCACTGATTAGGATCTGACTCATGATCAGTCAAACAAGAATGAATCATGGTGCAAGAATGATAATAAACCCTCCATGTATCACCTCAAGGTTTAAGGAAAACTCTATGCCAACTAGCCAAAAAACCACAATATGCTACATAAACCATGAAAGAAGATATATAAATCTTCCAAAAAATTAATGCATCAATACTAGGGTGAAATTTATTAAGTATCCAACACAAAATACTTCACAGAGAGGTCAATGAGACTCCATAAATTGCAAGGAGGAAAATTCACAAAAAAAGTATTGCATGACCATCCTCATCTTTGAGAGAATATAAATAGTTTTTAAGAAATTAAAGCCTTCTAGAATCTAATAAAGTCATTCAATCATTTCTCTAGGAAAAATACCATCTCCCTTCACATACCTACAAGGGATATGAGAGCAACATAATAATGTACTTAAGAAACTAGCACTAGATTTGGTTGAGATTCTTACAAAAATATACGATTAGTAGGAACCTCAATGAAAGAAAAATTAATGCTATATTTAATGTTATAAAAATGGTTTGAACCATGTGATGTGAATCACATAGTAGTATATTCTTTATGTTTATTTTATATACTTCTAAATGAGATAGAATTCCCCTTAAAAGTTATTTTTTCCACTTCAATTGTAGATTAAAAACCTTTAGAGTATGTAGAGGGTTATAAACCATGGGAGGGATCTTAGCCCTTAGAGTAGCTAGAAAACAACCCTTAATTTTATTCTCTAGGAACTAATATGGAAACTAGATTAGATGCATTTATATGGAGCACAAGCTAGGTGTGATGAATATCTCCTATCTAAATGTCAATCATGTCATTAAATCCAAATTTACACAACCTAGAAATGGTTAGGCTCAATAAAAATAACCTTTCCAAATGAAGAAAAATATTTGAAAGGTTATCTAAATAAGAAACACAAAGTTTCTTTTTTTTTTTAAGATAAAAAGTCTTGAGCCCAACACTCAAAACCAAGTAAAGGTCAATTAATATACCATGAGCTATTCTAAAATATGACTTGAACATGGCTAACTTCGAAAAAGTAAAAAAGAGAAAAAAACATTTGTGAGGTTTTTGATGCCATCAATGCACATCCTATAAGGGACCATGCCTTGATGCCATTATTGAAGAGTATTCTTTCAAAGGGACCCTATCAATAAAATATCTTATAAGAGTGTGCCACTCTAACCATTGAAATGCATAATAAAATTTGAAAATGTGTAAACTACATCTACAAAAATTGTGCGGGAGTAATTAGAAATGAAAATGGCATGGTCTTATTTGTAGTGGCACTCCCTTTAGGTATCTAGACTAACCATCTTTTAGAGGCCACTAGATCCTTATAAGGTTTTGAACTTTCTAATGAAATGGGATTTAAGTATGTTTAGATCAAGGATGACTCGATGAGTATCATCAAATGCCTAAGGAGTGAAAGTATAGCTTCTTGAACCATAGAAAACATTATTTTGAAGGCCAGGAGCATTTTAAGTAATTGTTAGAAAGTTTATATCTCTCACATCTACCATGACAATAATCAAGTGGCAGACTTCATTGCCAACATTGCGGTTAGAAGTAATAAACAATGCATATGGGAAGGAAAATATGAGGATAATCATGGTTTGAAAATCCTTATAGCTTTTGATAGATCACAAGGGAGGAAAGTACATTTTCTAAATTCAAATGATGTCATGAAACCTTTTCTAAATCAGTAACTTGGGCATTTAACTAGAAAATGTGAGGAGGAATTATTATCCCTTATAGTTCATACACTTTCTAGGTGGGGAAAGATTTGAGTTTATGGTTTGTCTTCTATGTTTTCATTCTCACTATGAATAGGATTGAGAAAGTGTTTTTTGTTGAAGTGAGAATTATGGGCATCAATCTTAACACATATAATACTACTACCTATGAGAATGTATAAAGAGATACATATAATTGGAGGAATTTAGAGAAGGGTACGGTGACAAGTTTCTTGGAAAATTTGAATGGATTTGATAGGAATATTACCCAAATATTTGTGGATGATTGGGATAATTGTGCTATCTCCATTCAAGGAAAGAAATTTATTATTGATGAGGAGGTGGTGGTGGTTGCTACTAGTATGTTGATGATAAGATTTTTTTTACAATGGCTGTAAGATGAGTGAGAAGGCCTTTTTTTAAGTCCCCAAGGCTAAGGAGGAGAGTAATATGTTGGATAAGGGTAGCCACACCTACTATGAACCTAAGAATCTCAAGCCTTACTGGCAAAGAATGCTCAGAGTGATGATGGAGTTCATCATGGTGAATGATAGGTACTTTAGTTTGAATTTATATCACTTTGTCTTTCTAAACCATTTCAAGTATAAAGATCACATTTATTTCTCTTATTACTTGTAGTCTTCATTAAATGCAAGTATTTATGATAATAAGAAGAATTGAAAGAAAATTTTGTCACACTAAGAGCTCATTTTGGATCTGTGTAATCATCTAATTGTTCAAAGTGATGAGAACCCTTCTACTAAAATTAAAGAGGTAGAGGATGAACATGGTCATTATATTTCTAACCCTCATAAGGAGAGTTAGACTGATTAAAAAATTATGGTGTTCAGTTCTAAGGGAAAGAAAAAGATGATAGGGGAAACATTAGCTCTACCCATAAAGAAGGTTGTATGGGTAGTGAGGGGGACATGATCAAGGATAGTAAGGATGAGAGACCTAAGAAGAAAAAGGTAAAATTTACTCCTAAGCCTAGGCCCAAAAAGAGGAAATTTAAGGATAATTTTGGGAAATACATAGAGGATAGTGGTGAGGAGAGTCTTGTTGGTGGGTCCTCAAAGGCTATCTAGGCTCAAATAGACATGCCTATGAAGGATGTTGTTGGGGGAATTCCCAATGTGGAAAAAAATATTGTTGGTGAGAAAATGATGCCTGGAGAGATGTGTATTGGGTCCCTTGTGGCAGCACAAGATGAGAAGGAAGGTAAAAAACAAACTCGAGTTAGTGATAATTCTAATAAAATCAAGGATAAGGAGGAAAAAATATCAATCCTTAAGGATTTTAAAAGAAATATGGTGCATGTCATTCTTGTCACACCACCCAATTTGGAGGGTGGGGATGAGAAAATTTGTAAGAAGGTCTCTATTGAACTTTTGTTTGAGGATATGTAGGACAAGGTCAAGCCCCCCTTTGGAGTGTTGTAGATTGCAAAGTGCATGGTCATGTATGATTTTAGGGTAAATTGGTGGATATTTCATGAGATTAAAATATTGAATCTTAAATATAGGACCCTCTTTACCAAATGAGATTATCTATAGAACAAGGGGAACACTAAGTATGTGATTGGAGAGGATCATGTTTTGTGGACTTCTTGGGAAAATAAATTGATTATGGACTCATGTTTTGTGGACTTGTAAAATAAATTTAGCACAAAATTATGGAGACACTTGTTCAGAGTAACCATTTTCATTAGTTTGAAAAACATTAATGCTAACAACAACTATAAGACTAAGGTTAGTCAAAGGCATTATATAACTAAAAATTCCCACTAGTTTTAATGTTTAATCATAACTAGGTACATAAGATTATATGAATATGATGTTATTTTCACACTATCAACAATAATATAACATGTTGTTAGTATATTATTATTTATGTGTTTTCACATTGGAAAAATACCTAATATGCTTGGGTTTTAAATTTTGTCACCAACCTTTCCATATCCAATGCTTGTGTTAAATGACATTGATTTTTCATGGTATGAATATGACGTCTAAAAAGAAATGATAATTAAAGTTTAAATTAATAAATATGTATGGAAAAAAAAATGTGTGAGGTACTTGGGAAATAAGATATAAAAATTATGTATTCTTAGGTACACTTTCCAAATAATTCTCATGTGATATATTAGTATAAAAATATAAAATATCACTTTTTTATAAAGCTTTACCTTTTAAAATTCTATACATTAATAAATAGAAAAAATATAAAATAAAGTAGCAATCACATCTTAAGGTGCATTGGGAATGCCAAAGAGATATTGAAGGTTGATTAGGGGGAAATGATTGTATTTTCTTTTGCATATATAAGTGGAAATAATAAGGTTAGTTGGTATACTATTTAGTGAATGATATTTATGAAAGATAGTATAAATAGAGAAGTGATAGGTAGACATATAAATTAGGAAAAATCTCAATTAGAAAGATAATCACGCCCTATCATAGTAAGTGTTAATCATGAACCTTACTAAAAATATTAAATCATAACTCTAATAATAACCATAATTATCAACAACATCATAACCCAACCTATAAACATGATCTTCACTATAATCATGACATAAACCTAATCAATACCCAAAACATGATCTTAATTAAACCCCTATCTTTAACCATAGAACTAACCATATTCATAACTCCAACATCAATCCTAACCTTATGTAACCCTAGTAAAAATCTCAACCCTATTCATACTACTAGAAATGATGTAACCCTTTAGCCAAAATTGTAACCATAAACCCTACTCATGTAATGCTCCGCCAAGGGATCCAAAAAATTAATCTAAAACTTCACTAAGTTTGCTAAACAATTATTTTTTAAACATGAAATATAAACCATTCACAACTTATACATAGTAACAGAAGCATTAGCAACAATTCAAATGAAAGTAAACATAACATACATAACAGGTTACATTCTCATGAATCCCTTAATGTTGAATCACATCTAATCATAACCATTCATCTAACATCACATCCTTATGAAATAACAATGATACAACCAACATTCATAAATTACATTTTCAATTGCTCAAACATCCACTGCACATATCACAAGTTATGAAAGGCTTAAAAGAATAAACCTCTATATAAATAAACTACATCATTATACTAACTTTGATCCATGGTGCAAAAACATAAATGAGACCACATGTCATACATGATACATCATCATTGTAAAGATATAAACATCCATCATAAAAGATAACTATATATCACAAACATAAATAACTAAGTGCACGGTTCCTTCCAACCGTAAATAGCATCATTAGACCATCGTGGATCCTAGCCACCCCTCTGTGCGCAACATTCCAAATCATCGAAGAGATCATCGGTATTAACATAGTAGGAATGTCACGCCTAAACATACTACATCATATATAGAAAGTAATCTAACATGCAAAGTAAAGAATAAGATAACATCATCTAACATATGCAAATCATCAATATAAGAAACATACTAGTAAATACATCCATCATAAGGTATATCATCTATCATAATGCTCCAAGAATAGAATGAAGATAAATACCAACCAAGAATGCTCCAGCCACGATGTCTCAAACAGATCTCAAATGATAAGAGTGAAAAAAACACTACCACCCGACCACGTGGAACCTAAGTGGTCCACTCCCACCGTGCTAAGGAGATAATCTCAAGTCCAAAACAGGCTATCCAAAACACATAAAATAAATCTCTATAAGTCCAGGAATCCTAAAAGTATACTAACTCAAAGGTTCCATCACACAAAACCGACATCTAATTCCCAGAGGCACAAAAAGACATGTAGGAAACCTACTATGCAAGCGAGAAAGTGTCATCACATATATCATGTACAAGTTACCCTAGCAGTTAGCTAAACTCCATGGGTCCATACTGATCCTCATGCGGCCACTAGTATCCTCTCATACTGACGAGACATACTATGGAATGCAAGGTCGCAACCATGCGTTCTCTCTACTCCCATCCTAGTCTATACAAGCACTCAAGGCATGGGAGAGAACCAAAACAATTATCTTTTTAGGTTCATTTAATCCCCATTTAGTGTGTAAATGTTATCACTTATTAACCAAACTTACAATGAGTTACCCTGGCAGCCACTTAGGGCCCTGACCCCCATTGCAAGCCACTTCCCGACACTACAAGTAGATAACCTACCCTAAGCTCATGGAATCATAAAATCACCCTAGTCCTATACAAGCGACTGGAAAGAAAATCCAAAAGATAATCCATAAAAAGAATCATCAAATATCCATGATAAAAGCATCAAATATCCACAATAAGAATCATCAAATGTCCATGAGCATCTGAAAAGCATCCATAGAAAATCATGATCACAACAATTCTTTATTGGTAACTGAAGGCATCACTGATAATCATAAGTATCCATTGGTTCTCAATAACCAAAATATATCTCAAATCATACTGATCGAAGACTCCAAAATGGTTGAGTCAAAACATGTCACAACATGACATCATCAAGAAATAAACCAACATTTCAGCCCCATCATGGCGACTAGAAAGTAGTCCAAGGATAACTGATCGATGACTCAAAAATATGGTTAAGTCAAGTGTCTCAGATACATATAACTCAACTTCACACATGAAGACTGATGAACAATAACAATCAGTAAATACAAACATTTCATGAGCATACGATCACATTACCATGGTTGGGTTTATAAAGATCGAGACAAAATAAGATCAACATGCCATCACATCTCATAACCCCCGAGCCTCTGGTAACAACCTAAGACTGGTCAACACTAGTCAACCCAAAACCCAAAACAAGAAGCACATAGAATACACAATGCAAACACATATTTTGGTTTACTAAAATCACATACTTGAATTAAGTGTAGAGGTTTCCAGTTTTCTATTTGCAAATATACCTCAAGTGTCTAAGTTTAATCATTTGACCTACAAGTCAACCCATTTGTTCCCTCGATAACATTATCCTTCCATTATTTAAAATAATATTCTAAGAATAGCTTAAGGGTAATATACTTTACTCATTAAACTGATCATCATTGACCTTAAATTAACTTGTTCTCTTTATTTAACTATGATCCATATTCTAATTGATTAACTCTTCTTTAATGTTACTTCAACTTTCAACGTAAAACATAGATCATTATTCATTAAATTATAAGAGAGCTAATTATCAATCTTCGAATAAGAAGATTATAACTTTATTAAAATGATCAATTAAATGAATCAATTAACCTAGGTACTCAATTCCATGACTTTTATCATTCTAATAATACTTAATTAAAACTTAATTAAATATTACTATAATTTAAGCCTCTTAATTCAATCATTGTAATAATTAAATCATCACTAATAACCATTAAATATCTAAAGTTATTATTCAAGCCATGAGAGTACGACTTGTCAACTTTGATGTAAATACTTAACAACTTTACTAAAGGAATTGATATAAAAACTCTATACATAACTTAATTATTAATTAAATCTAATTAACTATAATTAATTTAATTAATAATTACATATCCATGGTAACGTTCCATTAATATCAGTTGACTAACAACTAACTATAATTTTGTAAGTTAAAAGCCAACTATAATTCAAATCTCTAATATTCATATTAATAGTTCAATAACGACTTGTTATTATTTAATAGCAAGTTATATTGGAAATCTATAATAACCACATTTGTCACTCTTTAATGAATACTAATATTTCCTTAACAAATTCGTATTGATGATAATCATTTCTAATAAGACTCTATCACACAACTTAATTATTAATATCATAGTTATAATATCAACTCAATGAATATCAATTGATTAAAAAACAATTATACTTCAAATCCAAAAACTAATATCTTTACAAGACTTCAATCATTAAAGGATCTCCACTAGATTAACTCTAATCGGATTAATTGATAACTATTTAAACCATTTATACTATTATTTATTAATAGTTTGTTAGACCCAACAACATTAATAAATAATAAACTCATCAAGACTATAAATAATCGATCTAGAGAATCCCTCCTTAAACTTCATTAGTTAATATTTAACTAACTCTTAGTACGATTAAGGTATAACAATAAGATATCTAATAATTCAAACGTATTAACATTAACATAACAATGTTATAATGATGCTATAATGTAGTAATGACCCATTGTCCAATATCATTAAAATCATCTTCATTAAACAACTACTATTAATGTAATATAAAATTACCATCTCTTAATTATTTAATATATATTAAATAGTATACATTAAATAAATATAAAAAGTCCACTATATAAACTATATTAAAATATCTTCTCTATTAATAATAATTGACAAATTATTATTAATCATTTATCATTTATCATTTTCAATAAGTCTATTGAGAACCTCAAAATAATAGATAACTTAAATATTTAAAGCTCATTCTATTATCACTATTTGAAGTTTAATTGACTTGATTAATTGCTTAAATAAAACTTTATTAATATTTTATATATATATATATATATATATATATATATATATATATATATATATATATATATATATATATATATATATATATATATATATAATAATAATAATAATATTTGATAACTTCATAATATAAAAATCGAATTACAAATCCGATTTCAACCAACACATATGCCAATAATAATAATATCATTATAACATTTTTAAACATACATATAAGAAAATATATCGCTGCGATCCACTCTAGCCGTCGGCTTAGTAAGTCGTGCGACCCATTCATTATGAATACTGTGTCGCAGGTACCTTGCCCTGCCCGTCACTGCGGTACCTTCAATTTCCTTGTGACTGCGGGTAAATGACCGCCAGTCGCAGATAATAAATGGGGTAGGGTTGGGTGTATCCTGCCCCCACTTATGTATAATATATATACAAATGTTTATTATTATAACATTTTTATAAAACGTTTCCCCTCATATGCGATTTGGGTCTTTCAATATATATTCGAATTTAATAAAAAAAATGTTTAAACAATTATATATATATATATATATATATATATATATATATATATATATATATATATATATATATATATATATGTGTGTGTGTGTGTGTGTGTGTGTGTGTGTGTGTGTGTGTGTATATATATACAGATTGTAAATCAGCACTACTATTTATATATATGGAATGTATGCAGATTTGAACGTATATGTATTTTCTACAAAGAACATATTTATAACTTTTAAATAAAAAGAGTTTTCTAATTCTTTTAAATAAGAATCTCTCTTTTAAAATAATTGTTCTCTAAATATGACCATAATCCATCTAATAGATTTTTCCATAATATTATTTGATAGAAAGATTACATCTAACTATTCACAATATAAATTTGAACCCAAACCCAATTTAGACCTAATTTTTTCTCATTTGGAACTAGGGTTTTCTATTGTTTCTTTGCAACCATACATATCTAGATTCCAAATGCAAATTCAATCACAGAGAGTATTCAGACACATATAACAGACATGATGAAGATAAGAAGAGAAAGAGTGCAATAGAATATGTGATTATCACAAGTGCACCTGGACACTGATGCTAATTTTCCATGCCTCAAAAGTCCATAGAAGGCCCCTTCCTTCTTCTCATATGCAATTTCTCCACGATTCAAGCCAACCAAAATTTCCACGTGACTAGAAGTGCTTGAAGAAGCATAGAAGAATGTAGAAACATATGAGCATGTAGAAGCATGTGAGCTTCTCAAATGCATGCAAGCTTTGAAGCTTCCATTTAAGCTTGTCCAAACACAGTAGGAGAGCCTCTATTTAAAGGCCTCTAAGATGCATCTAGAATGTGTCTAGAAACAACTAGAAGATAAGCATGACAACTAAGCATGAGTCTTCTCCAACCTTCTAGATGAGTCACAAGGTTGTAGACACCATGTGCTCAAATAAAATGCTAACTCCTAAGTGTAGACAACTAGTGCATACTTAGAGTGCAAACTCCTGTGTTGTCTACATGACAACTCTTGAAAATTTGAAAACTCATATGTGAGAAAACATTAAAATAATGCACAATCATTAATATAATATTTACTTTACTCTTTTCACTTTAATTTATTTATTGTTAAATCTTATGCACTAACTTTAATAACTCCACTTATTTTATCTTAATATATTTATATTTTAATCACATGAAATCTAGAATCTTTTAATAATTTTAATATATTTTCCCCTTTTAAATTTTATTTTCAAAACTTAATTGCTAAAATATTTATTAGCTTTAATAATAATATTATTTAGTCATTTATTTAAAAATGAACTCCAAATATATTATTATTAAAATAAATATTGTCACATTCTAAATTTAAACTTATAACTTTTATCTTCAAATTTAATTATTTTATTTAATTAAATAAAATAAATATTTAAATATCATATTAATTTTCCATTAAATTAAACCATTAATTAAATCTTTTAATTAGGCTTAATTAATAGAAAATACATCAAAGACTCACAAGGGTAAAATACGAAAATCCATCATAGCCAAAATACATACAAAATCAAACCAAGAGTTTATATCACGAATTACATTATCCAGCATATTCAGAGGGTACTCAACTTAGATACTTGTCCTAATTTTCAATTAGGACAAATGGCCTAAAGGGTTGGGATTTGGACTTGAGAATTATCTCCCCTCTCTTATCATTGAGATAATGTGATAGGATACACTCATCCTAGCAATTCAAGGAAGTCGATACTCGGTACTTGCAACTTGCATAAAAACCATGCATGTACAAGCACAATATATACTAAACTAAATAGGCAATGGTAGGAAGTGGTGCATCGTGTAGATCTCGACTAGCAGGTGACTACGACTCCCTTCCTTAACCACATCAGACATGCCATACAAAAGCAAACACGCACACCATACACATGCAAGTATGGGGTAAGTATCCATAAGAAAACACATGATAATAAACCATCAATAACTGAAATCACTTGAATAATCATCATGCATACATGAACTATAAAGTACCAAGTAATCTCATCACAGATCAACTGAATCCATAGCACATATATGATAGTCTCAAAACAATGCTGCTAACCATCAACATAAAACTAGCCCTAAAAGAGTTCAACAATGATAACAAAAATGCGACCTAGTCCAGGCACTACAACTCACAACTCCAAACCCAACTTATCACCAACCCTAATCTCAACCTGAACATTAAAACCTATTCATAGACAAGATCATAACTTAAAATCTAAAGCCAATTATAACCCTAGCCATATCATAAACATAAAATCTTATCCTAACCCCAATTTTAAATTTTTAGACTAACCCTAACCACAATTATAACCATGATATAAACCTTAAACCTAATCATAAGTATAATACTTAACCTTGATCATAACCCTAACAAGAACACTAATGATAACATAAAAATGTTAACCCTAAATAACATCGTAACCATAATAATAATAATCCTTAACTTATAATTATATTCAAAACCCTAATGCTAACCATGATGCTACCCATTATATAAACCCTAACCACTATATGTTGTTTATTATTTAATAAATTTATTGAAATATCTAATAAAAAATAATAAACTTATGAAATTTGTAAACGTATTAAATTAAAAAATACTTAAAAAAATTATTAAAATAAAATTATTAATTATGTTTTATTAACTAAAATATAAATATAAATTTAAAAAAATTTATAATATTAACTATATATATAACATGAATATGCATGTTACATATTATTTAAATTATACTAATGATGTTAGTCTTGCAAACTCTAATAAATTCAAGATACATCTAAGAGTACACTCATCATGATGTATTTGATATAAAAGTTAGAGATAAAATTTAATTAATCTTTTTAAAAATTAAATAAAATTAAATAAAAATATTAGTTTATAATTTATTTTTTGATAGGTAAAAGATCATGAGGCCCAAGATTGCATTTAGATTTAAAAAACCATCTCAATTGGGCACCAAAGATTAGAGATGGATAGGTACCCTTGGTGAAGCCCTCACATAAATATCTTAGAGTAATTTAACCAATTTAAGTGCCTATTTTTTATTTCTGAGTGTATAGCTTTGTTCTTGATAGTTCTTAAAATTGAACTTGGCTAGACTCAAGTTGTAGAACTAAAAGAGGTATGCTTCATAATAATAATAAAAATGGAATGTATCTCTATTTATCTTAAATTTAAAATCAAATAGTATATAAAGTGTAACGCCCTGCCTAGGGATCCAAAGAATTAACCTAAAGTTTCACTAAGTTTGGTAGCATTTTTTTTTTAAAACATGAAAGTTAAACCATTCACAACATACACATAGTAGTGGAAGCAATAAAAGACATTCAACTGAAAGTATACATAAACATACATTCTAGGTTACATTCCTTAAGGATCCCTTAACGTTGAATCACATCTAAATTAACTATTACTGATTCCATCTAACATCACATCCTCATGAAATAATAAAGATAAGTCCAATGCTCTTTAAAACAATATACTTTGGTTCCAAATATCCCTTAATAATTTACATATCAAAAAGCTCAATCATCCACTATACATGCCACAGGGTATGAAAGACATAAAAGAATATACATGTGTGAAAATATAGTACATCATCCTATTCTAATCCATGATGCAAGTGCAGTAAAGTAAATGAAACCAAATACCATACATGATACATCATCATAGAAGATTTAAACATCCATCGTAAAAGATAGCCATAAATCATAAACACAACACATAATTATCTAAGTGCATGGTTCCTCCCAACCGTAAATAGCATCATTAGACCATCGTGGGCCCTAGCCATCCCTCCGTGCGTAACATTCCAAATCACCGAAAAGATCATCAACATTATCATAGCAGGAATGTCACTCCTAAAACATACTACATCATGTGCAAAAATAAATCTAACATACTACAACATATGCATCAGAAATCTAATCATGCAAATTAAAAACATAAGATAAGTAAATAACAACATCTATCATATGAAACATACTAGTAAATAACATCCATCATAATATCAAAGAATAGAATGAAGATAACTGCCAACAAAGAATGGATCAGCCATGGTGTCTCAGATGGATCTCAAATGGTAAGAGTGAAAAAGCACTACCACCTGACCACGTGGAACCTAAATGGTTCACTCCCACCGTGCTGAGGAGATAATCTCAAGTCCCAAACATGCTATCAAATCACATAGCACAAATACTCTCTAAGTCCAAGAATCCTAAAAGTATACTAACTCAAAGGTTTCCAGTCATAAACCGACATCTAATCCCAGAGGCACAACAAAGACATGTAGGAAACCTACTATGCAAATGGGAAAGTGTCATTGCATGGATCATGCTAGAGTTATCCTGATAGTCTCTCTATAGACCCCAGCCCCCTAGTGATCCCTATGTGGCCACTAGTATCCTCTCATACTAACGAGGCATACTACGGAGTGCAAGGTCGCAACCAAGCGTTCTCTCTACTCCCATCCTAGTCTATACTAGCACTCAAGCATGGGAAAGAACAAACAATTATCTTATTAGGTTCATTTAAGTTAGTATTAGGTGTAATTTTTTCACTTATTAAACAACTTACAATGAGTTACCCTGGTAGCCACTTAGGGCCCCAGCCTCCATTGCAAGCCACTTCCCGACACTACACGTAGATAACCTACCCTAAGCTCATGGAATCATAAATCACAAAATCACCACAGTCCTATACAAGCGACTAGAAAAATGCCAAAAGATAATCCACAATAAAAGCATCAGATCTCCATGAGCAACTGAAAAACATCCATTGATAATCATGACCGCAATGGTTCTCTATTGGAAACTAAAGGTATTAATGAAAATCACAATATCCAATGGTTCTCAATGAGCAACCAGAAAGTATCTCAAAGTAATACTGATCGAAGACTCCAAAATGGTCAAGTCAAAGTGTGACATCATCAAGATTAGATAAAAACTTCAGTCCCATCAAGGCGACTGGAAAGTAATCCAAATACAATTGATCAATAATTCATAAATGGTTATATATATCACATCTTACACAAGAAGATTGGATACAACATCAAATAGTAAACCACACACACCATAGAACATGCCATCACATAACCATGGTTGGTTTTAAAAAAAATTGAGATCAAAAGACATCATCATGACATCACAAATCATAACCCTCGAGCCTCTGGTAGACATCCTATAACTGGTCAACAAACTAGTCAACCCAAAAGCCCAAAACAGATAGCATAGAGAAAACACAAAATGCAAGCACATGTTTGGGTTTGCTAAAATAACTTAGTAGGGTTAAATATGGGGTTCTCAGTTTTCATTAAGAGTCAAGTGAAGGAACATTCATGCATTTTTCCTTATCCCAAGTTATTTTTTTGATAGGTTAAATTTTCCTCCATAGCTCTTAAAAAAAATTCTCTAAAACGTTTTAAGAATATTTTACTTAATCACTATATTGATAAATGATTCCTCCTTTTAAAAGATCAATTTCCCCTAAATTACTCTTGGAAGAATTATCTATTTAAATCGTTTATCACTTTCAAATAACTAATTTTATAATCTCAATCATTTATAAAACATCCTCGCAATTTATTAAACATCCCCATATCTCTTAAATTAATTCCAATTTATTTTAATGTTTAATTATAACTACATCTTTATTTGATATCTTAATAATTAAATAAAACATCATTAACAAATTATATAACAATTAATAATTATAAATTATTAATATGTAATAATTATAAATTATTAATATGTAATAATTAATAATTATTAATAATAAAATATTTAATATTTAACATTTAAAATTTATTAATATTTAATAATAATTATGAAAATTGAAATATTAAAAAAAATTATTTCATAACACACATATATCAAAATGTTTTAAAAAAAAAAATTACCAATTATAAACTCTGTTGCGATGGGTACGCAGTACCTTGTTGTTGCAGGGCCTGCAGTGACAACGGGTACATAGTACCCCTTTCATCACAGTACTTGTGACGATAGGTACTCTGCGACCTACAGAGCGCGTGGTGCATAGGTTTCGTCCCTCCCACTGCGATATAATAATTTTAAATTTTTTTTGTTTAAACATTTTTTCCCAAAATAATTTTATTAAAATGTTTCTCAATAAACATTTATATGAAATGCTTCCGTATTCGCAGACACATTTTCCATTATATATATATTTTAAATGCAACGTTTTTAATAAACCTTTTTCAAAATTGTAAACACATATGTATATTTTAAAGGAAAACATTTACAATATCGCTTGTGAACATATACATAATTTTTAAACAAAAAGGGCTTTTCCAATTTTGCAAAATAAGAACTTCCCTATAATGATCATTCTTCAGATTTAACTATTTAATCATTCTAATAGGTTTGTCTATAAGCATTTAAACCCTAATCCCATACATTCCTTAGATCTATGCATGTGTGGTTTCTCATACAAAAATTTAACTACCCATGACAAGAATGCATACAACCAAGATATTCAACACATGAAATCCTCAAAAAGTATTCAGAAGACACAAAGAAGACAGGAAGTGCAAGAAGCCAAATATCATATGCAAAATTTACAAGTGTCTACTTGGACACTGATGCTAAATCACTTCTCCTCAGAATCGGTAGAGCGAGCTCCTTCCTTCTCCAACATTCCTGGGTCCTCCAAACACACTCTCCTCGAGCTTCTAGGAGTGCTTGATTATAAACAACTCTCTGGAAGCACCTAGAATGTCGCTAGAAACATCTAGAAGATGAGATAAGTGTTGACAACTAAGCACACATCTTTTCCAACCTTTTAGATGAGTTACAAGGTTGTAGACACCATGGGCTTAATTTGTGTGCTAACTCCTGTGTTGTAGACATATGTGCAATCAAGGGGCGCGCTTACTCCTACGTAAACTTATAACTTTTATTTTAATTCTTTTATTATTTTTATTATTATTATTAATTTATTATTATTAATTTTAATTTCTTTTATTTAATTCTTTTTCTCAATTAATTTCCATTTAATTAATTAAAATCAAAATATCAAAATATCATAACATTATATTAATTTTCCCCAAAAATGATTAAATTATTAATTAAATCTTTTAATTTTAGACTTAATTAATAGAAAATTCACCATTGACCTCCAAAATAAAATATGAAAACCCATCATAGAACAATCCACACAAAATTAGTCTAAGGAGTTAAAATCACGAATTACGTCATCCGACGCATTCAGTAGGTAAAACATCTCAGATACTTGTCCTACCTCTCTAGGACAAATGGTTTAAGGGTTTAGGATTTGGACTTGAGAATTTATCTCCCCTCTCTTACCATTGAGATAGTGCGATAGGGTATGCTCATCCTGGTAATTCAGAGAAGTCGATACCTGGTACCTACAATCTACATAAAATTCATGCATGTACATACAATATATATATATATATACATATACATATACATATATATATACATATACATATACATATATATATACATATACATATACATATACATATACATATATATATACATATACATATACATATACATATATATATGTATATATACATATATATGTATATATGTATATATACATATATATATATGTATATATACATATACATATATGTATATATACACATATATATATATACGTATATATACATATACATATATGTATATATACATATACATATATATGTATATATACATATACATATATATATATGTACATATACATATATGTATATATACATATATATATATATACGTATATATATGTATATGTATATATACATATACATATATGTATATGTACATATATATATGTATATGTATATATACATATATATATGTACATATATATATATATGTATATGTATATATACATATATATATGTATATGTATATATACATATACATATATGTATATATACATATATATGTATATGTATATATACATATATGTATATGTATGTATATATATATATGCTAAGCTAAATAGGCAATGGCAAGAAGTGGTGCATCATGTAGATCCTGACTAGCAGGTGACAATGACTCCTTTCCTTAACCACATCAAAAACACTATACATAAAGAGAACAAACATGTGCAAGTATGGGGTAAGTATCCATAAGAAAACACATGTGATAATAAACCATCTAACTAATCATCATCAATAATAAAAAATAATGTAATAATCATCATGCATACATGAAATGTAGAGTTTAAGTAATCTCATCATATATCAACTGAATCCATAGCACAATATCTGGTAGTCTCAAAACAATGCTACTAACCATCAACATAAAACTAGCCTAACAGAGTTCGGCCATGATAGCAACAATATATCTAGAAAAAAATGTAAACGAGGGTAGGCACTACATAAAGATTTTTTTTGAAAAACTAAAAATATGTCACTTATTAACATTAAACATCCATAATATCAACATGATACCAAAGTACACTTTGTCCAACTTGATAAGATAGAGAACTACTTGACATATTAAGATCAAAGAGCTATGAAATGAATAATTGATTTGATGCTATATTCAAGAACATGTGTTACAACTAGAACTCAACCAACCACATTCCCAGGTTATAGAGTTAGGGATAGCTCAACTTGCAGTCTAGATGACAATTACATAACTCAACTATCTATTTTCTAATTATCTCATCAATATATGAGGCTATCAGTAGCATTAGAAGCTTGATGTTGGTAATGATAATTAATTCTACATGGAAATAAGTTTAAAAGTTCTATTTTTTTATGATTACTGCTTTATTTGTAATCCCTTGGAGGTGACATCCACAAGTCAAGGTTATTTTTAGTTATTGTCAGTCATCACAAATACTTCTTAACTCTTCCATAATGATGTTCATCCTTTACATTGTGAATTGAAAACTTCTTCACAAATACAATCAATTATTTAAGCATCACTTGCATTGTATGCATCAATATACATAAGTACTCTCAATTGGATGAGCATATCTCTCTCTTAGGAATGGATGTGGGGGTGACAAATGTGTTACTGTACAAGATCTACTTTTCATTTCACTGTCAAGATTCACATTCTAATATGCAAATGAGCCTAATTTTTATAAAGATGCTAATGTATATGATTTTGTCAACCTAAAATATTTTTGAAGAAAAGGCACAAATAGGTTGGCTAATTTCCATAATGTTTGAGAATGTTAGCTACTATTGGTATTAGGTTTAGAATCTTAGTTTACATATTATTTTAGTACCCAGTAAAAGGCTTTGAAAATGAATAAAAACAAAATTCTTTTCTTAAACTGATCCTTTGAATCAATTTCTTGGTGCCTGTAAGAGAGGTTCTCATCTATATCCAACAAGAAGAGAATGGATTGAACTTTAACATCATCATAAGACTAAATATTTTTTATAGAAAAAATGTGATTAAGTGAGAAATTAAATTCATTAAAAAAATACAAATAGACTTTCATTCAAACTATGTTGTTTGTACTTCATGAGTTGCATCTTTTAGAGTTGAAAAATGTGGTATTGATTTCCATGTTGGATAAAATAAGAAATGAACAAGAAGTGTTCATATGGCATATGTTGTGAAAATATTGGGTTGTAGTTTTTTAGAAGACTATGTTTTGGTGTTTTCAAAAATAAAATGAAAAGCAATTTTGACTAGCGAAGACAAAACAATATTGTGGCATGTACCATTAGAACAAAAGTAATATAAAATGTTGTATTCCTAGCACAACATCTCAAGTCATATTTTTGGAGGGAATATCAAGGCTACTTAATTTGAACAAGAATCCATTAGAAGATGTGATGACCAAAATAACAATGCTAGTCTCTAATAGAGATTAAAGGGTCATTTCCTCTTTTGATGTCATGTAACAAAAATCTTGGCACAAACTAGTCATCCTTTTGGCACAGAGATCTTTGATTACTGGATAAGTGCACAAAGTTGTGGTGCCAAAAGGGTGGTTTGAGTGACCACTTTTTTTCTTTTTTCTTTTTTCTAAAATTAGCGATTTTTGAACTTCGACAAGAATTGAAGATATTGCAAAAATAAAAGTATAGTCCTTTAAATCTATTTTCTAACCTACTAATTTTTTTTCAAAATGGTTTAGTTTTAGGCCCTTAGAAAAGGGGCCACAGAAAGTGGTATTATTTTTTCAGAAAAAATATAACATAGTGCAAATTGTGTGCCCTTAAACTTTTAACCTTTTTTTAAAATTATTGAATTACTCTAGTGAAAATTTACCTAACACCATGTAGATTATCCTAGATTCTTCAATTAATTTTATAATGTGTATTTTTAAATAAATTTTCACATCCCAAAACTATGAGCTCCCCCTAGAAATTATTGAAAACTAATCCAAAATTAAAACTTATTTTTTTGAAAGTGTGTATAATGGAGTCTAGTTTCTAAAAAACCAACTTGTTGCAAAATTTTATGGATGAGCTAAAATCTAAACCCCAATTAGTACATGCTGGTTTTTGAGAAAAAATGGACATACTTTCAAAAGAAATTATAGTTGAAAGGTTCGAAATAGCATGAATTTGAAATAAATTATATGGTTGTATAACTAACATAGAGATCTACAAAATCATGTAACCTAATTTTATCAATACTCAACCACAAGGAAACTTGAAGGAGAGCATAGAATAAAAATCAAACATTCTTTGTATGCTTGATGCAAAACATATCTTAGACCAATTTAGAGTCTCCAAACCTTTGGATTGGATCCCCAAGGCAAATCCAAGCATTAGGCTTGGTGGTATCCAATGCTTTATATAGCACATAAATGATTTTTAATTCATTTTAAAATTCAAGGATTAAATAGCATGCACATGCTATAGTGCACAAAGTTTGTAAGCCTTGTATTTCAATAGAGAGGATGGATAGGGAGAGTGGGAAGGAGAGAGGTAGAGAGAAAGAGAGGTAGAGAGTGAGAGAGAGTAGAGGATGGGGAGAGATTAGGGGAAGAAATAGATAGTGAGAGAGAGAGAGGATGGAGAGAGAAGGCTAGAGAGAGAAGGGGATGGGGAAAGATGATGCAATGCAAGGTAGGATAATCCCCAAAGGAGATGTCCAAAACCCCAACAAATAAACACACAATGGAAATACAACAATAAAAAAATATAATACAAGATGTGATACCAAATCACAACTCTTTATTCATAGGTATATTTGATTACCTACAACATGCCTGGTTGTAAGGCCTTTTGGGTTAGGGCCAAATACATACAACAATTACAAAAGCAGTTCTACAAGATCCAACAAGATCCACTTACAAACTTGATTCTAGCTAGTCCAAATCCACAAGTAGATAAGACCACCAATAAAATCTACACTTATACCCTCAGGTCCACCAAGCAAATCCTCTAGTTCTCAAGCCACAACCCTAGAACTTCAAAATTCATATCTACACAATCCCCTTTACCCCTTCGAATGAATGAATTCTTGAGTTATGCTGAACACACCAAAAAACCCTTTATTTATACCCAACTAAGGCACAAGTCAGCCCAATGCATTACAATCTAAATTAAATCCCTCACATAAAATATATTGTAAGCCACAAGCTAGCTACAACACAAATTAAATACCCGTACATAAATTAAATGCCAAAATTTGGCTCACAAACAACTTGACAAGGACATAACCAAAATGAATACTAGCACTTGGAACAAACAAGACTACTTTGCATCCACTAGCTATACTAACTCAGCATCCACTAGGAGCTACAGTAACAGGAAAACCACTAGGAGCTATAGTAACTTGGCATCCACTAGGATCTACAGTGTCTCGGCCTCCATTGAACATCTTGGCAGCAATATGAAAATTGGAAACCACTGGCACTTAGCTCTAATATGTATGATTGCAAGAAATCCTAGGGTGCTCCTACATCAAAAGATAGGATGCAGAGAGAGAGAGGGATTAAGGTAGAGTGAGAGATTAAGAGAGAGTAGGGGATGGCAAGGGAGAAAGGGAGGAGAGTGATAGAAATAGAGATACACCTTAAGAGAGTATGAGAGAGAGAGAGTGAGAGAGAGAGAGAGAGAGAGAGAGAGAGAGAGAGAGAGAGAGAGAGAGAGAGAGAGAGAATAGGGGATGGGGGAAAATAGTATGGGATATGATGCAAAGAAAGAGAGAGAGGATGAGGAATGGAGAGGGGGAGAGAGAGATAGAGAGAGAGGGAGACAGAGAAGAGGATGGGGAAATAGTACATGATATGATATAAAGAGAGAGAGAGAGAGTATGAGGTAGGGAGAAATGAAGGATAGGGAGAGAAATAATATAGAGCTAGAGAGAGAGAGAGGGAAATAGTATGAGATATGATGTAAAGAAAGAGAGAGAGTATGGGGTAGGGAGAGAGGGAGGGAGAAAGGAAGGATAGTGAGAGAAATAAATAAATAGATAGAGAGAGAGTAATTGATGGGGGAAAGACTACAAGATGGGATGCAAAGAATGAATGAGAGAGAGAGAGGGTATAGGATGGAGGAAAGAGTACGCGATAGGACAAAAAGAAAGAGAGAGGATTGGGTAGGGAGAGAGGGAGGGAGAATTGATGGAGAGAGGGAGAGGGAGATGGAGGATGGGGGAGGAGAGAGAGAGTAGGGGATGGGGGAAGAGTACATGATAGGATGCAAAGAAAGAGAGAGAGGATGTGGTAGAGAGAGAGGGAAGGGGAGGAGAGAGAGAGAGATGGGGGAAAGAGTATGAGATAGGATGCAAAGAAAGAGAGACATGATGGGGTAGGGAGAGAGGGGGGATAGGGTAGGAAGAAGTTGAGAGAGAGAGAGAGAGAGGGGGTGGGGTAGGGAGAAAGGGAGGGAAGCATTGAGAGAGGGGAGAGAGCTAGAGAGAGAGTAGGGATGGGGCAAGAGATAGAGAGGGAGAAATGGAGAGAGAGTAGGGCATGGGGGAAAGAGTATGGGAGGGAGGGAGGGAGAGAGAGAGAGAGAGAGAGAGAGAGAGAGAGAGAGAGAGAGAGAGAGCGAATGGGATGGGGAAAATAGTATGACATAAGATAAAAAGAAATGGAGAGATGATTTGTTAAGGAGAGAGGGAGGGAGAAATGGAGGGGGGAGAGAGAGAGTAGGGTATGTGAGAGGATGAGAGAGAGAGAATGGAAAAGCTTATGGGTAGAATCCATAAAAAGAAGTGTTTTCACAAGGAATGTTTGGGTCCCTACTGAACCATATTCTTTGTTTTTTGTCTGTATTATGCTCCGTTGTTTTGACAAAAGAATGAGTTTCATGGTGTTGGAAGCTAGCAAACTCTAAATTCAATCACTGGATACACTATTCGAAGGGTTTTTGAACATTCTTTGCATAGAAAAGGTTAGTGCACTCCTTTTTAAATATTATTTATTAGTATAGAGACAAATTTCATTATAATTTGACAATTTGTTTAATATATAGTGAGTTAATTGAAATCATTGCAATTTGTATGTTTGAATGATTTCTTATTTGGAAATGGTTAGAAATTTCTATGTATTTATATTTCTTTATAATTTTACAAGTTCTTTAATATCTATTGTGTATTCATTGAAATAACTGTAATTTGCATATGTATTTGAATGATTTTTTATTTATAAATTGTAAGTAATTCATATGTTTGAATAATTTGATATGTAGAAATCATAATCATGCCAAGGAAGAAACCAAAAACTCAAATGGAAGAGAGGGAGAGAGATTTGGAAATTAAAAGGGATAAAACAAAACTACTATGTGAACAAGGAAAATTGCAATGTAATAATGGAGAATTATCTTTTGAAGAGGAACACCAATCACCAATGCAAAGAAACAAAAAGGAAGGATTGAAAATAGAAAGAGAACAAATGAGTCTTTTATGCTTAACAAGACAATTGAATTGTGAAGCTATGTCATCTTCCAATGTTGGAGTTATATCATCATCTCGTGTTGAACAAATGCCAATTTCTACATCTGGCAATGTACACATTCCATCATGCCATGCTGAAGGCACAACATCAACATATAAAGTAGGTGATATTCCATCTTTTTTATCTTATTTCCAAGGCACGTCATCTTTGGTTCAAGGTACACAATTCACTAAGCCTTATGTTGTTGTTCAAAATGTTGAGGGAAAAAAAGAGATTATAACACATTCTAGAATTCATTTTAGAAGACCAAAATATTTGATTGATATTGATGCTAACATTTTGAAATCAATGCCTAACAATATTAGCAAGCGTACTTGTCAAAGAAAAGTTAATCATATGTGGAGATTATTCTTTAAAGAATTAAATGTGACAAGACAATGTCATTTATTTGTTGAAATGAAGAGAAATTTTAAATTTAGGTTCATTGTGAAGATTCTTGGACTAAGAATGATAAATGATTCAAACCAAAAAAATCATTATAAAGAATCTAATGAGTGCATATAAAAAGTTGGTTCTAATTCACACACCAAAGATAGTAATATCACAAGACATGTACTTATATCAACAATAGTAAGCACCCAAATGAAGAAATCTCAACTCGTGAGAAAGACAAGCAAAACATTGAAAATTGGTAGAGGTGCTCTAAGGAAATCCATCGTAAGGCATGAAAGAGTGGAATATCCAACAAAAATGAGTTATGGACATTTAGAGGTAGACTACCATGAAAGCATAAATAAATTAGTGAAGCTTTGAAATTGCTGATTGAGTATTTTTGGACGAATAACACGTGTTTTCCCTAATCAAAGAGATGTTGTAAGAAGGAGGATTAGTAGCCAAAACCATGATCCACATGCAAAACATTTTTTGGACTCAACTCAGATGTAATTTTTTGCAAAATTTATAGGTACATATCCTTAAATTGGAATTAGTTAAAGATATTTTGAGATGAGTAAACATTTTTATGTGAAGATAAATCACGCACGTACAACTTGTTGTTGTAGGATATATATTGAATTTTCTAACCATTTTTATGTTTTAAGGCATATATTTATGTTTTTGAATTATAAATTTATTTTGCAAGATTGTTACATAAATGAGCCATCTAGATGTTCAAGGGAATTTGTATCCAACATTTTGTGTGAAATAAGGGACAGTCAACAATTTTACAAGTTGCCATGCTTGGATGGTACATGCTTAATTTGTGGTTGTTTGCAACTTTTATCAAATTGTGAACATATGGATAGTAAACATGCACTTGGAAATCAAATAGTAGATTACAAAAAATATAGGACAATGACATATGCTCTAAAGATGGGAAACATGGTAAAAAATGTGATTTAGTCATTGAAATGATTTCATTTTATGAGTTCATGAAGATTTTTTGTGAAAAGATTATTTACAAGTATGCAAGGCATACACATAAAGCTTGATTGTTGGATTTTCAATTCAAGTTATGCAAAGCTACATTTACACTCGATACCATTATTTTGGTTGTAGACTTGATAGAGAACTACACACTACAACCACAAAATGAGGTTCAAGAAAAGTATTATACTTCTCAATGGGTCTCCATATTTATTCACATAACATTCATGCATTCACCTACAAGTCTAGAGGGTGACATGAAGCTATTGAGGGAGTACCTTTTTTATATCAGTAATGATTAATCATATTCTAAAAAGTTTGTACATGGTTTTTTTCAACTAATTTTTAGTGATTTGGCTAATAGGGGCATACCATATCATTAGCACAAAATATGGTTAGATAATTGTGCATCTTAATTCAAGAAAGCACAGATGTTCCATTAGTTGAGTAGGATGCATGGGTTGACTAGAATTCAATATATGTAGAATTTCATAGAGGCTAGTCATGGAAAGGGAGAGCATGATGGTCATGGAAAGGAATTTCATAAATGTGGAATTTGTTGACTTATGTTAAATTAGATCCATTCTTGCTATCAAATTTTTTTAGATTATTTGGTCTTCAATTTATATTTCATTTTTAATCACACATTTCTACTCTAATAGCTCTAATTGGTCAGGTAAACCCTAGTCCCAAGCTCATTCCTCCCCATTGATTGCTTGAACATTTTTAGGCATGTTAGATGGAATTGACCCTAAGGGTCACTAAATGCCATAGGGAAATGATCTTTGATGGGACATATCTCAGAGCTCATGCAAGTTATTAATGCAATTTCAAGTGCTATAGGTGTGTGTTGTTGAGTCCTACATTAGCCTTTCTCTCTTTTTAGAGATTTGATTCTATTTTGATTTTGTAGCCCTATCTTGGGTGATGTTGAAACTTGGAATGTTGGCTAGTTCAAAGTTGTCAACTAGTGAATCTCTCTACCATTCATCATGGGACTAGATTTTCTACTATGTTATCTCCAAGTGGCTAGGTAAACCCAAGTCCCAATCTCATTCCACCCTATTGATTTCTTGAACATTCAAGGGCACATTGGATAGAATTGACCCTAAGGGTCACTAAATATTGTAGGGCAACAATATTTGACAAGGCATATCTAAGAGCTCATGCAAGGTATTGATGCAATTTAAAATGTTCCAAGATCATGTTTTCAAGGTGTACAATAACCCCTTTTTATTTTTGGAGATTCAATTTAATTTTGAATTTGCACCCCTATCTCAAGCGATGCTAAAACTTGTCATGTTAGCCAGTTCAAAGTCTCTAACTAGTGAATCTCTCTAACTATTTGTTGTGGGACTGAACTATGTGCTATGTTAGCTTTTAGTTAATGGGTAAACCCTAGTCTCAATCTTTTCTCACACCATTGATCACTCAAATTTTCTTTGTCATGCTGGATGGAATTAACCCTAAGGGTCACTAAATGCCATAGGGCAACAATATTTGATAGGACATATCTCAAAGCTTGTGCAAGGTATCGATGCAATGTTAAGTGCTATAAGAGCATTTTTTTTAGACCTACAATAACCTCTCTCTCTTTTCAAATATTCAATTTCATTTTGATTTTATGGCCTTGTCTTAGGTGATGTTGAAACTTGCAATGTTAACTAGTTCAAAGTTGTTAACTAGTGAGTCTCTTTAACCATTTGTTGTGGACCAAACTATATTCTTTGTTAGCTCCAAGTGGTAGGAAAAACTCTTGTCCTAGGCTCATTCCTCCACATTGATTGCTAGAACATTCTCGAGAATGCTAGATGGAATTGACCCTAAGGGTCACTAAATGTCATAGGACAACGATCTTTTACAAGGCTTATTTCAGAGCTCATGCATGATATCGATACAATGCCAGGTTTTATAGTATAGTTTTGTGAAGGCCTACAATAACCTCTCTTTTTTTGGATATTTGATTACATTTTGATTTTGCACCCCTATCTCAGGTGATGTTGAAACTTGTAGTGTTGGCCAATTCAAAGTTGCCAATTAGTAAATCTCTCTAACTATTTGTCATGGAAATCAATTATCTTCTTCATTATCTTAAAGTGGTCGGGTAAACCCTAGTCCCAATCTCATCCTGTCTCTTTGATCACTCGAACATTCTTGGGCACATTAGACAAAATTGACCCTATTGGCTTCTAATTTGATAGAATTTTAACAATGTTTTAAAAGAAGAGAAATACCTAGGAGTTAGCTAAAAACCATGACAAGTATTTTTTGAGAAAAGCAATTTAAAAGGACCAACTGACAAGACTCTACAATGCTTTCTTTCCTTTGAAGTCTACAAAATTGAGGCAAGTATATCTAGAAATTCATCTTCTCTATCCAATCTTTAAATCTCAATATGAATTCCCCTATAACAGATAATTGGCCTTAGTTCTTCTAATTCTAGGATTGTAAGAGAGATGATAAATATTTAATCCATCCACTACTACATTTGACCTCATTTTTCTACCAAAAATTTTGACCTTCAACTAAAAAGGTTTAGGTTGGTTGGATTGTAGAAGGAAAATTTTCATTATTTTTAAATCTAAGCCCGTGTTGGTAAAAAATTTGACCAACACGGGCTTAACTTTAAAATGAAAAAACATTTTCATTTTTTGATGGAGCACATGAAGGAGCTAGAACTGTGTAAAGGTTTTCTTCTACATTTTTTTCTTCTATGTAAGGATATCATATGATGATATCCTACACTTGAATCCTCAGTCAGTGCTTGGGCTTCCAAAGCTGGGATTTACTCGAACTCTTCTGTGCTTTCGTGGTCCTCCACAAGCCTATCAGCCACCCCACATATTTTATGGCTAGGTAGGCCAACATGACTTGACATGGTGTGGGAGAATAAAATTTCTTATATTCACCAATTTTTTAAAGTGGGTTGGGAACATTTGGTTCAAGAAACTAGTCCTAACCATCCAAGAACGTTGTGAATAGAGGGAAGTTTTTAATCCAAGCTCTATACCATGGTGACTGGTAATATTATCTTATTCTTTCTTTTAAATGATTTTATCTTGTGCTTTGTGAAGAAACATGTGTATATTGTGAGGGGGAATTATTCTATGCTTATTGTGAATGCTGACACAAAAAATATTTTTTGCTCCTTTGATTACCTACCTTTCAATGAATCCACCATCCAAAGAATAGATAACTTGGATGCACTTTGAGCAATGAAGTTTCCATTTGAAGAATTAGAAAAATGCTTTGATGAAGCCTCTTGTAAGGCTGATAACATGTCTTTCTTTACATCAAGAGAGAGGCCTAGGTAATTTGAGCCATTGCTTGTGATCAAGAAAAAATATAATATAAATGAAATAATATAAGAAACTTATATTGGTTATTTCTTTCAAAATGGTTCTTTGGTTTGGATACTTGTGTAGAAATTTGGAGAAAAGAAAATTAAATGTTGGGCATAGAGGATACCTATTTATGTCTCATGGTTTGGTAAATATTTCATTTCCTTCCAAATTTTCCAATATATACCTCTGAGTGTCATTTGAAATAAACTCAGTGGTCGCCCTCTTTGATGTCCCCTAGAAATCTACCAAGGGATTCACCATAAAAGAACCCCAGTGCCTTTGAACTTCCTATCCCATATATCGATCTCCATTTCAGCTTCGTATGATGCACCTCTTCGAAATCTACTCATTGATGACCCCTCATATGTGGCAAGTTGTGTAGGTGGGTATCTACCTTCATTTTTCTTCCAAAATTTGTAGCTTAAAAGCATAGAACCAAGGAATTTACAACAAGTAGCCCTTCCATCTTCAATAGTAGCAATCCTACCAGTTGATAAAGAAAGATCCTGAGCCATTTCATCTATAGTTCCTTCTAAACCATGTACCCTTTTTTTCTAGAGAATGCAACCCATCTTGTGAGCTTCCCATAAACATCTAAAAGCACAACAATTGAAAATAAAATTTAAGTTTTTAACTATCTAGAAAAAAAATGAAAGCAACTACAAATAATGAAAGTTCTAAGCACATTTCAAACTTTATGCTCAGTTAATTTTTGATCTATGATTTGTGTCTGTACTTCACAGTGCCCCTAGAAAGTTTTAAATTCCATCTAGGCATGCATAAAATCAACTAATAGGCCAAATAAAAAATGAATACAACTTATTCTTGGTCCTACCATCCATTATAGTGTATATAAAATTATCCTATAAAAGGATAAACATACTGCTTAAAAAATGCCCAGAGAAAAGCAGAGAGTGAAAATAATCAGAGCAACACTTGAACACTCATCATGCGGCCTCTATTAATGAGCATAATCTAGTAGGCCAAATTCTTCTTAGAACACAAGATCCCATATAAATATAATATCCTTAGATTTAGGCTTTAGCACATTACCAAGGAACTTATCAAAGCTTGCTAACAAAGGCATTTTGGGGCAACTATAACTTGTAAGCATCATGATTACCATTTATAGACATAGACAAAGTACTCCCATGGGAACATGTGTATCATTTCTTGCTTAAGACATCTCTTCATCATGATTTCTTAATGTAAAACCACAAAAATATTAAGCTTGAAGAAACATGGATGCTAAGATTAAATGATAGCCTCTTCATTATGATTTCTCACCTAGATTTAGTGAGTGCAATGTTCATTTAATTTTGATGAGAGATGGGTTCTTGTGAACCAGGAATCATGAAACATGGGTCAATGAATTTGACTCAAAACCTACATGGTTCAATCCTAGAAGAAAAAATTAAGTTTACCAAACAGAGTTACCAAGAAGTCTAAAGAACTGACATAATTGAAAGAGTTGTTGGAACTTTAAAATTTGAATAGTTTTCGGATACATTTTTTTCAAGAAGTAATAGCTAGTTTTAAAGTCAATAATAACTTAAGGAGAAACTAGGGTAACCTTCTTCTACAAATCATCTTTGTCTCTTCAAGAGTTAACATAAAATTGCTCTTATTCCTTATATGTTGCAAATATTCTTAATTCACTTTGACTTTCCATGCACCTGGACTAATTTTCTTAGTGATCCTTTGAATTTTGCAACATCTATCAAAGAATTTTGAGTCTTACCCATGGAGTTGTACTATAAGCTTTCCAAATCCTTAAGAAAAAAAGGAACATTTTCACTATGTTGGACTTGGGAATGATTCTATGGCAATAGAAATTACAAGCACTTGACAAACTTTGAAATTTATCATAAGAGCTTTTAGCCTTTTACTAAGATGGGTGAGAAGATAATAGGATTGTTGTCATTAACAAACAAATGAACAAGTAATTAAACTAGCAATACTAACTAGAAAAACTTATGACAAATTAGAAGCTCTGAGGTTGGACTTAATAAAAAATGGCTGGAATCTGAAATGAGAAACTTGAATATAAATAATAGAACCTTGCACTTTTCTTTTTGCTGAATATATGATTCATAATAGAGATGCATGGATCATTATTAAAAAACATAAAAAGAAATAGATTGCACACAATCAAACTGCATCAAATTTATTTCTCATACATGTCAACTGAAGGGCATCTCGGGAGCAATACCTGATAGCTATTCTTGAAAGAATTCTAACTAACAATTTTGTTATGATATTAACTATAAACTCATATGTCTTCAACTCTTCCAATTCAAAAAAATGGGATATTTTGTAGACCTAAAAAGATCAAGGTTTTGGCAAGTTACCTTCATAAGATCCAACAAGTTGGATTGCTGATTTTCAATCTGAACAAGTTGTTCCCTAAATCATAGCCAATTCATTTGAATCATGGGCGTTGCATTGGATCTTAGAACTATTTATGCATAAATTTCTTGTGTTCTACTTCTCATTAGGAAGAATCTAAACAATGGGTTTCAAATCTAAATGTTGGTTAGTCACAACACATTTGGTGTCACAATCTAAGCATCTGGGGGCTTTTAATTTTTCCACCATTGTTGTATCTTTGTATCTTGATCCATGATCTAGATCCAAACCTCTCCTATATTTTGATTTAACAAATGAACTTTTATTGTAACATCATCTTGCTTAATATCTTCTAATATCATAGCTCTTCAATCCCATTTCAATTTTGTTAACTATGTATCCAAATATTTGTTATTAATCCTTAGAGTAGATACATCACCTCATGCATTGAAGCTTGTGACTACTTCTAAAACCTTCTTAGTAATCGTGCCTGGTTTGTCTCTAAGCCAAAAAAATTGATCATGAATTCTTCTCAATATGATTCGTATCTGCTCAAGTTCAATGAAAAATTGAAAAAGTGACCATAGTATGCTAGTTTTATCTCTCCTACTTTCCACTACTCATCTTTCAATATTCCTTTCACACATGATGACTCATATTGCCTATGAATATCTTCATCTCCTGATTTCCTGATATTCTTTTAAACTATAGATTTTTTAATTTGTGTGGTAATATATCCTAGTAATTGACATAGAACTTGGGCTAGAGATGGATTGATTTACTAAGAAGATTTGAACATGTTAAAAAAGGCTAAGCCCAAATTGGAAAAGACTCAAATTCTTAAAAAGAGTCCTATTCAAGCCATTTTTTGGTTGACTCCTTTGCTCAAGTTTACCAAAGTTGGAGAGTTTAGTTGAAGTTGGAGGTATGCCATTAGAACCTAGAGAGGTAGTCCATTCAAAGTAATTTTGTTTCACTTTCCACTTCATCTTTCTGGTTTTCTTAGAGAGAGTCTAGTTACTATAGCTCTAATGTATTTTTCCTCATTAAAAGACAATGTTTGTCAATGCCAATCTTTGCTAATTTTTCTCTTCAATTTCAAGATTTTCATACTTATGTCATCAAGAAAAAATAACTATTTCAAAAGAAACATTAGAGGTAAATGTTAGTCCAATTTGAAAAGCATTTAGTTTGCTGCTATTACCGATTAAATGAGACATGCTTGTCATTTGAGGTAAATTTTCTATTGTGAAACATGCACATCCATCAGAAGGATTTTTATGATGTCATCAGGGATGTTGTTAAGAAATAGATTGGAGGTTGTTTTTAATATCAAACAAATAGCTTGATACATGTCAAGATATTGCTCTAGGAAGATATTAAATGTGTGATTTGATTCAACTTTTGGCTACCTAAGTCATGGATGTTGTGTTTTCCTATAGAATGCCTTGTATGTTAGTTGGCATGTTTGTCATAAACCAAGTTAAATGTTTTTATTATATGTAGGGAAGACATTACTTATATCTATTAAATCATACTTTTTGCTAATGCAGGCATAGAGTGCCATACTTGCATTGAATTGTAGCAATGCAATTTTACATATAATTAACAATGCTTTCGAATCACCTGGACTAGTTATTCTTGATGGTTTTTTTGCAAGTTTGTCTATGATAATTGTTAGTGAGGTAGTATTCTATTTTTGAACATTTTTTTTTTTAAATTGAATTTACTGGGATCATTGCACCATAATTGCTTCTTGTAGGATGACTTTTAAGACTGCTAGTATGTTGATTACATTTTTTTTTTCCTACAAGATCAGAGATGAGACTTTCATTATTGCTGCACTCATGGAAATGTGTCATCCAAAGTCCATTGTCTTGTCAAGATCACCATTTAACAATTTATCCCTCTCAGGAGGCCTCATAACTACTTTTCCATCAATAAACCATTCCCCTAAATGAGAACAAAATGGTTAATTAAGACCAAGCCATCATAAACCCTCATAAATCTTGTCTTATTTCAAGAACAAAAGAAATAAAACACACATTACACCAACCTGCATACTCTTTATTAACTTTATCAACATATGAATCTTGCCATACATACCAGACTCTAGGTGTATCTGCATAATATAGGCAATAAATATATTCAATGTTAAGGATGCTGACAAAAATAAGAATAACCTTTGTAAATAGGATTATTCATTCATAGATACATGCCGTGAAATCATCAATAATAGTCGATTAGAAATTTTTTCAAAAGAAAATAGTAAATAATGTGTTTTTAAGATTCACATTCAATAGCAAAAGGAGAATTGATTCATTAGTGCTACTTCTACTAATTGAGAGTTTGAATATTCACATCATCCAGTTTTCATTGGTTTTAAATGGATATAGATTCTTTAGGAGCTCTAAAATCAAAATAAGGCCCATAAACATGACTGGAAAATGTTTCTTCTTGTTTGACTATAGTAGATCCATAAGTTATCACACCATACCAAAAAGCATGGCCATTTTTTTTAACTTCACATATTTGTTGACCAAAAAGCATGTTGCTTAGTAGTATATCATGCCCTGATAGAGTATAGCTATTGTAGTTTAGGTAGTAATAAGGTCACAACTCCCTTTAACTTCTAATAGCAAGCTATAGTCAAAAGCTCATAGATTTTGCTTAAAAAATTAGACTAATGCTAGAAAATAAGATGAAGAAGAAGAAGAATATGAAGAAGTGTTAGTCTCAGATTGATTTTGACAATTGAGTGTCAACACACTTAACCAATTCTCAAGATGATGCCAAGTATAATATAGAAGTCGAGCTACAGTGTGTGCCAAGCCAGAGAATTCAATAGGTGTTGAGTGAAGTTTAGGTGCCTAGTAATCTTTAGGTGCTGAGCGAAGTTCAAGTGCCGAGTCACTATAGGTGCCAAGTAGAGTATAGATGCCAAGTGAAATAGAAATGCTATAGATTCTGAGTGAGACAAAATTCCTATATGTGTCAAGCATCAACAACTAGTAAGTGCCGAGTAACACAGAATCAACATATGAGTTTGTATCTTCACAAACTCAGATGTAAACCATTTTTTGGAGCCGACATAGGATGAATCTCAAAGGATCTTGAAGATAAGATCGAATCTTTTGCATTACCTATGTAATCAACATGTAGACAATAAGAAAAATGGAGAAGGCATGCAACCAATAGGAAAAGTGAAAGAACTAAGTGGGAAATGAAGAGTAAATATGGATCATAGATTCATACCTAACACTAACTCTTTGAAATCTTTAAAAAGGAGGACAAAACCCCATTATGTATGCATGAGAGAGAAGTGTATGGGTGAATTATAAAAAAGTGTAGAAGGGTGAAAAGACATAGTGAAGAATAGAGCAACATTGTAGAATCTAGTTGATTAAGAATAGAGTATCAGAACTTTGAAGAGTGACATGTCAGATCAAGCAAGGCTCAGAGCAGTCAAAGCAGAACAAATATCTGGAATCAGCAATTGAGGATTGTGAGTCATTAGGTCAAGACTTTCTAATACTCTCTAGAAATTGTATTAGGAATGAAAATCATATGGACTTAGGTTGGCTTGGTAGCTATGTGTAAATCCTTTAACATGGTGGCATTCCAAGTGAATGTACTAAAGTTATTTAATTAGGCTTACTTTTAGTAGGGTGGTTAAATCCTTTAATCAAGTCACTTTTAACAAGGTGTAAAGTCTATAATAGGACAAGCCTTTCACAGGGTAGACCATTGGAAGTGGTCAAACATTGTAACCTTGAATAGTTACATATTGTTATAGTGATACTTTGTGGGTGTCATCCCCACCCTAGTTTTACCTTGTCATTTTGGAGGGTTTCTGGGTTACCAAATTCTGTGTTATCCATTTTCATTCATATCTTTTAATTTCATGTTTATTAGATGGATTAGATGTATGTGAATGATTTTAGTTAGAAGGTTTTAAATAGGGTTAAAGATAGTTACTTTTGATTCACCCCCCTCTTAGAAGTAAATCTTCTTACTTGTAAATTCCAACAATTGGTATCAGAGCCAAGTTCTCAGAAGGAGGAGCCTTACAGCTTGGGGAAAAGATCTGAGAATGGAAGTCTACAAACTTGGGAAGATCATAGAGAATTATGCAATTGATATACAACTTGCTTTACATGCTTTGGAAGAAGCCAAAGAAGAATTGAGAAAATCCTTAAAAAGAAGAAGAGACATTGCCATAGCTAAGAATGATACACAATACAAGGAGATTAACACCGCAAATTTGTTTACAAATGGAGATTCCAAAGAGTTTGATACAAAAATAGCAGACTTGATGGAGAAAAATAGAGCTCAAGCAGAAGAAATTAGAACACTCAAGCTTGAACAAGAGTCATAAGCCATGATGCTTTGTGAGGTGATTGAACAGAAGAAAAGAGCCATTGAAGATAAGGCTATGCTAGAACAAGACAAGAGGAATCTTGCCAATAGATTGGAAGAAAAATCAATTGAGCTTGCAAGAATCTCAAACATGTAGCTAGACACCCTAAGCCAGATGATGAATGCACATCATGAATTGAATGTCAAGGACATTAAGATCTCTACACTTAAGATGCAAAATGACCTAAGAAGAGAGAAGGAGATTGCAGAAATCTTCAACAAACCCAATGAGGCAATCAAGTACTTTGAGTAGTTACTAAAATTACTAAGGGCTAACAATGATACTTCAAGACTTGGCTACAATAGCATTGAACAAGGAGAGTCATCGAAGACTGCAAAAGAAAGGAGCAACAAAGGTAAGAACACTAAACCTACTTATCATTTCTCTAGTAAAAAGGGACATACATCTAATGTATGTAGGAGCAAGAATTCCCATCAGCATGAAAAACCTAAGGTTGTGAGTTACTGCCACAAATGCAAAAAATAAGGACATCAAGAACATGACTACAAAACTAGGACTATAAGAACACCAAGATTTGAAGGTCACTGCTACATTTGTAAGAAGTATGGATATAGAGCTTTTGAGTGTAGATGAAAGCCTATGTGGACACCAAATCAGCCAACAAAGGGAAATAACCATGGACATCATGAAAATTGGGATTACAACACTAGGTACAACTATCATTACTATTAGGAATATGGACACATTATTGAAAATTGCATAAGAACACATTTCAAAGGAAACTACAGTAGATGTTTGAGTCAAACCACATGTTTTAGTTGCTTGAAGATTGGTCATATCAGCAAGAATTGCCCAACAAGGTAAAAGACACCCAACTCAAAGAACAACAAAGGAAGAGGGAAGGTAGATGTTGAACACATCAAAGGAGAAATGAACAAGACATTGAAGAAGAAAGATGGGTGTAGCACATCAAATGAAGAGATCACTTCACCTAATAGGTCAAGTGATCACACTTCATCAAACTAAGCAAAGAGAAGGCATGAGGAACTGATTTACAAAGTTTTATCATACATCAGTTCCTAAACAAAGAAAGTACTAAAAAGAATAAATCAACATGATTAAGATTCAAAGTTAATTTTTCAAGATTTCACAAGTGTTGCTAAGTTGCCCTCAGATGCCAAGTAAAATCCCAGTATATGTTGAGTTGACTATCAAAAACAATAGAAGCCGAATGATCAGTTGGACCCAAGTTGGTAGTGGATGCCAAGTAAAGAATACTCCTATGGATTTTGAGCAATGAAAATCCAATGGAATCTGAGTAATGTAGAATCCTCCAGAAGTGGAGTAGATAGCTATAACCATACTAAGCATTAAATGCAATGAAAATAGGGTATATTATCGCATTTTTCAATCATTTTTCTTCATCGTGATCAAAGAGAAAAGATGAGAAAGAGTGCAGAATGACTCCAAAGTAGAGAATCCAACATATAAGTAGACTTCAACAATATTTTAGGTCAATTTCATCGATTGTGAGGTATTTACATTTGTGCCAAGCTATGCAGTTTCATGTTTTCTTTGTGTACAAACCCTAGATTGTAGAAAATGGCTTCTAGCTCTAGGAAAACTCAGGAGAAGGAACCATTTGAGGTCCAACTAGTGTCAAATGAGGTAATACAACTTGATTTCCATCCAATACTAGAGGTAGCATATAAGAATGACCTAGCTGGAGCCCTATCTATCATACCCCCTAATGTAGTTATGGTTCAAGATGTAAGGAGATGTTATAATTTCCAAATTGGAGCTATAGGTGACATGGAAATAAGGTAAGCCTATGAGAGATTGTGTGAAAATAGAGTGTTAATGGAAGAATACAAAATTGTTGAAAACAAGGGTTTAATGTGTGCCCTAGAATTCCCTACAGTGTTCAAGACTGAATGGAGCAGACTCGTGCTTAGTAGAATACATGATGGAAGCTTATGGTTGGAGGATGGTCCAATGAAAATCACAAAAATAATTGTGCATAGAGTGATAGGGTACCCAACCCTAGATTGGTTGAAGACACTTAGGAGTGATGCAAAAAAAGCAATTGAGAAAAATACTGGTGCCAAGTGGAACAAGAGAGGGATGACAATTGATACCATTCAAGACCCTCTAGTTGATTTTGTTGTTAGGGTGATTGCACATAAATTCTACGAATCCAGTATACTTAACAGTGTGCCCTACATTACAGTGGATGTAGGATATAAATTGGTGAAAAAGGCTCACATTTATGATCTTATAGAACTACAATAGCAATAGATTAATGAAAATCTAGCAGCTATCAGGAGAACCAAGGGAGCCCAATGCAAATTTGGTGCTATTTTGATTTGTATTTTCTTCTATGTGCAAAATGAGTTTCCTTCTTTTGGAAAAGTTGCATGGAAAAAAAATAGGTCTATTATAGCTCAAGTTAATGATTACATTGAGCAGATGGGAGCTAATTTTGAGACTTTAATGACTAGTTATTTTGAAGACTTCAAGAAGATAATGAAGAAAAGGTTAAGAATACCAGTTTCCCTAATAGAGAAACATTTAAATGATGTATGATTTCTTGTAGATATTGACTATACATACATTCAAGCTGCTATACCAAGAGTGAGATGGTTAAGACCTCTTGGTTATAAAATTAACATAGATGAAGCATTAGTAGCAATAATTACATTACTTGTAGAGGAAATAGACAAGGATGTGCCACATTTTGGAACCTATGATGTGGTGAGATCAAAAGTGGATATGGAGTTGAAGACTACCTCCACATTGAAAAAGAAGGATAAAATTTTTAGGAAGTTAAAGGCCAAATTTGGTGAGGGTACTATAGAAGAATCAAAAGAAGAAAAAGGTGAAGATGTCAAGGATGATGAAGAGGAACAAGGTTAGGGACCACTTTCCTTAACCCAAGGTATGGGGGAGGATGTTGAAGAGGAGGAATGTGCCAAGCAAGAAGCACTTAAGGCTAAGCCAAAAAGAAGAAGAAGCTCAAAAGCAGCTAGTTACACAGCTAAAGGGGAAGAAGAAGACAACAAAGCCAAGCTTGGCCAAGCCAAAAAAAAGGATAGATACTAGGACAACAACCCAAGTGGAAAGATAATAGGAGAGGAAAAAGGAAATAAAGCAAGGAGGGTCTACAAAATCAAAGAAGAGAAGAAAGTATGTTTCACCTCTTGAATCAAATGAAGAAAGGATAGAGTCTGATGAAGATCAATTCAGTCATTCTACCCAATCTAAATTGGAAAACATTTGTAATAACATTAGAGGCAATGCTGATTTAACTAGCTTGAAGACCATTGGTTTCAATAAGTTGTCAAAGGAACAACAAAACATAGTGGAAGAGTCCATCTACACTATGATGGCTAAGTTCAAGACCAACCCACTTGAACTAGACAACTCAATGCTTAAGGAGCTTTGCTCACTAGTTGAAAATAAATGGCATTATTGTCTTAAGATGGAAAAGGAAATAAGAGAGTCAACATTGGCTCATGTAATGCCAGGCCTAACAAAAGTTCAAATAACTAAAGCTAGCAAAAAGCATGGGAGCAAATTTGCACCCAAATATAGAGCTTTTAGAATTTTGTAGAACCAAATAGAAGATGTTGTGCAAAAATCCACACAAATGCAGAAACTAATTTATGGATTGACAACTATGAAAGAAGGGTAGGAAGAAAAATTTGAGGGGAGAAATGATGAAGAAGAAGAAAAATAAAATGGGAAAGATGAGGAAGGAGAGAAAGAAAAAGAAGAAGAAATAGTGGAGAAGACATAGGGTGAAGAGGCAATAGCTGAAGAGCATCAACTAGAGTAGAATGTCCAAGACACCCAAATGCCACCACCAAGTCCTCCAGATACAACACCTATAGAAAAAATAATTTTAAAGGATTTTCTTGACACCTCAGGTCAGAACATCAATCCACTTATTGCAAAGGATCTCAAAAAGATCCTTCACCAAACTACATTGCAATCGCAACTATGTACAAATCCAATTTTGGTGATTGTAGATGAAATACAAAATGTTGTAGTAGAAATTAAAAGGGAGAAGGTGAACACACAAGAACCACCTTCACAACCTCCCACAACTATAGCGAATCATCCTAAAGAGAAAGGAACACAAGATAAAACTACTAAGGTTGATCATACAGTCATAGTAGCAACAATTTTTGAGGAGCCAACAAAGGAACGAATAGGACAAGATGTTCCTATTGCACAAATCCAAGGTTCACCTCCTCAAATCATCATTATTGATCAAGGTAGTAGAAAAGAAGAGAAAGAAGAGGAGAAAAACCCTAAATAGTAGGAGGCAATACAAACATTGGTGAACTTTCCTACCTCAGGGACTCCTACCAAAAAGTTGAGCACTGATGCAACACCATTGAAAATCTCAACACCAGACTCAAGCTCAACCAAGGTTGGAAGGGTACTTCACTATGGAGACCCTGTACTTGATGAAGAAATAGTCATACCTACTTATGACTCTAGAACTATGAATCTAGCATAGATAACTGAAGTGCAAGAGGCATTGGGAAGAAGGAAGAAAGAAGAGATACTCAGAAATGAGTTTAGATAGAAGCATGCATTGGTGGAAATCAAATACATATTCCTTGATGCATTTAGCTTGCAAGTACCTGATGAAACCAAGCCCATCATGGAGTAATTGTCCAACATAGTGGACCAGGTATAGAATGAAGACCTTGATACTAATGTTAATTTATTAAAATGGCCATAAAAGAAGTTTCAAATGAAAGCTAATGAGAAAATATGCAGTGAAATAACACTTTCACAAGTTGAATTGGCTAAGAAAATTGAGGAAGTTAAAATAGTACTTGGGAATGTATTCTCATTGTACTCCAAATTGTATGACTCATCATATTTCACACAAGAAATTAGCCAAAGGATACTAAGCTTGGAACAAAATCTCAAGATTTATAGCACACAGCTACCCAAAGATCCAACTCAGAGTGAGAAGCATTTTGCAACTAAGCATCACACACAAAAGGAGTTAGCTGTATGGACAACAGAAGAGGCCAATATCAAGGCCAAATTAATGCAAATTCAATCCTCCATTACTCCACATCTAGAAGTCCTACATAAGGAACAAGCCTATGAAGAAAATATTTTGAAGAAAAACCCCAATCTTTCTACACTAGAAGGCCTTTTACATCTTGCAACAGAGACAACCATCTAGCACAAATCACTAGAAATAGCATTGAACAATTGTGATGCTTCTTTGAAGATGATCATGGAGGTAAATAATTTTTTTTTGGCTAAATATTCTATTCATCCTTAGGACCCTTTGACATAAGTGTCAAAATGGGGGAGATATGCATTATGTAAATAAAAGGGGGGAGATATTCAACTTTTGAGGAAAAATAAGTAGATATAGCCAAAAGGACAATAAAAATTGTAAGAAGGTGTGAAGATGTGTGAAAGAGTATTAGCAAAAATAGGGTACAAAAAAATATAGAGTACAAAGAAGGCAAAGAGTATCAAATACATCAACATGAGACAAATTCAACACAAGAGTTTTGGTTACAGAATTGGCATATCAGCTCAGAGGGAGTTACAAGATTTTGATGTATACAGAATTTTGAACATGTTCTTGAAGTGTTGTACATATGCCAAATAGAATATATAGTATACTCATAGAGATTAGAGATAGATAGATAGTTTAGGAAGAGGCAAAAAGTTGTCTTCTAGGCTATCACTAATGTATTATTTTCATTCTCAAAACATGACAACACAATATGTTATTTTTGTGTCTAATAGTTTAATCTTCTATATGAAGGTGCATTTACATGCTACAAAAATCTCCACTAATATCATGTTGGGTGAACATCTGGAGTTGAAGATCAGATAATTTCTTTATGAGCTACAAGAAAAAAAATGATTTTCTTGATAGTCCATGGATATGGTCATAATTAGAATTCTTGTTTCTTTGACATTTATTTTAATGAAGTTTGTTTCATTGCAATGGTTTTGAAGGGTTTTTTTTTTTAAAGAATGCTAATAATTTTCTTGTGTTGTTTTTACTTCATTTTGTAGTTGAACATTGTCGAGGGTAAATGTGATACTTATTTGATGAGGATGAGCGTAGATATCTTGATGCTTTTGGGGGCATTGTCACAATTTCCTATGGACATTGTCATCCAAATGTTGTTGAGGCCATTATGAATCAAACTCAACTACTGTAACATGCTACAAAAATATACTTGCATGATGCTATAGCAGATTATGCAGAGGCACTAGCATCAAAAATACTTGGAAATCTCAAGGTTTGGGTCCTCAGTAGTAACTTTTGAGAAATTACCAGCATAAATAGCTTCTATTTTAAGAGTTAAGATATAAAAATAGTACATAGCCCAGTTAGAAGAATGAGGAATCATCAAATTACAAATCATTATGCTATGTCGTGGGAGTTTAAGGGATATTTGAATTTCTAAATTTGTTCGACATGTTCTAAACTACAAGATGTGTCGTGTGTAAAGAGTTGCCTGAATTTATGCATAGTCCCTAGTATTAAAGAAAATAAATAGAATACTCTAGTCACAAAATAAGGAAATTAGTTTCAAATTTCAAAACAATTGAGAGCTTAACTTATGGATGTGCTAGTTAAACTTCACTATGGGATGCCACCATGATTATATCCCCAAGTCTAATTTTGCATATGTGATGCAAAGAAAAAGTATAAAGAAATATCTCTGTTTTGCTATCTAGAATGCTATCCACATGTCAAATTGCATTTTACCAAAGATCCATTTTTATTGTATTGTAGAGTGCATGCTTATATATAGACACACACACACATACATATCCTGTATGCAAAATTTCTAGTATATTGACTAGATTGGGAATTAAAGATGGCAAAAATCTTCACACAATCGAATCTAAAAACATATCAGTACAATAGATTGGGAATAATAAAATTTCTCTCTTTTTCTACATCTGAGCCTTTTTGTTCATTGGCCATTGCATGGAAAGTTTCTTTTGTGATCATTAACCATCAGCAACTGTATAATGATCTCTTACTGGGACATTTATCGAAGTCATCAGTATTGTTAATGCCAACAATGTGCTCAATAATCCACTAAATCATATCATGTTCTCTCTTAAAGAATGATTTATCAATAATATAATGATATAATGATGTTAATATCAATGTGCTCCCATAAATCATAGGAAATTTTAATTCAAGGCTATGAGAGAAGGGCACAACATTTGAAAGTGAGGCACAATCTCCTAAAGCTATTACAAACATCTAAAACTTGAATAGAGTACAAGATGTCTCAAGGTTAGGGATTTTAGACAAATAGAAACCTTGTGGAGCTGTATAATTCACATCACAATGTTCAGCTCCTATTTTCATGAATACAAAACCATGTTTTCTTCACAAGATATATTCTCTCCCTTTTTCCTACACAAGATTTATTCTTTTTTTTCTTCTCCAGGTGTCCATATTATGAAGTATCTATTTGAGGATATTGCCTGGAAGACTTTATCTACTCTTCCAAGCTGTGCAATATGGCATGATGACATTTTTATTTACATCTCAATGTAGCCACCAATTAGTAGTATGCAAGCAAAAAAAATAGTGCAGGTTGCATACTTGTAGGCAAGCCAATAATGCTTGGATGTACAGAGCTAATTGTAGAAGTCAACTCATAGTTTTTTTTCTCTAATTGATATTCTTGATTACAACATGCATAGATAGTAACCTATGTTTAAATAGTTTTGTGAACTAACTGATCCAAGTTTATATGTTTAACTCTACATGCCATCTTGTGTGGAAATAAGTAGGATTGTATTTTGATTTACTTTTTTCCTCCTATACAGTGAGTCATGATTACTGAAGGTTGCCCAACACTATTTGGGTTCGATTTGTTGAACAAAATGGAAAATAATAGCAAGAGTTCTGATCTTATGACATCCTGGGAAGCTATTTTTTATATTTTTATCTATTTATAGCTGTATTTGTATTTGTGTATAACATGATGACTCCCAATGGTACTTCTGATTTTCTCATTTCATTGAGTTTGAAGGACGTACATATGCTTTACCAACAACATGTCTTGTATGGAAACAAAAACTCCTTAAGTTTTTGGTTATGATGCCCTTAATTGTCATAGCACAAAACCCAATTTAGGAGAGAATTTGGAAATTTCCCCAATTGAAGTACTATTTTTGGATTGTGCAAAACCAATGGATTTTTACAAACAAATAGAAATTGTTCTTCATGATCTTCATCTCCATTTCTGTAAAAGCACAAAAAATCTAGTAAAAAAAGGTGTGTTTTGCACAGTTGACTTTGTTTACCTTAGTAAGAAAAATTTCAACATCATCAAATCTTAGTACAGTTTCTTTCTTGCCAACTTGTTGTAGCCATAACTATGCATCCTTGTAATTATTTTATACTTTAGGCAGACAAGCAGGTAGGTAAATTAATTGAAGAACTTCAGCACTTGTCTTATATCCTCACTTGTCATAATATGACCAATTTTTTTTATGGGTAATGGGCCAAAGTCTAGTTTATTCATTATTTTATTATTTGTTAAAATTAATTATTATTATGTGTTAAGTTCAAGGAGACTCGAACCCATATGAGAGGCTAACTATTTACCATTGGTGGATGTTATCTAGATCAAACAAATATAAGCTATATAAAACTTATATTTGGACTACTTCAGATAATGGAGATAAATTTATATAAAAAATTATATCTGTTACATCAATTTTAGTAATATCAATAGTGCTCTTAGAATAACATAATCAAATTTAGGATGGCAAGAAGTTTGATATGTTTCTGATTCATCTCTTTATGCATAAATGTCAATTTGTTCCATGTTGTATCAAGCAATTGTTTCTTATCTAAGCCATTTAATTTGCAACCTTTTAAATCTCAGCAAAGATAAAGTTGGAGTAGGAGAATTTTTCTTCTCAAAGGTGTCCTCTGATTTTAAAGCATCCATTCTATTATCTTACTTAGAATGGACACTTTAAAATTAGAGGACACCTTTGAGAAGAAAAATTCTCCTGCTCCAAATTTATCTTTGCAGAGATTTAAAAGGTTGCAAATTAAATAGCTTAGATAAGAAACAATTGCTTGATACAACATTAAAAAAAAATTGACCAAACATTGGTGGAAATTTTGACCAATTCTCGATAGTTTTCTACCAAGACTTGGTCAAAATTTCCACCAATTCTAAAAAATTTTGACCAAACATTGGCAAAAATTAAAATATTTTGATGAATGTATTGGTCAAAATTTACCATGAACTTCTTAGTCAAAATTTCAACCAACTTGGGTCAAAATTTTGATAAAAATTTGTCACAAATTGAGTTCAAATTTACTTTTGATCAAACCCTAAAACTCCATGAATCAAGTATAGTCTCACTTTTCAAATCTTCAACAAAATTAAAATAAGATTTGATTTATAAATTGATACACTGTATAAATTTACAATTTATATCCACTTTGATGATGACCAATGCTTTATCCATTGGACCACTAACTCACAAAAAATCGCATTTACTTACCAAATCTATCTCTACACTTTGGTAAAAGAAATCAATACTCAATCATAAATCTTAGTCTTATGAAAATCTTCTTATGATAACTAGTAATTCTCTCAACCCACATTGAGAATTTACATGATCCATGGGATTATTAGCAAAACATAGATTGAAATACAATTCCAGTAAGAATTGCAAGTAGGACTCAATAAACTTTTCTATCAAATCTCAAAAATAAAAAGTTACACAGAAGAGATAAGATTCAGATTGAATAATCATTCTATAAATTATTTTTGTATTATCTTCTTTGAAAATATACAATTCAATATCAGTTTCTTGCATGAGTGCTCAACTAGACTCACTACTATTAACCATGTTTTTCATTCTAACTATGGAAAATAATCATACAATGTGCATGGACTGACTCAAAAAATGAACAAAACCAAGTTCAACCAAATGATTTCCAAACCCTTCCTCTAGCCTTGGGAACTCATTTATATAGCATGAGTTGCAAAAAAGCTTAAAGCTACAAAGATGACACATGTCATCTATTGATATGATAGTTTAACTTGTTACAACTAAAATATGTGACTTACATGTTCAGCTACACTAGCAGAAGTCTAACAACAACTTCCAAAGATATCCAAGCACTAAATTGTAACTCACAAACCAAGACCACATGAATCATGAGAATATACCAAAGGGATGTTTTCCTTCCAACCCAACATAAAATCTCCTAACATGGTTAGACAATTTCCAACAAGTACAAGTCTATTTCCATTAGTCATATCATAATCAAGAATTAGAAGCAGGGACCAACTATAGTCCTATAGAAGACAAGGGTTCTAGTTGCAACCACTCATCTACTAAAAACCATGCTGAAAGATACATGTTGACTCCTAAAATTTGGCTAAACCTAAAATCCTAAAGGCCTAAAAAAATGGCTAAGTTTGAATTTTTGAAGCCCTAAAATTTCCTAGAATCTTTATCTTAACTCAGAGAGGTTTGGAATGTTAGGATAAACTACGGATAGAAATAAAAAAACTACATGCAAATATAACCAATAATAGAAAAAATAATAGATCACACAGAAATGAACACAAGGAGCCAAGATTTAACGTGGTTCACCCAATCCCTGGGCTACGTCCACCAAACAACAAGTTCGATCTTATTACAATCCAGTGATTACAACCTAATTACAATCCGTAATCCCTTACAGCTCAATACCGCCGCAAGAACCAATTTCGTATCACAATACATATATCAAAAAATACCCAACCCTAAGCCCTTTTATACAAGTATTAAACCTCTTTAGGGTTATAACATGTCAGCCATAATATGTCGGCTACCATGTCGGCTACTGCCCAAAAAAAAATTTTTGAGGCGATGTCCCGAACCCCACTATTTATGAAGTATGTACAGTACTTTCCTGATCAGTCACCACAATCTAACATGGAACCTATCTCAAATGAATCGTCACATATATTAAAATATATATTAAGTATAAGGAATTAAATATATGTCAACTTATACTTAAACTTAAATATACATCAACTTAAAAGATATATTTTAAAACCCATAGAAACATCTATTGAACTAGGAAGGAGTGTAACCCTAAAGGGTACCCAAAACATCAAACAACTCTCAACTAAAAAATCCATAGATACCTGCTATTTGGCTAAGTAGGTTTTTGCAAGAAAACTAGGCAACACTTTAATACATCCAGATGACATTTCACACTAAAGCCATGTGATACTTCTTGCCAAGGAAATACTTTCACTATAGCGAGGTTATCCTTCTTAGTATGGCCAAGAGATAGTTCTTAGTATGTCTTGGTGACATTCTTCCAGTGTCATATGATATTTCACATTATTATGGTGCAATACTTTCTAGTATCATATGAAATTTCTCCTTAAAGCATGTGATACTCTTCCAATATTGCCCAATGTTGAACCATTATCACTCAGGATTGATAAGAAACATCCCAATGAACATTTAGAAGGGAAAAAGAGTTAGAACCTCCACACTAGGTAGTGTCGGATCCACTAACATCAAGGCTTGGATACTTGAACAAGTGAAATCCAAGACACCATGCAATAGGAAGTAGAAAACATCTATCTATCCAAACCATAATAGCATATGAGAGAGAATGTAGAAAGAAATATCACAGTCTACATACATGCACTACTACATTTGACCCTATTTTTTGACCAAAAATTTTGACCATCAATTAAAAAAGTTTAGATTGGTCGGATTGTAGAAGGAAAGTTTTCTCTTTTTTAAAAATCTAACCCGTGTTGGTCAAAATTTTGACCAACACGAGCTTTAACTTTAAATCATTTCACCAAGTGTGGGAAGGAGCTGGAGTTTAAGTTTTAATTTGCAAAATTTGTCATGAAACTGAGATTGAGATTGAAGAAGCTAGTTTGGTGAAGAGGCAAAAATGGTTGCACAATTTGATGTTTTCAATTTCCTATTGCTAATCTCCATTCTAGAGGCATAGGAGTCGAGCAGAGGAGGTACATCAAGGTTTTGTAAAGCAAGAGATGACGTTCAAAAGGAGGAATGGAGGGCGTAATAAGCACAATCATATTTCTAGGTTTTCCTGTTCTTTCTTATTTTCCTGTCCTTGTTTTTGTTCTTGCTCTTTTTTGATAACTGGTCTTGTATGCTTGTGTTTTGTTCCCACGTTTACTACAAATTTTCATTTGTTCTACAAAATTTCTCCATCAACCAGATACATGCAACTTCTAAAACTTGCCCCTCAATTTATTCTTTGTAGGGTTTGTGAACTATCCTCAACCAGATACATGCAATTTCTAAAAAATTACCACCCCCCAATTTATTCTTTGTAGGGATTGTGAATTGTTATGTCTAATGTATTCAGATTATATTTCTACTCATGTTGAATATGGTGTACAATATTTTGCATATTTTATGTTTATTATTTATAATTATATTTACAATGCTGTGAAATTTCCATAATTCTAAGGAATGGTTGCTTCTCTTAAGAATAGAATCATCTTAGGGAACAAAATGTGTTTGTTAGTTTACGATTCTAGTGTAGGCTTTTCACCTATGTTATTATTAGAATTTACATTTTCTAGTAGATACAATATAAGGTATACTTCGGACACTATAGCATTAACCATGGAGTAAAAGTTAAAGCATGGCTATAACCTCTTTTGACTCATTCACATTTTTTTTGTTGATATCTTTCTATTTTTCTTTGGTTTATATGAAGAGATACTTGGAACTCTAATAATTAAGCTACAATAGATGGTGAGCAATGAAAATCAGTGACAACATACATAAAATTATTTTTCTTGTTTGTATAGACCTGTTCTAGTGTTCTTGTTATAGAAAAAATACTGTTAGTTACAACAAGTAGGTATTAACTAAAATATTCATCAAATAAATATCTACATATAATTTTTGGTTGATTACAGGTATCAGTGACATTTCTTTATAGTTCCTCTATTCTTCCATATTACTGTCACACCTTGCAAACCTTGTTCCGTGAAGTCTGTGTGTAAAGCTCTTTTGTACTTAAAAGTGTAGATTATTAATTTGTGATCTTTTTTGGGAGTATCAATTATTCATATCAAGCCATGGTAAAAGCTTCTAGAGATGTAGATCTAACACGAGTGACTGTTTTAACTTTCCAGATATTTGCACATACATAATAGTCAGCAGCCTACATAACCAATTGGGATTCCTTTGATTAATAAAAAACTATGATGTTGATTGAGTTGCATATGGAATAGAAACTAAAAGGAATAAAACACCTTGATATAAGACAGTATTGATAGTTTGAGAATAAGATCACTTACATAACAGATAGCTATAAATATGTAAACCTGTGAAAAGAAGCTATAGCCTTCAATTTAACATTAATCTGGAGATTGTATATAAGTTTTTTGTAACATGAGTTCTTGTTGTAGTGGGAAGCTAATCATATTTTACTTTTTTGGACTGTGTCTAATTTTTAAGATGTTCTATATCCTTCATTTGTGCTTTAAAATTCATAATGTCCTAGTGGAGGTTGTGGATTTCATTTCATTTTGAAGGTTGCTAGAAAAGAAATTTCAAACATTATATAGGCCTCAGTCAAATATGTTTGCAAAGTGGGACATGTTCTGGATTTCAAGAGATTAGTCATAGGTAGTATTGAAATGTTTCTTCTACCTCTTGTAGTGCAGGCATCTTGTATTTGCTTTGTCAGGCTGGGAGAAAGATTTGTGTTAGGAGACTTTGTGAGAAACTTTTACATTTTCTTGTCTCTACATACTATTGATTCACTTATTAGACTGTGTAATATGCTATTGCCACCTTTAATAAATCTCTCACTGTAATGTCTCAGTCACAGACTCACAAGTGGAGAGAGTTTAATAGGCATAGTTTTTGATTGAAGTATGAGAGCCAATTGACCGAAACAATAGATCAGTGAAGGAGAAGGAGAGTAAAAAAGTAGTAATATTAAAGCTTTAATGATTTCATCTTGTGTAGTCACTTCAAATACCCACACCGTACTGAGGAATTGTGGAATATTTGCATCAAAACCAATTTATCATAAGCCTTAGTTCTATTAGTGACCTACCTAATATGTATGATGATAACAAGTAGATTATAACAGTAGAACAGAGAAGGAAAACTTTAAACATGAAGAAGATCATAAATCATATGATGATGACATATTGGAAATGATAAACTTATTCTTGAACAATGATAAAGTTTATTGTTAATCAATATTCTATCAAAGTTTCAAACTGATTAGGTATTGAATTAAGCTTGATAAACAACGAGCTGATACACAAATAAAAAATCGAAAAAAAATTCAAAAATCTCAATCAAGGTCCTTAGCTATCATGCTCTCTACCGATTACCTAGTACTTGGGATATGTGTACCCAGTACTTGGATATGTGGGTATGAGTTCCAAGGGTGTGGGTACAAGTACCCATGCAATGTTGATAGTTTATCAGAACACCAATTTTTTTTTCTTGAAAGTGAACTTTGGTGTACAAAAAGCAATCACAATAATTCTAATAATACTAAGGTACAACACCCTTTTATTTTTCTTGGTCTTTCTTATATGCAAGTTCCCTCATTAGAATCCATTATTGTTTGTCTTTAGAGAGAGAAAATATAAATTGGTAATGGCTGGAGTAGAACGTGGCCTTAATTTGGTCGAGGAAGCCCTTAGGCATTTGGTAATAGAACATGGGCCTACTTGAGTGATAGGCCATGTAATTGTACAAGATTATAAATGATTGAATATCAACCTTCTACAGAAAAAAATGGTAAAATGCTACTTCAGTGAGAACTCCATCATGAGGTGGAGGCCTACCTCCAGTTTTTAAATGCCTAAAAAATGAAAAAATACTTGCTTCCTTTTTACCATAGTCTTACAGTTTCTTTCTATATTTGCAGCTCTGGAAAGTGCCAGATAGTTCATTGGAGAAAAGGTCACAAACAAGAATGTCAGCCACCAAATAGCAGCACTAAATCTGATTTTCCAATTCCATTCAAGACGGATGAAGTTAAATCTTTTGATGTGAATATACAAGAGGCAAGAAACTGCAATTTTGGATGTCAAATGTTGGGTTCTTCTATTAGTGCTGAAGTTTTTGAAACCTTTGCTTTAGGAGTGATTGATTTGTAGAAGACTAATTCTGAAGCAACAGAAGAAATCTCAGAGATTTTAGTTTCTAATGCAACTGAACCTAGAGAACTAGCTATTTTTGCTATTGAACCTGAAGTAAACAACTCAGATATCCATCTATCAAGTAGCATCTCAACATATGTCTGTGCAAAGACTTCTCCCATGGATGGAAAACATGGCTGTCAATGTACACTCTCGAATTGTTGCATTACAGGTACGGAGGCTTTACAATATTATCTCAACTCAGATACTAGTAGCTCCTGTAAAGGAATCAGTCTTTCCTCTAAAAATAATGTGAATCAAGTCACCTTCTTGGCAGATGAAGCAAATCTTATCCCTTGTTTTAGTGAGAGAACAATCAGAATGTGTGATGATCCAGTCTCTCCCAGTTTCATAAAAAATGTGACAGGGTTTCTAGTTTTTGAATAGAAAATTAATAGGTCTTTGAGCTGCACTTATGATCTTTTGAATTCTGGTGGGTTTATTACTGAAATAACTCTAGATAGTACACATGAAGGATCTAAAACAAAGAATAACATCTGTGACCATCCTCTTGATGACTCTTCAAGTATTGATCATCATATTGTTGATACTGTTATTTTTGAAAATCATATTTCAGATACTGTTAGTGAGTTATGTCGTGTGGATGTTCCATTTTTTGGAAACTCTGATATTAGTATCTTTAGTTCTGCCATTTCGAGCATCAATGTCCCTTTTCTTCAGATTTCTACTAGCTTAGGTTCAGAAGGAGATTTGCTAATCGGTGATCCTGGTTCTAGCTCATTATTGAATTTCATTAAGTTCCAAAGTCAGGAGCCAAATGAATCCAATACAAAAATTTTAGAAGATGAACTCCAAAGTTCAAGCACTTCTATATCTAATAGCACAAAAGAAATGTCTCCTCAAATTGTTGTTTGTTCCTCTCAGAATAAGATAAGGGCTTCAGGTTGCACCGTTTCTAATAAAGATGATTCCAACATTGATGATGACTCAATTATTATGCATAGTCGAGATCCCACTACCAATGGTCTGAATATAACTGAAAAGAAATCTGCATGGAATTCTAGATCTCCAAAACCTGTGACAGAAAATACTCCAAAAAGAACACATAATTTTTTAGTAGAACATGCCAAGGTAACTCAGATTCTACTTGAAGTGTTCACTATTATAATTTTTGAATAAGTATAGTTGGAAAATTACAAAAAGATCAAAATAGAACCATTTTGTTCTCAAACAATGTCCTTCATTTTCATGGATTTTATCTTCGATTGTAATGTTTTTTCATTTTGTTTAAATCACCATTTTCTAAATCAGGAGTCAGATGAGTATAATGCTACAATTCCAGAAGATGAACTTCAGGGTCATAGCACTTCCATGTCTAATGGTGCAATGGAAATGTCTCCTCAAACTGCGATTAGTTCTTCTCAAAATAAGGAAAGGGCTTCACATTGCACCATTTCTAACAAGGATGATTCTGACATTAATGATGACTCAATTTCCATGCATAAATTAGATCCCACTACCAATTTTTTGAATAGAACTGAAGAGAAATCTTCATGGAACTCTAGATCTCCAAAACCTTTGACAGAAAACACTGCAAAAAGAACACATGAATTTCTACTACAACCTCACAAGGTAATCCAGACTCTGCTTGGAGTTTTCACTTTTAAAAGTTGTGAATAAATATACTCGAAAAATTAAGAAAAGATCAAAGTAGACCCAATTTGTGTTTTCAAACAAAGTCCTCCATTATCATGAATTTTATCTATAATCATAATGTTTTTATTTTATTTTAATCACTACTTCTCTGAATAAGTTTATCATTTTATCAGTTACTCTTCCCATATCAATATTTTACCAAGATTTTCAACTGGAACAATCTGGAACTTGCACCTCATGGATTGATAAACTATGGAAATAGGTAATCTTAGCATACATGAGGTTTTTATTCAGGGGGAATGAGAAAATATTTGCTTCATTTCTGGTATCCTTAGGTTATCCATAAAATATTGATTTAATTGCTTGTTGTGGTTGCACTCAGGCACATTTTCACATTGTATCACATGATATTAAACAATAAAGTATATGTTTAGAGATAATGCAATTTGATCTTTTTTAGTCATTTTACGTAGATCTATACTTACTGCACACTATTCTTATCACTTAAAAAGTATATTAAAAAGTAGTTCTTTATTGAGGTCATCTACCTGTATCTTACTTAAAGAGTCACTTCAGGAATTAGTTTGCCCGAATTGCATATTTCTAGAGTTCGTGTAATACTAACATTTAAGAATAGAAACATAGCAGTTAAAACATGTAAAATTAAGACATATTTTTATAAAGTTGTGACACATATAAAAATGTCAAAAATAACTTGAAATACGGACACATTTTATATTAGGGTTCAGCTTGTTGTTGCCCATGAAAGGTGGGTCACATTTTTAAGTTTAACCAATGAATGCATAATACATCTTCTCTTTTCAATCTCACAACTTTTTATATTTTTTAACTGCAATCAATGTTGTACTTCCCCATAAAATGATCTTGGTAATTATTTGGCTTAGCAATTCAATGATGCTAAATCTCTGTTGATTATAGCCTTGGTATCTATAATTTTAAGACAGTTACCCGTAAGAGTTTATATATATACTTATTAGATGTTAACAAATTTGCAATGATTTGCAGGCTACATTTTTTTAGTTTAACATGAGTATGAGTCAACGATTCCAAGAAAATATTTGAAATCTTCATCTATAGACCAAGGATACGTGTTTTTTCAGAAAATAAGTTTCAAGATGTGAAGATGTGAAAGCAGAAGATTCCATATTCAGAATTCACATGCTGATCAAAATAGATTACTAGTAAAGTCTTCCTTGGTTTTGGATGTTGGTAGTTCAATAATCTCTTTATTATTATGCTCTAGGATTTGATACCTTCACCTTTATGGATGGAATGTTGTCATTTGTTGAGTAGCATAGTTTATCTTTGGAAGGATTGAAGTCCATTCCCCATTCAGACCTGGCATCGTGGTGCTAACTTCCAAACCTTTTTTTGTCTTAAAATTGATGTTGGCCTTGAAGATAGGCGATGACTAGAAAGGTTTGTTAGATCTGGTTTTGGGAGGCATATAATAGATTTACAATGTTCTTTTTTTAGTTTATTTCAACTGCATTTTTTCTAAGCATTCCAATTGAGTGGGTGAACTTCTTTCTTGTAGGTATTTCAACATGTAAACCTTAAATTGGCCCAAGTTAAAAACATCTAGGTTATCTAGATCAATCTAACATGATATCCATGTGGCTTTGTGTTCTTGCTGCCTGACATTAGAAGTCTTTCAATAAATAATATATTTTAATAATTGAATTTTTTTTTTTCAAAGATAATGTTTAGTGCCATGCTAATTAACATAATCAATTCATAGTGTTCTTTTTCTATTTTATTTCAACTATATTTTTGCTGAGTATTTCAGCTAAGTGGTTGAACTTCTTTCTTATAGGTATTTCAATTTTCATCAATGTAAACTTTGAATTGGTTGAGATTAAAGACCTCCAAGTTATTTGGATCAATTTGAAATGATATCCATGTGACCTTGTGTTCCTCCTGCCTGACATTAAAAGTCTTCCAATAAAAAATATTTTAAATTAATTGACATTTTTTTACAAAGATAATGTTTAGTGCCATGCTTGTTAATGCTACTCAGGAAATAGATTTTATGTTTATTGACGATGGATTCCTCAATGTGTAGTTGTACAACATAGATTTTCCTCCAAAATAATGATCAAATTGGTGCGAACTGTGTAGCCTTCAATGGATGCAAATGAAATAGAAAGCATCTCTCTGAGCTAGTTATGTGCATCCATTTAATGAATTTTATATCATATTAATGAATGTTATGTGATAGTATTGATTGAATGTTATAGTTCATAAATGGATGAATGAATGAATGAATGAATGAATGAATGAAGTATGTAATTAGATGATAATAGGTACTTTAGATTGATGTTAGGGGGAGGGGGGTGAGGTCGGATGAGCTTCCACCTTCACGTGGTTGGCCTTGTTAAGTAGAGAATATTATAGTATTCTTGAAACCAAGTGAAGATCAAACTAACATAAAATGGGCACTTTGCATGTCATAGGTCTAACATACAACTAATTTACTAAGTTTCATTTTAAGACTGAATTCCTTATAGTTGTTATGCTACTCAAAGTCTCTACTTCAATCCTAAGCATATTTTGCTAGCTGCGTGGTATTTTTCTTGAGGGCTGCTTTTGTAGATGCTTTCCATTTAATATATGTTGCAACATTTGGGAGCATATTTTACTTTTTGTACTTTATAAAATGAGGGTAGATTTTTGGATTAAATATCAACATAACAATTTTCAAGGATATATTAGATTTGTAATTGGAATGGCTACAATATGCAGGGTCTGAAGCAGGAAGTGATTATAGATCTTGTTGGACAATATCATACTTATAAGTAGCGCGTGATACATCTTGTCAATACAACTTTGTAAGTTACATTTTCTATTTATGATTTTCATTTGGAATCCATTGTTTTAGTTCTGAGATGAATTTGGTAAAATTCTTTTTGAAATGAGTGAATGAGACACCTATCAGCCAGCTCACTAGACAGACCTACAGAGACTCAAACATTGAGAGCCAATACTTGAACAAATATGTTAAATAAATTTGATCCCTTTTCATATGTGCCTACAAGGCTTTGATACAAACACAATCACCAACCTTCTCTATTCGTTAGGACAATATACTTAATGAAGAGTTTGAGGAGGCGCTTATACCACAGATGTTGTTTTGGTGTGCGTATCACTAGAAACATTCCTTCATCTTTTAAATCAGGCAAAAATGAAAAGTCACAAATAAGAGTTTCAGGGGTTTTAGTAGATCTCTTCCATTTCCAGATGATAAGATGAGAGATCTAATTGAACACTTTGCTGAATTGAATTTGAGTTGGGTGTATTATGCCTCAAGAAAGGCAGTTTTCATTTTGAAGGTTGACCTGTAGGCGGTCTATGCCCAACCCCCATGAAATAGATGACAAGGGTTGGACTCCTCTTCATATTGGAGCATGTAAAGGCGATTTGAAATCAGTGAGTTTCTGTTCTTTTATAGACATCTTTGTTTCACTTTGAAAGGGCTGATTTTGTTTATGTTAGATAATGGATTGTTCATTGTATTTGATTTTCCATTATTTATATATTACTTGAATCTTGAAGAAAAATATATATGCGTAAACAAGTATGCATGATTTCATTTCTCAGATTTATAAACATAAAAGCATCCTTTCAGACGTAAAAAATGTTATAACCACACATTATTTTTTCTTAAGTAGATATAGATGTAGGACAGGGAGGATCACTTAGTACCAAAGAAAATCACACAGTCAAAATTTTATTCTATGCTGTTGCAAGAGTTTGGAGAGTAGTTCAAACATTGATAAGAAGTCAAAAAAGCACTTACAGTTTGCAAATTAATAGTTAACCATATTAATTCCACAAAAAACAATTGCCAGTGTGTGAGTATGTGTGATTTCATATTCTTGATGATCATGGATTTTCTGCAGGATTTACTTCCCTTTCCCCAGAGATACTCTCTCTCTCTCTCTCTCTCTCTCTCTCTCTCTCTCTCTCTCTCTCTCTCTCTCTCTCTCTCTCTCTCTCTCTCTCTCTCTCTCTCAGGGAAAGCACTTCTCCTGCATCCATTGCATTAACCCGGTATATGGTAGTCGGATAACATAATGTGTATACATATATCAACACATTTTTCATAAAATATAATGCTTGTTATTAACAAGATCATCAAAGGTATAATTTTATCATTTGACATAATTTATCCCTGTGAGGATAAACCATAACTGTTTCCTTAAGTAGTAGTTACTAGATTTGCATAACTTGGCTTAGGTACTCACATGTTGCAGTAGCGAGTTGAAGACATCATGTAGGTCTAAAGATAATGAAGATAAGTGGAGCTCTTATATATGAAATGGTAGGGGTATACTGCAATTGATGAGAGGAAGACATCATGCAATTGGGGTAGTGTCGAATGTGTGTGTTGTGATTTTTACACTGCTTTTGCACGGGGCTGCTTAAACCAACACCACCAAAGTGGTGGAAGATGCCATAGATGTGGAAGAAATCTTGAAAGATCATACCAAAGTGATGCAGAGTGGAATGCAAAAGGTGATGGATTCCCACAAAACTGATTCAAACTCCCAAGATTCCTATTAGGTTCTAAGACACCTTAAAGGGAAAATACCACAAATATGGAATAGACCTTCAACTATCTCTTTGAACCCCACAAAGTGTTTCAACAGACTCAATATGACATGTATAAATAGGTTTTACAATCCCAAAACCAAGTTCATGCACAAACCCAAGTTACCCCTCTTGACTAGGCTACTCTCTTCTTTGGATCAGCAGACCCTGTTTTCTTGACTTTTCTCCCAAACTTTACAAAAAACCAAGCAAAAAAATGTGATTTTTAGATACCTTTTTCAGAGTTTTATAACATATTAAAAAATCAGATATCATTCTTTTGGAAAGATTGTACGGAATAGGGCAGTTTTGTCTCAAAATTAGGCCTTTTCAGCCACTTTTACAAAGCAAGTACCTTTTAAACTTATCCCTTGTCTCTCAAACTTTCTACAGTATGGTATTTTGATTCCAAACTAAGGATTCCTTAGTCTTTTTTCCAATTTGACCTCTCTAAGCACGCTTTCCAACAAACCCTCTCAATAAATGGCATAAACAAGGGTTTTACGGTTCTCCCACTTCCAATCACTTCTAGAATCTATTCAAAGATGGAACACCATATTTGGAACATGCCCTAACTCCTAAAAACATAAAAACATACCCTTATTAAGGCAGATTCTCTACTGCTATATCTATGGCAGCCCTTCAATGCACTTTTCAGCTAACTCCCATGGTGTACACCTACAATTTCACTTCATTCTTGTCATGAAAAGGTTAGTGGCCTATCATACATGTTAAGAGACATCCATCCTATGAGAATCAGACTAGAACATTTATAGGATGGACCCAAACATCCTTGAAAAGTCACAAAATAGATAGAAAATGTTGTATGCCTGTGACAGCCAATGCAAACCAGAAAGTATTATCCTTTTTAGAACCTCAAACTGTATTGATCATGCAAAAAAAACTTTCAAAGAATCCTTCAAAACATTTTCTTATCAATCCCTAAATCAGTTTAATGCCAAAGAAACTCAGAAAACAACAAGTTTTGACAAAAAATGAAAAGATTTTATTGCTTTCCTATAACAGTCCGTACATCTTCCGATACAAGCTGTACCAGCACATGTTAATATATTCAAGAGTTAGTTTTCAACCTCCTAAACTGACTTCAATTCGTTTTACTACCTATCCCTTTATAAAATTCAAATTAGAAGGTTTCCCTCCAAAATACCAAGTTTAAAATTCAAATTGCAAACTATGGTTTCTATGCACCTTCTAACTTATGCTACTAACTTGGAATCATTCCTATGACCTTATTAAATGCCTTAAATCAAGAAAATATTCCCAACTATCCCTTATGGCTCATTTGGCCATTTTTACATTATGCTGCCCATAGGGCTTTATCAGGACCTTTTACAACATTATAACTTTTTAAGCTTCCATGAGCCATGATTGGTGCAAGGATTGCCCAATTGACCCTACAAGATGTTCCAAGACCTTTATATGTCCTTGAATCTCCAATGTACCCTTGATGAGCATGGGATGCTCCTGCATCACGAAGAACTTACGAGCTCTTCAATCTTGAAAGGTTTCTTTTCAAGATGAAATTTTCCATCTTCAATTTTACCCATGTCAAGCACATCATTCAATATCTAAATCATGCAAGATGATGAAGCATCCATCATCTAGAGAATCTCCTTATGTTTTTTAGAAAGGTTACTTGCAAACATATGGCCAATACCCAACACTCTTATTAAAAGGTACTCTTATTTCATGAAAACTAAAATTTAAAAATTGCTTAACGCGATCTATCTTCTGTGGGTGTTTGGCCTTGTTTTGTTGAAAAGTTTGAATTGCTACACTCTCTTTCAATCTGCATTTTGAAAGAGACTCTTCTTGATGCAGAGATACTTCACACAACCTCCAAAAAACTATTTCCATGACGAGGACCAACTTATAACTTAAGTGAATCTACAAATTGGAGACTTCCCACATGCTAGCTTCTATGCACAGTTCTGAAAACTCAAGCCTATTAATGACCAAACACATTCCAAATTTTCCTTGTATTATCATAACCACAATCCTATCTTTACCCTACTATCAAATCTGGACAGTGACTCTATGCATAAATCTTTGTTGCAGAACTTTACTTTGCACATTCTGATATATTAAAATTCAATAGCAACTTTATAAACTTACCTTGGAGATACCTATACTTCTTCAATTTCATTCCCTATTCATTCTTGGAGGACCTTCACAACAACTTCTATATTGAGGAGAAACTCAACACATAGAAAATTTAAGGCAATTAAAAATAACTCATTCCTCTTGTACTTTGGCAAATAGTTTGTCACTGAGCTCCTGCATCCCATTCAAAGATACATCAATCTACATGCTCAAAAACAAATCTTTTTCATCAAACCCTCAAACAATGTCTTTTAGTTCCATGTAGAAAAATCTAACCATTATCCATTTGGTCAATCTGCATAAACTTGACACTAATGATATCTAGCCCTGAAACTTGGATTATCTTTTCCAATATGGAAATCTAAGGCAATTAGTTATCTCGACCCTTGATTGAACTTTGGAGTACAATCTCCTTCAACATGCATTTTTATTTGTAACGACACCATGATTCGACTACATTTAACTATGTATTTTTTGATCTTGAAATGAGATGAACATGATTGTGTAGATGACTTGATTATTTATAAATTTGCTAGATTTGATACACACTCTTTGTTGGATTGCAGGAGGCAAAATGGTTTCAAGCAATCTGAGATTGGTCCAAAGGAAAGTCAATTGAAGGAAGAAAAATAAACTGGAATTCGTTGTGTCATGGTGGGATCTACAGCTCAGACTCTTAGTTAATCAGTTTTTATTGATTTTCCTGTCAAAAAATTCAGATTTCAGGTAGTGTTGTGCCTTATCTTCTTCTCTGTCTTTGTCAACAGTTGACTTTGATTGCTATTGATTTATTTTCTTTTAATTTTGTCATGATTTCTCCTCTTGTCTGAACATATCTTGGAATCTATGACCTTTTTCTGTACTTCTTCCTTGTGTAAATATTCAATAGTTAAAGTCAAATGGCCAATTGTTCAAATACATAGATCTAATGAATAAAAGGGGACCAAGGTCTAATCTCATATCCTCTCCAAAATGAGATTGAGAAGCTTTATATCTAGTCAATATGGAATGATGAGTCATGTTCCGCATTGATAAGTAGGAGATATTTTCCATAGCAAGTCAAATTGTGATATTGCTATCATGATTTAACTCATGAAGCACAGGTCAATGAGTTTGACTAAAAAAAAATTACACAGTTAAATTCTGATCGTGATATCACAATGTCCCATATTACTAATATCATGGCTACTTAGATTCTTAACAAATATTTCCTAAGGGTAATCATATTAATTCATACTATTTGGTTATTGAGAGTGTCAATGTCTCGGTGTGCATTTGTAGTGGCAATCTTACTAGTTAGCAATTTGTATGATGCTTGTTGGTGGAATTATCATGTGGTAATGATTATTCAAAGGGATATCTGTTATATTATTAATTATGTGTCTCACTAGGAAATTTATAAGGAGATGTCCAATGTAGATGACTGTTTCAACATTGGTATATTGCATCCAGCTAGAAGCCACGTCAGAAATACAATGCTGATATTAAGCTAGAAGCCACGTCAAAAATACAAGATATTAAGAATTTTATGTGTGGTGGAAAGAAAACATCTCAATTTACAGATTCAGTAAGGGCTAGAAAGCTTGATGATGAATCCAGAAGCTCTACAGATCATGCAGAGGACTGCACACAGTCATCTGGAAGGATAGCTTTGCATATCAATGAGGAAGTGAAGAAGCCACATGTATTAAGTGGCCATTCAGAAGAGAGTGATCATCCACTTGACTATACTAACCATCCAAGTCCTAAAAAATATGGTGCAAGTGATAGTGAACAAGTAGGTTGCATGTAAATTTACATGATGGAAGAGAGCTTCTTGAGTTTTAATAGCCATTGCAAGCATCCCAGGTCACTTCATGAAAATGTTAGAAACAAATCATTACATGTACCAATTCCTCATCACCTTTTGTCATTATTGGACCTTGCAAATATCACCAAGCGACCTAAAATCCGAAACTCTTAAAGTTAATGAAATGAAAAGAAATCACTATGGCTTCTCATTCAAACTCCTTTCCTGTTAATTTGCTAGATAAAAATTGGAGTCTAGATTAAGATAGTAGCATTTCATTCTATTATTCATTATTATAATGATTTTGTAAATTACCTCATTCTATGTACTATGATAATTATATTTTCTTATCAAGAATGTATTCGTGACACTCAATTGCTTCAGTTCAGTGGGGCTAGCTGTATACTAGTTGAAACATTATGTGACACACAACTGCAACAAGAAGTCTACTATTGCCAGTTGGAAACAACTATTGTTGTAATTGTCAATGACCACAACTGCAAAGGATCAGTTACATATTTATGTTTGGTCTCCTTTTGTGTTCTCTAAAATGTTGTCTATTATGAGCAAAGTAATTCTCTTAGATGTTATCTAAATACTTAGCTATTTTTTGGCATGAAAATAAGAAGCTTACTTTGTCTAGCTGAAAAAATTCCTTATCAATCACCTTTATGATGGCAAACTTTATAAAAGTTTTAGTAGTTAAGCAAAAGAGGAGCCATTCGAAGTTGGGCTTCTTAATTCATGTTGCTTTTGTAGTGCACAATTCATATCATCTGTGCTTTATGCATTTGATTATTTAACAACAACTGATCCTAATCTTGTGCCATACACATCATTACTTAAAAGGAACCAATCTGAATACTTGTAATTGACAACTTCCCCAATTAAATGAATTTTAACACAACTGCAATGCAATAATTTGAGGACAGATTGTGTCTGAATTCTAGCTAATTGGAAATGCATAGATTGCTAATGATTTGTATGACACTTTGTCTAATACAAGTTGGTTGATGTTCAATCCTGTACATTCTTATGTTTTTTGATTTCCCAAAATAAAGCATGTTCCCCATCTTAATAAGGACCATTGAAATGGTTAGTCCTGCTACACAATTGAGGTCAAAACTTCAAATATTTATACAAGTATTCTTGAAATTGAATTTGACATTACTAGATCCAAAGTAGCTTTTGTTCCATGAACAAAGTTTTACTTCCCTCATGTTTATGATCTAAAATTTGAATACTCTCATTCAAATGATGAATTGGCAATACAATCTAGGGTGATACTTCATCATGTATATTCTCATTAATCATGTATCATTATATTCTATCTGTTTATTTTTAGCTTCAATTTAATACCTTTTTTCTCTCTCTGAAGCTCTTTTTTTCTTGCTTGTAAAAAGACGGTCTTGTAATTTTTAAACGTAAAGAATTAGTTTCTAGCTAGATTGTTATTCATGATCTTTGCCTTTCCACTAGTCTATTGGCAGTTGCTTTGCTAACATGCTGCTTCAGTGCCTGATATACACAAAACCTCTTGTAGCCTATCTACTCCATGGATCGCATTCTCAAAAATGTATGTTATCATTTCTCAGTAGATTTATCCTTAGACATAGGCATTGCAATATTAGTTTTGGCTTGCAAAAACAATAACCTATACTATTTGTTGGGTCTTCTCAGGTCAGATGAAAGACTGGTACTTCATGTGTGAGCTTGAGTTTCTTGTCTCGAGGGTGAGAAGAGGAGATGGTGCCTTATCACCAATTAGAATACTTTCTAGAATTAAAAACATTGGAAATCGCCTTGGATATGGAAAACAAGAAGATGCTCATGAGTTTTTGAGGTAACATGAATTGCAAAGTGCTTAGAGTCTTTCAATTTTTAAATCATACTAACATATATCAAGATAGAAATGCTCATAGAAAGGAGTATTTAAGGATATGCTACAAATTATGTGCACACAAAAATTAATCTCCATTGATGTGCTTAAACATACTTACATGGCACACGCATGCATGCTCGCGTGTGCGCACGCACACACATAGATTGATATCTTATTTTTGTTTTCCCTTTTAGATTTGTAGTTGATACTATGCAGTTGATATGCCTTGGTGAGCTGATTGAAAGAGTCAACTCATTGAGGTGACTGGGTGGGAGTGACTTGGCGAGCTGACTTGGAGAGTTGACCTAGGGGATGGGCTTGGTGAGAAAACTTAAAGAGTCAACTTGGTGAGAGCACTTGAATTGTCGGCTTGGCGAGCAGACTTGGGGACTTGGTGGGACATGTGGGCGAGCCGACTTGGTGGGCTAGCTTGGTGAGCCGACCTTAAAGAGTCAACTTTGTGAGTATACTCAAACAATCAACTTGGTGAGATGACTTGGTGGGCTTGGCGAGCCCACTTGGCGTGCGTACTTGAATAGTAGACTTGGTGAGCTGACTTAAAGAGTCAACTCATTGAGGTGACTCGGTGGGGGTGACTTGGTGGGCTGACCTGGAGAGTTGACCTAAGGGGCAAACTTGGTGAGAAAACTTAAAGAGTTGACTCGGTGAGCGTACTTGAATTGTCAGCTTGGCAAGCTGATATGGCAAGTTGACTTAAAGTGGCAACTTGGTGGTGAAATTGGTTAGCTGACTTATCGAGGCCACTTGGTGAGGCGACTTAGCGAAGCGACTTGGTGAGCTGACCTACTAAGTGTACTTAAAGACTGACCTTGATGAGGTGCTTTGGTTGGGTGACTTGATGAGAAAACTTAAAGTGTCAACTTGGCATGCCGACCAAGTGAGTTTACATGGTGAGCGAGCTTAGAGAAGCAACTCTAGGCGACAAGGTGGTAAAACCACTGGGTGAGTTGACTTCGTGAGTTGACATAATGAGTCACCTCGTTGAGTTGACTGGGTGGGGGTGACTTGGTGAGCTGACCTGGAGAGTTGGCCTAGGGGGTGGACTTGGTGAGTGAACTTAGAGAGTCGACTTGGTGAGCATACTTCAATTGTCAGCTTGGTGAGCTGACTTGGGATGTCGGCTTGGCGATCTAACATGGTGAGTGGGCTTAAACTGGCAACTTGGTGGGGCAAGTTGGTGAGCTAACTTCGTGAGGCCACTTAGAGACGTGACATGGCAAGTTGACTTGGTGAGCAAGCTCAATGAGCGGACCTAAAGATTGACCTTGATGAGGCACTTTGGTGGGGTGACTTGATGACCGAACTCAAAGAGTCAACTTGGTGAGCATACTTGCACTAGTGCATTTGGGTTCATTTTTCGACCTTCATTGATCAAAATTTTGATCAAAATTCAAAATTTTTTTGGTGAAAATTTTGACCAACTCACTGGTACATGATTTGTCTCAATCATATAACTAATTATATATTTTTCATATTAGTTACTGTCAGTGTTTTTCAGGCATTCTATAAAACAGTTAACATGCCTTGCGTATGATATGACATTTTGCATGCATCCTGCACTCTCTCTCATCGGCTAATGATGGATTACGTAGAGTGATCTGAAACCATGATGCTAAAAAACACACAATAAAATCCAAAATGAACTTGCACTATAAATGGATTGTGGAAATCTGATATTGGTAAAATTGCATGCATGTCTACCAGGACAATCACAACTTAAACATATATTTGTCCTGGTAGACATGCATGCAAAATTAACAATATCAGATTTCCACAATCCATTTGTAATGCAAGTTCATTTTGGATTTTATTGTGTGTGTTTTTAGCATCATGGTTTCAGATCACTCTCCGTAATCCATCATCAGTCGGATGAGTGAGTGCAGGATGCATGCAAAATGTCATATCATACGCAAGGCATGTGACTGTTTTATAGAATGCTTGAAACAAAATTTACACCTACCTGTTGGTAGAAATTTCTACCTTCATTGGTCAAAATTTTTGACCTTCATTGGTCAAAATTTCTACCTTCATTGGTCAAAATTTCTACCTTTATTGGTCGAAAGTTTTGACCTTTATTGGTCGAAAGTTTTGACCTTCATTGGTCGAAATTTCTACCTTTATTGGTCAAATTTTTTTTCATCATTGGTCAAAATTTCTACCTTTATTGGTCAAAATTTTCTACCTTCATTGGTCGAAATTTTGACCAATTCCTGGCAGAACTCGCACCATGGCTATGGAGGTTTTTTGACCAAAATTTTTTTGACCAATAGGTTGGTCAAATTTGGTTGAATTTTGGTCGAAAATTGGGTCAAAATTTTGAACAATAATGGTTGAAAAATTGTCTCAAATGTACTAGTGATGGTTCATAAATTAAATATCATAAGAAGGAAAACATAAACCAATAAGCACCAACAAAAAAAAATGCATGCACGATTCCTCCCAACCATAATAGCATCATGAAACCTCAAAGGTCCCCATGTGTAACATCCCAAACTGTTAAGTAGATAGCCGGAGATGTCTTATAATGACATCACTACTAAAGCATGATAACATCATAAGAATAGGAAATCTAACATGCTAATCCAATAAGCAATAGATACTCCAACTAAGAAAATAACATCATCTAATAATATCCTAAACATCATAATAAGGGAATGCATCAAATAAACTAACATCATCTAAACATTATATCCAAGCATTCCAATGAAATCATAAATAAGAAGAAAGCATACTTTAAAACTTGAAGTATCAAGTGAAAATATCCAGCAACGGTCACTCTAGAACAATAGATTGCCTCTATACACTGGTCCCCAACAATGGTATAGGTAGCTATGCCTCCCAACCATGTGAAACCCATAGATCTACTCCCATCATGTTGATGGAGATAATGATCCAACCACCCACACACACACACAAAGAAAGTATATATGGCTAACATTCATGCTAAATAGTAATGATGACTGAAACCAAGATCACAAAACAATGCAAGTACTACAGGTCCTGGTCAGACACTCAATGGAAACTATGTAGGTGTTGACACCATGGAGAGTCACTTGGCATTGAAAAGCCTAAGCTTGGATCGTGTGGACTCAACTTCCCAATAGAAGGCTCTTACACTGAAGCATTTTATTAATTTAATTTTTATTACCACCTAGTATTTTATTTAGTTTTCACTTAATTAAAGCTTCCTTTGCCAACCCTCTAGTGCCATAAACACTAGGCTATGAGATAGAAGCCCCCTCCATGTGCTATCCTACCCTACCCATGATCATCCAATGATGAGTTCTTGTAGGAATGCATATTCCCAACCTAATTCCAAATGATCATAACTCCACCAAAGTACAAACATGAGATCAGGCCTCATAAGTCACTAGACAATTTATGTGTAGGTACTTGTGTGTGGTGCACTACCATCACAAAGATCATAACATAAGGACTAGATAAGAATACAAGCAAAATATCACTCAACCAAAAACAAGCTCAGAAGGTCAAATGTGACACACATCCCAATGCAACATAAAAGAGCAACAATGGTCTAACTAACATCCAAATGGATGATCCAAGTCCACAACTAACATCATACCAAGAAAACTAGAGAAAATAGGGTGGCATGCAAAATGAGGTAAAAACCCCAAAACTGGAAAACTTTGAAATAAAAACCCATTTGGTCTTTGGGCACAAACGCCACAAAAATCTAATAAAATCTAGGTTTGGAGCCTGTATGCAAAAATGGCCAACATAATCATGCAAAACCACAAACTATCATCCCAAAAAATAGGGAAATTCTCATATACCCACCCAACCTAGTAGAGCTAGTATACATATATAGAGGGAAACACTAGTTCTCAACCTCCTATCAAACAAATACCAAAAATAGAAGTAGAAATGGAGCTAAAACAATAAAATAGGAGAGGCCTACCTCACAACCAAAAGGGCAAAAAAAGAATCTTAATCATAAAGTAAAAATCTCGTAGAAGTAGCCAAAAATTACAGTAATCCAAGGTCTCCCTAAGCTGGATCCAAAGAGATCGATCTTGCGATGATCTATGCCCGTAGCTCCCACAACAAATAGAATATTAATTCCTCATGAAGAGGATTTTGGAATTAAATTTCTCTTTGGATACTTTTTCACTTCTTGACTGAATAATCAGTTAGGGTAAATAACCAACTGACCTAGTTAAACCTCGAATCAACCCAAACAAAAATAGGCTATTCCAAGTTAGTGGAATTCATCTATGGAAAAGTTTCTAGAAATTAAAATTAATTAAAATAAAGACTGAAAACCCTAAAACCAAAAATCAAAGAATTTCTTAATAACTTTCATGACACATGTGAACCTCTAAATGCATAGACATGCTCATAAGTCTAATCATATAATGAAAATGATGGATTTAATCAAATCACTAGAAGGTTTAATTTGAACAATTAAATAAGATATGTTGACCATACAGGGATGACATTGGTAAATATGAATAGTAGAATCACTAACTCCATGTTCCACTACTAGGGTTATAAATCCTATGCACTTAAACACATAATCAAGTGCAATTGCATATAATAACATAGATAAAGAAATAAATGCATTAAATCACCTAATTTAACCATTTATTTAATTATACTGAAATAATCCATTTACATCACTCACATTTGAATAAAGCATAATGAAGTAAGAATGAAGTAAATAACCTTAACATCAAATACAACATATAGCATAATTAGATATGTGTTCAAATACTGGATAACTAGATATCATCATAAAACATACTATCATCTCAAAATGGCATGATCATGAAAATATAATCAACTGAACATCATAGTATTCTAACATCTATGATACTGAAATCAAAGTATAATATCTAACCCTTAAGTCATCTCAAATGTAAAACATAACACGAGTAACAAGTATCTCTCAAGTTAAAATATAACAAGGAAAATATCTGCAACACATATCCTATGAATCCAACATGGACAATCCATTTCTAATTATTTAAGCATTTAATAATAGTCATTTAAACAAAATTAAAAATGCACTTAAAATACATAAGAGAAAATGGTCAAACACATGACTAACCACTGCTATAGGAACCTAGTCCAATGTAGCAAGATAATAGTACATAGTGAAATCTCTACATGCATCTTTGGGTAATCATGGAACAACATCATGATATCACATTGATCCTGGTAACCACTAGCACAAACCTCAATCAACCATCCACCATGTCATAATCACATAAATTAGCCATAAGCATAAACAAAGCAACTGATACAGTAACATAAATCCAATCACCTCAAGGGTGTAGACCACTCATGGTCCCAATCACGATCCCTTCTCAAAGAGAGATCAACAAGGTTACATCCATCAAGATGACTTATAGAAGTCAAATGGGAGAGGCACTACATGGCATGAGGAGCAATAGGAGACTTAGGAGATGGAGATCTCCTCTCAAGATCTTCTACTGTGATTGATTGCATATTTGGGACTCCAACTATATTGGGATCAATAGGTTTCTCTCTCAATATTCTTCTCTAATATATCCTTAAACCAATTTGTGTTTTAGGTTGTTGACTTGTCTTAGCACCAAGGGTTGATATCTCCTCTCTAGCACTTTTTTGTCCCCTCTTTTGTTTTGGTACTATATCAGTTGATTGTAATAAAGCATTGAGACTCTCTTCATTTTCTACAACTGTGAGCTTTTCCTTCTTGATCTTCCCTAATTTTCATTCATTATGCCATATATCTCTATGAAATTGTTGAAAATTATCCTCATTCTTTGCTCTAAAATCTACCAATTTGAGAGAGGGTCATAGTTGGGGTCTTCTTCAAGGATTTCACTTAGCATATCTTGAAAAATATGCCACTCAATATTTTTCCTCTTTTGAGATTCCAAATCCTCATCATTTCTAATAATATCCTTAGGAAAATCAAATTCATGTGCACCTCTATGGTTTATGTTGATTTTTTCTTCAATCTTGCAAAAAAAACCTCAATGTCATTTAGCCTTTTAGAACTAACATCCATATTGTATTGTCTTAACACAATAATTGATCTTTGCCTTCCTTCATGATTGCAAAGTGATGGAATAAGGTGATATCAAGGAAGAAAGCTATTTTTTTGGCTTTTTTAGATGGGAAATCAATATCTTGCAACATTTCAATTTGTCTAATGACCTCCTAGAATCCTATCCTTAAATGGACATACTTGGGCAACACATTTGGTCTTCCTAGAAAACCATATATTCTAATAACTATTGTGTGCTTTTAGAAGTAGAAATCTCCCCACCGATGACACAAATTTGGTCTAACACCACAATAAATTGGCCTTAGAAAGGTTTTTAAGGCTTAAGGGGAATTGCACACACTCTTCAAGATTCTCTTCCTTAATTCTAACCCAATTCATTTAAAAAAAGAATGACATTTGACCCTTCCCAATCATAAGACAAGATAGTATTCCACAATTGAACTAGCAATGGTTCACCATCTCTTTCAAACTCTAAATCCATATATTATGTAAAGTATTCCTTACTATGGAAACAAAACACATGCATTAATAGTGAGAACCATCTGCAATTTAAAGATTTCCCTATTTTTAGAATTGCCAATGCCTCATTGATATTGTTCTCTAGATACGCAAGGAAATTAAAAAATTATTACTTCTTCATCCTTGTGTGGTCTAAAATAGATCCACAATGTAGCCTTACTAAATTTCCTATTGTTTGGTAATCCTATAACATGATATAAGGCTATGTGTATATTCACAAAGGCATCATTATAATGCTCAAAATTTCCAATAGTGTGTGAAATATCCAAATGTGATAACTTTACACCATCTACCTCATTGACAAAGGACATTACTAATTTATGTTGTCTATCAAGCCCAACCTAGTCAAAGGATTCATCAAGAAATTTGAAGTCAACTTTGTCAATTACTTCATTAGCTAAAAGCAATTTTAAATCCTTCCTAATGGAATTTGCATCAACTTTGAGGAGGATATTCTCATCTAAATCTCCGATCTCATGGGTTATAGAGTCATACCTTTCTACTAGCTCAAGAAGTAGTTCAATGTCTAAGAACATAGTAGGGACTACCAATTTCGCTAAATCATGTTGCCATACATTACTGAGTGAACTCCCTGCATTTTCTTGATTGTACCACTATTTGAATATTTGCAAACCCTTGGTTGGCATATGACTATCAACAATACTCCTGAACCTATCTTTTAAACCTGGGAGGGTTTCATTTCCTAAGGTTCTCCAAAATTTAGTTGCCTCTTTACCCTCCTTAGAATAGGGCAGCTACTCAAGGAAATCATCTTGCAATATCCTATCCTCATACTCAAATTTACCAAAGTATTTTTGGGGAGGTATTTTCTATATAATCTATTTTATCGCAAGACCTAGGGATTTTCCATCCTTACATTTTTTTGGCTAAGCTATGGATCTGAATCTTTACAAAGAATTGCCTATGATTTTACCTAGTTCTTTCTTTGCACATAAGGGAAAACAACAGAGTCAATTTTTACTTACTTGTGATTTTCTTGAAGGTATCTTCTTCAAATTTCTTTTCAGTCGATAACTTCGGCAACTTGATCACTCCATAGATTGAAATCTTTGCATTTGATGTCTAAAATCAAAGATTCTATTAACTTACGAGGAAGGTTCATCTTTATTACAATATTTATGCCACTAATTCATGTGGTACAACATCTACAAAATTTGAATTTGTATGCTTCTCCATCATATTTCTCTAATTTTGAATTTCAACCATGAATGAAGTCCTACTGGCATATCAGATGATCTCAATTTATCTTTTACTTTTGTTGACATTCCACATGTCCCCTTGGGCCCACCTTCCATCCAATAAGAATGAAAACATTGGCCATGCTAGTGATCATTGCAATGTCTTTGAAGCTAAAATGAGAAGGACATGTGTCATCATCTTGCTCAATCATCATAAAACTATCTTTTCCTTGAGATGATACATGGACCATTGATCTTCTAATCTCATGTTGAGCTGATGGATGACCATGATTTATTCAAGATCAAATCCTAGCCATAGAAATATCCTTGTATGTAAACCATCACTTAAAAACCTCCAATGTTGAGTGGGACATGTGGCACCATCAAGCTTTATCTCAAAGAAAATGCCATAGGCTTGCGAGACAATATAGACCATAGATTTATCTTACACCAAATCCTTTACTTTCTTTCTTCTTATGGACCCCTATGACACTTTGTAGAAATAGACTGATTGGCGCATAGGTCCCACTGCTAGTATTGCCCTCCAAAGAATGATATGCATCATTGTCTCTCTTAATCTCAAAATTCCTATGTCAGTCAACTAAAGCAATGTAGGTTGTAGATCTTCTTTTAAAATAAAATACCATCCAATAGTTTAGATAGACAATGTGATTAAAAGAGGTATGTTTATTTAACAAACATGCTCAATCCCCTACTTAAACAAGGTGAGAAATTTTCACAAGAGATGAGACATGTGGCACAATCTCATTTAATTATTATGAATTCAAGAGCTTTTGTGAGAGCACACTAGCCATCCGATCATCCTTAGAAGTTTATAATGTAATTAGAAACACATCACCAAAAAATTTTAGCAACTATGTGGCCCAATCATATCCCAAGTCTCTATTGACAACGTATAGGTCCCATTGAAAATTGGACTATGTTAGGTTCCATGTGTCATAATTGTATGTAGTCACCATAGGAAATGTTAGAACTATGACTAAATGTGATCTGTTGATCTCCTTTGTTGTTGTTTTAAAACATGGGGCCCTTTGTGACATGTATCATGATCCTACTTCTTTGTTATGAGCTTGGGTTACAATAGTGAACACATGTGGACCATTGATTTTTCCATCGTTACTTCCTGCTTTGGTCTTGCCTTCTTCCACATGTTCCCATTCTGCATGTTTGGAATGGTGAGTTAACAAAGATGAGATGCAATGCAGGCCATTAGATCTTTAGTCTTTAAAAAAATAAAAGGAGGCCCAATAAAAACACTTAGAGTTAGGATTATGTAGGAAAATTAGAAAATAAAACAAAGGAAAATGTGAGGTCATGAGTTAAAGTGATTGATCCTAATTGAAGGGGTGTAACTTAAAAAAATAAGGGGACCCATACGACAAGGAAAAAGGTAACAAAGAAATAGAAGAGACCTAGGGTAAAGTATAACAAGGATTTTTCTCTTCTACCTAGGGCTTACAACTAGGGTCTTTTTTAATAAATAAAAGGATCTCAAGGCCAAAATTAAGGAAAATCTTCTGTAAAGGTATCTAAGGAAATGTGCAAAATGAAGACTTATTGACAAACCCTAAGGGTTACGCTATAAAATGTGTGTTGATTCTTGTAAGAATGACAAAAATTACAAGAAGTTGAAGATTATATCCTAGGGGTGTAGAATCCATCACCATAAAAAGGAGATCAAAGATAGTGTAGTCAATGCATAGTGGATAATGACACAAAAAAGATACGTAAGAAAATTTACAACAACTATAGCTACAAGAATCATAAGAAGATAATTTGTAATGTGCTTCCATAAATTAAGCTCTCAAAGAGATGGATAATCAAGCAATCTTGATATCAAATTCCATGAATAAATTAAAAACTTTATTTCAAGTGTTCTCATGTTGTGAAGGTAAATCATATATAAACTCTTGACATGTTTATGATGACACTAAGATTCAATCTTAGACATTTACATAATGCAACCAACTCAAGATTCAAATTTTGATGTTCATTGTATGATAATAATAAGAATTCAAGTTTTACTATTTTCATCTTGACAAAAACTCCAAATAGATTACTTGTAATCAAAAGTACAATATAAATCAATAATATCTCCCCCTTCTTGTGAGGGGAAGTAAATAGATCCCTAGAGGCCTTTAGTCATTGTGTGGAGGGAGATGATGGGGATGTTGGGGTCTTCCTCACACGCTCACTCATCCTCTTATTTAGGATCCTCTCCAACTAGAGCTAACAAAGACAAAGTATATAATAATAAATAATTATTATATATTTAAATTAAATATATGTATACAAAAAATTAATTATTTTCTTACTATCACCAAATAGTCACTCTGTACATCCACCTCAGAGGCTTGCAGATGATCGAGAGTAACAAGGCCGTAAAAAATTTCAATCAATATAATCAATCGATCATAATTATGAATACCATTTGAAATTTCAACAATAACTATTATAAATAACAATTAAAACTATCCATGGCTTCATGGGAATGGTGACCACCGAGAAAGGATACTGGTTTCAATGGCTTCACGACACCATGGCTGCACAAGTTTGAAAGAAGAACAAATAGATCATTTCAAAAGATACCAGGGCCAAAATATGCTGGTAACATTGGTGGAGGTTTTAATAGATGGAGCCATGGAGCACAAGGATAGCCTTTTTATATTCCTAGAGCAACCTAGAAAAAAGCTTCAATGTCTACATGAGGGAATGGTTATAAGACAAGGCACGATTCTTCACACTCATAGAGGCCTGGGCAGATTTGGAATAAAGTGGCTAAATGGAGCAATGGAAATTTTACAAATCCTTAACCCTTTGACTTCAAAAGGATTGAGAGTAAATTTTGGTGGCCTAAACAAATACTTTAGAGGAATTTGGCAGATATTGGTAAGTGCTCTGAGACCTACACCAGTAATGTTTCTAGGTTTTCTACTCTCCCAGTTCAAAACCACTCTTGGAGTGAATCTACCAAATGATTACAATGTAAGGCTATATTCTTAAAATGGTTAGGGTCATGGCCATCAGTTAAGAAAATTCAAGAATGGTTAAAAAGAAATTGGGGAGAAAATTTAGTGCTGAAACCATTAGCCAATGAATTTTTTTTGGTTATTTGCCCCACACCAGAGGAGAAAAGAAGTATCTTAAGTTTTGGCCCTCATATGTTAGATGGGAAAGGTTTTTATGTGTGACTAGAGGCCAAATTTCAATCCAATGAATGAGAAGGTCAAAGATGTCCTAATTTGGGTTAACTTGAAGAATTTTCCCTGGGAATACAAGGATGAGGAAACTCTGAAACTGATTGGGGATAGTTTAGGTGTTTATGTCAAATCTAAAGAAGCTTTAGATAAAAATCACTTGTTTCAGTACTCTAGAATATTAGTTAGAATGAAATAATGTTACATTGTCCTAGAGATTTTTGCACATCGCACCCTGAAAGGAGAATTCTCTATTAGGGTGGATGCAGATTATGCAAATCATGTAACACCCTAGGAGGATATAGGAAAAGTGAAAGGTTAGGTAGAAAACCTTTGCATTGACATGGTGAATTTAATAGAGAAATAGTGAGAGATCATTCCCCCTTGGTCTATGTCTTTTGAGGAAGAAATGATTTGTAGAGAACAAATAGAGGCTGAGTCTTGGGTAGTTCAATCTACACAGATAATCTCTGAAACTCCTTTGATGCAGATGTATAATAAAGAAGGATGTGAGCAGGCCCCTAATCCAGATTAGGAAATTTGTATTTCGATCAATGGTGGAAATATAATGGGAGAAAGTAATAAGGAAATGGTGGTTGAGAGAGCCTTGAAGCCCTAAGAAGAAGTATATACATTCCAAGATGCATCTGAAATTGAGAATCAGGAAGCTAATAATATGATGGAGGATGAAACCTTTAAAGACATTCAAATATCTCCTATTTGTACCTTAGATTCCTTCTTGGATAGTGAGAAAGCAAGGAGTAGAGACTCTTTGGCTTTAGATTTAGATTATTCTAGAGACGAGGCCTCAACAGGTGATGATTGTGGGGTTTTAGAATCTTTAGTAATGGAGGAGGAGAGATCAATCAATATGACTCAAGAGGATATACCTCTTCCTAGAAGCAATGAAGCTCCTATCGTGTAATGTCAAGGGCTGCAATGCCCCTGAAAAATTACACTTGATCAAGAGAGTAGTTGATCAAGCTAAGGCAGACGTAGTGTTTTTACAAGAAACAAAGTTAAGTGGGAACATCAAGCTTTTTCTTACCAAGAAGCTCTTTTCATGGAAAGGTATGATGGTAGATATTGACGATGCATCTGGTGGTCTAGGGGTTTTTTGGAAAGACTCCTCAGTAAATGTTACCTTGATCGATTCAAGTGCATGTTGGCAATTGGTGATGATTTCTTCTTTTCAACTTTGGTTGAGCTTCTTAGCTTTCAATATTTATGGGCCTTGTCAATAGAACTTGAAACTAAAATTATGGTCTTCTTTAATAGAGAAATTGGTGCATTGGAAAGATAGGTTGGTTGTTCTAGGGGGTGATTTCAATGCAATTTTATCTCCAAGTGAGAAACTTGGGGGCTCAATTAAATTGCATAGGAGTCATCAAGGATTTGCTGATTTTGTTTTAAGTAACAATTTACAAGATCTACCCTTCATAAATGGTGATTTTACATGGACAAATTGGAGGAAAGGGTTTACCAACATAGATGAGAAGATTGATCATTTTTTATTGGGTGGTGATTGGTACAATACTAAGTGTTTATGTCAAGCTGACATATTGCCCTTAACTAGATCAGATCATTTTCCAATTTGCCTAAATATTAGGAAGGAGTCAACTCTAGAGCGTGCTTCTTTTAGATTTGAAAAGATGTGGTTAAGGTTTGATGGTTTTTTGGACCTAGTTAAAGGCTGGTGGTTAACAACTCCCAATCGCAAAGGCTCATGTGCTTTTAAGTTTTTTAAGAAATTGCAACATTTAAAAGAGTAGCTGAAGGTGTTGAATAGGGAAGTTTTCAAGAATATATTCATAGAAAAATTAAGGCTAGAAGACCAGTTAGATGAGGGGGAGACGCTTACAGATCAAACCTAGATTAATGAAGAAACAATTAGTTTTTTTCATAATCTTATAGGTTCATCTCATGATATGGTTGTTGAGGATTGTTCAAGACTGCTGAATGGGGTGCCAAAGTTAATTTGAGAAGAGCAAAATAAGATGCTTTATCAGCCGATCTCAATGGAGGAAGTTAAATTGGCTCTTTGCTAGTAAGGGAAGAATAAATCTCCAGCCTTATTTCTCCAAGTATCATGGGACTTTATCGGGCAAGAGATTTGGGAGGTTGTTGAAGAATTGAGGAGGAAGAAATTTGTTTTCAAAGATTTGAACAATACTTTCTTAGCACTTATTCCCAAGAAAGGTGAAAGGGAGACTTTCAACGATTTTAGGCCTATTGCTCTATGTAATATACTTTATAAAGTGATTTGAAAGGTTATAGAAAATAGGCTGAAGTTAGTGCTCTCAACTATTATATCCTCGAAACATAGTGGATTTTCTCCAGGTAAATCTATTTATGAATGTATCATTATTGCCCATGAAGCAATACACACTTTGAAAATGAACAAGGAACCAGGTATGTTGCTAAAATTGGATGTTGGAAAAGCTTATGATAATGTGAATAGGAATTTTTTGATGAGAGTTTTGGAGAAGTTTGGCTTGAGTGATTGTTGGTGTAGGAGGATTTTTTCTTGTATTGATTCCCCACGCATTTTAGTTTTGATTAATGGCAGTCCTTAAGGTTTTTTTGAAATGAAAATAGGTATTCATCAAGACAACCCTCTTTCCCCTTTTCTTTTTATTATACTTGCAGAAGTTCTAGGACGAGCAATTTCCAAGGCAAGGATAGATGGCAGATGGAAAGGTTTGAAGGTGGCAAGGGGTGTTGATTCTATTACACATTTGCAAATTTTTAATGGGTGAAGCCTGCATCAAGGAGGCTGAAAGTATTAAATTAGTGCTGGAGGATTACAACAAGGTGACAGGGAAGTATGTAAATTGGTAGAAATCAGAAGTTTTCTTCTTTAATATAGCAAGCAAGGTTCAAAGTAAGATATGTCGAGTTCTGGGAATGAGACAAGGAGTGTTGACTAACAAATATTTAGGCATACCCCTATTTCAGGGTAGAAATTGTGCAAATTTATGGAAAGAGTTAATAGATAGCTGCATTAAAAGGTTGGATGGGTCGAAAGGGTGATGGCTAACCTTTGTGGGAAGAATTTTTCTTCTTCAAACTGTTATTTTTTCTATCACAACTTACTCAATGAGTTGTTTGAAGATCCCTGTCGAGGTTCTTAAATACATTGACCAGAGAATGCAGAAGTTCTTGTGGAATGGTGCTCATAATGAAGAGAAAATTATGTTGATTGCATGGGAATCTTTGTGTAAGCCAAAGAAATTAGGGGGAGTGGGCCTAAGAAGGTGGAGAGATGTCAACAAGGCATTGGGAGTGAAACTGATATGGGAGATGTATGAAAACTTGGATCAATTGTGGGTTAAAATTTACAAGAAAAATATTTAGATTCCAGTGATCCCTTGTGCATTTTAATAGTAAGAAACCCCCCTAATGGTTTGATTGTTTGGAATTTTATGCTAGAATGCAGACCAATTATCACCAATCATTTATCCTGGCATACTGGGAATGGGAAAAGAGCTTCTTTTTGGCATGACTCTTGGAATGGGTTAAGATAATTGGAGGATCTAGAAGGTTTGGATAATTTGATTCCAACAATGGAGGATTTGTGGGGAACAACTGTAGATTGTTATGTTGAGGAAGCACATTCAGAGTTGGGCTCATGTTGGTTCTGGAGGGATCCTTCAAATTTAGAGATATTAGACGAGTTGAAAGAAAAGTTGAAAGGCATTTTTAAAGAGAGGCAAATTTTTTTAAGCAATAAGGAGGATAGAGTGATTTGGTGTGCCTCTAAAAGTGGTCAATATTCTGCAAAATTTGGTTATTAGTAAAGTGGAGGAGTACATAATAATGAAGGGCAGCCTTATCAGCTCTGCTGGAATAAATTATGTATGCCAAAGGCTGGTGCCTTTGCCTGGTTAGCCTTGTAAGGTAGAATCTTAACCGATGATAGAAGATATAAATATGGATTTGTTGGTCCATCAAGATGTGCACTATGTATGAAAGCGTTGGAATCAAAAAATCATTTATTAGCACAATGTGATTTTGCACAACATTGTTGGGTTATGTTGAAACAACATTTATGTTGGTTGGCCCCTCTTCCAAAATTGATTAAAGGTATTTTTCAGTGTTGGCCAGAACACTTTCAAAAATCCCTTTATTCAAAAATATGGAAAGTAAGCCCAGCTCTAGTTGTTTGGGAGATTTGGAAAGAATGGAATAGACATATTTTTCAAGGAAAGATGGAGAATGTTGATAATGTCTGGAATAGAATTGACCACTCTATTGAGGAGTTCATTAATTCAAATGATGTTCCTCAACACCCAAGGAAGATTTTTAATTCATGGGATAATAGGGTCCAAAATTTTTGGACAAGAATTAAAATTAAATGGATTAATGATGGAGATCAGAATATGATTAAGAAAGTGGATAGAAAGGAGATTAGATGGCGAAGGCCTAAGAAGGATTGGGCCAAAATCAATTTTGATGGGGCATCTAAAGGTAACAAGGGGATCTCAGGGGCAAGAGTGATAGCAAAAAATGACAATGGTGAAATCATTGGTTTTGTAGCAAAGAGGTTGGTAGATGGATCTAACAATGTGGCTAAAGTTGAGGTAGCAATGCTAGCAGTTTGCTTAGGAAAAAAATTATATGTTATGTACCTACATCTAGAAGGTGATTCGAAATTAGTTTTTGATGCAATAATAAAAGGGTCAAAAAAAATATGGTGTTTACAAAACAAAATTCAAAAAATCAGAGAGACGTTAGGCTCCTTTATTGATTTCAAGGTAAGCCATATATATAGAGAGGGAAATGAGGATACAGATAAAATGGCTAATTGGGAAACTACCTTTAGTTGCATTAATGATGTAGAGGTTGATGATTTATGGATGATGGGAACGATGTTTTGAGTTGGCGGTGAAGGGCAGATCACAAGGAATGTCAGTCTGAATGACTGATGTGTTGAATAAAAGGAAAGAGGAAGTTGGTGCATGGTATTTGTTCTTTTAGAGGATTTTTTGGTAGTTTTATATTGTTCTTGATAGGGATTGTATGGTGGTAATGACACTAAGAATTTAGTACACAATCAAGAGGCAAGATTTTGCATGTGTAAAAAATGCATATATACAAGCTTTCAAAGGTGGTTTGCACATAGCGGGTTCCTTGTAATTATTTGGGGTTGTTGTAGAGAAGTGAAACACTGCTAGCATGGAAGCCACCTTTGCACTTGATTCCAATAGGGAGATGAAGGCCTTCAAAGGGCCTATGAGTAAGGAGAGCATGAAAGGTCTTCTCAAAATTAAAACAGAGGCTATGGTGGAAGCGATTTTCCAAGTGGTGGGATTGCAGTTTCAAGAAAGGGAAGTAAAATGTCGCTCCAACCTAGATATCATAGCAATGGTGATAGCATGGGTCTTGGAGTTGAACAAGCCAATAGAATATGTGTGTTATGCAGCAAAAACATTATTCACAGAGGACATGCTTGGCGGTTTGGACTATATACTAGATTGGTCAGTACCTGGCATAGGAGTAGACCTAGCTAAATGCATTGAGCAAGAAGATGAAGGCCGAAGGTTTGGATACATTTTTTTTCTCAGATGGAGAGAAAAGGCTAATAAACCCTCCTTATACAAAGCTGTAAAGGATTCCTAGGAGATAATGTGGGAGGAAATCAACAAGAATGAAGTAGGGATGTCATAACTAGGGAACGAGTGAGCAACTTTCCCACACCACAAATGCAGCCCACAGGGTCATCGATCTTCACTGGAAAGAGGTGAGTAATCCCAGATGCTTGATGGAGGATTTGTTCATGCAACAGGTTATGACATGGAGGTAGTAATATACTTAGGAGATGTGTTTTTGAAGTTGGATACTAGATAACAGTTGATAGCTGGGTAGATGTTGGATGGCTTTTTGGATGTACGAAGGGATAGCTAGCAGGAAGGGTAGTAATAGAAAGGTTATTGTAATAGGTGTTTTTTTGGATAGGATATGGTTCAATAAACTAATGTATTTAGTATATGTAATTTCTTTTTATTATTAATATATATGAAAATCATTACCAACCAAAAAAAAAAAACAATGAAAACTATGCACACTCTTTCATACCTCAGTCAATGGCTTTGAACTAGTCATCATAGCAACAACTCAATGATCAATGGACTGGAAAAGATGATAAGGGTTCTTTGACGTCAACAATTGCAAATCATATAATACAATTTACATATTTTTTTATAAAATATAAAATAACCAAATGAATCAAATTAACATAAAATAAATGTACCTATATGAATCTCGTATCACACCTAGGCTTAGAGTCCATTGTGAGTGTTAATGATCTAGTAGAGAACTAATGCACATGGATAAAAAGATTCAATACTTCATAATAGATGTATTAATTGAAATGATTAAATTGATACATACCTATGGAATTGTCAATGGAACGTAAAATGGGGTTGAGGGATCTATAGTAGGGCTAGCAACAATATTTCCCGGAATTTTGAACAACATCAAGACATGCTAATTTATTTGTCATTCATTGTACATATGAAATGTGATCAAGTTAGTTTATTATAATTTTAAATATTTACCTATGTGTCAATGACAAATGTCTCACTCAGGAAGTCATCAGTGACTAGCCCATCATCCATAGTTTCTCAAATGTGTCTACCAAATGTGCATAAGGATCAACATGACATGTACGTGTGACCATGGAACAAAGAAGGGTCCTCCACAACTAATGGATTAGCACAATGAATGAGGGTCTGTGTCAAAGAATTGATAGTCCCTAGTGTATCAATCTCTACATATTCCTTTGCAATAGAAGGAATAATGACATGCTCACTCTATGGCTTAACAACATGCACCCTAATTGCATTAGGGTCATGATGTGCCCCCGGCCTCCCAAATGAAGACCCCCACCTCTACTCTAAGAATCTAACATGTCAAAATAATTGGGGATCTCCTTGAGGAAAAATTCTCAATATAATTTCTTTAAGAAATAGATTGGAACCTCATGATTATTGCAAGACAAGGAATCAAAGACCCTCCACCATCTATGCCAAAATTTATTTCCAATGTCATTATGGATGCCCCAGTGGATGGGAAACCTTTTAGTTTTAGTTATAACAACTTTTCTTCTCTTGGCTTTATAAACAACACGCATATGTCATCTTTCATTATTTTCTTAATTCTTACATCTTCATAAAATAATTTTTTGGCATGATATCTTCTTTGTTCTTCTCTCTTAACATGCCAAATATTTAACTGACCACTAACAAAAGCTACCTAGATCACAATGGATTCAAGGGAGGATATCAATTGTGCTCTCATAGGATTAGTTTTCCCATAACTTTTTAACCTACCAAAGATTGCTTCTAATTGAGTTTTTCCTCTTTCTATTTCATTTATTTTATTGTCCTGAGTTCCAAGAGGAGTTCTTGCAATCAGTGGAGGTCATGGGGGTTCTTGCTCTTCCTCATAAGGGTTTTCATTTTGATTGTGTGGAGGATTTTTTTGATCAAGTGGGGGATTTGGTTCATTTGACGTGTAGGGTTTGGTGGTTGATTATTCACATTTCCTATTAAGAAACCAATTGCATTTTAAAAAACTAAATAAAAATTAAATAAAGCTAAAAATAATGCTAAAACATACAAAATAATGCAAAAGCAAGGTTAGAAGACATACTCAATGAACCTCATCTTGATCTCCAGTGACATAGTGACATTTTGAGGGGGAAAGAGAGAAAAACTTTGACCTTCTAAAGAATGTGTGCATGCTATTGCAATCAAAGAAGGAAAATATTTTTTAAAATGAGTTAGAATGGATGGGGCCATGGGTTGCTATCACTATATGTCATTCCCAATAGCACATACATGCTATAGCACACATATGTTATGGGAATTTGATTTCCATAGCACATGTGTGCTAGCATTTTTTTGAAAAAATAAAAAATGTGTCATATTTTTGGCACCACAACTTGGTGCATTCACCCTACTACCATGGCTAATGTTTGGATGATTATGTTTGCAGCATCATTTTAATATTTTTGAGTGGTATCATGTTAAGAGTTATTGCATTTCCTTTAGACTTGGTGATTAAAATTTGTGAGGCTTAAATTACAATTTAGAAGATTGTTCCTTTCATGATAGTTGCATTTTCATATTGGAAAATGAAGAATGAATTTTAGAACAAACATAATAGATATTTCAGAATACAAATCAAGCCAATGGTAAAGACCAAGGCCACACATTTATTAAAGTGTAGCATTTATAATTGTTAGGTTCATGTGAAGAAGTCATCATCCCTATTCGCATTGTTGTGTAATTTGATGATAAGAGGAAGACAATGATATAGAGGTTGATAGTGACTAGAAACTCTATAAAATACAATGCATGAGAATTTTACATTGAGTATGGAATAATAATCAATGTTTCATTCTCATTGTTTGACAAATACTTATATAGAGATAGTTTCTAATTTAAAGCATATGGACCTTCATTGGAGAAACCTCTATTAAAGATGTGCAGATAAGTATGCATTAGCTTTGAGTATTGCATTTATCTAATCACTATATTCTCTCTATTAATTGTATTTCCATATGTACTATAATAGTTGTTTGCCTTGACCTTTTTCCCTTGTCCCTGGGGATTTTCTTATAGGAAAATAATGGTACATTAGGCATGCTACATGATATGAGTACCCTTCTATAAAAAGAGGGAGTTTGGCACATCCATCAGAGAGGAAGAAAATAGATGATATGTTTTAGCTTTCTTCTGAGAATCTTATTCATATTGGTTCAGGAGGAGTAGACTATGTTGATATGGTTTCTCTACTAATAAGTAAATTATAGCACTTAAAGGGACTATGATTCATGGGATAAAGTTTCATATGAGCCAAGGATATCTAGACTAGAACATTCCTATATAGATGGATACCTGTTGAATTAGGGAGTTCTTAGAATGATTATAACAATTGGAGGGGGGGGGGGGGCTGAATTAGTTATCCTTTGGTCCAAATGTACAATTCAAATTTTAACAACTTAATCAACTCATAAATCCACTTGGCCAATATAGTAATTTATCAATAATTCAACATATTTATATCAACACTTAGATCTCTATTTAGTGTATTCCAAATAATAGAAACATATAATAATAAATAGCATGAAACATACATAAAAAATTCACACAAGTATGACACCAAGATTTAATGTAGAAACCCAATTTGGGAAAAATAACCAAGTAACATGCTACCACTTTTCACTCTTCTAAAGTGAGCTTGGTTAAGAGCTATCCCTATTAAAGTTTACAAAACACACTACTACATGTGACCCTATTAAAGGATTTAATCAACCTGTTAGGAGTGATCATGTTAGAGGTTGTCAAAACATCCCATTAGAATGTCACCTTGATTAAAGTATTTACAATATGATTGTTAGGTCAACCTTGATTAAAGGATTTTACTGCTCCAATGGTTAGAAAGTAATAGGTAGGCTGATCTAATAAAATACAATTCACTTTGAAAATTACATCTCCATTTAGCTCATTCTTAGTTCATTGACTAGACTTCATCACATTCTCCATCTCTAATTTGCTTCACAACACTTCAAAAAATCTCACTTCATCAACTTATCACTTTTCCTCTACTACTTTGTTCTTCACAAGTTCTTCACAAATTCACAAATTTTCTAGTCTAACAACCATAAATCGTTTCATATGGCTCCTTAAATATATGGGTTTAATCTTTTGTCACTAAAACATAACTATATATCTTAGGGTTTGATCAATTTCATTGAATATGTCTATCATTTTGTGCTTCTACTTCTTGAAAATTTAGGAAACTTCTCATTGAATCCTCTCCTTATATCACTTAAAAAATTCAATTCATGCATTAAATACACCAACCCATCAATCCTTATCTTTTACGCATTTTGACTAATTCATAAATTCAATTGTATTGGCCTCAAATCTTGATTCTTTCACAAAGTGTTAATTTGTTGACACTCATTGATCACTTTGTTCTTTAGCTCATTCATCACTGGGTAGCTCAATCACTATAGATCTATCTCACTCAGCTTACACTGGCTTGCTTGACCATCACATTTCTTAGTCATTACTTTATTTTCCCTTCATCTTGCTTAGTCTCTACCATCACTCAGCTAGAACTATTATATTTGGCTTAAACTTAAGTTCCTTAATATTTTTCTTCAACTTCTTCTTTGACCGAGTAATTTGTCACTTAGTCAAGCTCATGTTTTACTCAACTCCTTGACTTCTATCAATCATCTCTTCCATAAGTCAAATCATATTTCCTCTTACTTAATATAATGATCAAACAACACATTATCTTGTCAAATACTAATTGATCAAGTTCCATTTGTAATTCCATCATACTTACTCCTCTTTACTCAACAATTTTATTAGTTCATCTTGTTGTCTCTCTTTTCAAATCATCTTCATCAATCAACTAATATGGCACTCTACACTATTAGAAAATATCTTACCTGTAAGGTTTGACATCAATGAAAATATAACAAGTATTCCAACTAAAATTTCCAACAATTGCCCTCTTTGACATTGATAGAAACACCTTTAGTTACCATTCAATGGTAAAAGTGTGCTCTTGATTTTTACTATAATCTTCCTCTGGATTTTGTATCATATCTTCATTAATATCCCTAGTTTCATTCAGATTCTCATCCATGCAATCTTTCATATGCTCCTTCTTTGCACTTCTTTACACTTCTCCCTCTATGGTACCAATCAAGAATCTTCATTGTAATACCAATTGTATTGACTCTCTCTTTGACATATCTCCATGATGGTAACTTCTCTCAACTTCTGATATTGGATGGCAACTTCACATTTATGTTTTCCCTCTTTGAAAATAACACCAATGACATCATCCATTGTACACATCATCTCCTTCTTTTTCTTTTGTCTAACTAATCTTTGAATAATTTTTCCCTTTTTCATATTTGTTCTTAATTATATCACCATGTACTTGCTTGCAACTCATCAACTCATACTACTATCCTTCTTTTCGGAGCTTTAGGAACTCCTAGAGTGTGACCTCCTGCATCAACCTAGAAGATATTCTAATCATTACTAATTTATGCAATTTCACATCTCTTCTTAGTTTTCTTTAGGTAGGGGAATGACCCCTAAATTACCTCTTAGACACACAAATAAATCCTTGGGTAGTGCCTTAGTGTTTATATCAGCTATTTTTTTCCTTTGTATTCACATATCCTAGTCTTACTTCTTTTTATTGCACTAATTCCATTAAGTAATGATACTTAATTGAAATTTTCTTGGTCTTTGTGTGCATCACATGATTCTTGGATATGTTTATAACACTTGTGTTATCACAATATATCACCATAGGTTCAGTAATATCTTCCTTCATACCTTCCAACAATTTTTTTATCCACACCATGTTTGAGCAATCAACTATTGATGCAACATAGTTTGCTTCTATTGTGGATTGTGAGATACAATTTTCTTCTTACTTGTCCATGAAATCAATCTCCTTCCTCAAAAGGAATCTCCTTCACTTGTACTCTTTTTGTCATCAATGTTTCTAGCCCAATCAACATTTGTGTAAACATTTAGCTCAAACTTTTCATTCTTCTTATACCACAAACCATAGTCTTTTGTTCCTTTTAGATATCTCAGTATCCTTTTCACAACCATGATCATGTGATTCTCCTTAGAATTAGCCAAAAATATTTCAACAATACCAATAGCCATTGCAATGTTAGGTATGCTATGAACAACATATTACAATTTACCAATCATTGACCTATACAATATATGATTTACTTCATCAAAATCACCATTCTTTGAATTTTTATGTTGAGTAGCCATAAGTGTTCCAAATGGTCTTGAATCATCCATTCCAAAGGTTTTTAGTATCTTCTCGATATACTTTGATTTTGTAATGTATATATCTCCTTTTATTTGATAGACCTACAAACCAACAAGGAATTTTATCTCTCCAAACATTGACATCTCAAATTCTTTCTTGATCTCATTAGCAAATGATTTGCACAATATATCATGTCCTCCAAATATGATATCATCAAAAAATATTTCAGCTAGCAATATCTTATCTTGATATTCACTTTTCAAATATAGATTGCTATTATCATTAGTTCTTGTAAAACCAATTTTCACCAAATATGTGTGTGACCTTTTATACCATGCTCTAGGAGCTTGTTTCAAACCATACAATTCTTTGTAAAACTTACATACCATTTTCTTCTTGCTAGGTTCAACAAATCCTTTAGTTTTTTCTATGTAGACTTCTTCTTCCAACATTGCATTCAAAAATGTAGATTTGACATTCATTTTATATACCTTGAAAGCTTTGTAAGCATCATATGTAAGTAATGTTCTTACTCCTTCTAACCTTGCAGCTCAGGAAAATGCCTCTCCATATTCAATTCCTTCCTCTTTTGCATATCCCTTGCAAACCAATCTTGCTTTGTTCCTTGTGACTTCACCTTTCTCATTCAACATATTTCTGAATTCCCACTTGGTTCCAATCACATTCTTATCCTTTGACCTTGGGACTAATGTCCATGTTTTTTTTCTTCTCTATTTGATCAATCTTCTCATTCATTTATCTAATCAAATCTTCATTCTCCAATGCTTCTTTAACCATTCTTGGCTCAAACTCACATAGTAAACATGTATCATTCTTCAACTTGGTTCTTATTCTAACTCTTGAATCTTTGTCTCCAATGATTTGATCAGGTGTTTGGTGTCTCCTCACATATTTTTCTAAAACAAGTTTAGATCTTCTTTCTCCTTGTGGTAATTCATTTGGTTCTACTTTCTCATTTCCTCCATGTGTCTCCTAGTATAACTCAACTTCCTTTTTTAGGTGTTTGATCTCCTCTTTCTATGACTCAACTCCTATAGCCTTATGCTCGATAGCTTGCTAAGGCTTGACAAAGCTTTTTTACTATAATTCAGCAATGCTAGTCTGTTGATGCTCGATAGTTTCTTTCTCTTGTTCAAGAAAAGTACTTGGTTCTCCTTCATAGATGTATTAAAAAAAAAAAAACCTTTAGGTTCCTTATATTATCCTAACGTTCACTTTTACAAATTAATCAACTCTAACATGTGCACTTTCTACAATTTGTTTAGTATTAGTATTCAAACACTTGTATGCCTTACTTTTAGTGGAATAATCTAAGAATATACCTTCATTTCTCTTTGCATCAAGTTTTCCATTTCTTGTATCTTTCAATATTTAACACTTTCTTCCAAATACTTTGAAATATTAAACATTAGGTGCATAGCCATACCACAATTCAAAAAGGGTTTTATTTGTACCTTTCTTGACTTGAACCCAAATTAGTGTATAAATAATAGTACTTACAACTTCTCTCCAATATTTTTCTGAAAAATTATTTTCCATCATCAATGTTCTTACATAGTCCATGATCGATCTATTTATTTTTTCATCTATCCCATTTTTTGGTGGAGTCCTTGGTTTTGACATTTGTCTTTTGATTCCTTTATCATTGCAAAAAATATTGAACTCCTCTGATATGAATTCAACTCATAAATTTAATCTCAAACATTTTGAACTTTTATGTGTTTCCTTCTAAAATCTAGCCAAATACCACTTAAACATTTGAAAAGCATCAATTTTTTCACTCCAATAGGACCACATAAGTTGTCATGAACCAACTACAAAATATCATCAGAAGAATAGGTCATTCTCTTGATACTATGCTTTGTCATTTTTCCCATTTGACATTATTTTCATGTCACTTTATCTATTTTTCTCAATCTTGGTAATCCTCTTACTCATTCCATCTTACTAATGCTTACCAAATTATCAAAGTTCACATCACATAGCCTCTTATGCCACAACCAAACATCTTCAAATTGTGCAAATAAACATGTATCTTCATATTGGTCTAGATAGAACATGTTACTCTTGTTTTCTCTCCACTTGTAATCAATTCACCAATAATATCATAAAAATTTTCTTTCTTTTTTTGAAATTCAACTATACCACACTAAAAATATTATATTTCAGTCCATCAACCCAATACGCATTGTCACATTTGATCTTGTCATTTAATATAATATATCTTTTACCTTTCACATAATATGGTGCATCATTTCCAAACTTAACTCAACTTCTATTTTAATATTATATCTTTTCAAACTTACTTGTATCACCAATCATATGATGTGACAAATCACTATCAATTATCCATTTATCATTCTTACTAACATGTGAAATAAGAGAATTTTTCTCAAACTTTTCATCTTCATTAGATTCATCTCTCAATGCAAATAAACAATGTCTTCATCAAGTTTATTAGAATCACATTTAGAACCATCTTCTTGAGCAATGTAATAAGATTCCTTTCCTTTTCCTTTGTAGTCTATGTTACCTCAGTTGTCTCTATTGTTTCTCCTTCCTTGGTATTTTTTGTTAAAATAGTACCAAGTTTACATTTATTATTATTATAGTAGATACTCTAATGGCATAGATATGAAGTAAAGTTATTAATACCTTTCTGATCATAGTCTCTTTAGATATGTCTTCTCTAGCACCTCTAATTGCATTCACCAATTCTTTGATTTAACCACAATATCAAGAAACAATATTTCCTTCTTTCATTCTCATGTCATCAAAATTGCTCTCAAACTTTTAGCTTTAGTCCTCAACACATTTTTATCTCCTCCACAAATTTGTGTCAACTTATCCAACATTTTCTTTGTAGCAATGCAATCATTTACATCATTGAACTCAACATATCTCAAGGAAGATTCTAGATATATCATCATTTGATTGTGCTCTTGCTTTACTTTTATTTGATCAGTTGTCATGGGTCTAGGCACTTCTATGTATTCATTGTCCAAGTAGTATATTGTAAAATCTCTAACTCTAGATAGATGTAATCTCATTAGACGTTGCCATGTTGGGAAGATCTCTTTATTCAGCTTGGGTACCTCTCTCTTGTACATCATGATCTTTATCTTTTAAGTCCCCTCAAACTTTTGTTAAACACACTAAAATCTCTAGTACCAATTATTAGAATGATTAGAATAACTGGGGGGGTGAATCAATTATTCTCAGATCCAGATGTACCAATTCATCTATTAGTAACTTCAAACAATTTAATCAAACTCATAAATCCACTTTTCCAATATAGAAGTTCATTACTAATTCAACTTATTCATATCAACACTTAGCTCTTTATTTAGTGAATGTTGAATAACATAAAAATATAACAGTAAATAGCATGAAACATAAAAATAATATTCACACAAGTATGACACCACAATTTAACATGGAAACCCAATTTGGGAAAAAACACCAAGCAACATGCTACCACTTTTCACTATTATGAAGTTAGCTTAGTTAAGATCCAACCCTATTAAAGTTTACAAAACACACTATTAGGTGTCACCCTTTTAAAGGATTTAATCACCATGTTAGGAATGGCCTTGTTAGAGGTCTTCAAAATGTCCAATTAGAATGTTACCTTGATTAAAGGATTTACAATATGATTGCTAGGTCAACCTTTATTAAAGGATTTTAGTACCACAATGGTTAAAAATCAATAGGTAGGTTGATCTAATAAAATAAAACTCACTTTGCAAATTTACATATGTATTCAACTCATTCCTGGTTCATTGACTATACTTCATCACATTCTCCATCTCTAATCTGCTTCACAATACTTAAAGAAATCTGACTTCACCAACTTCTCACTTTTATATGTTGCTCTATTCTTCACAAGTTCTTCAAAAATTCACAAATTTTCTAGTCCAACAATCATAAATCATCTCTTATGGATCCTTAAATAGACAGGTGTAATCTTTTGTCTCTTAAACATAACTGTATATCTTAGAGTTTGATTAGATTCATTGAATATGTCTATCATTTTGTGCTTCTACTTATTTCTTGAAAACTCAAGAAAATTCTCATTGAATCCTCTACTTAGATCACTTAACAAACTCAGTTCATGCATTAAATATTCCAACTCATTAATCCTTATCTTTTACGCATTTTGACTAATTTGTAAATTCAATTGTTTTAGCCTCAAATCTTGATTCTTTCTCAAAGTATTAATTTGTTAAGCTTAGTCACTACTAATCTATCTCACTTGGCTTACACTGGCTTGCTTGACCATTACTTTCTCGATCATTACTTCAGTTTCCCTTCATCTTTCTCAGTCTCTACAATCACTTTACTAATACTATTATGTTTGGCTTATACTTAAGTTCCTTAATCTTTTTTTTTTTCAACTTCTTCATTGACCTGGTAACCTGTCACTTTATCAAGCTCATATTTTACTCAATTCCTTGACTTCTATCAATAATCTCTTCCATACCTAAACTCATCTTTCTTCTTCACTAAATGTAATGATAAAAAAACAAATTATCTTGTCAAATACTAACTGATGAAGTACCTTTTTTAATTTCATCATATTTACTCCTCTTTAATCAACAAATTTACTAGTTCATCTTGTTATCTCTCTTTTCAAATCATCTTCATCAATCAACTGATATAACACTCTACACTATTAGAAAATGTCTTGCTAGTTTGGTTTGACATCAATCACAACATTGTTGGAATTACAAATGGGAAACATATACTTCTGAAAAGGGGGAGGGGGGGCGTGAATCAAAAGTTCAAACTTCAACAATTAAAACTTTCACCAATCATTAGATGCATATATAAACTAAAATATAAAGCAAATGCATCTAAGACATATAAGCACACATACACACTTGACACCTAATATGATTACCCAAAAACCCTCCAAATGTGAAAGTAAAAATGGGGTGGGGATGACACCCACAAATCTTTACTCCTGTAGCAATAAAGTGTAGCCAATTAAGGTTACAATAAGTTGACCATGAAACATGATCTGCCCTATGAAAAGCCTACCCTATTAAAGGCTTACAAAGACTATTAAGTCCCACCTTTTTAGAGGATTTTAACACCTTGTTAGAAGTGTGCCTAGTTAAAGGACTTTAGAACATTCACTTGGAATGTCACCCTGTTAAAGGATTTTCTAGTGACTGTTAAGTCAACCTTAGTCCAAAGGATTTTATCCTAATTGATACAATTGTTAGATAGTAACAATAGAACTTTTGATCTGATGCAACTTACAACTTTATCTTGCTAATTTCATATCACAATTATGTCCTTCTTGATCCTCTCTGATCTAATATAACAATGTTGTGTCCTCAATCCTCTATTCTGTAAATTGATTCTATAATTCTTTTACACTACTAAGTCACCTTGAATATTCTCTCAATAATTCAGTCATTCATCCCTTAATATCTTCCTTCTATCACTTCTCTCTTGATCGTATGAAATGTTGGGGCATCATCTTCCTTATAAAGACTTTGGTGGCTTAAGGTTAGGTATGAATCTACGACTGAGATTCATCCACTTTTCTACTTAACTCTTCTTATTTTTTGATTGGCTACATGTGATTGCATAGAGAATTCAAATAGATTCAACCTTATCTTTAAAAGCTCGAGATCTATCCATAAGTCAACATAAAAATGGTTTACATAGTTGTTTGACTATGTCCAATCTGTGTTACTCGGCACTTGATGTTGTTAATGCTTAGCACATACTATATTTTTCTTTCTATCTTAGCACCTGAACTACTTGGAATCAACTATCTTGCTCATCACTTGAATCACTCGGCATGGTCTATCTACTTGGCATTTGAGTAACTCGGCACATGAGTGACTTGCCACTCATTGCAACTTAGCATGATCTTGTATTTACATATTATACTCGACATGCTTTACTAGTTCAACATGAACTAAGTGAATGTCTTAAGTGTTTTGGCACTCAATTGTTGAAACCGATATGAGATCAACAATCTCCCCCTTTGACATGAGTGTTAAAAACACTTAACTGTACATAATCATCTAATCTTCTTCAGTATAACATATTTACAACTCAGCTTATATACAAAACTTCAAAAAAATTCAAAATTCTATAATAGACTATATACCTCAAAATATTGTAACTCCCCCTAAGTTAATGTGCTTATTTTGTATCTATTCTCCATTCTAAGTAGATTTGTCTTTTTCTGATACTCTTTGACTTCAAATGTGTTGATACTATTTATCTGATATGCTCTATTTCTATTCTTTCTTTATTTATTCTATTTTTTCCCTCTTTGGTTTATCTCCCCTTTTTCTTTATTTCCCCTTTTTCTTAATCTCCTTCTCTCCCTCTTGCTTATTTATCTCCCCCTTTTTGATACTTATGTCAAAAGCTTTTTACACTTATGGTGTATTTTTCTAGAAAGGCTTTTTGGACTTCCATTATTATTTTTAGAGCAACATCCTAGTTGTCACATGCAACATCCATTGAGTTTATTTGATAGCTAGCTCTGCAGTAAGGTGAGCTAGTCCATCTAATGTAGAAATATTTGGATCTTTCTTCAACAAAGTTTTTGCAAATCCTAGTTCTTTATGGAGTATCTCCATATGGGTAGTAAGGGAGGCATTAATATTGGTCAACTTGGCTCTTATTGTTAACATAGCTAGTTGGCTTTATGATTAAAGCAATGAGTGAAAATGCTTCTCACTCTAAGCTAGGTTCTACGGTAGTTGCATACCTAAGACTTTTAAATTCCTCTCCACACTCAAAATTCTATGGCTTGTTTCTTGAGTGAAGAGTGTGGGATCACACAGTTTGGTGTACAAAGAGAATATGTTCTCAAGTACCTTCTTCACTTTCTCATTCTTTGTTTCCAATTCAACATGCATCGGTGCTATGTCACTAGATATCTTCTCATTTAATTTCCCTTGAAATTTTCTTTCTGACCATTCCAAAAGTTTGGCATTAGTGTCTTGGTCTTCATTGTTCACCTGTTCCACAATTTTTGATAACTATTCCAATATTGGCTTTGAGTCTTTTAGTGTTGGCAAGTTGAAAGCATCTAAGAAGATGTCTTTAATTTATTGTAGTGCTTGCCTCTATCTATACTCCTTCTTGAGTATTTCCTATTTTTTCTTCTTCTCTAAGCTGGCTTGTTACATAATGCATATATGTTCTAGTGTTATGGTTGCATAATCATACTTAGGTATCACTATTTCTTCATCTAAAGTGACATCTCTATAGTGAATTACCTTAGCAACCTTAGAAGAACTTGAGCCTGGTGCTGAAATCTATAGGGGAATAGCTTTAGTACTTGACTTTTGAAGGACTTTTGTAGGAGTGTTAGATGTTGGTAGAGTTACCAATGCTTGAATGGCCTCTTTCTCCTTCTCCTTTGGTGTGTCCTTACTTTCTTTAGATCTAATTTGGTCAATCACAATGATCTAACTTGCACCTTGTGTTTGTGCATCAGGTTGATCACTTGTTGCTTCTTTCTCTTCCATTACAGTCTGTCTTTGTTCAACTAAATCAACTTTAATAGTTATGTCAACCTTTGTGAATGAGTCTATTGATGTTTGAATCAAAGTTTGAGTAATGGTAGTTGAAGGGATTGCAGAAGGTGGTTCTTGTGTATTCACCTTACCCCTTGTAATGTTAGCTACTACCTTCTGAAGTTCATCAATGCTAACCAATACTGGATTTTCACATAATCTAGCTTGTAATGTGGATTGGTCAAGAATCTTCTTCAGGTCTTTTGCAATCAAAGGATTGATGTTTTGAGCTATACTATTAGGAACATCCTTAATAGTTATAGTTTCTACAAGCATGCTTGTGCCATGTGGAGGGCTCATACTTGGCATTTGTATGTCTTGCACACTCTATTCTTCCTATTGCTCTTGAGTTGTAGCCATGTCATCTATTTTCTTCTATGTCTCCTCCACAATAGTATTATCCTTTTCTATTTCTTCCTCTTTGTCCTCATCTTCATCTCCATTGTTTCTTCCTTCAAATGGATATTCTTCTCCTTCTTTGACAGTTGTTAATCCATAGATCAATTTTTGCATTTGAGTAGATTTCTTCATAACATCTTCAATGTTATTATGAAGAATGTTAAATTTTGTGTATTTTGGTGCAAAGTGTCCACCATATTTCTTATTTTCTTTGACAAGTTGTCCTTTTATTAGCTCTAGCATTACCTGGGCTAATGTGGATTCTTTAATTTCTTTCTCAAGGTTTAAACAATAATGCCACTTATTTTGAACAATAGTATACAATTCCTTTGGTATAGTATTATTTAATTCAAGTTGAGTGTTCTTGAATTTAGACATTATTACATATATTGACTCTTCAATCAATTTTTATTCTTTTCTTCCAAGTTTTCCAAAATTAATGTTTTTCAAACCTATCAAATTTGTATTATTTTTAACATTTTCATAGATATTTTCAAGATCAGATTGTGGTGTATGACTTACCACTCTAAATTGACTTGTATCCTTAGATTTTGTCCTCTCATCATTAGTCTCTAGCTGTGAAATGTATTTTCTTCATTGTTTATTCTACACTGGGCTCTTTTGTTTAATAGCCTTTTTCTTCTCTTTGGCTTGCTCTTTGGCCTTTTGTTTAGTGGCCCTTGTTCTTGCCTTGGATGTTGGTGTTGTTGGCTTTACTGGGCTTGGCTTGGCAATCTTCCTTGCCATTGTTTTTGCCACGGGTTGTACCTTGGCTTTTCTCTTCTTTGATTTTGCTTGTATTGGTGCTTCTTTGGTTTCCTCTTCCTCGACACCTTGTTCATATTCAATGTCCTCACCCATGCCTTGGGTCAAAGAAAGAGGTTCTTGAGCTTGTTCCTCTTCATCCTCTTCATCATCTTCTTCTTCCTCTTTACCTGCTCCTTCACCAAATTTGTCCTTTAAATTTCTTTATCAATTTGTCTTTCTTCTTCAGTGTGGAGGTTATCTTTAACTCCATCTCAAATTTGGATTTCATAACATCATAGTTACCAAATATATTGGCACTCCTATCAATCTCCTCTACTAGGAGTGCAGTGATGGTAGCTAAGGCTTCATCAACATTAATCTCATATCCTAAGGGTCTTAAACATCTTACCCTAGGTGTTGCAGTTTGTATGTATGTGTAATCAATATCAACAAGAAAGCGTATATCATTGTAATATTGTTGAACTAAAGAGATAGGTATCCTCATCCTCTACTTCATAGACTTCTTGAAGTCTTCAAACTAGCTGGTCATAACTATTTCAAAGTTCTCGCCCATCTTCTCAATATACTCATTGATCTATACACCCACTAACTTGTTTGTCTTCCAACTTATTTTACCAAAAGATAGAAATGTGTTCTAGACATAGAAAAATATGAAAATTAGAATTGAAACAAATTTGTAGTGAGCACTCTTTGTCTTCCTAATTGCTCCAAGATTTTTCGTTATTTTTTTGTAATTGAAGCTCTGCAAGATCATAACTGTGATCTTTCTTAACAATTTTATAGCCAACATCTACTACAATATAGGGTAGATTGTTTAATCTACTTGATTGATAAAACTTATGAGAAATAACCCTAATTGCAAAGTCAATTAGTGGGTCTATAATGGTGTCAATTATCATTCCATGTTTGTTCCATTTTTCTCCAATATTTTTCTCAATAACCTCCTTCGAGTCACTTCGTAGGGTCTTGGTCTAATCTAGGGTTGGATATCCAATTACCCTATGAAGAAATTTTTTTGAGATTTTGATCAGCCTGCCCTCCAACCACAAACATCCATCATGTATTATTCTCAACACTATCTTGGTCCATTCTATTTTGAACATCGTGGGCAAGTTTAGGGCACTGTTGTTTTCACACAACCTATCATAGGTTTTCCATATTTCCATATCACCTATACCTCCTACCTTGTAGTTGTAACATTTTCTAACATCTTGGACCATTATGACCTTAGGTGGAATCATGGATAACGCACCTAACATATCTTGTTTATAATAAATGTCTATGATAGCTTTAAAATTTAGTTGTTTCACCTCATCACTAACTGATTGAACATCAAAAACTTCTTTCTCCTTCACATTCTTTGAACTAGACACCATTTTTTCAAACTAGTGTTTAGCAAATTTTAAACTACGTAGCTTAGCTAATGAAGAATACCTCAAAATTTTGATGAACTAGTGTTGGATCATTGCTAGGATCTTTGCAAACATTTCAAACTAGATTCTTGAGTCACCTTTAGCTCTGCTTTCTCTCGCTTGAATTCATAATGATGAAAAATGAGTGAAAATTGACATTATACCCTTCAAAACTTTGCATTTAATGCTTAATGCATGTACAATTGTAAACTCAACATCAACGTGATTTCTGTTCCACTCAGCATCTATAGAGATTTCCCTCACTCGAAAGCTACTACAAACTCAACTCTAAATAACTTTGACTAGCAGCTTGACACTCACTAGTATTTTACTCAGCATCTATAGAAGACTTTCCATACTCTGCAGTAACATGAAAATTTGAATATTTAACCTTGAACTTTTCTCATCATCTTGAATCTTGATTCATGCTAATTTATTCTATTCAGTGCTATTTCCTTTGGAACTGATGTATGATTTAATATTTAAATATGAGTCCCTCATACTCTTATTTTCTTAGTTTGATGAATTGTGACCACTTGACCTATTAGGTAAAGTGATCCCTCTATTTGATGTAGTGCATCCATCTCTCTTTTTCCATGTCTTGTTCATCTCTCCTCTAGTGTGTTCAACATCTACCTTGCCTTTTCCTTTATTGAATTCACAATTAGGTTCCTTTGACCTTGTTGGACAATGTTTTTTGATGTGACCAATCTTTAAATGGCTAAAGCATGTAGTTTGACTTAACCATCTATTGTAGTTGCCACTAAAGTGTGTCCTGATGCAATTCTCATAGATATGTCCATATTCTTGATAATAATGACAACTTTGTCTTGTGTTGTAATCCTAGTTGTAGAAGTGTCCATGACTTCTTTCTTTTGCTGACTCTTTTGTTGACCACATGGATTTGGATCTACATTCAAAGGTTCTATGTCCATATTTTTGACAATTATAGCAATAAGCTTCAAATCTTGGTGTGTGCATGGTTTTGGTTCTACAATCATGTACCTAATGACCTTGCTTATTGCACTTATGATAGTGAGTCATGTTCTTTGGTTTGTCATGCAGATTTGCATTCTTTCTCCTGCACACATTAGCAGTATGTCCTTTCTTACCACAATAATGACAAGTGGGTTTGGAGTTCTTACTTTTGTCATTCCTTTCTTTAGTAGTTTTGGATGATTCTCCTTCTTTGGTGCTTGTGTAGCCCAGTCTTGATGTATCACTGTTGGATCTAGGGGATTTCAGTAATTGCTCAAAGTACTTGATGGCTTCATTTGGCTTGTTGAAACTTTCATCAATCTCTCTTTCTCTTCTTAGGTCATTTTTCAGTTGTCCATTTTGCAACTTCAATGCAGTTATCACAATTTTGCAACTTCAATGCAGTTATCACAATGTCTTTGAAATTCAACTCATGGTGAGCATTCATCATTTGGCTTAAGGTATCTAATTTCATGTTGAAGATTATGGTAAGCTCAATTGACTTCTCTTCTAGTCTATTTGTTAGATTTCTCTTGTCTTCTTCAATCATGACCTTGTCTTCAATAGCTCTCTTCTTCTGTTCAATTACTTCACATAGCATCATGGCTTGAGATTCTTGTTCTAGCTTGGTATTTCTAATCTACTCATCTTGTACTCTGTTCTTTTTCATCAGATCTACAATTGTTACATCAAATTCATTTGAGTCTCCATTTGCAAATAACTCGGTGGTTTCAATCTCTTTATATTGTGTGTCATTCTCTACAATGGCTATCTCTTTCCTTCTCTTTAAGGATTTCCTCAACTCCTCTCTAGCCTCATCTAGTGAATGCAAAAAGAGCTAGATCTCAATTCCTTGGTTCTCAATAATCTTTTCTAGAAACTTCCATTTGAAGATCTTTTCTCTAAGCTGCAAAGCTTATTCTTCTGAGAACTTAGCTCTGATATCAATTGTTGGAATTACAAATGGGAAACATTGAATTAGAATTTCAAACTTCAGCAATTAAAACTTTCACCATTCATTAGATGCATATATAAACTGAGATATAAACAAACTACATCTAAAACATATAAGCACACATACACACTTGACACCTGATATGATTACCCAAAAACCCTCAAAATGAGAAGGTAAAATTGGGGTGGGGATGACACCCACAAATCTTTACTCCTGTAGCAATAAAGTGTAGCTAATTAAGGTTACAATAAGTTGACCATGAAACATGATCTACGCTATGAAAGGCTTACAAAGATTATTAAGTCCCACCTTGTTAGAGGATTTTAACACCTTATTAGAAGTGTGCCTGATTAAAGGACTTTAGAACATTCACTTGGAATGCCACCCTATTAAAAGATTTTCTAATGACTGTTAAGTCAACCGTAGTCCAAAGGATTTTATCCTAACTAAAACAATTGTTAGAGAGTAATAATAGAACTTTTCATCTGATGCAACTTACAACTTTATCTTGCTGATTTCATATCACAATTTTGTCCTTCTTGATCCTCTTTGATCTAATATAACAATGATATTTCCTCGATCCTCTATTCTATAAACTGATTCTGTAATTCTTTTACACTACTAAGTCACCTCGAATGTTCTCTAAATAATTCAGTCATTTACCCCTCAATATCTTCCTTCTATCACTTCTCTCTCAATCGTATGAAATGTTGGGGCATCATCTTCCTTATAAAGACTTTGTTGGCTTAGGGTTAGGTATGATCTACAACTGAGATTCATCCATTTTGTCACTTAAATCTTCCTATTTTTTGATTGGCTACATGTGATTTCATACAAAATTCAAATAGATTTGACCTTATCTTTAAAATCTTGAGATCTATCTATAAGTCGGCATAAAAATAGTTTGCATAGTTTTTTGTGCCATCACAAACAACTATGTCCAATCTATGTTACTCGACACTTGATATTACTGATGCTCAGCACATACTATAATTCTATTTCTAGCTCAACATCAGAATTACTCAACATCAACTATCTTGCTTAGCACTTGAATCACTCGGCATGGTCTGTCTACTTGACATTTGAGTAACTCAACACATGAGTGACTCAGCACTCATTGCAACTTGGCATGGTCTGGTATTTACATATTATACTTGGCATACTTTACTAGTTTGGCATGAACTAAGTGAATGTCTTAAGTGTGTTGACACAATTGTCAAAACCAATCTGAGATCAACAAACATAATAATTGTTCCAATTGTAGTTTCCAATAGGAGCATGATAGTTCATTAGAGGTAACCTTGGACAAAGACATGGAGCAAATAGAGGACATATTTTTGGATTTAGAGGGAGTTTTTGACACCTTATTAGAAATAGCCTTGATAAGGAGGTCAAAAGTTTAGTGTTTCTTCTGAAAGGTGAGGTGAAAAATCTTCTTCTCTTATATGATTCATGGTGGATGACATGAAAACACTATTAGAATATTTAGAATAACTAAGAGGGGCATGAATTAGTTATCCAAGGTCCATATATACCAATTAAATATTTAAACACTTCAGCTAATTCAGATTTAAGCATCCAATAGCCCAACTTCTATAACAAACAATTAGTAACATAAACTTACAGTCCATTATCCTAATACTTATCAAACTTGTAGAATGTAAAGCACTAATAGTAAAACATCACAAATGACATCCATGCAAGTTAACACTAGGATTTAATGTGGAAACCCAGTTTAGGAAAAAATACAAGTAACATGTCACCAATATTTCACTCTTTTGAAGTGAGATTTATTAGGAACCAACCTTGTCCAAGGTTAAAAAATGTACTATTAAATGTGAACGTATTAGAGGATTTAATCAAGCTATTAGGAGTGGTCTTGTTAGAGGACTTTTGAACATTCCATTAGAATTAAAGGATTAAAGGATTTCAATACTGATCCAATGGTTACAAAGTAATAGTAGGTCTGATCTAGAAAATACAAGTCACTTTGCAAATATAGATCACAGTTTAGTTCATATGTTGATCCATTGACTAGCCTTCATTTTCATCTTAGCCTTTGATTTGCTTGGTACTCCTTCAAGAAATCACATTTTGACTCTTCACAACTCTTCTCGGCCTCCATCTTAAGTTCACCAATCAATAGCATCAACAACTACTCCAACCTCTCTAGGTCTTCACCAATTCTACTAGCTTCTTCTCCTTAATTATATTATCCCTTATGCATCCTTAAATAGATAATTTTGATCTTTTTCTACATAAACACCATCGTAGATCTTAGGTTTTGGTTAGATTCATCAAATCCTTCTAACATTTCATCTCCTCTTTTCTCTTCTAGAAAATTCTCCAAACTTCACCTTGAATTCTTGCATTGAAACACTCAAACACAATTTTCCTCAAACTAAATTCTCTAGGTCATCCATCCTTATCTTCCACATGTCTTACATATTCCAAGAAATCAACTATGTCAGCTAGAAATCATGATTTCCTCATTATTTAGAAAATGTTGTCCCTTGGCCAATACTATGTTCTGATGCTTGGTCATCACTGGATTACTCAGTCACTACTAACCTTTCTATTTGGAACATATACTGACATTCGTTCAATATTAATTCTTAGTTGACACTAAGTTTTCTCAGATTATACTGTCACTCAGTTAACACTAGCATCACTCAACATAAACTTCAAGTTTCTTGGTCTTCTACTGATTTTTTTGGTCAATCCTATTTGTTTGGTCAATCTTTAATCACTTATTTAAGGCTTTAGTACAATTTTCTTCTTCACTTGTATCATGATTTAAAGAATCACTCTACCTTGTCAAATTCTAACTAATCAAGTGCCCATTGTAATTCCTCTCATAACTCAACCTTTTCTCTAGGTGCTTTTTTAATGTCCATCTTCTCAAATCCTCTTCATCAATCATCTTGATATGGAACTCTAATTAGATAGTAAATTATCTTACCAATTAGGTTTGACATCAATGACAACATAACAATTGTCTCAATTGTAATTTCTAACAAATAACACATGATAGTATTTTTGGTGAATTCATGTGTGTATGGGCCTTTCTCCTATGTACATCATGAGGAAGTGACAACTTCCAAATAATTATCACTTGTATTTACAAGAGTTATTGGAAGGTGACAACCTTACAATAACTTATATCATGGTATACATTCTATGTAAATGTATAAATAGATCATGAAAGTCCATATCATGCAAACCAATAGCTAAGTGTTAGATTTTATTCAATTAATATTCTATGAGTTATTTGTATAGTTATATGATAGGTACTTAACAAATATCATGCCTTGATATTCTGATAGGCCATTACCTTATTGAGTACTTGGTGGATATCATTTAATTGATGTTCTGATAGGTCAATACTCATGTTACCTAATATGATATCAAAATAGCATTTGGTGAATATCATGTGTTGATATACTTATAGGTAAATACTCATATGATATTATATATTAGAAGTATTCTGATCAAAGATTTCCTTGATGTGTGATTTTTGAATATTACTAACGGTGTTCTATTTACATATGTGTTTATCCTTCTAAACTAAGAGGGAGTGTTAATGTGTTAGTTCAATTAGGGTAAAATATTATTGAAAATATAAATATATTTGTGTAATAAATTATCATAAATTTTCAATATATTATATTGTTATTATCATTAATGTATTACTAATATATATACATATAGATTTACATATATATATAAACACACACACACACACATATTACTAAAACATTATATCTAAATATTATACTATAAAAATGATAACAAATGAAAAAATTATTGATTGACTAAAGTCAAGGTTGACTGGTTGCTTAAATGATGACTGTGTTGGTCCATGCATATTGTCATTATAGTAAGAAGTTTGATTTTAACAATAGTAAAATTTATAAACCAATTTCACTTCAAGATCAAGTGTCTAACTTATTATATTAACTTGTCTTATTAAAATCTCTTCTCCACCTTCTCCTTTTTTAGCGAGATTCTCTTCTTCTCTATCGCCTTCCCTATAAATGTTTTTTATGATTGTTAGAATTCAAATTGATTGACAATGGATAGGGTATATTCAAGTTTAGAATTAAGGATCCAACTTGCATCTCTCTTTTTCTTAACACATTTAGGATAATTTGTGAGTCTTCTTCAATATCTAATTTCTTAATACCTAGCTCTCTACTTAGAGCTAAGCCTTCTCTCAAGGCTTCTAATTTAGCTAAGTTATTATACATGACTCCAAAAGTTTTGGCACATTTAGTTAGGCATGAATTGTTATTTGAACAAATAATACATCCTAAGCCTGTTGATCCTGGATTAGCTCTAGAGGCCCCATCAGAATTAACTTTGACCATCCTATAGGAGGGGGTTCTCATTTACTTTATTTCCTAGAAATCTTGTTGGATTTTGTGTATATCATTGGTGGATTAATTATTTTAAACCAATTTTTATGCATGTCTGCATCCTAGTTTGAAAAGGAGCATTCCTCCTTATATTGAGTTTTTGAGATTATTGTTAGCTACCTCAATAATACAAGCCTCGAATAATTTAAAAAAGGATGTTAGATCCATCTTTTCATTGCATGAAATTCTTCTATTCCTTTCTTTCTATAATTCCCATAGGAGTATGGAAGGTGATATTTTCCATAAATTATTATAAACCTTAAAACAACCTTGTTTTGACCAATTTTTTTTTAGAAAAGGTTATTAGGTCAAGTGGTTTGCTACTTTAATTTCTTACATAACCAATGCTAACAATTCTGAGTAAAGGGATAGTCATTGATGCAGGAGCATCCTAGGTTGGTTTGTTATCCTACTCATTTTTGTTCATTTTCAATTGGTACTGAGTTAATATAGCACTTAGTTGGTGCTAAGTTACTGTAGCACTCAGTTGGTGTTGAGTTAGTGTAGCACTTAGTTGGTGCCAAGATACTGTAGCACTCCTTCATGTGTTGAATTATTGTAGCACTTAGTTTGTGTTGAGTTATTGTAGCACTCCTTCATGTACTGAGATACTATAGCACTTTGTTGGTGCCAAGTTACTATAGCACTCCTTAATGTGCCAAGTTATTGTAGCACTTAGTTGGTACAGAGTTACTGTAGTACTCCTTCATGTGCTGAGTTACTATAACACTTAGTTGGTGCTGAGTTACTATAGCACTCCATGTGCCAAGTTACTATAGCACTCCTTCATGTGCCAAGTTACCCAGTGTATGCCAAGTGTCAGTATTTGGATGTGATTTTTGCAAGTTGACTTGCCGGATTTATTTTGATCATGACATTTATGTTAAGATCTTTTCTTGGGCTTTCTTGAGATTGTTATTGAGTCAACCTTCCTCTTATGTAATGTTCTAGAATAATTTGTAAGCCATTTTGGCAAGTATATATAAAGTGTTTAGGCTTAGAGTTAGGCAATTTTTTGAGGAAGAAGATTAGAGAGTAGAACTGAAAGTGCAAATTTGCAGTTGGATCTTTGAATGTGAATGTATTTGTAATTGGTCGTAACCTAGAATGCCTTACAACTGGGCATGTATGAAGATATTTTGATGAATCAATAAAAGTGTTTCACTCCTCTTCCTCCTTGGTTGTTGTTCTTTGTGTTTGCTTCCATTGTGTTAACTCTTGTAGGGTGGTTTGGATAGCTAGGTGAGCCTTTGGCCCTAGTTATTCATCTTTTCCTATGTTAGTTGGTATTGGAGCTTGAGGTTCATCCTTGTGGATATTAGATTGTGTAGAACCCTGATTCAGTTTTAGTTGTAGGGTGGTAGATCTACAAATTTGACCTATAACTTGTAGAGGGTTGTGATCTTGTAAGAACCTAAAGATGGTTTGTGGTAGAGGAAATAATGTTGATAATGCTATATTGGATTAGTTGAGACAAATTGTAGCTAGATTAGATGTTGTAGAGATAGCCTAAAGGAGAGGAGCACATCTTGAAGATGTGAGTGATGATGAAGTAGCAACACCAAACCATAATCTAGAACCTAAATAAGATCAAGATGAGGAAAGATTGTTGCAAGTGTTGTCTAGAGAAAATTCAAAGCCTGATGTAGAAGTTGTTCCCTATGATGGAAAATTGGATACCAATGTTGTGCTAGATTGGATCTTTGATATGGAGAAGTTATTTGAGTATGAAAACACTCCTGATAATAGAAAGGTGAAGATTGTAGTCACTAGGTTGAAAGGTCATGCATCACTATAGTGGGAGCACTTGCAAACTGATAGACAAAGGAGAGGAAAGGAGAAGATTAGAACTTGGCCTAAGATGGTGAGCAAGGTAAAGAATAAATTCCTTCCTAATGATTACCAAGTTATCTTGTTGCGAAAGATGTAGAATTTTAAACAAAAGGACATGTTTGTGAAAGAATATACCAAAAAATTCTATAGATTGGACATCAGATCTAGACATGTGGATGATGATGTTGAGAAAATTGCAAGGCACATTAATGGATTAAGATCTAGAATACAAGATGAAATAAATTTTGTGATGCTGGAAAGTGTAGAAGAAGCATATCAATATGCCTTGAAATTTGAGGAGATCTTGACAAAGAAGCAGGAACAAAGACAAAGAGGTAGAGGTAGATCTTATGGAGAAAGTGGCGGATCTGATAGTTCTATACAGGATAAAGGAAAATCTGAATGGAAGAATGATAACAAAGGCAAGACCAAATGGAAAAGTGGTAATTCTTACTAAGGAGGCACTACTTCTTACTAAGGAAGAGTTAATTCATACTCTAGAGGTGGATTTCATGGTAATTGTTTTATATGTGGCAAAGAAGGGCATAGATCTTTTGAATGTAGATCATCTAAAAGTGGGCAGAACAATAGAAATGTTGTGATTCAAGAAGACATTGAGAGTTCACCAAGTAGACCTAAGGCTGGAGAAAATTTGATGGTGAGAAGAACCTTATGTAATAAAGGAAGTGATGAGGAACCTATTTTAAGGAGAATATTGCAAAAGTGATCATTGACAGTGAAAAATGCTGCAACAAGATGTAAGATGGCTGAAAAATGCTGCAAAGTGATCATTGACAGTGGAAGTTCTACAAATTTGGCATTAGAAGAGATAGTTACCAAGTTTCAGTTGTAGAGGTTGAAAAATCCCAAACCTTATCATGTTTAATGGATCAAAGATGAGCATAAGATATTGGTAAGTGAGCAGTGCCTTGTGAAATTCAAAATTGGATATTACTTTGATGAAGTTTTGTGTGATATTATGCCTATGGATTTTTGTCCTATTTTTTTGGGTAGACCTTGGCAATATGATAGATATTTTGTACATGATGGAAGATTGAATCAATATACTCTTTGGGTAAATGGGAAGAAACAAACATTGTTGCCTTTGATTGAAAATCTAGATGAGGTTAATTGTACTACTATAAAAATTTGCATGGTTAATGGGAAACAATTTGAAAAGGAAATGAAAAAGAATTAGGTCTATTTTGCCATAGTTTCTAGAGGACCGAGTTTTGGTAGTAATGATCGAGCAAGAGAAGCTAGTAATGACTGAGTGACATCAGATAGTGACAACTGAGTGCCAGTAGAAATTACTGAATTGTTGAATGAGTATAAAGAAAGTATTGCTAATGATATTACTAATGGTTTACCTCCAATAAGAAGTATAAGTCATTGTATGGATTTGATTCTTGGAGCTAGTTTTCCAAACAAAACACCATATAGATTGACACATGTAAAGAATGAGGAACTTAACAGACAATTGCATGAGTTGTTGCAGAAAGGTTTGATCAGAGAAATTTTGAGTCCATATGATGTACCTACTATATTAGCACCTAAAAAGGATGGAGAATGGAGAATGTGTACTGATTCCAGAGCCATTAACAAGATAACAGTGAAATATAGGTTTCCTATGCCAAGGATGGATGACATAATGGATTGTTTGAGTGGAGATAAGTATTTTACCAAGATTGATTTGAAGAGTGGCTATCATTAGATTAGAATCAGAGAAGGTGATGAATGGAAGACTACTTTCAAGACAAAAGATGGTTTGTATGAATGGTTGGTTATGTCTTTTGGTTTGGCTAATGCACCTAGTACTTTGATGAGGTTGATGAATGAAGTTCTAAAAATATTTTTGGGTAAGTTTGTGATTGTTTATTTTGATGATATTTTGATATTTAGTAAGACTAAGGAAGAACATCTTGAGCATATTAGACAAGTATTGCAAAGGTTGAAAGAGAAAAAGTTGTTGATTAATCTTAAAAAGTGTTCTTTTATGCAAGAGGAGATTGTGTATTTGGGATTTGTAATTTCAGTTGATGGTTTGAAGATGGATCCTGAGAAGGTTAAAGAAATTTTGGAATGGCCTACACTTGAGAATGTGGGTGAGGTAAGATCATTTCATGGTTTGGCTAGTTTTTACAGAAAGTTTATAAAGAATCTCAGTGCTATTTGTAATGCTATGATTGAAACAATGAGGGGAGATAAAAAGGAATTCAAGTGGACACATGGAGCTAATAAGAGTTTTGAGACTTTGAAACAAAAGGTTGTTGAATTAGCTATATTGGCTTTGCCTGATTTCAACAAAGTATTTCAAGTTGAATGTGATGCAAGTGGTAATGCAATAGTGTTAGGAACCTGTGTGTTCCTTCTGTTTATTTTGTTAGAGTAGTGTTGTTGGGCGCATATGCTTTGTAAGTCGTCCCATGAGTATATTTTATTATCCCACATGCATAGGTAGTATTACTTTTCTAGATCGTACTCAGTATATAAGAATAGGTTAAGGCCCTTGATAGGCACGGACGAATTTATTGTATTGAGCTTGCTCAAAGGAGGTTACCCCCTCGAAGTGGCCTGCGATCAGTAGATTCATTCTGAGTTCTGCTATCACTTTGTATTCTGTTATTTCGAGCATTCTCACGATATTTCTATAAGGAGGTTCATCACATCTGGTATCAGAGCACTCTCTTGGGCTCGCTGGGTGGAAATTACATCAAATTTTTTTTCTATCGTGGCCTTCAGGTTCCTCTCACTTCTAATATCTCTTGTTATTGCAATAACTCCTTCCTTGGCGACCCAACCCCAAATTTTACATATCAAAGCCCTAAATCCCTCATTTATCTAATTTTAGGGTTTGCCCTATCTTTTTCACCTCTCATCCAATCGCCACCAAACTGAGCCACAAGATTCAATTCCTCATTTTGCTCCCTTATCCCTCTTGGACTGTTCGCCTCATTTCGCCTCCCTACCCTTGAAACCCTCATTTTTCTGTTTCCCTTGTCCCCAGATAGTCTTCCACCACTCGTCGAACACCCATTTCCTATCTGAGTTTTACCCAAATCCAAGTTTTCCGTAACTAAAAAAGTTTTTGTTTCTCATCTTCTACCCATTCCAAAAAAAAAAAAAAAACCTTGCTTTATGGTTGTTACGCGTACAGGAGCAAAAATCATGGAAGAAGAAATGACATCCCTCAAAACCAAACTTCAAGATCTGGATGACAAAATTCTGGGTCTTAACTTTCAGCAGTCAGCCATGAGCCGAAACCATTCAGGAGATACTGGCTCCTCTTCTGGCAATTTCTGTGGACCAAAGCTTGATTTTCCACGCTTTGATGGTTCTGATCCGACTGGATGGATCTATAGGGCAGAGCAGTATTTCAGCTTGCATAATACTTTGGATAACCACAAAGTCCCCCTTGCATCTTTTCATTTGGAACATGAAGCTCTTCAATGGTTCCATTGGTACATCAAGGCTAATGTAGGCCCAACGTGGAGAGAATTGTGCACCCTCATTTTGGAGCGCTTTGGCCCTAGTTCCTTTGATGATTTCACAGGAGCACTCACTAAACTGCGTCAAACAGGCACTGTAAGAGAATACCAGACAGAGTTTGAAAAATTAGCTAATTACACAGAGGGCTTGTCTGATGAATTCTTCCGTAGTTGTTTTGTCAGTGGTCTGAAGGATGCACTTCGCTCAGAAGTCAAAATGTTTCGACCTACTACAATGATGGAAGCCCTTGGGTTGGCTAAGTTAGCGGAAGACAAGATTACTGCTCTACAACGCTCCAGATCTAATTTTGTTCCATTCAGAAATACAGGTTCTCACAACCCTCCAGTCATACCAGCTCCCAAAAGTACTCCAATCAAGCACTTGTCTGAAACAGAGATGCGAGTCAGGCGAGACAAAGGGCTTTGTTATAATTGTGATGAGAAATGGTCTCGGGGCCATAGATGTGTTCAGCAAAAGCTCTATCTCTTGGATGTGGATTCTCCACCGAAACTGGAAGAATATGTAGATGCTCAGGAAATAGTGGATGATGAGGTTGAGCCTCACCAGCCTGAACCTCCTTCACCAGAAGCTCCACCAGAGATATCTGTCCATGCTTTGGCAGGAGTCACTACTCCACAAACCATGCGGGTCCAGGGTTTCTTCAAGAAGATCCCTCTTACTATACTCATTGATTCTGGTAGCACTCATAACTTCATTGATCCATGAATAGCCAAACAGGCTGATTGCTTTATCCATCCCTGCTCTAGCTTTGAAGTCATGATTGCCAATGGGGGCACTTTACCTTGTAAAGGGAAATGTCGTAATGTGCGTCTCTCTATTGGAGATTATAACATGCGCTCTGACATGTTTGCCTTACCCTTAGGTGGCTGTGATGTGGTTTTGGGTGCCCAATGGTTACGCACTCTTGGCCCCATTCTCTGGGATTTTGCTGAACTTTGGATGCAGTTTTCAGCCGAGGGGCACCAACACACTTTGAAAGGCTTACAACCAGGGTCTCTCAGCATCATCAGTTCACACCGTATGGAAAAACTTCTTAAGAAGAATTCACATGGTGTCATCGCTCAGCTCCATTCCATTCAGATGCAGCCATCAGCAGTCTCTAGCACTCCTGCCGATCTCCAACACATTTTGGACAAATATTCTGGTGTATTTGCTGAACCTGTGGGATTACCTCCTTCTCGTCCAGAGGACCACCGTATTCAGCTCCTTCCTGGTAGTGTTCCACCCAACATAAGGCCCTACCGCTACCCATTTCATCAGAAGACTGAAATCGAGATACTTGTCCGTGACTTACTGAAGCAAGGTATTATTCGCCCTAGTACCAGTTCCTTTTCTTCTCCAGTTCTGCTTGTTTGCAAAAAAGATGGGTCATGGCGACTCTGCATTGATTTTCGAGCACTTAATCATCTCACTATAAAGGACAAGTTTCCCATTCCAGTTGTTGATGAACTTCTTGATGAACTTCATGGGGCTCATTTTTTCTCCAAGTTAGATCTTCGTTCTGGGTATCATCAAATTCGGGTTAATGAGGAGGATATACCTAAAACTGCCTTCCGCACACATGATGGTCACTATGAATTTTTAGTCATGCCCTTTGGCCTCACGAATGCTCCTTCAACATTTCAGGCAGTGATGAATAACATATTTCGACCATACCTCCGGAAATTCATTCTGGTCTTCTTTGATGATATCCTCATATATAGCAAAACTTGGGCTGAGCATCTCCATCATCTGGAGCTTGTCTTGCAACTTCTCTCTGATCATCAACTCCGTGCAAAACTATCTAAATGTGTGTTTGGCCAGGAGGAAGTGGAGTATCTCGGGCATATTGTTGCACACCATGGAGTGCGGGTGGATCCTACAAAAAAAGATGCCATGAAAACTTGGCCGCATCCTAAAACTCTCAAGAGCCTTCGGGGTTTTTTGGGGTTGACTGGCTACTACCGCAAGTTTGTCAAAGATTACGGGAAAATTGCAGCACCATTGACAGCTCTGTTAAAAAAGGATGCCTTCTCCTGGACCCCTGTTGCTGAGACTGCATTTGAACAACTGAAACAGGCTATGTGCAGTACACCTGTTCTCGCAATGCCAGATTTTTCCAAACCCTTCACTATTGAGAGTGATGCTTGCGGCAATGGATTGGGTGTTGTTCTCCTGCAAGATGACCATCCTATTGCGTTCACTAGCAAAGCCCTCTCTGGTAAGAATCTAGCCCTCTCTACTTATTAAAAAGAAATGATGGCTATTTTGCATGTTGTACAGAAGTGGTGGCCATACCTCTTAGGGAGTCATTTTTGCATCAGAACCGATCACCAAAGTCTGAAATACTTCCTGGAACAACGGGTATCCTCTCCTACACAACAGAAATGGGTCAGCAAACTCATGGGGTATGATTATGAGATCACCTACAAGAAGCGTAAGGAGAATATTGTGGCAGATGCTCTTTCTCGCACATTTGATAATCAAGCTTCCCTTTCCGCTATTTCTATGCCCATTCCCAATTGGTTAGCGTCTGTTCAGCAGGGCTATGACAGTGACTCTTCTTTATCTCAAATCATTCACCAGCTAGCCAATAATCCTTCTGCTATACCACATTACTCTTGGGATGGTGCTTCTCTTCGATACAAGGGTCGGCTAGTGCTTCCTCAGAACCCAACTCTACATCAGGCTATTTTTTATGAACTCCATGCTTCTCCTTTAGCAGGGCACTCAGGCTTCCTCAAAACTTATGAGCGAGCAAGGAGAAACTTCTTTTGGAAAGGGATGAAACAGACGATTCAACAGATGGTAGCTGAATGTGATACTTGCCAACGCCACAAGGGTGAAACGACCCTCCTTCCTGGCTTGCTCGAACCATTGCCCATCCCTACACGGATTTGGACTGATATTTCTATGGATTTCATTGAAGGGCTTCCTAAATCCGGTGGCAAGACAGTGATCTTGGTTGTGGTTGATCGTCTCTCGAAATATAGTCATTTTTGTGCCCTCAGCCACCCCTATACTGCCTCCTCTGTTGCACAAATCTTCATGGACCAGATATTTCGTCTTCATGGACTCCCTTCTTCCATTGTCTCTGATCGTGATGCAACTTTTACCAGTCATTTTTGGACTGAAGTGTTTCAGAAAACTGGCACCAAACTGAAGATGAGTTCGGGCTATCACCCACAAACTGATGGTCAAACTGAAATTGTCAATAAATGCTTGGAAACTTATCTTCGTTGCTTCACTTCTGAACAGCAACATCAGTGGGCCAAGTGGCTCCCTTTAGCTGAATGGTGGTACAATACCTCTTACCACACTGCCTCTAAAATGACTCCATATGAAGCAATCTATGGTCAGGCACCTCCAATGCTCCTTCCCTACACTCCCAACAGCTCACCAGTCTAGGCAGTTGACATAGTTCTCCGCAGCAGGGATCAGATTCTTCGTACCTTACAGGATAATCTTCACATGGCCTGTAATCGGATGAAACAGCAAGCAGATCAACACCGTTCTGAGCGCTCATTTCAAGTTGGGGATATGGTTTTTCTTCGTCTACAGCCATACAAACAATCCTCCCTAAAGCTGAAAGGGTGTCATAAGCTGGCCCCAAAATTTTATGGGCCTTATAAGGTTCTGTAGAAGATTGGTTCAGTTGCTTATAAATTGGAACTTCCTCCTTCTTCCCGCATTCATCCAGTCTTTCATGTTTCTTGTCTAAAGAAAGTTCTGGGTACCACTGTCAGAGCACAAACTACTCTCCCTGAAATGGATATGGAAGGATCCATTATCCTGGAGCCGGTGGCAATCATTGACCAGCGCACTCGCCAGCTTCGCTCTCGCTCCATCTCTGAGGTCTTGATTCAGTGGCATGGCATGCAACCAGAGGATGCTACCTGGGAACCCCTTCTTCAGATTCAACAACAATTTCCACACCTTAAGCTTTGAGGACAAAGCTTTTTTCTAAGGGAGAGGGGATGTTAGGAACCTGTGTGTTCCTTCTGTTTATTTTGTTAGAGTAGTGTTGTTGGACGCATATGCTTTGTAAGTCGTCCCGTGAGTATATTTTATTATCCCACATGCATAGGTAGTATTACTTTTCTAGATCGTACTCAGTATATAAGAATAGGTTGAGGCCCTTGATAGGCATGGATGAATTTATTGTATTGAGCTTGCTCAAAGGAGGTTACCCCCTCGAAGTGGCCTGCGATCAGTAGATTCATTTTGAGTTCTGCTATCACTTTGTATTCTGTTATTTCAAGCATTCTCACGATATTGCTATAAGGAGGTTCATCACAAATAGGAGCTATACTAAGTCAAGAAGGTAAGCATGTTGCTTTCTTTAGTGAAAAATTGAATGATGCTAAAATAAAATATTTTCTGTATGATCAAGAGTTTTATGCTATTATTCAAGTATTGAAGAAGTGGAGGCATTATTTGATGCCTAAGGATTTTTTGTTGTATACTGATCGTAAAGCTTTACAATACTTGGGAATTCAATAGAAACTGAATCAGGGACATATGAAGTGGGTTGAGTACTTGTAGAGTTTTACATTTGTCATTAAGCATTAGAGTGGAGTTACTGACAAAGTTGTTGATGCATTGAATAGAAGATGTTCTTTGTTGACTGAAATGAAGGTTGAAGTTCTTGGTTTTGATGAGATGAAAGAGTTGTATGATGTTGATCTTGATTTTTCTGAGGCATGGAGAGAGTGCAAAGCACAAAATTTGATAGATCACATAAGTAAGTATGATAAGTATTTCATTCAAGAAGGTATGTTGTTCAAAGGTATTCAGTTGTATATTCCTAGAAGTTCTATGAGGTTGAATCTGATTAAGAAAAAGTATAGTGGTGGATTGGCTAGACATTTTGGAATTGATAAAAAAATGAGTTTGTTGAAAGAGAAGTATTTTGGCCAAAAATCTATAAGGATGTTCAAAAATTTGTAAAGAGTTGTGGAGTTTGTCAAGTTGCAAAAGGGGTGAGTCAAAATACTAGTTTGTATACACCTATTACTATTCCTGAGAAACCTTGGATTGATATCAGTATGGATTTTGTTCTTGGATTGCCTAAGATAGTGAAAGGGTATGATTCCATATTTTTTGTAGTGGACAGATTTTCTAAGATGGCTCATTTCATACTATGTAAGAAGAAATTAGATGTTGAGTATGTTGTTGAACTTTTCTTTAAGGAGATTGTGAGATTGCATGGATTACCAAGAAGTATTATTTTTGATAGAGACAATAGGTTTGTTGGCTACTTTTGGAAGATTTTGTGGAGGAAGATGTGTACTGAATTGAAGTTTAGTTCAACCTTCCATCCACAAATAGATGGTCAGACAGAGGTTGTGAATAGAAGCTTTGGTGATTTGCTGAGATGTTTAGTTGGGAATAAGCCAAGTAATTGGGAGATGGTATTGGCACAAGCTTAATTTGCATATAATAATTCTGTGAATAGGAGTACAAGTAAGACACCTTTTAAGATTGTTACTGGAATGCATCCTAGAGCTATATAAGATTTGAGAGATGTTGCTGGTGAAGAAAAGAGAAGCATTACAGGAGAAGAATATTTTGATTTTATGGAGTCTTTGTATAAGGACATGAAGTTGAGGTTGGAACAAACTAATCAAAAGTAGAAGGAGAATGTTGATCCGTCTAGAAGACACCATGATTTTCAAGTTGGTGATGAGGTGATGGTTCATCTGAAGAAAGGAAGATTCCTAGTTGGAACATACAGTAAGTTGAAGATGAAGAAATTTGGACCTTGTAAGATCTTGAAGAAGTTTGATAGTGGTAATGCTTATGAAGTTGAGTTACCTGATGACATGGATATATCTCCTATATTCAATATTGCTGATTTATATAAGTATCATGAGTCAAAGGATAATTTTTTTGTATCAAATGATTATCCTAAGAAGCAGATAGAAGAAGTTGAACAGATATTGGATTAGAGAGTTGACAAGAGCACAAGAAGAAAAGATTACTATGAATATTTGGTAAAGTGGAAGAACAAACCTATTGAAGATGCTTCATGGTTTTCTCAATTTGAGTTGGATTTGGCTCAGGTTGGGACATCTCAATGATTTAGTAGAATCATTTCTTTCAACCTCGGTTGTTTGATGCAACAACATCCTAGGTTTCTTTGTTATCCTACTCATTTATGTTCATTTTTCAATTGGTGCCGAGTTACTGTAGCACTTAGTTGGTGTTGAGTTACTGTAGCACTCAGTTGGTGCTGAGTTACTATAACACTTAGTTGGTGTCGAGTTACTATAGCACTCCTTCATGTGTCGAGTTAGTATAGTACTTAGTTGGTGCTAAGTTACTATAGCACTCCTTCATGTGCCAAGTTATTGTAGCACTTTTTTGGTGCCGAGTTACTATAGAACTCCTTCATGTGCCAAGTTACTATAGAATTTAGTTGGTGCCAAGTTACTGTAGTACTCCTTCATGTGCCAAGTTACTATAGCACTTAGTTGGTGCCGAGTTACTATATCACTCCTTCACGTGCCGAGTTACTGTAGCACTTAGTTGGTGCCAAGTTACTGTAACACTCCTTCATGTGCCAAGTTACCTAGTGTATACCAAGTGTCAATATTTGGATGTGATTTCTATGAGCTGACTTGTGGGATTTATTTCAATCACAACATTTATGTTAAGATCTTTTCTTGGGATTTCTCCAGACCGTTATTGAGTCAGCCTTCCTCTTATGTAATGTTCTAAAATAATCTGTAAGCCATTTTGGCAAGTATATATAGAGTGTTTAGGCTTAGAGTTAGGCAAGTTTTTAGGGAAGAAGATTAGAGAGCAAAACTGAAAGTGTGAATTTGCAGTTGGATCTTTGAATGTGAATATATTTGTAATTGGTTTTGTAACCTAGAAGGCCTTACAATTGGGTATGTATGAAGATATTTTGATGAATCAATATAATTATTTCACTCTTCTTCCTCCTTGGTTTTTGTTCTTTGTGTTTTCTTTCATTATGTTAACTCTTGTAGGGTGGTTTGGATAGCTGGGTGAGCCTTTGGCCCTAGTTATTCATCTTTGCCTGTGTTAGTCATAAAAAAAGTGTTCAGATGTTTTAGATTAATTTTTGCAAAGTGGGTATCTAGATGGTCCTTCAAAATCCATCTTGGTAAATCTATATGTTATTAGAATTCTCTTTTGAAGAGAAACCCAAAGGAAAATACTTGATTTCAAAAGACATACTAGATCCCAACATAAATTTAGAGAGATGTGAATCTTGTCCCATTGTTGATAATTTATTATCTTTTCATACCTTAGTTTGGCTTCATAATTTCTATCTTTTGAGGCTTCCCAAATTAATTTATCTTTCTTATCTTTATTGTAAGAATTTGCCTAAGGGAAAAATTCACCCAAGAACTAAGAACTGAAACACAAGCACAACTATAGACCAAGAGAGAGAGTATGATTAGAATGATGATATATTCAATATGCCATGATAAGAGTGCACTAGGAGTGCCTATATATAAAGGTCTCTGAGATACATCTAGAATGCCTCATAATTAGCTACATGATAAGTCATACAACCAAGCACATGTCCACCAGATATGGGTTACCTCCATTAAGCACAAAAGTACGTGTGATGATGAGAGGATAAACCTACAAAGGTGTGACATGGAAATTAGTGTTGTAGGCACCATTTGCTAAAATAGAGTTGCGTACTCCTGTGTCATCTACATGAAAACTCAAAAAGGTGCGCAAATTCCTAAGTGTCTCACAAATAAAAATAATTAAATAATGAAAAATAATTAAATAATGCATTAACCTAAATAAATTTAAGTAAGTGTAAATAGTGAATGCATATTTACACCAACACCCCCTCTTAAGTGCAACTTAGGGGAATGCCCTTAAGCTTACAAAACTAGGATGAAGATGCATAATGGGTCCCGACTACTAGGCCATGTTAGGTACCCATGTAGATAATGAAGATGCAAATCTCTCATAAAGCGAAGAAAGAGGGAAAATCTCATGGAAAAAACCCTCCCCCAAAAAGAGAGATAAATAGGGATGCATCGATGGATGGAATAATCAAGACCCCCCCATTATGACATACATCTAGTATATACATAAGAGAATGATGAGATAAGGAAGAGAGATAGAATAGGCTCCCCCCCCCCAAAAGAAGAATGTTGACAAGTGAAAGTTGCTTCGATGAAGAAGTTGGTCAAAGAATGAAGAATGGTGTTCCTCCCCTTAGGAAGAAACAAAGGCAAAGCTACAATCCTAAAGATGTATGGTGGCCCTGAAACTTGCTCAAGTATCCTTGTCTTGATGTTGATGTTCACCCCTTCCAAATGTGTTGAAAAGAATCAATGCAGATATGGCAAGGATGTCTATTGAACCTGTTCCACTGAACCATCTATCACCTCAACTAACAAAGAGACCTCCACTAATTTCTATTCATAAGGATCCACAATCAGGCCAACCTATGAAGATTGATCATGTAGAGAATGGACATGAAGGTTAGAGTAAGCCCTCACAACAACTGTAGAAGGATCATCATTATCAATGAGAAGATGTAAGTCCTCAAGTTTGTCTCCCAAGTCAACTGAAGGTAGAGCTAGAAGATGAGATGTACAATGTTGTGATGGACCTTTCACTATGGCAATTTAAGCATGTGGACTGGATTGATGTGACCTCTTAGTACAACTATTAATAGAACCCTACATGTTTGAACCTATTGAAACACTATCACTGGTGTCACTATCAGTTTCCACTATGTATGATGTGTGGAGAGGAGTAGAGGATAAGCTTGGAGAACTTTCCTCAAAGTGAACATCCTTCTCCACAAAAATCTTGTGAGTCTCTAGATCCATTATTCTATTGCCTTAGCATTATCTTCATAATCGATGAAGGTACAAGGCCTAGGTGTCGGTGCCTTACAACTCCTGGAATATAGGTTAGCCCATGCTGGACAACCAAAGACTCTAAGGTGACTCACAACTAGTTTTCTGTCGCACCATGCCTCAAAAGGAGTCTTTCTATCTAAGGCATTATGAGGAGACCTATTAAGTATGTGAGTAGTACTGGTAATAGCTTCAACTTCAAGTGTAGGATCAAGAGACTTGGCTTTGATCATGCAAGTTGCCATGGTCTTGAGAGTCCTAATCCTCAAAGATGCAACATCTGTCTGGTGAGTTCTGAAGATCAATCCCCTCAATTTTACAAAAGTTCTTAAGTCTTCTATCAACATATCTATTCTCATTGTCCACCCTTAGTACCTTGATGGCTTTCCTTGATTTGTGTTCAACATGAGTCTTAAATTCTTGAAGCTTATGAACCACTTCATTCTTGTGATGAAGGAAGTAGACCCAAGTGAATCTTGAAAAGTCATCAAAAAATGTGATTATATAGCAGCCTTGGCTAACTAAAGTCACTACAAAGGGTCCTGCTAAAACCATGTGGACTAGCTAGAGAACAACTGGAGCTCTAGAAGACTTCCCTTTATCATACTTCTCCTTGAGATTCATATCCACTAAACATGATGAACATTCTCCCTTAAAAAAGCTGATATTATGTAGACCTTTAACCATATGTTTTGAGCAAAGTTGCCGAAGAGAGCAGAAGTCAAGGTGACCAAACTGCTCATGCCATAATGTGATTTTTGAATTCGAGTGAGTCAAAAAGGCTTGAGAAGGACTCTTAGGCACAAAGTGGAAGAAGGAATAAAGCCTCTTGGCATCATTAACTTTCCCCATTGCAACCAATAAATCATCTCTAAGACTTTGCACCATCACTGAATCTAGAAGGAACTCAACTTTGTGACCATCTCCAAGGTGAGTGATTTGGTAAATTAATAGGAGATTGGAGCTAAGATTTGGAATGTAGAGAACATCTTTGAATTCCCAATTTTCCATTTTCACATGTCCTTTCCCTTCAACTTCCATTTTAGTATCATCTCCCATGAAGATGTGTGGTACCTTTGACTACTTCAATGAAGAAAAGTCTTCCTTTGAAGAACCCATATGGTAAGAGGCACCTGAGTCAAGTATCCATTTCGAAGAAGAACTTGTATTTTCCATAAGTGCTTTCCCTTTACCCTTCAAAGAGGTTGGAGTTGAATCCTTGGAAGTACCTAGCACTTGAATCTTATTCTTTCTAAGTATATTTTCTAACTCATCGATCCATTTTGTCTTGCAATGATGCTCGTCATGATTTGGCTTCTTGCAATATGCACAAAAGAGTTTTTCCTTCTTTTCATTACTTCCCTTCTTGTTGGAAGAAGAATTACCTTCTTGAGAGGAGGATTTTTGTCTCAAATTATGATTTCTACTTCCACTGCTTCTTCTTCTTGTTGCTTTTCTCTCCTTGACTTGATTTGTGCTCATGACTAGCCACCAAGGCTTTGGTCTCGGATGACTTGAGAAGTCCTAAATCCATCAAGTGAGATTGTTCAAAAATCAACATCTCTACAAATGCATCAAAGGAAGGCTTGTGGTAAGCAGATCCCATGGTCAACCTATGAGTATTAAAGATCAAAAAAAAGTTAGCGTACTGAGAAGGTAGCCTCTTCAGGATGTGATGAATCAACTTATCATCCTTCATGGGATTACCACAATCTTTAAGAAGTGCCCTATACTCATTGACTTTGATGATGTAATCCTGATATGTGTCAAAAAATTTGGGATCCAAGAGAAGTAGATCATCTTCAATCTGAAATCCCTTTTCTTCATCCACTTTACCATACAATTGTTCAAATTTATCCCAAGCTTCTTTGGATTCTGAACAATTTTTAATGTGAAAGAGAAGATCCCCATGTACACAACTCCTGATAACTCCTAAAGCCTGTTAGTTTTGATTTTTCCGATCAATGAGTTCTTTAGCATTAGTAGGTTTGGTAATTGTACCATCAACATAAAGACTATATCCTTTTCCATTAATCTACTCCATGCAATATCTTTCCATGTAGAATAGTTGCGTGAAGTTAGAGGAGGACATTTAAAACCCATGACGTAGAAAATGAAAAGAACACAATAGAGAGACATAAAAAATACAGTACACCATCCCCCACCCCCTTTTCACTCAATCAAAAGACCCCCCCAAAAAAAGATGCTTTTGGCACTTTATAAGTAGTGCATTTACAATTGGCCACTTGTCAAAATGAACAAAGTGGACTTTTTGATTTTGCTTTTGCAACTACCTTATGAGGCTTAAATATGTCACTTAAGCACTATAGCTCAAATTTACAACAATTCTGAAAAAGAATCAAAGCTTTACAATGCCGAAAAAGGCCTAATTCTAAAAGTGAGAAATTGGTCCACACAACCCTAGAATCTAACTTTGGATCTGGAAAGTAGATGAAAACATATGCACTTTCAAAAAAAAGGAACTTGAAAAAGTGACCAGATGTGCCTGTATGGAGCATTTGAAGTTGCAAAATGTAGGATTATGCATGTATAGATGCCAACAAATGCAATTTCTGCAAAATTTGTACACCAAAACTAGAAAACAGCACCACTATTGGAAAACTTAGGAAATTTTACCCAATTTCAAATAAATTTACATCTAAATTAGAGTTCGAATGTCCAAGTTATGGGCTCGCAAAGTCAGGCTGCCAAATTGAAATGCAATCTAGAGAGCAATTTGGAGTAAAAATTGTGATGTTAAATTTGATGGTCAAATGGTCATTACTACAGTTGTAAATCACCTAGTTTTGATAGTCTGATGATCATCAATTTTAAAATAGTAAATTGATGACATTAGCAAAAAAATCTAGACCAGGGGTGATGTGGCAGCTAACTGTACCATCTATATAGGTGATGTGGCATCTGTACCATATGGAAATGTACATGTGGAAAAACATACAATGACATGTCAATCGTATGGTAGGATGATGCGGCGATATGTTGATGTCACCTGCTGACAGTTTGCATATGTGTCAAATGAGCCTGCATGGTGAAAAATGTTTTCATGGCAGTAATTAGTGGGTTCCACAAGGTAACGTGGTAGTCTCACGATGCTGACGTGGACTTCACTAAGTTAGCAGTGTTGATGTGGGTGTGAGGAAGTAGAAGTGTACATGTCGACTGCGGATATGTCTGCATGGAGTTGGCTGCTAAGAACATGTGTCTCAGGTTGTCTATAGGTGGGAGGAGCAAGTATAAACACGTGGCAGAAGAATATCCATGGGTGCAAATTTTAATTGGTGTAGGTATATACCTCCTTGCTAGAATATACGCCATGTCGGTTGGTGTAAGTATGGGCCCACTGCCAAAATCCTGAACAAATGCCTTCGCAGAAAGAATATCTATTGGGAATTTGCCAACGATGCCAAAATCTTTAAACTTTGTCATGTCATAGAATATAAAACAGTGGTAGAAGAGTTGTTCACCAAAATTTTTGGATGAAAAAACCAACTGCAACACTAGAGACTTTGACCTTGACGAAATATCCTTCACATTTTGGGAAAGTCAGACTATGTCAGATTTATAGCAGATGTCAGATTTTCTTCAAATGATACTAGAAAATTTCAATGCAGCATGACCTCTGGCAAAATTCAATGGCAGATTTGCAAAGCAGGTGCCAATTTTTGTTTGAGGAGGTCATAGATTTGAAAATTATGTTGGATTTTTAAACCCTTTTATCCCACATTGCTCAAGTCAAAGCGCTTTACGCTATTTTTAAAAAAAATCTCCCAATTATGAATGCAGAGAGCACCACTGGTATATGTGGACTTAGCTGTCAGGTGGGCTGGGCTAGTCAAAAATATTGGTTGGGTCATCGATGAACTTATGTGGTCAAAACTTGGATTGTATGCCAGAAAATGTGATGAAGGCTGTCGGGTTGTGCAGTATGGCCATAGTATGAAAAGCATGTCAGGATTTAATAAATAACCTATGAAAAATAAATAAACCTCCACACTATAGAGTTGGGATCTAACAACCCGATTCTGCAAAAAAAATTTCTCTGTCGAGTGCCCGAAAGGGTAAAATTTTTTTTTGAATAATTCTAATGAAAATACAATAAAATTGCAGAGAAAATAAAAAATACAGATCTAAAAACAATAAATGAGATTTGCAAATAACCATACCCAATATGTAAATCATGGCCTCTAGGTTCTAATTTGCAAAAAAAATTTGCCTCACATTTGACTTTGGGCCAAGGTAGCCGAGTTTATAGTCAATTTTCATTGATTTAGCATTCTGGATGCAATGGCAAGGTCAGATCTGGCTCTAGACACTCCCAATTTTTGTAGTACTCCAGATTCAAGCTAAGGTGTTGAAGCAAGCGTGGTCTTGAAAGGCTATGTGATGAGAAAATCTCCAAGTTACTCTAATACCATGTAAGAATTTATCTAAGGGAAAAATTCACCCAGGAACTAAGAACTCAAACACAAGCACAACCGTAGACCAAGAGAGAGAGTATGATAGAATGATGATATATTCAATATGCCATGATAAGAGTACACTAGGAGTGCTTGTATATAAAGGCCTTTGAGATACATCTAGAATGCCTTGTAATTAGGTACATGATAAGTCATACAACCAGGCACATGTTCACTAGATATGCGTTATCCTCCATTAAGCACGGAAGTATGTGCGATGATAAGAGGATAAGCCTACAAAGGTGTGACATGCAAATCAGTGTTGTAGACACCATGTGCTAAAATAGAGTTGTGTACTCCTATGTTGTGTACATGACAACTCAAAAAGGTGCACAAACTCCTAAGTGTCTCATAAATAAAAATAATAAAATAATACAAAATAATTGAATAATGCATTAACCTAAGTAAACTTAAGTGTAAATAGTGAATACATATTTATACCAAAATTTATGATTCGCCTATCTACTTTTAAAAAATTAATTAGAAATGTACTTTTCATATGATGAAAGTGGAGTTTCATCTAGGGTTTTCCATTGCCATCTTCCATACTGATTATCATTATTTTTAATTTTTTAATCATTAACATTCTCACCCCACATAGCTGAAAGAGATTTTTTTAGTGTTTATAGATAGATTTACACTATCTGGAGAAGGAAGCCCATCCCATGAACCTTCCCAAAATAAAGCATCCTGGCATAAACTAATATCCCAAGTTAAGATATTAGTTGTTGATGGGCATTAGTTCAAGAAAGTTTCAAATTCTTGAACCTTTCAGAGAATTTTTAATTCTGAACTAAGATAAAGGATTATTATTGTTTAAACATTTATGATATAAAATTTTGGCCCATTTACTATTATGTTCTTTAAAAATTATCCAAATATTTTTTTCCCCTAACACCTCATTTTGCCAACTCAAATTTTTATGCATAGGTATTTATATTCTTTATGTCTACATATTTTTTCCCATTTTATCAAAGCTTATTTTTTAATCTCTTGTACCTTGCTAGAAGAATTTTTTAATTTTAGAGTCTAATTTCCTTTTTACACCTTTGGGTAGGGAATACATGACATATGATATGTGGGGATGGTCAAAAGTACTACTTTGATCATGGTCATCTTAAACATTGCACACTAAGGGAAGAATTAAGCTTGGGAAAAAAAAACCAACTTTGACTATTTAACACTTTTGGTTTAGGAATTAAGCTTAGTGTGTGATGTTGAGGTTGTCCCTTTGATCATAATCATTTTGCTAGCTTTAGTTAGCCATTTCCCTTTCCAACTTCTTATAATTTTTTAATTTAATTTCTCTAAAATCGTATCCTAGTCCTTACTTTCTCTAAAGCCTTTTTCAAGTTGAATACTGAGGTATTTGCATGGAAAGGTTCATTTCTTGAATTCCTTTATTCTACAAATTTATCTATGCACTTCCTCTATGGTATTAATAAAGCAAATCTTTAATTTCTTAGCATTTACTTTTTGGCCTAATGCTTCCATATAATTATTTATAAATTTCTCAAAATTTTGAGATTCTTCCAAAGTGCTTTCTCCTAGTAGAATCATATCATCTACAAATTGTTGATGTGTTATTTTAGGGATCTCCTAGGTTAATGTGATTCCTCGAATTTTCCTTTCAATTTGAGCCTTTATTATAACTCTGCCATAATAATGAAAAGAAAAGGTGATATAGTATCTCTTTATCTTATTCCTCTATATATGGTAAAAAAAGCATTTTGGGGTACCATTTATTAGAAGGGAGATTTATGGTGTTGAAATGCAGTTATTTATTAAGTTGATCCATTGTTGAGAGAATCCAAAAGCTTTGAGTGTTTTACATAGGAATCTACAATCCACTTTATCGTAGGCTTTTTGGGTATCTAACTTCATTTGCTTACAAAATTCCTTATTAATTTGTACATAATAAATTAATTCTTGGATTATGATAATACCACTGAGAATTGACCTATTAGAAACAAAGCATGTATATTCCTTTGAAATGAGCTTTGGTAGTACTTTTTAAAGTCTATTGGCTATTGCTTCTGAGACTATTTTATAGATTGTATTACATAAGGTCATGAGCCTAAAATCTCTTGGATCCATATGTTCTATTTTCTTTGAAATTAAATCTAGGAATGTATTGTTAATTGTAGTTAGGAGGAATCCAAAATTCCTAGTTACCTCAATAGCCTTCCAAAGGTCATCTCCCAAAATAATCCAATATTTTTGAAAGAAAAAGGTTTGAAAGCCATCAAAGTCTGGAGATTTATCAGCATTAAGTTGAAAAAGGGCATCTTTAATTTCTTCTTTGGTAAATTTCTTATTTAAATTATTATCTTCTACTATTATTATTTTTTGGAATAGATCCTACCATCTTATTCAGAGCTATTAAATTTGATGATTCAAAATTGTTAAGGATATATGTATGATAATTCTTGAAGGTTTATGCTATCTCATTTGAATTTTCAATTACCCCTCCTGAATTATCATTGATTTTTGTTATTCTATGAATATTTCTCCTATTAATAGTACTATTATGATTTTTATTTTTTTTCTATCACCTTCTAACAACCATGTTTCTCTTGCCTTTCATTTCTTGAATATTTCTTCTTTAGCTAGGATATTTTCCTATTTAGCTAGAAGTTCTTTTTCTCTTATATATTTTCTATTATCCATTCCTATCCTAATGATCTCTTCATTTAAGTTTTTCAATTCAAGTCTTCATTTTCTATTTTATATGTTATTAAAACTATCTTTATTCTATTTTTATATTCTTTATTTTTAAGAATTTTAATCTAGCTATGAAACAAAACATCCTTGATCATCTAAATTTCTCTTCATGCCACCATTGATATATATTATTAAGAATTTTTTAATCTAGAAACCACATTTTTTTACACTTAATGGATTTCTCAATGGTTTTTGTGATTCACCTATTTCTAGTCTAATCAAATAGTGATCAAATCTTGCATTAGGGAGAATGATTGTATTGAAGTAAAAAATAAAAATATATTAAATTTCCTTTAAATATAAATCAATCTTTCTTCTATATTATAGAAGCCAACTCGTCTATTATTCCATGTGAAGACCCTATTAGATGTTGGAATGTCAATAAGGCTATCTTTTGTGAACCGTGATTTGAAATCTAACATAACCTGGTTAATGGTTGTGGATCCACCTACTTTCTTTCCTAAATCTAGAATTGCAATAAATCTCCCCCAATGAAAATACTTTCTTGTGTACTTAATTCTAAATAATTGCTAATCTCATTCCAAATTTATGTCTTATTCATTGTTGGAGTTGGCCCATACACATTAATAAGTAGGAGTTGAATTTATCTTTTGAGTCTTTTTACTCGCCCCATCCAATTATTGTTGGATACAAGTGGAATGAAATTTACCCTCCTTGAGTTCCATATAATACCAATCCCACATGAGGCCCCTACAAAATCAACTAGTTCCATTTTCCAAGAGCCTAGTTTTCTACTAATTTTTTCTCCTACTTCTTAGTTAAGTTCTAATTCTTGAATTAATACTATAATATTAGTTTATAATTTATTAAGAAATATATATATATATATATATATATAATTAATAATATAATAATATTTCTTTCTTATAACAAATACAAACTTGTATATATTATAATATACAATTATTGTAGTTAAAACATAAAAATTAGATACCAAATTGAAAATAAATTGTACACATCTTGTACTTTGTAGAACTTTTTAAAAAAAAAATCATAGTAAATATATTATAGATTATAATTAAGTCATCAACTAAAATAAATATATATTATGATGTGCTAAATATAAGTGATATATATTTAGTAATAATTAGCTATTAGTACACTATATCTATTATTTTAATAATTAAAATTTAAACAAGTGTCGCTTAGTGACTAGTATTTATCAAACAATTATTTATAGTTAGAAAATTTAAATATTCATAATACTAAAGGTATTTAATACATGATTTAAATTATAATATTTAATCTAATAATATATAATTTTAAAATTCTAAGAAGTATATTGTTTAACAAATACTAATCCTTATATATCTTAGAAGATACATTTTAAAGAAATTAAAGTAAAAGATAGTACATATTATTTTAAAATATTTATTTATTTATAAAGTAGCTTAGATATCTTTATACATCTATCTAAAACACACCGAGAGATATCAAGCTCGAGGCACCTATTTCAATAATATTATTGAAAACAGATAGGTGCCTCGAGCTTGATATCTCTCTGCATGTTTTAGATAGATGTATAAAGATATCTAAGCTAGTAGCATTTGCAACACAACATGTAAAACTAAAATCTATTAAAATTTTAATTTGAATTATTCTTTATAAAGCATGATGTTTATCATATCCATTATTGAGAAGCTCAATATAGTAGGAGGATTTTAACAAGTATTGAGTCTCTTCATTGCCATGGAATTGAAGTTTTCAGAAGTTCAAATCACACCTAGACAAAATAGTATAAAATCTATATTAAAAGAAAATAGTCCTATGCGAGTTCTGCTCTTATCTTTCCTTGTAATGTATATGAAAAAAGTTAATAATGATGTTAAAAGCTATGACAAGATTAATTAATTGTGGTAAATATTTTCAAGATGTTATTGTTTTTCTGGTTGTGACAAGTCTATTATATTAGACCCATTATTATATTAAAGAGAATTAATAATGTCTATCGTAAGGGAATGTTAGCAACTAGTAATGAATACAAACATCAATTCATATTGGCAAATGGGCCTTTGACTAGGAGATAGTATTATTAGGGTGACGTCTCTGAAAACACTCATGGAATGAGTTTTGGAAATGCTGCTAAATCTTGTGTGTCAGGTTAGTTTACAAAGACTTAGCAAAGGTTATTGTCAAGTTGGACTTAAAGTTTTTCTATTGCTAAAATTTTTGCACCTAATGATCTTGATTTAAAGGAGAGCTAGAATTACCTACTGAGCTAGTTATAGTGGGCAGTTGTAATCTGTTGCTAGCTGGGCAGATCGAGTATACAGAGAAGTTGGAGGAGTATGAGAAACATATGGAGTTGATTGTGTATGAGTGTAAGCAACAAGGTTTCTTTTCACTTCTTAAATATTGATAACATTATCATTAGTTTTAGAGATGCAACGATTTATTTCATTCAATATTAGTCGACTTTAAATTTTTTAAAAGTTGATTCATTTCATACAATATTAGTCGGCTTTAATTTTTAAAGAAGTTAACATTAACACGGTCACCCCACTTCATTTCCCCCATTTTGGCACTGTAGGTTACACCTCTCGGCGTAAATATAAATTAAATAAGTTCAAAATATATATTTATAATTTAAATCTAATATTTTCGTATAATATTTTGTAAATTGATTATTGTTAAATGAAATAAAACTTGCCCACACAAATTATATTAAAGTTTGTTATGTAAAATAAATAAAATCTCATATTTTATTAGAAAATAGTGTGTATTAGTTATTTGTATAACAAATATTTGATGAAGTAAAAATTGCCAATATTTTTAATAAATATAAAGTAACATTTTATTTTTATAATTATTTCTCTTGTCAAATATAGCTAATGACATTCTAATAGAACTATAATAAACTTTGGGTGGAATATGTGCATCCAAAAAAATACCTTCATAAGAGGTGTCTACTGTTTCCTAAAAATTCACTAATAAGATCCCTAAAATCTCAACCAATCACCCACAGTCAAGAAAATGAATAAAAATTTAGCATGTATACTACATAAAAATCTAACAAAAACTTTTTTTTTAAATATTTTGAATCATTATTGGTTGAAATTGAATAGTTTAAGCACTAGTTATTTAAAAGTGATTGCAATAGTATTTAGCCTACGACAAATACTAAAAAATTAATAGAGAAGAATGAAAAAAATATAATATTTATTCTAAATTTTAATACCAAATGTAGTAAAATCTATCTAGGCTCTTCATATCCTCCAAAAAATAAAATCTATGTTTGTTTTTTGGTTCATCAAATGTCATTACAATCTATGCTTGAGAATTATTAACTTTGATATGTTAAGCTTTTGCTAATAATAAAAGACAGGTGACAATAATGCTAAGGAGTTTAGGAGGATAATTAAAAAGATGTGGACAACATAGAGTAAAAGACTTGAAAACACATTGAGTAGATTTGGAAACGATAATGAAACATGGGAAAATAACACTTCATCTTAGAAATGGTTTTTTTTATAGAAAAAGTATGGTTGTAACATCAAAGGAAAAAAAGTGTTTAATCAGAAGTATTTTGAACATTTGATGTATAAATGAAGTTTTGCAATTTCAAACAAGAGATGCAAGCATAATAGTTCCTGCGATATGCATAATGGTTGTAGTGTTGTGGGTTGAAAAAATAAAAAGTAGATATAAGATAGAAAAAATAAAACTTAGAGAAGTAAGAAAAAAACTATAGATGTGTATTGTTGAACATGGAGTAGTGATCATATTGTTAGTTAATAGCCAAATGCATGGGGGCTTCATGCCCCTAGGCTAGCCACAACGTTGTTCGAGTGTTGGCCACTAAAATTTATATGTTCTTTTAAGAAGCTCGAAAGACAACACCAATGGAAGTACATTGCACTGATAAAGGATCAATGACAAAGTTGTTGGAGTGAAAACCTTCTGACTTCCAAGAAGTGATGAATGGATTATTTATAAAAAAATATATACAATATGGGATTCCACCTACGTGATTCTTTTGTTGTGCCATGTATATCCAAAAAAAAGGTCATTATTATTTGTACTTTAAAGACACATTGAAGAGAGAGTTAAATAGATATATTCCTTGTAATAGCTAGAAAAGAAGGAAAATGGAGATTTATATATATGAAGATAGATTGGAAAGAGAGATAATGATAATAAAGATTTATAGATAGAAATGAAGCATATGAAGAGATTTAAAAGAGAGAATGATATGTTATTATAGGGACAATGGATAGAGATAGTTGGAAGAGAATTTAAAAGAAAAAAAGATTAAGGATTATGTTATTTTAAGAAATATTTAAATAACAATTATAAAATTGAGTTAAATCAATGAAGTATTTGTTTCTACCTTTTCAACATAAATTCAAATGTTAAATTCTAAAATATAAATTATTGACTACTTGATCCAAACCAACAAAAGAGTTAGTAAGTTTGAAGAATAATATTAGTTTTACAAATTTTAAAATGTGAAAAAGAATTAAAATAAGATTGAAAAAAATAGCTTATTAAACATAGTGTGAAAAAAGTTAATATTTTATGATTGGCAAAAGTAAGGGATAATATAAAACTAATAAATATATTTAAAATATTAAATATAAAACATTAAAAACTAAATTAAAAAAAATTGTAACCAATTTTTAAAATATTTTTAGTAAAATTTATCAAATCATTATATTCTTAACGGTATACTTTTGTTATTAATTAATTTAATTATAATTTAGAATAAAATAATTTAATTTTAAAATTAAAATAACATAATTTTAAATTATAATGAAGAAAAAATTAAGTTAATTTTTTTTATTTTATGGAGGTCAGCTTTTTTTGCCTAGCCTCTTTGGTTAAGAACCAAGGATTCGGGGGTACCCATTTTGCCAAATTCGCCTGGGACATGATCACAGCCTCATCCCTTTTAGGCATCGAGGGGGCCTTATAGTCAGCAAGACTTGATCCCTGGTGGGCTCTTTGTGAGCCTTTCAACTTCACTAGTAAACGTATTTTTAAATGATATGATAATTAGTTTTTTAATAAGATTTTAAATTAATTTAAACTCAAAAATAACCTAGATTGGTATATTTACAATCTTCGGTAAGAAAAATAATTTAATTATTATTGATTAGACATGCATTTATGTCTTAGGTAGTGAGGTGGAAGATAAAATAATTACTTTTTGGAAACTTTAATTAATTTGTCACAATTGTGAAAAATGATAAAGCTGTCATTAATGCATGTCATTATTGTTGTTGGAAAAATATGTGTATTTTTGTTAAGGAAATTTTATTTTTCTCCTTACCAAAAATAGTATGGACCAACAGAATGAACACAAAATGTCATTTATAGAATAAGGGAAAATAAAAAATAGATATACACATTGTAAATTCCATATAAACTTTTAAATTCTTTGATTTGATTGGTTAATCTAATTGAAAAATTGCATTCAATTAATGTAATAGTATCCTTGCTTTGGCAGGAACTAGAAAGGAATGTCTTGTTCACATAATTATATCACATTATGATTATTAATATTTGCCTAAATAAATGTTTAGATTTTTACTTTCTTTCATAAATTCAAGAAATGTTGTTTTCTAACTGTCTACAAATTAGCCTAAATGAGTTTCTAATCCAATTAATATAAATTCTTATTGCCTTAAGAGAAACAACTTATAACTTACTTTTAAAAGCCAATAATGAAGGACATCACCCCTTAGAATTATATCTTACATGTATCTCTTGAGATTTAAACTTGGGTCTCTCAATTCTTTAGCCACTTAATAATCTCAAACACTTGAATATTTAAGAAATAATATTTTGAAAAATATAAGTGACTATAGATTTGAAATTAAATATCTATTGCTAAAAAAATTATTATTAAATGAAAAAAAATCAAATTTTTAGTTTGATGTACAATGAATACTAATAATAATGATATATGAAGAAAAATCAAGTTATTGAAATCAACAACTTGATAATTCATGACCATGATATGATTATTCTAGTATTAATCCATCCCTTTACTTGGTGAAGGCTTTGGAGATGGAATTATAACTCCAAGTGACAAATCACCACAATAAAGTACATTTGAAGGGATTGGTTTTTCTTTAAGAGGATTGGGATCTGGATCAAACACTCTCATGTAAAGCTCTTGTCCCAAATACCAATTCTCAAGTACCTCTGAACGAAGATTCCACATCCCTGGATTATCAATGAATAAATAGATAGAAGTCCATGAATTGTTCCCATATACCTGATTATGTATATATATATATATATATAGGTGATTAGTACTTATGTCAGTTCAATATATTTTATCATTTTTTTTATTTATAACCATACAATCAAATTTTTTTACTAGCCTTGACCTTTACCTGTGTTGTGGAGCGAACTACTGGATCATACAAATTATATGTTGCTCTTGAATTACTTGACCATGCTCCCAAACCAAACCTTTTCCATCAACATATTCAACATTATTAGATGTGGACGAATATGTTTTAGAAATGCTCCAAATTTATCTTCAAGGTAATTGAGAATTAGTTGAAAACTTTCTGTAGAAGGGATATGAGGGGTCATTAAAACACCTAAGCAATTAAAATAAATTCTAATTTACATATATTGTTGGTTGGCCATATAAAGTTATATTAGAATTTCGTAAGTTTATTTTTCAATTTAAAAGTTTTCTTGTAAAAGTATATCTAGATCAGAACTTTAAATTAGCTTGTGATCATTTACAAACAATATTTTAGAAAATTTCTTTTGAAATATATTATTAGTGTACATAAAAAAATTAAATATGTAAGTTTTTTAGACTTCTAAATCTTAGAAATGCATCCATTTCTTCAAATTCTACAAGGATGAGCTACCAAATCTTGACAATGTCTCACTTGTATTACACCATACAAATAGACCCTTGAGCTTTACATGAACCAAAAAATTTCATAAATTAAGCCATGACAAGTTAAATTTCTAATATGTTTTAAAACAACTATAAAAAAACTTTTCTTTACTTTTTTAGGTCCATACAAACACAATTGCCTCCAAATAGAGAGGACATGTAAAACTGTTTAAACATCTATAAAATGGCATGCAAAACCTAATAATATCATGATATAATAGATTGAAAAATATATAATTATCATAGCTTATTCTTAATATACTAAATGTTTAGGTTTTGGAGTTTCCCTCCCAAGAAAAGGAACTCTAGATTGTGCAAAAGTGTTGAAGAAGAGAGACTAGAAGTCCTTGTAAGAGTTGGGATCTAAGGATGAGGTAGCTAAAGGTCAAGTTAAAATTACCAATATTCTTTATGAAGGGAAGAGGAAGATCCTTCCCTCACCATCATGAGGTTAAACTAAATAGTGAGGAGATGGGTACATTCAATAAGTCCCTAGGTTAGATGGAGGTAAGAGATTCACCAGTGTAAGGAGCTCTGGGTGGTCTTGTTATGGTATGGGACCCTAGGAATGTCTCAATCTCCTCCTTAGAATTTTATAGGAATTAGATATGTGGATCAGTAAAGGCTATTAGATCTAATTTTTGGTACAAGATTTTTAATGTCTATGGTCCAATTAAAAATAGAGACAGGGCTAAGCTATGGATGAAACTAGACGAAAGTGTTAGTGCAGAATATGATGGTCTATCCATTCTTGGAGGGGATTTTAATGCAATCCTTCATCCCTTAGAGAAACGAGGTGGAAATTGTTATCTTTCTTGGGCATATCTTAGGTTAATAGGCTAGGTTTGATGGAAACATCATGCTTAAATAATACCTTTACTTGGAATAATAGAAGGAAATGTTTTAGCAATATTGCAAAAAGACTAGATAGGTTCCTAATTTATGGGGACTTGTCTTTTGTCCCTATTTCATTCCACTCTAAAGTAAGGCCAATATCAGGTTCTAATCACTATCCTATTGAGCTTAAGATTTTGGAGGATAAATGCCCCAACAATTGCCCTTTCAAATTAAAGAAAATGTGGCTTAAAGACAAAAATATTTCTCAATCTAATTAAACAATAGTGGGAAGAAATAGAAGTCTCAATTTCCAAACTATTCCAAGTGGTCAATAAGATAAAAGTAATCAAGCAAAAATTGAAGAAGTGGAATTCAAAATTCTTTGGGAATATCTTTGAGGATAAGTTCACTTTGGAGGAAAATTTGGCATCCTTGAATAATGAAGTTATGGAGCATGGAATGGTTGAAACTTACTTCCTTGAAGAAAATAAGTTCTTTCACCAATATGAAGAAGTTCTAGAGAAAGAAGAGCTCTTCTAGAGGCAAAAATTGAGAGAGGTGTAGCTAGAGGCAGAGGATAGTAATACTAAGTTTTTTTCATAATAGTTCCAAATAGAGAAGGACCATCAATCGAATCTCATCTATCGAAGGGATGGATAGTGACATAAAGAATTCTCTTAAGGAGATAAACTTGGAGGTAGCCTCTTACTAAAAATATATCTACAATAGTGGGGTTAGTTCTAATCTACTTGCCCAACAAGATGTACTTACCAAAATCCCAAAAATAGTCTCTAGGGAATAGAATAATATTCTTCTACAAAAGATATCTAACTTAGAAGTTGAATTAGCTCTTAAACAAATGAATCTAGATAAATCACTAGGACTAAATGAATTCATTACCTTCTTCTTTCTGAAATGATGGAACTTCATTGGAGATGATATTATGAAGGAAATGGAAGGAGTGAGGAATTCAGGAAAATTACTTCATAAAGTTAATAGCACTTTTACTATCCTTATCCCTAAAAAGGAAAATGTGGATTCATTTAATGATTTTAAACCCATTACTCTATGTAATACTTTGTATAAGCTCTTTACCAAGATTTTTTCCTCTAGGATCCATAAGATTCTATCTAGCCTCATTAGTGAGGGAAAAATATGTTTTGTCCCTAGAAGATCTATATATGATGGTATCATAATAGCTTAGGAAGTTATTCATTTTGTCCAGAATAATAGATCCCATAATATGCTCATTAAGTTGGACATTAGTAAGGCATATGACAGTGTAGATTTGCATTTTTTATGTAAATGTCTAGAAGCATATGACTTCTCAAAATAGTAGATATAATTAATCTTTGAATGTATCTCAACCCCAAAAATATGTATTCTAGTAAATAGCACATCGATTGGTTTTTTCAGTATTTCTTGGGGACTAAGATACAGGGACCCAATCACCCCATTCCTCTTTATTCTAATGGTAGATGCATTAGGAAGGTCAATATCTCAAGCCCGATCTATAGGGGATATTAAAAGTATCCTCGTAACCAGTGACCAAGATCCCACTACTCTTCTACATTTTGTAGATGATACCATGTTGTATGGGGAAATTTTGGTAGATGAGGATTTAGTTCTTAAAAGTATCTTGAAAAATTATGTTAAGGCGTTAGGGAAGGTGATTAACAACAATAAATCAAACATCTAATTCTTCTTTAATTATGATCTTATCATGAATAAATTGATATGTGCTATTCTTGAATTTAAAAAGTGCACTCTATCCTAAAAATATTTAGGCCTTGTCCTAAACTCTAGTCATGATGTATCAAAGCTTTGGGATCCTCTCATAGAAAAACTAAAATAGAAAATTGTTGGTTGGAAAGGAAAGTTGTTATCCTCAGTAGGCACGAAGACCATGATATCCTCAATCTTGTCAGATCATAACTCTCCTATATGGATCTTCCTAGTAGAAAACTAAGCGGCATAAATGGTTATCTTAGGTCTTTTTGTTTGGAAAGGAAGTGCAGAGAAAATAAATTTTTCCCTCATCTCTTGGGAACAAGTCTGCAGACCAAAAGAACTAGGAAGAGTAGGCATCAAAAAATTCAAACTTCAAGGGAAAGCTTTAGGAGCTAGGTTAATTTGGTGAATGATCGAATTCCCCAACCTAAAATGGTTCAAGACATTGACTCATAAAAACCTTTCATCCTCAGACCCAGTTAATTTTTTTAGAGAGACTAATCCTTTTAAAGGATCAAGGGTCTAGAACAACCTATTGAAATGCAAACACATTATACAAGATAATTACTCTTGGAATCTAGGGGATGGAATGGATGCTCTATTTTGTTTAGACTCATGGGGAGAAAATAAAGCCCTTGATCATTATCCTGCACTCCATCTATCCAAATCCTATTTGGTATAAAAATGGGGATCAAATATGAGAGACTAAGTGACTTTTGAGGAAAATGAGTTGAAATGGAAATGGAAAGATTTATATTCTAAGGATATTCCACTACAAGAAAAAAACTTCTCCAATCGATTCTTCATTCAAGGAAAATTTCCTTCAGAGGAGAGAAGGACTCTCTTATTTAGGCTAGCAGTAATAATGGAGAGTGCAATTCTAAACTAGGTCATAGATATTTAGAATCAATTCAAGGTTTTTCTAAGAGTATTCTTCCTCTTAAATTATGTTGGGATAAGTTCTACCTTCCTAAGGAAGGATTCTTTTCCTAGATAGTCCTTCACTAGAGTGCCCTCACTATAGAAAGACTACATAAGTTTGGATTTCAGGGTCCAATTAGATGCCCTTTATGTGAAGTTGAGGAAGAAGAAATGGATCATTTATTCATTCATTTCCTTTATTTAGTTAAATGTTGGGAATGGCTATGCTCTCAACTAGGTTGGCAGATGACCTTCCCTAGTTTCATCCTTAGTATGTTGATGCCTTGGCCTCTATTAAGATCTGATAATATTTTTTACAATCTTTGGATCTCCTCCCCTTCCATATTTCCTTGGGAAGTATTGAAGGAGAGGATCATAAGAATTTTTTAAGATAGAAGAATGTCAGTTAATCAACTTATTAACAAAATAGACATCTCAATTATTAAATGAACAAATAATAGGTTTCTAAATTCTAAGATCAAACAAGTTAGGATGACTTATTGGGTTTAAGAAGATTTGTGGATGATGGATCAGTCTAAAGATCCCATCCTTTCTGGGTAAAGGGGAAGTTGAAGGTAAATCCTTAAGGGATGAATGTGTATGGAAAATTCCAAAAAAAGGGCAATTCAAGCTAAAATTTGATGGAGCATCAAGAGGTAACCTAGGAAAAGATGGCATAGGATGCTTCTTTCACAATGAAAAAGGGAAGGAGATTGCCAATATAGAAAAACAAACTGGAGAGGTCAATAATAACCAGGCAGAAGTTTTTGCTTTAGTACAAGGCCTCTTGTCATGCAAATAGTTGGGAATAAATAAGTTAGAAATCAAAGGAGACTTGACTATTATTCTTTCTAGTTGTAGGCTAGATGTGAAGCTCTTAGAATCTCTAGAACTATGCAAATCCTTCAAAAAAAAACCACATTTATCAGGAAGGTAATAAGAGAGCAGAAGAGCTAGCTAATATGGGGATTGATAAATCCCTTCTAATGAATGAAATAAAGTATAGACTATCTTCACTTTAGTTATTATCATATAGAATAGATATAATAGATATATTTTCATATTTTTTATATCCTAAAAGGAATTTTGAATTATATTCCCTTTATTTAGTGATTGATCCCATAGCACGTGCTTAAATCTTTGTGTTATAGGAAAATATTGCCCATATGAAGGCATTAATTTCATATTTTTGTATCTTGGGAAATGTATCAAGATGTAACTTTGGAGAGAGGGTAGTGCTTATTAACTTCTAATGATGACAACTAGTACCTCGTAATTATTTCTCCTCCAAATTTTTCTATTAAAAAGGAAATTGATCAATGATTGTAGATTAGTGAAGGCTAAAGGTGGATACAATTCTGCGTATGCAAGGCAAGAAGTGACAAATAGAGGTGAATGAATTTGTCACCAAGGAAAGTCTAAGAGGCATATTATGTTATCAACATTCTCTAGTGATGGACATTGACATGTGGTTTCTTGAGGAAGAGTGCTTGGAGAATAGCAATAGGATGAGGGTAAACTCAAACATAACCTCTATGTTCCTAGCCCTTACAATGTTCTTTGAAAGGGATAGAGAGGTAATAAAAAAATTGTGTCATAATCTATTTCACAAGAATTATTTGGTAAACATGGACACTGTGCTGAAAAACATTGATTCAACTTGATGGCTCCACAAGCCAAGAATTCTAACAAAGTGGAGATTGGGGGTAAGTTGGCTCCAAAGTTCTCAATTTTAAGCATTGAGGATTGGGAAGCCTTCTGAGATAAGAAGGAAATGAGAGTGAGGATCTTGGATTTCCTTTTAGCCTTATTTCATGTTAAACTCCTCGATGATCCTAATTGGTATTCTAAATATCTAAAAGAGGATGGTGTAGAGGGCTATGGGGACATTCTAAACTATGCTAATGTTTTTGTTTGGACTCAAAAGATGAAGTGGATGACTCATACAAGGACAAGACCTAGGAAAAATGAAGATTAGGAAGTGTCAAAAGGAACTAATGATAGGCCAAGGATCAAAGGAAAAGGATTGCAAGGGTAAATTTCTATTGTTACGGAGTCTGATCAATCTCCAAGTGGGAGATTATTGTGATGTAGGGCCTAATCACACTTGATGGTTTATTCAGCATTATTTTCCTCGAGATTATTTATATAGGGGTTTGGAAGTAATTCCCTAGGTGCACTCTGCAATGCCCCAATGGGCATTTTCGCCAAGCCAAAAATCACCCTACTACTATAAAAGGCATCAGCTACTATTTTTCTACTGGACAACTAATTCTATCCCTAATTCTATAAGGGGAAAAATCTTGTATGAAATGGCTTAGGGTTAGGGATTTTGTAATGTATGGTGATATTGTAGCTTCTTGCAGTGGTATTGAGTTGTAAGGGATTGTTGATTGTAATCACTAGATAATAATAATATTGGACTTGTTGTTGGTGGACGTAGCCCATGGATTGGGTGAACCATGTTAAATCTTTGTGTCTTGTGTTCTCATCTAGACGGTTTATTATTTTTTGATATTGGTTATATTTTCATATAACTTTTATATCTATCCATAGTTGATCCTAACATAAAGGTCTGACATTAGACTGTAATAAGGAGAAAATCTAGATTCTTCTCCTAAGGCTAGAACCTTATTAAGTTTCTTTGTAGTAGGTAGTAGTTTAGTGTAAAAGAAAGGAATTAGTTAGTTTAGTAGTAATTGCATAAATGGTGTGTAAGTAAGAACTTGTCGAAGGATGTAATGTTATCTCTATTGAGAGAAGACGAGTTTTTTGCTTAAAGTTGATAGGTTTATACCATAATAGTTATTGTAAGTGTATCATATCTATGAAGAATATATATCAAAAAAATATAGTAATTGTGTTTCTCTATTGGAGTAGAATCATATTTATGAACTCCTTTCTTCCTTGGAATTGATATATTTCATTTCAAAATATATTCTTTGCAAGCATATCATTCTCTTTCTATATCTAGCTTATTTTTCTGGTTATGAATTCTTGTAGAGAAGAGTATGTTTCTATAATTTCTAAACCATAGATTAGAAGTTACCCATTTAAGGCTTTTGAATAAATTAAATTTGGAAAACTTGGACCTAAATCTTTAAGTTCTTGTGATCTTATGCTCTAAAGTGCTAATAATCGAGATTGAGAAGTAAATGACAGACTGAATTGATGAGATTATGTACACATTCTTAGATTTTCCTTCTAGTATTTGGATAAGGAATTATTCATGGATTCTAAATCTAGGTTAAAAGGTTTTTATGTGTTAGTCTATAATTTTTTCTATTTAGCCTCAAAATGTGAGAAATTCAACCTCTCTTCTATGACCCACCTCTTAAAATTGAATACGACTAAGTTTTTAAGTTTGCCAAGAATATATCCTAAAGTATTATTAGGTCGATCTTATGAAGTAAACAAATAGTCAATATAAAGGTGTAACATCAGGAGAATAAAAAAGGTCTCTAGTTGTATAAATAAGAGTGAACTTAGCCACCCCAACCCGCAAGGTTTCTCAAGATGAATACCATCATTAAGTTAAAGGACCCCCCTTCTCAAATAGCCTTTGATGAACCTATTTCTAGTATTCATCTTAGAGAAATCCTCCTGAATACACACTTTTAGTGGTACAAACAACGTTCAAAATCTTGAGCAAGGAATTCATAATGAACATTGATTGGTATAGGGTTCATAGTGACATTCCAGCTATGTTCCCGACTATGTCAAGTTTGATTGATATTGAAAAGGGTAGTTTGAATATGATGATTAGGCATTTTTTAAAACCAAAATATCTATGTAATTTGGAGAAAGTTTTGGCCAATATGAGATATGATCTCCTAATATGTAGACCATGCCACTATGACATTCCCTAGTATGGGTGACAGTTAGTTTCGCTATGCCTAATCATTTCCTCCTTTGTTTCCAACAAGGGTGACTAAATGATTCCCAATTATCCATAGGAATTTTTATTTCCTCTTATGTTTTTTTTGCATCTCAAGAGGACCCACATGAGAAATGGTTAGAGTAATATTTTTTTGAAGATCGTATTGGGGGTTGGGAGAATAAAATGGAAGTGAGTTTGGAATGTTTTCAACTTCCTCCACCATAAGAAGAGGAGGCCTCAAAGGTGGAGGATTCACCATCCCCATCTCAAATACCAATGGACTAGTCAAATACCCAATTGTTCTTTTATGGTGATAATTTAGGATGTATATATGTTGAAATGTTGAAATGTATTGATGTATTGGGACTGTCTGAATCCTGAATGAAGGTTTTTAAATTATTAATACACTTTATTTTGTCTATTTTAATTCTTTCTCATTTTAACTAAAATATCTATTGACTCCTTATTTTCTAACTCTTGGGATCTTAATGTCTTTATCAAGTTTTATATCTTTCTAAGGATTCTCTAACCTCTTAACAGGTAGTATAGAGTTTTTGTTGAAATTTTTCTTGGTTTATTCAAGTCACATGTAAGGATGTGTGATCTAAGAAATTAAGGATTTTTTTGTGAAGTTTTGTTCCATTTATATATTGTTATCCATCGATCTTTGTAAAGGACAATACTAAAGGACAGGCACCCAACTCTATTCTCTAAATGTCCCATGAGTTGAGTTGTAGTACTACTTTTTCTATTAATATATGGCTTCAGCCTCTTGGTTATAAAAAATACTACATTTATCAAATGTTTACTATAAATCAAAATCATATAAAACATAAAAGTAAAGTGTGCACATAAATTCAACATAGATAAAAGTATGTCAAGCATAAAGATATTATTTTATAATAAATTGGTAAACATATTTGCGTTGTAACTTATATCTTATAACTAGCTATTTAATATAGTCAAAAACAAAACAAAACAAAAAATCATAGCAAAGAGTGAGATACATACTCATTCCAACATGTATAAAAGGTGTGCAAAATCTAGTATGTTCTTATACGTTGATCTTGTCTAATATATTGGATGTTTATATAGTTAAAAGTATATGGAAAAGAAGAATAGAGTGCATACCCAACAACATAGAATCCATAGCCATTGAGGTGCCATGTTTGGACATTGGGGCCATCATTTTGCAAGACAATTTCCATCCAAGTCTTTTGATTTCTTGAGATAATTGAAGTATTCATCTTCCAACTGGGTTGCCAGCCAATAATGGAAAGTCATCTAAAACATACACCCCCTTTCCATTGAAGAAATAGTCAGCCAACTTCAAAGGAGTGGTAGTCATCAAATAAGAGATACCATTGATGGTATATCGACGTGATCCATTAATATTGGCCATCCCATGATGGAGTATTATTGTTTTATTAATTGCAACATTTGTCACATTAAATTTCCCACCTAAATATAAATGAAAGATTTGAATGACTTCTATGAGATTAAGTAGACTTTAAGACCAAAAAGAAAAGAGAAACATAGATTCCAACTCGATGGCTCCACAAGCCAAGAATTATGCCAAAGTGGAGACTGGGGGTAAGCTGGCTCCAAAGTTCTCAATTTTAAGCATTGAGGATTGGGAAGCCTTTTCAGATAAGACAAAAATGAGAGTGAGGAGCTTAGATTTCCTTTTAACCTTATTTCATTTTAAACTCCTAGATGATCCTAATTGGTATTCTAAATATATGAAAGAGGAGGGTGTAGAGGGCTACAAGGACATTCTAAACTATGCCAATATTTTTTGTTTGGACTAGAAAGATGAAGTGGATGACTCATAAGAGGATAAGAGCCTAGGAAAAATGAAGATTAAGAAGCATGAAAGGGAACTGACTACAAGCCAAAGCTCCAAGGAAAAAGATCACAAGGGTAAATTTTTATTGTTGTGGAGTCTTGTCAGTCTCCAAGTGGGAGATTGTTGTGATGTGGAGCCTAATTAGACTCAGTGGTTTATTTGGCATGATTTTCCCCCAAATTATTTCATAAGGGTTTGGGAGCAATGCTCTAGGTGCACTCTAAAATTCCCTAGTGGACATTTTTGGGGGTAGCACCCTCGAAGCCAAAAATGACCCTACTATTGTAAAGGGCATCGGCTACTAGTTTTCTATTAGACGACTAATTCTAGCCCTAATTCTGTAAGTGGCAAAGCTTGTATAAAATGGCTTATGGTTAGGGATTTCATAATGTATGGTGATATTATAGCTTCTTGTAGTGGTATTGAGTTGTAAGGGATTGTGGATTGTAATCACTAGATAATAATAATATTGAACTTGTTGTTGGTGGATGTAGCCCAAGGATTGGGTGAACCATGTTAAATCTTTGTGTCTTGTGTTCTCATCTATGTGCTTTATTATTTTCTCATATTGATTATATTTGCATGTAACTGTTATATTTTTCCATGGTTGATCCTAACATAAAGGGATGGCATAAGACTATAGTAAGGAGAAAATCTAGATTCTTCTCCTAAGGATGGAACCTTTTTAAGTTTTTTGTAATCTACAAAATACCGCCTTGTTTTGGTCTAATTTTAAGAAGTAGTAGGTAGTAGTTTAGTGTAAAAGAAAGACATTAGTTAGTTTAGTAGTAATTTCATAAATGGTGTGTAAGTAAGAACTTGTCAAAGGATGTAATGTTATCTCTATTGAGAGAAGACTGGTGTTTTGCTTAAAGTTGATAAGTTTATACCATAATACTTATAATAAGTGTATCATCTCTATGAAGAATATATATCAAAAAAATATAGTATTTGTGTTTCTCTATTTGAGTAGAATCATATTTATGAACTCCTTTCTTCCTTTTAATTGATATAATTGATTTCAAAATGTATTCTTTGCAAGCATATCATTATCTTTCTATATTCAACTTATTTTTCTGGTTATGGATTCTTGCAGAGAAGAATATGTTTCTATAATTTCTAAAGCATAGATTTGAAGTCTCACATGTAAGGCTTTTGAATAAATTAAATTTGGAAAACTTGGACCTAAATATTTAAGTTCTTGTGATCTTATGCTCTAAAGTGCTAATAATCAAGGTTGAGAAGAAAATGACAGACTGAATTGATGAGATTATATACATGTTCTCATATTTTCTTTCTGGTATTTGGATAAGGGATTCTTTGTGGATTTTAAATCTAGGTTAATTTTTTTTTATGTTTTAGTCTATATTTTTTCCTCTATAGCCTCAAAATGTGAGAAAATCAACCTCTCTTCTATGACCTACCTCTTAAAATTTGAATGCTGCTAAGTTGCTAGACTTGCCAAGAATGTCTCCCAAAGTATTCTTAGGTCAATCTTATGAAGGAAACCAATAGTCAATAGGAAGGTGTAAAGTAAGGAGAATAAAAAAGGTCTCTAGCAATATAAATAAGAGGGAACCTAGCCACCCCAACCCACAGGGTTTCTCAAGATGAATACCATCATTAATGATGCAGGAGCATCAAGATGGGATTTTGGTGGTGTGATACTTTTCATTTTTAGGGATTTTTTGGAGACACATTGGAGAACCTTTCCTCATGATTGCATAGAGATTGGATGGATTGAGTTGAAGTTTGAGCAGTTTTTACCTTGTTGTTGGAACTATATTTTTTTGGTTTCTGGGTGCCTATTTCAGGCCACATAACTAATTATCCTTAATGAATGAGAGGCTGCACACTTCAAGGATTGAAGAGGTCCTAGATTAATATCTATGGTCCAAGGAGAAAGTTCTAATTGATTATAAGTTGGGAGATCTCACAATTCTCCTATAGTATCAATTTCTAGCAGTTTGTGCGATGAGTTGTTATATGTGAGTTTTAGGATGGATGCATAGATATTCTTAAGGAATCAGTCACTTTAAAGGGGTTGTATTGGACCTAAATTTATACCTTCATTTTGAAGCACAAGTTCTAATTCAATCAAAGCTATGAGATATCATGATTTTTCTCGAATATCAATTTCTGGACATTCAATTGTTGTTGGAGGCTGACTTTTGGCATTTAATTTATGTATGGGTATTTAATTTGTGTTGTGCCTAAAATTTGGCTTCATTGGGTATAATTAGAAAGTCTTGTGGAGTCTTTTAGTCATTTATTCATAGAGTGATTCATTCAGAGGAGTGAGTGTGGAGAGTAGCTGGAGAGCGAGTTTTCCTAAGTCTATGAACAGAGTGTCGAATGTGAGGTAGTTTAGCAGGATTGTGATTTAGTCAGGATGGAATGAAGGATAGATGTGAATTTGAAGAGCTAGAGTTGCAGCTTAGGAACTAGAGGATCTCTTGGTGGACCTGAGGGTACAAGTGTAGAATCTTCTTGGTATTCTTATCCAGTTGTGTATCTGGACTAGCTGAGATAAGTTTCGTCAGTTGGATCTTGTTGGATCTTGCAGAACTGATTTTGTAATTGATTTTTGTATTTGGACCTAACCTAGAAGACCTTATAGCCAAGCATATTGCATGTAATCAGATATATTTTATGAACAAATTATTGTAATTTGGTATCAAATCTTGCATTTTTTCTTTTTGCTATTGTTTATCTTCTGTTGTGTGGTTATTTGTTGGGGGCTAGGACATTTCCTTTGGGGATTCTCCTACCTTGCATTGCATCAGATGGTATGAAAGCAAGGGTTGTTCTTGAATGTTTTGACAAATCACCGAAGTTGAGGCAGTTTGCACCAGGACTTGGGTTGGGGATGTTGATCTGAATTGATCTTGATCTAGTTTTGGATTTTCTTTCTAGAGTCCTAGATCTCTTAGTTGTGAGGTGGCAGATCATGGTTCTAACTTGCAAATGTAGAGGTCTTGTAAATAGATCAATATATGTGTAGATGGAAGACTAATCTTGTTAAGGCATGATCGTAGAGTGTTTGTGGATTACAGATCCGTGGTCTTGGACTTGTGATGTGGTCCTTAATTGTTCATGTGAGGTGGTAGGTTGCGATCTGACTTGCAAACAATTCAAGGTTGTCACAAGGAGTGTGGAAAGAATTTTTTGTAGAGGGTTTATGAAGATCTTGGGAGATAGATCTAAGAGGATTAGACCCTAGGATGATTGTGAATCTTCATGATATAGTGGAGAGGATATTTTCTAAGATGTCTACTTGATTTGAAGCTAGTTTGGTTGATCAAGCTAAGGAGGAGATTGCTCAGTTTGAAACTAGTTCAAATGATCAAGATAAGGACAAGAAAAGGAATGCATTTCGTAGATGTTTTTGGAGTTGGAGTTTACTAATCTGGAGGAAAGTTTTTTGGCTAGTTAAGAGACTTTTCATGAGAGAAGATGGCATAGCAAGGTTGAGGTGGAAGACGTTGGTTTTGCTTATCAGTTTGTGGAGTCTGATACAGAACTTGTAGAGAAGCTGAAAGTTGTTGTTAAAGATATTCCAAACCTTGTTGATGCTGGGATAGACATTGGTTTTCATGATCAATTGGTTGGATCTAACATGGAAATTATAGAGCACTTGGTCATGGATGATCTAGTTGTTGTTGGTGGTCAGTTATGTATTGCAAAGCATCTTGTTGTGAGCAATGAGATTGCTAGTATTATGAGTTTGGCATGTGTTGATGGAGATCTACATATTTTCGCTGATATGAAGTTTTTTACTGTTGATGTGCAGTTTGTTGTTTCTAGTGTGGATTCACTAGTTGTTGATATGGATGAGGGATTATTGTTGAAGCATTATGTTCAATTTGTTCTTGGGTGTGAGCATGCTGATTGGGTTGCTGATATGTATTTGATTATGATGTTTTAGTGGATGGAGTATAGATGGTGGATTTTCAAATTTTTTCTATTGCCTTTGATGAAGTGGAAGCCTTTGGTAAAGATGAAGTTGGTTGCAAATCTTTTTTTGGCATCAAAGTATGGGACATACTTTTCTATTTACCTGGGGAGTCTGATGCAAGAGCATTGAGATGGTATTTTAGTGGTGTGTAGCTTTTCATATTTAGGGATTTGTTGGAGAAACATTAGATGACCTTTCCTCATGATTGCATAGAGATTGGATGGATTGAGTTGAAATTTGAGTAGTTTTTACCTTGTTGTTGGAGCTATGTTTTTCTTGTTTCTGGATGCTTGTTTCAAGCCATATAACTAATTATCCTTAATGAATGAGAGGTTGCATACTTCAAGGATTGAAAAGAGCTTAGAGTAATATCTATGGTCCAAGGTACAAGTTCTAATTCATAATAAGTTGAGAGATATGGTAATTCTCCTATAGTATCAATTTCTGGCAATTTGCTCGATGGGTTGTTGTACATGACTTCCAGGATGGATGCGTAGGTATTCTTAAGGAATCAACATTTTCATCTTTAAGGACTTGTAGTGGACCTAAATTTTTACCTTTAGTTTGAAGCACAAGTTCTAATTCAATTGGAGCTATGAGATATTATGATTTTGTTCGGATATCGATTTCTAGATATTTAATTGTTGTTGGATCCAACTTTTGACATTTAATTTATGTATGGGTATTTTATTTGTGTTGTGGCTTAGTTGGATATAAGTAGAGGATCTTATGGAGTCTTTTAGTCATTCATTCATGGATTTATTCATTTAGAGGAGGAGGAGTGAGTGTGGAGAGTAGTTGGAGAGCGAGTTTTCATGAGTCTGTGAATAGAGTGTCGAATGTGAGGCAGTTTACAACAGGATTGTGATTCAATTGGGATGGAATGAAGGATAGATGTGAATTTGAAGAGCTGGAGCTTCGGCTTAGGAACTAGAGGATCTCTTGGTGGACTTGAGGGTACAAGTGTGGAATCTTCTTGGTATTCTTATCCAGTTGTGTATCTGGACTAGTTGAGATTGGTTTTGTAAGTTGGATCTTGTTGGATCTTGAAAAACTAATTTTGTAATTGTTGTTTGTATTTGGCCCTAACCGGGAAGGCCTTATAGCTGGGCTTATTGCATGTAATCAGTTATATTTTGTGAACAAATTATTGTAATTTGGTATCAGATCTTGCATTGTTGCTTCTTGATGTTGTTTATCTTCCACTGTGTGGTTATTTGTTGGGCACTAGGACATCTCCTTTGGGGATTCTCCTACCTTGTGCTGCATCAATTAAGTTAAAGGGGGCCCCTTGAACCTATTTTTGGCATTCATCTTAGAGAAGTCCTCTTGAATATGCACTTTTAGTGGTACAGACAGTGTTCAAAATCTTGGGCAAGGAATTTATAATGAACATTGACTGGTATAGGGTTCATAGTGACATTCTAGTTATGTTCCCGACTATGTCAAGTCTAATTGATATTGAAAAGGATAGTTTGAATACGATGATTAGACATTTTTTAAAACCAGAATATCTAGGTAATTTAGAGAAAGTTTTGGCCAATATGAGAGATGATCTCCTAATATGTAGACCATGCCACTATGACATTCCCCAGTATGGGCGGCGGGTAATTTCACTATACCTGATCATTTCCTCCTTTGATCCAACAAGGGTGATTGAATGGTTCCCAATTATTCATAGGAATGTTTATTTCCTTCTGTGTTTTTTGCATGTCAAGAGGACTCACATGAGAAACTGGTTAGAGTAATATGTCTCTCAAGATCATATTGGGGCTTGGGAGAACAAAAAGGAAGTGATTTTGGAATGTTTGGAACTTCCTCCACCAGAAGAAGAGGAGACCTTAGAGGTGGAGGATTCACCATCCCCATCTCAAATACCAATGGACTAGTCAAATTCCCATTTGTTCTTTTATGGTGATAATTTAGGATGTATATATGTTGAAATGTTGAAATGAATGGATGTATTGGGACTATCTAAATCCTGAATGAGGGTTTTTTAATTATTAATACACTTTGTTTTGTCTATTTTAATTCTTTCTCATTTTAACAAAAATATATGTTGAGGTCTTACTGTCTAACTTTTAGGATCTTAATACCTTTATCAAGTTTTATATATTTCTATGGATTCTCTAACCTCCTAACAAGTAGTGTAGAGTTTTGTTGAAATTTTTCTATGTTGACTCTAGTCACACATAAGGATGGGCGATCTAAGGAATTAATGAATCTTTCCCGAAGTTTTATTCTATTTATATATTATTATCCATTGGTCTTTGAAAATGGCAATACTAAAGGATTATAATCCAACTTTGTCCTATCAGTGCTCCATAAGTTAGATCGCATTACTACTTTTTCTATTACTATATGGCTTCTGCCTTTTGTTTATCAGAAGAAAAAAATATCAAATGTTTAATATAAATCAAAATCATTTAAAACATAAAGTAAAGCATGCACCTAAATTCAACATAGATAAAAGTATGTAAAGATATCATTTTATAATAAATTGGTAAACATGTTGTAACTTATGTCTTATAAATGAATGTTTAATATAGTAAAAGATCATATTAAAATAAAGAGCAGAATACATACTCATTCCAACATGCATAAAAGGTGTGCAAAATCTAGTGTGTTCTTATACATTCAAGAATATAAATTTATTTTATCTTGTCTAATATATTGGATGTTTATATAGTTAAAATTATATGGAAAAAAAGAGTAGAGTACATACCCAACAACATAGAATCCATAGCCATTGAGGTGCCATGTTTGGACATTGGGGCCTTCATTTTGAAACACAATTTCCATCCACGTCTTTTGATTTCCTGAGATAACTGAAGTATTCATCTCTCCACCTGGGTTGCCAGCCGATAATGGAAAGTCGTCTAAAACATACACCCCCTCTCCGTTGAAAAAATAGTCAGCCAACTTCAGAGGAGTGGTAGGCGTCAAATAAGAGATACCATTGACGGTATATCGACGTGTTCCGTTAATATTGGCCATCCCATGATGTAGTATTACTGTTTTATTAATTGCAACATTTGTCACATTAAATGTCCCTTGTGGATTTGGACGGGCTGCACCAGTTGTCATGTTCCACCTAAATATAAATGAAAGATTTGAATGCCTTCTATGAGATTAAATAGTCTTTAAGACCAAAAAGAAAAGAGATAAAAATGTTGAATAGATAAGTATTTAATATGAAAAAGAAAAGAGATAAAACTATTGAATTGATAAGTATTAATAATTGCATGCTTCATAATACATATAAGTGTTTGTGAATGATTTTATGATAATCTTGGGAAGTGTCTCTGCCAATATTTGAGATTATATTTGTAATAAGTATTGGATAAGATGATTTTTCAATGGAGTGAGACTTACTTAATAGATTTGGCTTGATAGATAGAGTAATTGTAATTGGAGTCATCAGGTCCGAGGGGCAAGGATCCACTTGCAAGGGTAGTTGAGCTGTCATAGTGAAACACTGCCACACCTGTATCAATTGGCTCCTTTACAAATAGAGCACTTGCAACTATGTAATAATCACTGATATCTTGATCTGCCGTCACCAATACAGAATATGATTGACCTACGTGGACATCTAGCGAGTCATAGAATGTTTGTGCCACATAAGATCCTTCTGTTTCCACAAGAAATAGCTGATGACCTTGTATTCTAAAATTTAAAGAAGTGGCTATTCCAACATTGGAGATCCTAAATCGATATGTGCTTCCTGCAACACCCACATGGAATGGATTAAAATATTTCTTAAAATAGTAAAAATTAAATATGATACAATACACTCATTTAGAAATATGAAACATATGTTGTGAAAGTTAAATAGAGATCATGGTGCACTTTTCAATTGTCTTAGCATTGAAACATCTATTGGCAATGAGTATGTGACTAGGTCATATAATTTCAATGTTATTTCTAAGAGTAAAAATGCAAGGGAATGTTAACTTCCAATTTATGGATAGAAGGACAACTTGTCAATAGAGTTCTAGGATAGATTTGGAGAACAGTATACAAATATGATTTATGGATAGTAAAAAGGATTTGTAAATAGAGTTTAAGGTTATGTTTGGATCATAATAGATAAGCATGAAGTATTAGCCATTGGTCTATTGACACGTAATCTTTATGATAGATATTGACTTGTACATAAGAATGTTATTCAAAGGTGTGCATCTATGTATTAAATTTCTATTAAACAAATAAATGGGATGTACTTTATTTCTTCCATTATGATTAAATTGTGCACTAACAACACTTGAGGTACAAGGTCTGATTCTCACTAAAACAGAAGTTTTGATGAGATGTGAAGAAAGAAAGAGTTTGACATTACTTATTATCTTTTATGTAAAACATTTAAAAGTACTTAGAATCAAGATTGTGATTGCTTTCATTAAAGATCATGTAAATTAGAATTGACATATTGTAATAGAAAATGTTTAAAGAAATAATTTTCCCTCAAAAGATTAAAGAAATTATCCATGTCTTTATAAATTGAGTACATATTAAAACAATTAGATTGTATTGGATTATTCTTATATTAATTAGATCTTTGAAAGTAATATTCTCTAGATTATATATTTTACAAATATTAAAAAAAAAATTAAAAGAGATTCATTACCTTAATAAAAAGAGAAGATAAAATCTCATATCAAATTCCAATAAGTATTTGTATCAACTCAACAAAATGTTTGCTCACTACTTACCTTTTGTCACTGTAAAACTCTCGAAAATTCCATTCATTCCAAAGACATAAGGAGCTTTTCCATTGATCAAGATCCCATCTGGAGCAGGGAGCTCGCTGCCTTGGTCTAAAACTTTTCTTAGTTCCTGCATTGATTAATTAATTAATGTCATAATTAGCAAACTATAAAGAGACAACTCAAAGGAAGGCAATTTGTAAGATCTCATATCACCTTATGGCTCTTGGTATACCAGTCACCAATGAGAACAATGAAGTCATCTGCAGGAGGAGGAAAGGGAACGTTAATGACTATACGATTGTTAACTTTGATGGCACCAAACCCTCCTGCAGCTTTTTGGAACCTTGTGGAAGGAGAGTAATAGAAGCTCCCAATTTGGTCCTTGGGCTCAAAGTAGGCATATGTCCAATTGGTCCCTGGTTGTATGGGACAATTTGTCCCTGATACTCCGTCCTCCCATGAATTCAATCTTTGTTGTATCCCATTCCTGAATTAATGCATACACTTTTCTTCTTTTAGCTCAAGGAAAAACAGCAAATTGGTAATCTTCATTGTTGCAAATAGAAGTTTTATGAATACCATGTTATGAGAAAAGGCTCATCAAGGTTGTTGAAGATGTTCACAAAGATGTTATCGTTGGTGGTTGCATTGATGACTGGACCAGGAAACATTCCATTAATGGTAATTATCTGCATTCAAACAGATGACAAATATAAAAATTCAAATACTCATCAGATGTAGATGACTCTCAATTAAAGTAGTTTCAATTTAACATGTTGATTCTGATATCTAAATTTTGTAAATTTAATATCTAATTATCTTCATGACCATGCATAATACATTTAAAAATTCAAATACCCATCAATCGTTGACTCTCAATCATTTAGCTATTCAATATTTAAAGAAGTTTAAGACTTTTATTATTTTATCACAAACAGTTAACAATTCTATCAATCAGATAAAATAAAATGAGCCTAACAATAAATATAGTCTCTATGAAACGTGATGAAATATAATAATTCATATGTCCATCAGTGTTTTATTCTAGACTAGATCAATAAGTTTCAACTGAAGATGACTATTCTGACATCAAATAGTTAAATTATTTATCTGCAACTCACGATACATATAAATATTCAAATACTTATCAAGAAGTTTCAACTGAGACGCTTATTCTGATATCAAATGGTTTAACTGTTTTATATAAAACAAAATGAACCAATAACAAATATGGATTAGGCATCACATACGATACATTATAAAATTTCAGATATCCATCAGTCTTGACTCTCAATCAAAGAAGCTTTAATCTAGAAGCTGACTCTCATATCAAATAACATAAACTTGGTTTTTGGTTGACTCCACATTAATCTATAATACAAATAAATGTTTTAGAGTACCCATCAATTGTTGACTCTCAATCAAAGACGTTTCAACTTATGATATTTACTCTGATATCAAATCGCTAAATAACTCTTATCAATTTGATATAAAATAATATGACCCAATAAAGAATATAGATTCTACATCACACATAACCAAAAAAAAATGAGAAACATGATACCCATAAATCTTTGACTTCCAATCAAATAAATTCCAATCTAAAATGCTTATTTCAATATGAAATAGCTAAACATTTTTTTTTTTTTAAATTGATATCAAATAAAATGAACCGACAACAAACATAAAACCTCTTGTCTACATAAAATGGAAAGAAATAGAAATTTACAGGTTGAGTCTGGCCTAGTGGATTGATTGTTGAGTCATAGCTGACAACCCACTCAAGATATATATCAGTTGAAAGAGTCGCTTGGAACACAAGAACAAGAGAAGCGAGTACAAGCATCCATTTGCAGATAATCATTCTTTGGAAGCCTTCAATTTCTTTGTGTGGGTGAAGAACTGCTATTTTCACCAGCAATCTGATGATCCCCACGCGTCTTGCAAGTCATGTAACATTTCTTTTGGGGATTAAAAAGAGCAATGGCCGGGCTTACCGAGGAGAGAGATTTAGAGTTCTCCGCCGAGGCAAAAAGAAATTCAATTTAGTTGGCCATCTTCTTATTGGAATTAACTTGCAGATTGATTTAAATTAATGTGCCAGATAACATTTGCGAGGAAATGAAATCAACAATGCCCTTCAACGAATCTTATATCTTCTAAATGTCTTTGTCATATCAGCCACTCAAATCAGGCCAAATTTTCAACGGATGCTCTACTACAATAGTTTCAAACTTTGTGTTTTCCTCGGAGACGACTATGTTGTTCATCATTTCCCATTAAATAATAATACTAAATATTAACCCTGATATTTTCATATAAAGGTTTTTTTTTAATGTAAAAAAATCAAATATAAGATAAATCTATGTTCTCTTAGGGTCCGTTTGGCTCCGTTTGGCTGCGGGAATAGGAATAGCTATTCTGGAATACTTATTTTGAAATAGAAAATGGGGCTAGGTATTCCTGTTCTCTGTTTGGTTCAGCCAATATTTGATGGGGAATTCATGGACCCCAAAATTTATGTTTTCTAAAATAAATAAAAATGGAATAGGAATATGTATTCCAATAACACCTATTTGGGTGGAATTGCAAAACCCTATTTTTGGGTCAAAATTGGAATACGTATTCTTATTTTACCTCATATTCCAATTCCAATTTGATGCATCCAAATGAAGAATTGAAAATTTTAAGAATTTACATATGCCTATTCCGCTTGTATTCTTGTTGCCAAATGGGCCTTTAATTATAGTAATCGAAACCTCAAAATTTTCCGTTTTATAAACCAAGTTTTTAACAATTAGTTTCTTAATTTTTATTATATTTATAATTTATAATATCTTTTTAATATTTATGTTACATTTTTTTTATTAGAAGGCTTATATAGGTATTTATTGAGATTAATTAGTATTGTGTTTTAAACTTTGTAGATTGGAATCCAAGATCTCTAAGATAGGAGGCTCACAATTTATCATTGTATTGTATGCTTTTGTCCAAAAAGTTACGGTTTTTATCTATTATACAAATTTTTGAAAAATTCCAACCCAAACTATTATTTTATTTTACAATTTTTAAATCTATTGTATAATTGTTTTTCCAAAAGTTGTATTCTAACTCGATTCTTGGATATCACAAGCTGAGTTAGATCTTTATGATACTTCTCATAACATCAGGGCTTCCTGATGTGGACATCAACCTTTATTCACCCTAGGTGTCTGATGTAGGAGCATCTTGGGTACTTTGGCAATCTTGCATCAACCAAAAAGATTTTATTTTAGTTGTTCATGTCTGTTGTTTGAGGAATGGCCTTTGTTGTTTGTGTTTTTTCTTTCCTCATAGTTGGATCCTTAATCTAGACCATCGTGAATCCTAGGGTGAGTGCACCAAGATGGTGTACAAAATGGGGGGTACAAGTAGACAGCTTTTTCCTAAAATTAGGTAAACTTGAACTTGGTCGAGACATTTGAGGGTAATCCACTAAAATTGACAAAATGCATAGAACATATAAATTGTAGTACTCTAAATCTATTTTTTAAACTACTAGAGTTTTTACAAAATGGATAAGATTAGGTGGGTCAAACCTTGCGCACACAAAAAATAGTTCCTAATTTTTTTAAATGGAGATTCAGCTTTTTTCACCTAGTCTCCTTGGTTAAGAACCAAGGACTGAGGAGTATCCATTCCACCAAATTCGTCCAGGGCACGATCTCGGCCTATTAGAGCCCGAGTTTCAACATTGAGAGCTCTGGGTATTTTGGAACAAAACTAGGACTTTGAACTATCATGTGTATCTCTTTCAAATTGAAACTTGAAACTAGGTGAACTAAAATAGAACTTAAACTGTTACTTGCATATTTTTCATACTTCAACACTTAGGTTTCAAAACTGCAATTATACTAAAACCTAAACATGAGCAAAACTAAAAAAAATGAAACTTTTTCTATTTTCAAAACATGTATCTTTTATCTATGCTTTAAGGTAGTATGTCTTTGATTGTCTTTGTAAGCATTATGTTGATTCTTTGTTTAGAATGTATTAAGGAATCTATTTCAGCATTTGTTAAAAGAATGAATGTTGGGTCAATGTGGTTTTTGGTATACTATTAAACTAGAATCATATTTCTCTAAGTGTGTTGTAGTCTCCTCAGTGGAATCATATTCCCCTACAAGAGGGAAAGGGTTCAATGGGATCCACATAGTGAGTTCTTCAGTATTATTATTCATGTAGGCTTCCAGGAGTAAGCTTAATTCTACGGGGGGTGGATGTAGTGCCTGCCCCTAGGTCGCATTTTTGTTATCATTGTCGAACTCTTTTAGGGCTAGTTTTATGTTGATGATTATTACAGTGTTTGCAATTATTAATGATGATTAGTAAGATGATTTATTATCATATATGTTTTCTTATGGATACTTACCCCATACTTGCATGTGTATGGTGTGCATGTTTGTTTTCTTTCTGTATGGTGTTTCTAATGTGATTAAGAAAGGGAGTCGTAGTCACCTGCTAGTCAGGATCTACACGATGCACCACTTCTTGCCATTGCCTATTTAGCTTAGTATATATATTGTGCTTATACATGCGTGGGTTTTATGCAAGTTGCAGGTACTATGTATCAACTTTCCTGAATTGCCAGGATGAGCGTACCCTATCGCATTATCTCAATGGTAAGAAAAGGGAGATAAAATTCTCAAGTTCAAATCCCAACCCTTTATGCCATTTGTCCTAATTAAAAATTAGGACAAGTATCTGAGTTGAGTACCCTCCGAATACGTCGGATGACGTAATTCATGATATTAACCCTTTTGGTTTGATTTTGTATGTGTTTTGCTATGATGGGTTTTCGTATTTTATTTTATGAGTCTATGATGTATTTTTCTATTAATTAAGTCTAATTAAAAGATTTAATTAAATGGAAAATTATTATGATATTTTAATATTTAATTTTATTTAATTAATTGAAAAATTAATTAAATAAAAAGAATAAATTTGAAGATAAAAGTTATAAGTTTAAATTTAGAATGTGACAGTAATTATTTAATAATATTTTAGAGGTCATTTTTAATAAGTGCTAAATAATATTATTATTTAAGTTAGTAAATATTTTATCAATTAAGTTTCAAAAATAAATTTAAAAGTGGAAAATATATTAAAATTATTAAAAGATTCTAGATCACATGATGCATGCATGTGATTAAAATATATTAAGATAAAACAGGTGGATTTAATAAAGTGAGTGCATGAGATTTAAAATTAATAAATTAATTTAAAAAGGAGTCAAATGAATATTAAATAAAGAAATTTAATAAATTAAGGTGTATTATTTTAATATTTATTCACATAAAAGTATGCAAACTCTTATAAGTTGTCATGTTGACAACAGAGGAGTTTGCACTCTAATTATGCATGTGTTGTCTACACTTAGGAGTTAGCACATTATTTGAGCACATGGTGTCTACAACATTCTAGACACCTCATCATCTTTATCTTCTTATCATGGAAGTTATGTGCTTAGTTGTCATGCTTATCTCCTAGTTCTTTCTAGACACATTATAGATGCATCTTAGAGGCCTTTATATAGAGGCTCTCCTAATGTGTATGGACATCCTCAAATGCTTCTACAAGCACTTCTAGTCATTTGGGGGTTTCGGTTCTTGGAGGAATTGCGAATGTTGGAGAAGGAAGGAATTTTCAGAAAGAAGAAGGTTCTGAGAGGAGGAGCTTCTCTACAATCTTCTGAGGCGTAGCGAATTAGCATCAGTGTCCAAGTAGGCACTTGTGATTATTTCGCATATTCTATTACGCTCTTTCTCTTCCTGTCTTTATCGTGTTTGTTATGCATGTCTGAATAATTCTCTATGAATGAATGTTCAATTTTGTAATTTGAAATTTGGACATGCATATTGTTTCATCTAGCTATGGGAATTAAAATATTAGTGCAATCTTCCCTTAGTAGAATCAAGATTTGGAAATTGATTTGGGTTTGGGTTCGAATTAAAATAGAATCTTATTATTATGCATTAGTTTTATATGATTTATTAACTAATCTAATTAAATTAAATTTAATTAAGATTAGTTAATAGTAAAAGAAGTGTAATTAATTATTAGTCAATTTTAGTAAATGGATTTATAAATGAGGGCAAATTAAAAGAAAAGAGATATTAATAAGTGGAATTAAATAATTGAATTATTAATGAGATTGATTTTACTTTAAATCAATAAGGATTATTTTAAATAAATGATTGTCCTTGAAGTGTTTAAGGGAAATTGTAAACTAATTATTTGAAAGTTGATAAGTATTATTCTAATGTTTTGAATAATGTGAATGATTTTATCTAAAAGTCAATGGGAACTAGTTCAATGATTTAAATAATTAAATAATTATCTTATGATTATTTTAGAGAATTGTTTTTAAATAATGGAGGGATAATTCTATGTTTTATTCAAAAAAATAAATGTGTTGAGTTGTAGATTAAATGAAGAATCTTATACACTTGAAATGTACTTGAAAACAAAAACTGAAACCTAATATTTGGCTTAACCATGTGATTGTGAAAGCAAACTAAAATATGTGTTTGTATCTTGTTCTTTATGCTATCCATGTTTGGGGTTTGGGTGGTCCTAGAGTGTTGACCAGATAGGATGTCTACCAAAGGCTTGGGAGTTATGTGAATGTGATGGCTACATGTTGATGTTATTTGGTCTCGATTCTTTTAAAACCCAACTAGAGTAATGTGATGGCATGCTCTATGAGATGTTTGTATTTACTGATTGTTATTGCTTTCCAGTCTTCTTGTGTGAAGCTGAGGTGTATGTATTTGAGACACTTGACTTAACCATTTTTGAGTCATCAATCAGTTATACTTGGATTACTTTCTAGCTACCTTGATGGGAGTGAAGTATTTGCTTTGATCTTGATGATGTCATGTTGTGACATGTTTTGACTTGACCATTTTGGAGTCTTCGATCATTATTATTTGAGATAATTTTTGGTTGCTTGTTGAGAACCAATGGATATTGTGATTATCAATGATACCTTCAGTTGTCAATAGAGAACTGTTGTGGTCATGATTATTAATGGATGTTTTTCAGTTGCTCATGGAGATTTGATGTTTTTAGTATGGATTATCTTTTGGTATTTTTTCAGTCGCTTGTATAGGACTGTGGTGATTTTGTGATTTATGATTCCATGAGCTTAGAGTAGGTTATCTACTTGTAGTGTCAGGAAGTGGTTGCCAGGGTAACTCATTGTAGGTTGTTTTAATAAGTGAAAACATTTACACTAAATGGGGATTAAAATGAACCCAATAAGATAATTGTATGTTCTCACCCATGCCTCGAGTGCTAGTATAGGCTAGGATGGGAGTAGAGAGAACGCTTGGTTGCGACCTTGCATTCCATAGTATGCCTCATCAGTATGAGAGGATACTAGTGGCTGCATAGGGATCACTAGGGGGGCAGGGTCTATTGAGAGACTACCAGGGTAACTCTAGCGTGATCTGTGTGATGACACTTTCCCGCTTACATAGTAGGTTTCCTATGTGTCTTGTGTGCCTCTGGGATTAGATGTCAATTTCTGATTGGAACCTTTGAGTTAGTAAATTTTTAGGATTCTTGGACTTAGAGAGTATTTGTGCCTTGTGATTTGATAGCCTATTTGGGACTTGAGACTATCTCCTCAGCACGGTGGGAGTGGGCCATTTAGGTCCCATGGGGTCGAGTGGTAGTGCTTTTTCACTCTTAGCATTTGAGATCTGTCCATAGACACCGTGGTTGGAGCATTTTTTGTTGGTACTTATCTTCATTCTGTTTATGGATTATGATGGTGGACATGTATCATTATATTGATGATTAGCATATGTCAGATGCTGTTATTTACTTGTCTTATGCTTTATTTTGCATGATTAGATTTCTCATGTATATGTAGTAGCATGTTAGATTTCTTTCTGCATATGATGTAGTATGTTTTAGGAGTGACATCCCTATTACTATAGTACCAATGATCTCTTCGGTGACTTGGGATGTTACGCACGCGGGATGGCTAGGGCCCACGATGGTCTAATGATGCTATAATGGTTGGGAGGAACCGCTTACTTAGTTAGTTGTGTTTTATGATGGATGGTTATCTTTTATAATGGTTGTTATATCTTTATTGATGGATGGATGTATCATGTATGTTAATAGTTTCATTTACTTTATAGAACTTGTATCATGGATTCGATGAGGATGATGTATCTTTATTTTTACATATGTTTAATCTTTTAAGCTTTTCGTACCCTGTGTCATGTACAGTGGATGATTGAGCATTCCGAATTTAATTGCCAAAAGGCATTCGAAACAATGTGTAATATGAATATTGGACTTTTTATTTATTCTTTCATGTGGATGTGGTAGTTGTTAGACTTAGTATTAATAAATGTGACACAACGTCATGGGATCCTTAAGGAATGTAACTTGTTATGTATGTTTTTAGTTGTATGTATGTTATTACTTCCACTACTATGTGTTTGATATGAATGATTTATCTTTCATGTTTAAAAAAAAAAATTGTTTGGCAAACTTGGTAAAATTTTAGGTTAATTCTTTTGGATCCCTTGGTGAGGCATTACATGGCCTCATCCCTTTTAGATGTCAGGGGTCTTACACTCAATAAGACTTTATCCTTAGTGGGCTCTTTGTGAGCCTTTCATCTTCACTAATAGACAGATGGTCCTTTGACATTCTTGTTTTTTTAGAAAATGTAACATAGTTGTTTTCATGTGCACCACAAAAGACATAGTTATATTTAGTATTTTGCATATCCCCTTGGTAGGATGATAATTAAGAGTCATACCTAGAAGTTGTGTATTTTTTTGTAATTTTATGATAAGTATTTTTTTGTTATGAATTATTAAATAGAATACATCCTAAAATTTTGGTACATGTTCATGTGTTGAGCATAACTTGCATTAAAATAATTGAAAATTGAAACTTTTTTTTAAATGTGTATATAATTAAGTGTAAAACAGTAATATGTAATTTATTTTGTATTTAGTTAAGTGCATCAAAAGTTATTAAAAAAATAGTTGACATATGTCTGTGAGGAATGTCAAGGCATTGGTAAAAGTAATTAAAGTTTACAATGTTAATGTTGTCCAAAAAAGAAAAACCTTAAATGGTTAGAAAGTTAGCAAGACGTCTAAGATTATGGTGGTGATTTTAGTGATACTCACTTCACCATCAGTGTACCTGATGAAGACAAAGATGATAATTCATCTTAGAAGAAGAAGAAATATCTAAAGGAAAAAAATGGAGGGAAAAAAATCTCCCAAGCCTTTGGGTCATTTTCCTAGGCTATCACCAAGCCATAACTCGATTGAGTTTTGTATTACTACTTCTCAAGGTTAGATTAAGGAAGGGAGCGAGGGAGAGTAAGAGAAAGATATTAGGTTATGTATTATAATAAAAAAGTGTCTATCATATCTCCCAATCCTTGTCTCCATCCCATCCTCTCTCTCCATCACTCCCTCTCTTTCATTTTCTCTCTTTATCCTATCCTGATCTCTCTTTCTCCTATCCCCTTCTCTCTCTTACTCTTTATATCATATCCCCTAATATCTCTCTCTCCTATCCCCCTTCCCTCTTTCTCCTATCCCCTTCTCTCTCACTCACTCTTTCTATCCTTTCCCCAAATCTCTCTTTCCCCCCCCCTCTCTCTCCCCTTCTCTCTCTCTCACTCTTTTTATCATATCCTCTAATTATTCTCTCAATCACATCCTCTCTCTCTCTCTCTCTCTCTCTCTCTCTCTCTCTCTCTCTCTCTCTCTCTCTTGCATTCTCTCTTTGTCATATCCCCTCCCTCTCTTTCTCCAATCCCCTTCTCTCTCTCTCTCTCTCTCTCTCTCTCTCTCTCTCTCTCTCTCTCTATATATATATATATATATATATATATATATCACTCTCGTATCCCCTTTCTATCTTTCTCCCATCCCCTCTCTCTCTTTCTCCTATCCCCTAGTCCTCTCTCTCTCTCTCTCTCTATAATTCTTTCTCTTTATCCTATCCCCTAATCTCTCTTTCTCTCTCATATCCCCCCTCTCTCTCTTTCTCTTATCCTCTTCTCTCTCTCACACCCCATTCACTCTCCATCTCTCTTATTCACTCTCCCTCTTCATATCCCCTTCTATCTCTTTATCCTATCCTCACCCTCTCTCTCGCATTCCCTCCATCACTCCCTCCCTCCTTCAATCTACATTTATGTAGTAATAAAATAGAACCTGATCAAGTTTTGTATAACCTGATTGGGTTATTTGTCCATATGGATAATGCAATTAGAAATCAATAACCTGATTAGGTTATACAAAACCTAATCAAGTTATTGAAAGCTATAAATCAAACAACATGTCAACAGTTATTATGTTGTTTCAATGTGATATGGAGCAGATTCTACTATTATTCAAATGTATTTGTATACCAGGTATGCAAGCATAAGGTTTTTTGTACTTGGAAATGATAAATTTTATATTTTTCATGTGCCAACATCTTATTTTATGTTAGTATCTTATGATTGAGCATAAAATAATCATGTTAGTATCTTATTTTTTATTTTATTCATGTTATTGTTTGTAGGGTAAGCATCTACAATCATGGGAAAGAACAAGAGAGGAACGATTGAAAAATGAGAGGTAGCAAAGGAAAAAAGGGGGGTGTATGAGTAGATTACATGAAGGTACATCATCAAATGCTTCCAATGTAAGTGATAAAAATCTACCTATTGATATTGATGTCACAAACGCACCTATTTTGACAAACAAAAATGTTCAACATACCCCAATTGAAATGATTATGACAAATACACTTATGTCACTTGATGCCCCTAATGTGACATCTCAATTTGAAATGATTAATGCACATGATGTAAGTAATGAAAATATAGAGCATGCATGTACATCAACGTCTCCTAGAATAATTCATAGAAAACCAAAGTTTCTAATTGACATTGATGAAAATATTTTGAAGCCAATGCATGATAAAATGTCAAAAAGAAATTGTAGGAGAATTGTTCAAAATATTTGGAATAACTATTTTGAATTTTAAATTAAAGTTGAAGATGCCAACTTGTTGTTGAAATGGTTAAAAATCTAAAATTTAAATAGACAATGAGAATTTTGGGGTTAAGAACATCTGAAAATAGTAGTAAAAGAAGCATTGTTAGAAATCTCTTTGATGCATACAAATCCATTGGTTCAAAAAAAGTACTAAAAATGCTAATACAAGTCAACGGGTCCTCACATTAGCCATAATGGGAAAGGAAATGGGAAAAACTCGTATGGTAAGAAAAACAAGTAAATAATTAAGGATAAGTAGAATAGCATTAGTCAAAGCTTTAGTGAAGCAAGACAAAATTGAGAATTCTAATGAGACTTCTTTTTGGTCATTCTAAGGTAGACTCCCACATAAGGATAAAGTTATTGTTGATGCACTAAGAACATTAATAAAAAAATTTGGTGTGACAACACAAGGGATTCACCAAACCAAAAAGTTGTTGTCAAAAGATGAATTGGAAAAATAAATCTTGAGCCACATGCAAAAAAATTATTGGATACGACTCAAACACAATTTTATAAAATGTTTCTTCAAAGATTTTCTCAAATTAAAATTAGCCAAAGTGTTTTTGAGATGACAAAACCACATAAGTTTAATCATACGCACACTGTACATGTTGTTGTAGGGTTCATGTTAAGTTTTCTATGCATTATGATGTTTATCATTATATATTTTGTACTTCTCATACTAACAAAATATTATAGGAATGTGGTCTATAATTACCTCTTAAGTCACTGAGAGAATTTATTGCAAGTGTACTATGTAAAAGAGATGAGGGGTGCATTTATTATAAGACCATGTGTTTGAAATATGTTTTCCCTCAATGTGGTGGTTTACAAAAGTTGCATAGATGGCTACATCTAGATAGCACACATGAAATTGATAAGGTCACACTAGTTTCTCTTGTAAAGTAGAAATCAATTATATATGGTGTTAAAGATGGAAAATAATTTAAAATATGTCAATTAGTGAAAAGTGATGTATGTATCACTGATTTTATGAAATTATTTCAAGAGAAAATAGTTTATGACTACATAGGTCATATAGATAGAGATAGATGGTTAGACGAGCAATTCAAGTTGTGTAAGGACACTTTTCCCTTGGGTACGATTGTGTTGGTTGTTGAATTTACTAAAAACTATACACTAAAACCTCAAAATGAAGTGCAACCAATGTATTACAACTCTATACAAGTGTTAATTTTTGTATACATAACATTTATTCATGCACATGATAGCACAGAGGATGCTAGAAAAGTATTAAAAGAGTATCACTTCTATATTAGCGATGATTAAACTCAGTCATTAGAGTTTAGATTTTTCTATGACAATTTGAGGGAAAGAGATGAAAGATGCAATCAATACATTATATAGTCAGACAACTGCACTACATAATTTAAGAATGCAAGGATGTTCTATTAGTTGAGTAGGATGCATGTGACAAGTGGAGAGAAATATTTTAGAATTTCATTAAGGTGGGACATGGAAAGGGAGAGAATGATAGTGCTAGGGTAAAAGCATAGATCTGTGTCACCGTTTGTGATACAAAAACTTGTTTTGGTCAAATCTCATTTCTCTATCAAAACTCAATTTTTTTCAAAAACTAAAAATACCCTTTTATAGATCTCAGATTCAATATTATCATTATATAAATTTTTGAGTGTTTTGATTAGTTATAATATGCTATAATCTCAAAATATTATAAGTCGATATTTCAACATTTCAGAAGATGCTCTCTCAAAAAATTAAAAAAATAGTAAATCATATCAAAAAAATAAAAAAATTATATTTATCACTAGAGGAGAGAATCCTCTTCATGGATATATAATTTTTTTTCAAGAAGGTATAGATTTGATAGGGAAGTTTTGACGGGAGGAAAAATCTGTTGGATTCTGACAAGGTCGAACTTGAGTACTTATAACAAAGAAAATATACATCAAAAATAATTATTTCTTTTTTTGTTCACTAGCTATACATGTCATCTATAAAATATTTTCAAATTAGAACAAAAAAAGATGATTTGCACATACTTGTTTGATGGGAACTACATCCTATATTTTTTACAATTAAAAAAGGGACTTCAAAATAAAATAAAATGAATAAATTCTTAATCAAAAAAATTATAAAAATTATAGGCATAAAATTCATACAATTCTACATATTTCATCAATTTACATCATCTTCATATTTTAAATACAAATACCATTTTTTTTATCATTAATGTTGAACTGTCACATTCTGATATCACGTTTCTTTATAAAAGGTGACACAAGTTTGCACTTTTACCTGCTAGAGCATGTGTGAAAGAGCCCTTAGTAGAGAGGAATTAAAGTACGAAGGTGGTGCAATATTAGAAAATGTTGAAATAATTGTCCAATGGTGCAATTCTACAATGGGACTAGGTAATATAGGTAAGTATAGGGTTTTTAGATATTTTTGGTTAATACGTGAACCTAATATTGAAAATTTTTAAGATTGTTGTACACTTATAGGATCAAGTGAGATGCATTCATTTCGAAGTTCAAATGTAGTGTCACTAGCTATTCATACTAGAAAGCTTGCAAGCTTTTCCTCTTAGTGAATGCATCATTTATGGGATGAATGGGAATCAAAAGAGTGGGTTGACTAATGGTCTTGTAGACCTTTGCATCAAATTGATTCATACCAACTTCCTATAGCACTACAACTCAATTAGGTTGAAGCATCAACAAATTTTGAGCATGTATTTGACCTATATGAACTAGGTACTAAGTTATCAATTTAATACTTGGTTAAAATAGATTAGTTTCAATTTTTTCATTAACTTATCATTATATATAATGTAGGTCATGTATATGCAGTGATTGCATATCATAATAATGATGAAGGAACATATTACTTTTTATGCCAGTGTATTAAGCCCAAAAAGAAACTGATAGCTACAATCATTGATGGTGAGGATATTGAGTACCTAATAGGATCTATCATTGTGATAGGCACACGGCTTAAAAGGTAGTATATTTTTTTGGAAATATAAGAGGAGTAACTGAGACGGGAGGGATGAATTAGTTACCACAAAATAAATCCCTAATCCCTTAGATGTCAATACAAAATAAACTCTGTTGATGCTCAACAAAAAAAAATGTTGTAACTCGATAACACTGAAATAGCTTGAAAAATACTTAACATGAAAATCTTAAGATATTATCTATGATTAATAATACTCTAATTTAAGTGAAAACACATAAGAGAAATAGCATGAACACATTTGACAGCAAGATTTAACGTGGAAACCCAATTTGGGAAAGTCCACCAATTGCAACTAGTTACTAATTTTCATTCTTCTAAAATGAGCCCTGTTAGGAGCCAACTGATGCAGGAGCATCGAGCTTGGGTTTTGGTGGAGTTATGATTTTCATGATTAGTAATATGTTGGAGACACATTGGAGAATCTTTCCTCATGATTTCATAGAGATTGGATGGATTGAGTTGAAGTTTGAGCCATTTTACCTTGTTTCTAGAGATGTGTTTTCTAGTTTTTGGGTGCCTATTGCAAGTTGTGTAACTAATTTTCCAAATTAGAAGATGCAAAGTTTAAAGATTGAAGAGGGCCTAGATTAATATCTCTAGTTAATGTTGCTAGTCCTAATTCATTATAAGTTGGGAGATATGGTAGTTCTCCTAGAGTATCAATTTTTGGTAGTTTGCATGATGGGTTTCTATGCATGACTTTCAGGATGAATCCGAAGATATCCTTAATGAATCATCCTTAGAAAGCTTTAGGGGTTGTAGAGGACCTAGAGTACTACATATAGTTTGAAATAAAAGTTCTAATTCAACTAGAGATAGGAGATATCGTAATTTTTCTTGGGTATTTATTTTTGGATATTTAATTGTTGTTGGAGGCTGACTTGTGGTTCTTCAAATATTTAATGTTAGGTTTATTTAATTTGTAATTGCTAGGCTGAATTGTGGCTTAGTTGGGTATAATTTTTGGGGTCTTCTAGAGTATTTTAGTCATTCATGATGAAGTGATTCATTCAAAGGAGGAGGAGTGAGGGTGGGAGCAGCTGAAGGGCAAGTTTTCCTAAGTCTATAGATAGAGCACCAAATGTGAGGTAGTTTATAGTAGGATTATGATGAAGTTGTGAGTGTATAGAAAAAGCACTAAATGTAAGGTAGTTTACACTTGGATCTTGAATAAAGTTTGAGAAGGGCTAGTAGTTGTGGCTGGAAAACAAGGAGATTGCTTGGTGGGCTTGTGAGCACAAGTTGAGATTTCTTTAGTAGTTTGTTCTAGATTGTTGTTATGTTACAGATCTAGGCTAACGAGGATAATGTTTGGATTAGATCTTGAGGGATCTTGCAGATCTATTACTTTATTTGTATTTGGTTATAGTTGAGAAGGCTTTACAACTTAGTACATTGCATGTAATCAGTTATATCTATGAATAAATTATTGTGATTTGGTATCAAATCTTGCATTGTTATTATTTTTTTATTTTATGGTTGTTAGCTAGGGGCTAGAACATCTCCTTTGGGGATTCTCCTACCTTACACTATGTTAGATGGTATTAGAGCAAAGGTTGTTCTTGAGTGTGTAGACAGATCATTGAAGTTATGGCCGTTTGCACCATGGCCTTGGGAGGACATGAAAATAGATTTGTGGTTGCAAAAATGGAAGATTGATCTTGTTGAGGCATAATCATAGAGAGTTTTTAGATTGCAAATCCATGGTCCTGGAGTTGTGATATTTTTCTTAATTGTTCATACAAGGTGGCAGGTTGCGATCTGACTTGCAAACAATTTGAGGTTGTCACATGGAGTGTGGGAAAGATTTTTTGTAAAGGGTTTACAAAGATCTTGGGAGATGGCTCCAAGAGGATTAGACCCTAACATGATTGTGAATCTCCATGATGTGGTGTAGAGGAAATTTTCTAAGACATCTGCTCGGTTTGAAACTAGTTTGGCTAATCAAGCTAAGGAGGTGGTTGCTCAATTTGAAACTAGTTTGGTTGATCAAGATAAGGAAAATATGAGGAAGGAATTTTGTATATGTTTGTGGAGTTGGAGTTTACTAATTTGGAATAGAGTTGTCTGGCTAGTTAAGAGACTTTTTTGTGAAAGAAGATGGCATAGCAAGGTCGAGGTGGAAGAGGTTGGTTTTTCTAATCAGTTTGTGGAGTCTAATGTAGAACCTGCAGAGCAACTTGAGGTTGTTTCTAAGGATATTTCTAACCTTGTTGATGTAGGGACAGAGTTTGGTTTTCATGATCAATTGGCTGAATCTGACATGGAAATTGTAGAGCACTTGATCATGCATGATCTGGTTGTTGTTGGTGGTGACTTGTATGTTGCAGAGCATCTTGTTGTGAGAAATGAGATTACTGGTATTGTGAACTTGGCATGTGTTGATGAAGATCTATATATTGTTGCTAATGTGGAGTTTGTTGTTGCTGGTGTGGATTCACTAGTTGCTGGTGTGGATGAGGATTTGTTGATGAATCATTATGTTTAGTTTTTTCTTGGGTGTGAGCATGCTGATTGGGTTGCTGATATGTATTTAATTCTGATGTTTTAGTGGATGAAGCGTAGACGGTTGATTTTTAGATTTTTTCTATTGACATTGATGAAGTGGAAGACTTTGATAAAGATGAAGTTGGTTGTAGATCTTTCTTTGGGCATCAAAATATAGGACATACTTTTCTATTTACCTGGGGAGTTTGATGTAGGAGCATAGAGCTTTCATTTTGATGGATTTATGCTTTTCATGGTTAGGGATGTGTTGGAGACACATTGGAGAACCTTTTCTCATGATTGCATAGAGATTGGATGGATTGAGTTGAAGTTTGAGCCATTTTACCTTGTTGCTAGAGATGTGTTTTCTGGTTTCTGGGTGCCTGTTGCAAGTTGTGTAACTAATTTTCCATAATGAGTTAGAGGATGAAAATTTCATGGATTGAAGAGAGCATAGATTAATATCTTTGGTTAAGGTCTCTAGTCCTAATTCATTATAAGTTTGGAGATATGGTGATTCTCCTAGCATATTAATTTCTAGTAGTTTGCATGATAGGTTTCTATGCATGACTTTCAAGATGAATTTGAAGATATACTTAATGAATCAAACTTAGTAAGCTTAAGGGGCTGTAGAGGACCTACATTTATACCTTTATTTTGAATCACAACTTATAATTCAATTAGAGCTAGGAGATATCACAATTTTTCTCAGGTATCAATTTTTGGATATTTAATTATTGTTGGAGGCCGACTTGTGGCTCTTCAAGTATTTAATTTTTTAGGTTTATTTAATTTGTAACTGCTAGGCTGACTTGTGGCTTATTTGGGTATAAGTAGGGGGTTATTGTGGAATCTTTTAGGCATTCATGATGGAGTGATTCATTCTAAGGAGGAGTGAGTGTGGGAGTAGCTAAAAGGTGAATTTTCCTGAGTCTATGGATAGAGTGCTAAATATGAGGTAGTTTATAGCAAGATTATGATAAAATTGTGAGTCTTTGGATAGAGCACCAAATGTGAGGTAGTTTGCACTTGGATCTTGGATAAAGTTTGAGAAGGGCTAGTAGTTGTGGCTGGAAAACAAAGAGATTGCTTGGTGGGCTTGCAAGCACAAGTTGAGATTTCCTTGGTGGTTTCTTCCAAATTGTTGTTATGTAATAGATCTTGGCTAGCTGGGATAGTGTTTGGATTGGATCTTGAGGTATCTTGTAGAACTATTACTTGCTTTGTATTTTTCCATAACCAAGAAGACCTTACAACTTGACATATTGCATGTAATTAGTTATATCTATGAATAAATTATTGTGATTTGGTATCAAATCTTACATTGTTATTTTTTTTTCATTGTATGGTTATTAGTTGGGGGCTAGGACATCTCCTTTTGGATTCTCCTACCTTGCATTGTGTCAGCAACCCTATTAAAGGTTACAAAACACACTATTAGGTATGACCCTGTTAGAGGATTTAATCACCCTATTAAGAGTGGCCTTGTTAGATGTCTTTGGACAATTCAATAGAAATGCCACCTTGTTAGAGGATTTACAAATAGTTGTTAAGAGATTTAGATCACTACTACAATGGTTAGAGAGTAATAATGACATGACCTAATTTGGATACAATTGAATTGTTGATTATAGATCTCAATTTTAGCTTGTATACTTGATCCTTCTTGATTGAATATATCTTTTCAACTCCACAAGGATATTTTTCTTATCCTTCTTATTCGCTTCCTCTTAGCATCATCAAATCTTTAATCATCTTTCATGCATTCACACACTCTAAATCTCAACTTGACCTTATAATTATATCTTTCATATTATCAAGTTGGCTAGAATACAACTTAGAATAATTAATATTCATCTCCTCAGTTAGCTAGAACCAATAGACAATACAATTGAACTTAATATGCCAAAATAAGAAAATCCTTCATTAACCAACTCTGCTTGGTAGACACGAACTCAGAAATGATTTTCCTATGTTACCCAAGTGAACTTGGTCAACACTACATACTCACAAAGTTCCTTTGGTAACCAAGTGAGCTCAGTTAACACTGGTTCCATCCAACATTTCCTTCATTAACTAAGTGATCTCGGTTAACACTCAACTTCCACAAACTTTCTTTTTGCACCTAAGTGAACTCAATAGATATTGTCTTCTAAACTAGGGAAACTCTAGAATGCTCGATAGATACAAAAAATTATCTTCAATGCCTGAGTGATCTTGACATATAGTGACTGGTAATGATATGACATATTGTGTAACATCAAAGACAATACATAGTTAATCAATTGTTTCAATAATCTCCCTCTTTGGCATTGATGGCAATACAACATGTCATAATACAATGAAATTTTTAAAGAAAGAATAAATTAAGGAATTATCCTTAGTTTCATTCTGATTCTCATCCATGAGAACTCCCTCTATTAGTGTGAACTCTTTCTACCTTTAGTTTCTCCTTCTGTCAGAACTTCTATCAGAAAGCTTCTATGTGCTACAATTTCTTTTGATAGAAAACTCTACCTTTTATATCAAACCAAGTTCATTCTCCCTTTGTACATCTCTTTACAAAATTTCTATGAGATATGACAGTAAACTTCTCCCTCTTTGACATCTCATGCCAAATACAATGTTTAGTGAATATCAATGTACCTCAAGTATGGATTCATTTGCAATATGCACTTGTCAATACTACACCAACTGATTGATCTTCAACATGATTTAGATGATGCATCACTAAGCTTCATTTAGTGAGCTTCAAATAGGGGAATGACCCTTAGCTTACCTTTTAGATACAAAAATGCATCCTTAGGTAATGGCTTGGTGAATATGTCTACAATTTGTTCTTTTGTACTTACATATTCCAATCTGACTTCCTTTTTTTGTACCAATTCTCTCAAGAAACAATATTTTATAATAATGTGTTTTTTTTTGGTAGGCATCACTGGATTTTTTGATATATTGATTGCATTAGTATTATCACAATATATGACTACTAGATCCTTGATCTCTATCTTCATATCTATCAATAGTTGTTTGAACCAAATAATATTAGAACAATTGATTGTTCCTGCCAAATATTCTACCTCTATTGTGGATTGAGAGATACAATTATGTTTATTTCTTGTCCAAGACACTAGTCTTTTACCAAGAAAGCATGCTCCATCACTGGTGCTTTTTCTGTCCAATCAGCATTTGTAAATACTTTTAAATCCAAATTGCCTCCTATTTTGTACCATAAACCATATTCTTCAGTACCTTTCAGATATCTCATAATTCTTTTGATTTCCATCATGTGATTTTCTTTGGCATGTGCTAAGAATATTTCCACCATATCAACTGCTAATGCAATATCAGGCTTTGTATGCACTACATACTACAATTTTCTAATCATTGATCTATATGTGGTCTGATCTACCTCTTTAGAATTATCATTTTTGGAAATGATATGACATTTTGTGTGACATCAAAGATAATACACAATTAATCAATTGTTTCAACATATTTTTGTCCCCTACCATGATGATCTCAGTATGACCATTGTCATGTATAATGTATCAATTCTAACTTTAAATTGTCTTTACAATTAAATGTAGGTACCCTATCAAGAAATCTACCACATGGTTATTTGAGGATTTTGAGACACACGTACATATTCTTCATTACTCTAACCTTATTGTTGCAACAAATATTCAATTGATATCGTATTGTGGTAGGCCTAAGTAACAAGAAGTTGTGGAAAGTACATGAATTTGATCATGAAGTAATACTTGATACAATAACGGTTAGAGTTGATCCAAAAGGTTCCCTTGATTGATTGTGTGCTATATAGCTAAATCATTCTGCATATGGTAGAATATTTTTGAAAACTTTATATATATGTTATACAAAATGTTGCAACTTCACAGTGATGTGCATATGTAGATGCCAAATTTTGTAGATAAAAAAGAGAAGACATGTAACATGTGCATATTTGTATTCCATATTTTGTATAAAAATCCGATAAGAGATGTCACATGTGCATCTTTAGATGCCAAATTTGCTATATAAAAAAGAGAAGACATGTAACATGTGCATATTTGTATGTCATGTTTTGTATAAAAATCCGATAAGAGATGTCACATGTGCATATTTAGATGTCAAATTTTTTATATGAAAAAGAGAAGACATGTAACATGTGCATATTTAGATGCCATTTTTTTTTTGTGGGTTTGATGATATCTTTAAAAATATTTAATTATCTTCAAATTATATAGATTTAGATGGATTTTTGTGGTTAATTTTGAGATGATAGAAATGTCATTTGACCAAATTGGTGATAAGTTGCAAAAAATGTAAAAGTTGCACAAAAGTTGCTTGAGCAAATTTTGGCAAGAAAATTGGAAAGTGTTGAAGACAAGTCCTAAAGGGTGACTAACCACCCAACCACCATATATAAAGCATGAGAAGAGAAAAATTGCATAAAGTGCAAATTTATCAAAAGTGCAATTTTTGCAAATTCTTGCAAAAGTTGTCAGGAATGCACAACCAAGTGCAAAATTTGGTTGGGCAATGACCAAATGACCTAGACAAGTGTATATGTGTTGGAGATCATGATGTAAATGCTATTTATGACCAAACCTTCATTTGCAACTTTTTTTCAAAAATTGCAAAAGTTGCTCAAGCAATTTGTTGAGCAACTTTTGAGCAATTTTTGCTCTTGGCATCTTTTTTTTGAATGGGTCCATCTAGAACTATTCTAGGACCCTAGTTAAGATTATTATAACATATTAAGTAACATAATACCTTATTTTCCTAACCCTAATAACTTTTAACCTATTCAACAACTTTTGGCTCAAAAGTTGCAGTATTGCTTAGTTAAAATGAGCAATGTTGTGTATATTTCAAATCGTTGGTCCTAGGATTGATTTGTCAACTCCATTAGCTCTAGTTGGTTAGGTTTAGGCTAGGACCAACCTTGTTTAAGCCACAACATCCCTCTGATAATATCAACCACACTGAATGGAAGCATCCCTAAGGGTATCTAAGCACCATTAGGTTGTGATCTTTGATTGGGCATTTCTCTGAGCTCGTGCAAGGTATTGACAAACTATCAAGTGCTACAAGATCGCATTATCTAGGCCTAAAAAAACTATCTCATTTTTTAGAGATATGGCATTTTTTGGATTTGGCATATGTATCTCGCCTATTGCCAAAAGTTGCAATGTTGCTCAGTTAAAATGAGCGAGGTTGTGTATATTTTGAACTGTTGATCCTAGGATTGAATCATCTACTCTGTTAGCTCTAGTTGATTAGGTTTATCCTAGGACCAACCTTGTTTTAGTGACAGCATCCCTCCAACAATATCGACCACACTAAATGGAAGTGTCCCTAAGGGTTTCTATGCACTATCGGGCTGCGATCTTTGACACAAATACAAAAATATGGCATATTTTTACTTTTCATATGTTATTACATAAAAATAAGTGACATATGATTACATATTATAATGAATTTGATGATCGTTTTACATTTTCTACATAAAATAATGAACATTCATGTGTTTGATTAATTGCAAGAAAGTAAGTTGAAATACAAGCTTGTATGCACACATTGAACAAGTTGGATGGAAATCCAAGTTTAATGTATGTCAAAATGAACAATATATTATGTTATATCAACCATATAGTTACAAAAATATGTTATGTATCATCGATACAATACAAAAATTGAATACCTGACAAATGTCAAATGTGTACAATAGAAATGTTGAATGTGCACAATACAAATCTTGAATATATAGAATACAAAATTTGAATATATGTCAATGTCATGTGATGACCACAACTACATATGTATATCACTATCAATATCTATGACTATGTAGGATCATCAAAATTGAGCCTCTTTGATGTAGTTTGTGGCTCGCCAAGTGTCTACAGAAGAAAAATTAAAATACACTATCAAATATCTTATCTATAAGTAATATAAAAATAACTAGAAATTGGGTTCTACATTGTAGATAGTTGAGTTGTTCATTACCTCATCCCTTTGTCCCATAGTTGGAGTGGATGATAATGGTAATGAGCTCCTTTTTTGATGGGTGGAACTCCTAACAAAATTATGAGGTAGAGTGACAATGCGAGACACAACTACCGATGAATCAATGTTCACGAGAGGCACAACCACAAATGAATCAATGGCCCTATAAGGCACAACTTTTATTGTAAGAAATAAAATATTAGCATTATAGAGTGGCATTAGGGATTCCAAATAGAGTAGATAAAAAAAAACATACTATAGCCTGAGCTAGATCTCTTGTGCTAGTAGGAGGTACAACCACTAATGAAGCAGTGTTGGTATTATGCACAACCTATATGCTAAGTGATAAAATGTTAGCATTATAGAGTGGCATTAGGGATTCCAAATAGAGAAAAAAAAAAAAAAAAAACATATTACAACCTAAGTAGGATCTCATGTGCTAGTAGGAGGCAGAACCACTGATGAATCAATGTTGGTATGAGGCACAACCTATATGGTAAGTGATAAAACTTTAGAATTATAGAGTAGGTGTTAGGGATTTCTATCACACACATAAGCAATCCAAATTGAGATCGTAGGAGGGTTCAACTAAGACTCTACATACATACCTCTGGCCTCTATTGTGTTTGACCCCATCTTTCATGCTCAAGACTCCTAACAAAATGAAATGGGAAAGGATTTGCACAAAATCTTAAAGAGTGTTGTAATAGGTAAAAGATAAATAACACATGTTAATAAGACAAATTGTTGATAACTACTATAAAACTGGAAAAAAAAAACATGTACTCATTTGTAAATACAATTGTTTAATATGCATATAGAACAAATGCATACTATAACCTAAAATTTATGAGAAGGAAAATATGATATTTTATCTCTTCCATTGTCTCAACATTGGCAGTCTTAGGTGCATTCATCAACTCTACAAAATTAAATGGTTTCTACATATATACAAAAAACAAGTCAACATATATTCATCAACATTAAGTACATTTATATATATTCAATCATAATAAATTTCAAAATATAAACTTGACTTTTATTTAATACCATTTTTTTGTTTTGGTGTTCTTGTTGATTTCCTTCCCTTTCCTCTAGACCTCGAGCTATGTGGAGTACCCTAAAGAAGAAACAAATATAACATAAGAGGAATCAATAAGACACATCATGATTTTAACTCAAATCATAAACTTGATAGGTGTGCAAGCTATGATACTACATAGCTCTCAAGGCAAAAGTTAATGATAGAAAGTCTAGCATCATCAATTTGAGAAATTTCAGCCCTTGAGAAGCCCTATAAAATTGTAAAGAGTATTGTTATAAATATGAGATGATGTTGTAAATGGAAAGAAAGCACAATGACAATAAGAAGATCATGGAGGGAAAGAAGACATAAGAAGGACTTGAAGGATAATATTGGAAGAATAGTTGAAAGATAGGAAAAATTGGGGCTCAAAAAGACTACAAGGCCTAAATTGAAAACAAAGAGACCAAGAAGGAAAAGAGAGATACGAATGAACTTTTGGCACCTTTTCAAGATATAAAAATGGAGATTCATGATCTCCTCACTCCTACAAGAAAACCTATGTGATATGGAGGTTCTTCTATGTGGATGAGTATATGGAGGATAAATTCGTGAGGTTCATTATATGGAGTTCAAGTATGCCAGGAGCAAGATTTATGGATGGGAATTGGATGGATTTGATGAATTTGGGAGGGTTTTGATAATGTTAGGAGATGGAAAGGTATTGTTGTACTTTTAAGAATACCAATTCAGAAACAATATTTCGAAGCCAATCTATTATTGTACTTTTAATAATATTTAATAAAACTTTACCTCGGTTGTTCTTGCTCATATCCTCACACCTCTAGCAGAATGAGTACTATGTGGTGTTCTTGTACCTCTTGTTGCACCCTGCATTACATATTGTTTGAACATATAAATCTAAAGTAATTTATAAAATTAAAAATATATTTATTTTATACAATATTTAGGTGATTAAATGATATCATGTCAAAACTCATGAGGTTCACTATATGGGGTTTGGGTAATGCCAGAAGCAAGAGATATGGATGGGAATCAAATGGATTTGATGAGTGGGAGTGTTTCAACGATGGTAGGAGATGGAAGAGGATCTATAAGTGGATTTTTAGTGTCATACCAATTGAGAAACAATATTATTTAGTCAATGTATTATTTTACTTTTAAGAATACTTAAAAAACTTAACCTCAAGCAGAATGAGTACTCTATGGTGTTCTCAAACTACTTGTTGCACCCTACATTAAATATTGTTCACATATCAATTTAGAGTGATCTATAAAATAATTATTTTTTACTTTTACAATATTTAGGTGATTAAAGAATATCATGTCAAAACTCAAACAAACAAACTTGTGTATCCTGTCCACTAAAGACCATCACCATCAAATCATTTGTGAGTGTGAAATCCCCATCTCTATATGAATAACAAGTATGCCCACAATATACACATGGATGAGATGACACTCCATCCTTAGATGTTGTAGACACTTAAAATTATCCTAAACACTATACTAATTGATTTAATATCTCTCTTGACAGTCTAATTATTTATTTATTAATTGATTATATTTTGTCATGTTTGTTGGGTAGAACTGAGGTTCAGCTTGATGGTATATGATTGAATCAACAATACCCTAAAAATGTCAATCCAAGATTCATAAACTCATGAGAGATATAATGGTTGTTTGCACAAGGGGTGAAGATAATAAATCAAAGGGGTTTATGAATGCAATTACTGTTTGCTAATAAATTGAACTATTCAAATTACCACACATCCAAGATTTACAAATGGTTTCTAATCTAAAGTTCACACTTAAACAATTCAACACAATATCTTTATAAATGCTATGAATTTTATTAACACTCCTCTAAAAAATTAATCACAAATACTATTAACACTCCTCTACTTAATCACAATTTTTTTATGAATGCTATCACAAAGTTTTTTCTGATTAAAAGGTTGGTCTGATTTTACTTGACTTGTGACAAGAGGTTTGGTGGTGGTAGGAGGTTGTTTACAACAAACTAGTTCTAATGCAGAATGTGGTAGGAAGTATGATAAGAGTGGCAGAGAGTATGATTAGTGTGATAGGAAGTATGATAAATAGAAACAGGAAATGGTTCAGTAAATGAATGGAGATTGAAGTAGTAGCAAAACAATGATATATAATAGGTGAAACAGATACAAATGCTTCATCCAACTACTTAATCGAACAACTAAATCCTTGATTAACACTAACAGGCATTAACAAACATACATGCAATGAATTCAAATAATCGAGAAATATGTAAATACACACATTCAATTTAATCTACAGAAAGATGCATAAAAATAAAAATAAGTGTTGAATACTCAAAAAATAAACTAAAGTGATCTCACCAAGTTTCCCGAGAGGGGGCCCTCCTCTAGATCACAGGGTGAGAGATGCCTAAAACCAACTACTACAAAAGCTTCACATTCTTAATATCATAGGTTTTCCAAGATAATATAAAGAGAGTATTTTTTTCATATATCATATGTCACATGTCTTACGATTAACATTTGCTTATATAGACTTCATATGTTTTAACTGAATCAACAACTAGCTAGAATGACTGACATCCTATTCCCTAAATGTAGAAGATGATTTGTTTTGACCACTGACCATATAATTGTTTACAAAACAACTTGACTGAAATAACATACGGCCAAAAAATATTTTGTTTAGCCATTCAGAACTACTTTCCTAATAATATAACAAGACTACAGCTTCCAAAACTATTCTTTTAGCTTAGACAGCCAACTCCATACTTTCGAATCCTTGGTTCCTGTAGCAAAATGAACTAAAATATATCAATTTTATGCATTAACCATCCACTCTTTCAAGAAATACTTCAAACCTTAAGACATTATCAAATGCATTATATTCCTTAATAATTAATGGCATATCAGGGGTTAAGATAGGCTTAATATAAGGCAAAGATGTATAAAGAATGTACAAAAACAAAGTAGTTTACACACCCATCATTCCCCCTGGCTTAAAGGTTTTGCATGACCTCATGCAAATGAGGTGATTGACTGGATCCAATAGGCTTAACATTTAATATCTCAGCATTCTCTTCAACTCTAGTTGTATTAGTGGCTTCCTTCTTCTAAGAAACAAGAGCTTGTACTTGCAATTATAACTGTTGATTGGATTGTTGGAGTTGAGCAAAAATCTACCATAATTGTGTATTAGAAAAGAGTGGCATACCCTACTCTATGTCAAGAACTCCATGAATTTCACTTATCCCTATAGCAACTAGATCATCCTAAACTATAAGGGCAATAGGAGTTGCATCATTACTGACATTGGCCATTGCAAGAGGAGACTCATAAAGTGGATGCTCATTTTTTATGTCTCATTAAAGAACCACATCAGTATTAGTGGTTGGAAGATCCTCCATTGCATCCTTATCTTATTGAATACTTTCTTCATGAGGAATAGGGCATACATTTTCTATTGTTCAAGGAACATCCTCCTGTGATTTTTCAATTTCAGGATTCTATGTAATGCCCTCTTCTTCATTAACCTAAATATGCATGTTAGTTTCTTCCTCAATCTCTTTGTCTATGCTTTCACCCAACTGAGTAGGATTCCTATAGTCTTCCACTCTTTCCTCATCTCTCTGTTCAAGTGTCTCTTCTTCCTCTGAAATGGGATGCTCAGTAGTAACAACTTCTTTTTGTTGTTTTTGTTTTTTATTTCTATGCTGCTAATTTTTCAACCTCCTTAAGAGTTGGGAATTATTTACCTGAGGTTCCTTTGTACCTAAGATTTCCATGTCACAGACAAATCCTACTATGTCAGCTAATTCCTATAGCCTATCAAGGGTATGTTGCTTCTGCCGAGTAACCATAGGATGAGGACTAAGTTTTGGGGTTTCATTTCTTGCTTTTCTTTTAGGCTTTTAAGCTTTTTATTTTAGTAGGCTTAAGGGTTTCAAACATTGCTTCTGACAAGGGCTAGCTTCAAGGTTATTATCAGCAGCAGGAGGTTGAGGGTTTTCTATATGGGTCTGGTTCACAAATGCATCCCATTCTAAAATCGATTGAGCTTGACGAAGGTTGTGGTCAATAATGAGCTTAATTAACCCATGGTGAGCCAAGGAATCAACATGACCTTGATTATACTGGTCACAGAACCACTTCAGGGAGAAAAATAGCTAATATGGAAGATTAACAAGACACCATATCACAAATGTAACATGAGGCAAAAATGATGGTCAAATACATACTTGTAGCATCCTTCGCAGGTGATATAATGAATTAAAAACTTTGCAATGGCATCCCATGGTTTTGGAAGTGATTTTTTCTTCACCCCTTGTCCCTGGATGTTCTCGGCCAATTCTCCTCATTGAAGAAACTAATTTTTGTGGGGTTTAAAATCTATAACCTTTGATGATGGATTAGGAAAGAAATGGTCACCAATTTGAGGTAGACTGGTGACCCTTGCAATTGTCTATAAATTCATAGGAAATTGTAGTCCCTAAATAGTAGCATGAGTTTCTTGAAATCCTAAAGCAAATTCTGTAGCTATGGTCATATCAAACCCACACAAGCATTTAAAGAAATTTGTCCATCTAGCATAAGTGAAAATTTTAAAGGCTTCCTCATCAACATATAACTTATCCAAAGATTTTGGTTCAAAGTGAAGATGTCCCCCCCCCCCTCCATGACAATAGGCAACAATTTGAACAAGTTCAACACAGTAGGAAACAAACAAAAGGCAATTGTGAAAATGATAGGAAATATGGAAAATGACAAGAAATATGAAATAGTTTTAGCAATAGAGAGGATGATACCACCAAATTTGGTAATAATGACAAGGTAAGTGTAATTAAAGTTTAGGACAGAAAGGACTCGTGTAAGAAGTGACTTGGTGTAGAACCCACAAATGTTTAATAATGTAAAAGGAGCGTGTAATTAATGTTGTGGAAATGATAACCCAAAATTATTTATGTGGAAATGATGATCTAGTACAAGACCCCCCCCCCCCCCCCCAATTTAAGTGGCTGGTCCATCTCAGTCATGCCAAGTAATCATCAAAGGAATAAAATACATCGAATAAAGCAAAAGGTAAGAGAATGCTTCCTAATGTGGTGATGACAAGGAAGGAAGATATGAAGTTGTCATCGAATCCAAGGAGATCATCTCATCAAGGAAAGCAACTAGCCACCAACCACAAGGAAAGGGACAGAAAGCATGTGAGAAGTAAATAAAATTCATCTAAAATATATTTGCAAATAAATGGTCACCAAAGCAGAGAGACACATGGCAGTGTAGGCCACCAAAAAACTCCGAGTGATAGGAGGGTTAGAAGGAAGGAACGCCAAGAGAATGGCGACAGGAACAAAGAGACCTCCTATCATACAACCATTAGAGTGAATTGTTGGAAGTCTATTTTCTTCTGTTCTTTATATATATATATATATATATATATATATATATATATATATATATAGCACATAGATATATTTTATCAATGTTGAAGGGGACCAAAGGGAACCATGTTGAGTTCCTTGGCAATTTCTAGAAAGAAACCTTCCTTCGAGAGAGGCTTCTTATATAGCTTCAATTAATGACCATTAACGAGGAGCTTGAGACATTCAAATTCCACAGTGTAGAGTTAGACTACACCATTGTCATATACATGCTCAATTTCATAAGGTCCAAGCCATCTTGTATGAAATTTACCTGTAAAATCCTAGAAGCAAGAGTCATAGAGAAGTGCCCACTCACTAGGCTAGAAAGAACACTAACAAATGTGTTTGTCATGCCACAGTGCTCATTGATTTTGAACAAGTTTGGTATGAAGAAGTGCTTCTTGATGTAACTCATCAAGGGAGTGGATTTGTGTTAAATGTTCCTTTTGAGCATCAAAGAGACTCAATCCGAGTTGAAGGGTAGTTTGAAGAGTCTTAATCTCAAACTCAATAGGAAGTACAACCTTCTTACCATAAACCAATTCATAAGGGGTCAAACTAGTGGTGGTCTTCCATGTAGTACAATAGGCCCACACAACTTTAGGAAGTCATGTGGCCCAATCATACTTATGAAGTGCAACAATTTTGGTAAGAATATTCTCTAGTTCCTGATTAGTTACCTCAACTTGTCCATTTGCTTGAGGATGATAAGGTGATAATTTTTTGTGGCAAATATCATATTCTTTGATTAATGCAAAAATGAGGTCTGAAGTAAACTGAGGTCCTTGATTAGTAGTGATCCCAAGTGGAACACCAAAGCAAGTGAAAATCTTAGAATATAAGAATTTAGCAACTTTGGTATCTTGAGCTTGTTTAAGTGTGACCACCTCAACCCATTTTGTAACATAATCTATATAAACAAGTATATATTCCTTGTTTTTGGAAGGTGGGTTGATAGGTCCAATGAAATCAAGACCCCATTTTTCAAAAGGTTCAATGAAAAGCTAAGGGTGAAGTGGCATCTCATATAATCATGTAGGATGACCCATGCATTGGCACTGGTCACAATGTTGAACATAAAGTTTGCAATCCTTATGAAGCATAGGCCAATAATAACCTACAGTCAAAATATTTTGAGTAGTCCATTGAGCAGCAAAGTATCCTCCACAAGGTTCAGTATGAAAAACATGAAAAATATCAAATACATCATCTGTAGGAATGCAAGGGTGCATCATGTTATCAATTTCAGTATAGAATAGAAGACCATTGATCCAAGTATACTATCCACTAAGGCCTACTAACTTATGATGCTCATGAGGAGAAAAGTGCGATGGAAATTTGCATGTGATTAGATAGTTGGCAATGTCAGCATACCACAAACTTTTGGCAGAAATTGCAAAGAGGTATTCATCAGGGAATGAGTCATCAATAGTAACAACTTCATTATCTGACTACAGTAACTAGGACAAGAAATCTGCAACCACATTTTCTTGACCAAGGTTATCAAGTATAGTAACATCAAATTCTTGTAATAAAAGCAACCATCTAATAACCCTCATGTTACTACAGGTTTATTCATCAAAAATTGGATTGTTGAATGATTAGTAAGAAAAAACACATTATAACCAGTAATGAAGTGCCAAAATTTATTAATAGCATAAACAGCAGCTAAAAATTCTTTTTCAGTTACCATATAATTTACCTCGGCACCAGTGAAGTTCTTGCTGATGTAGTAGATTGAATAGAAGAGGTTGTCCTCCTTTTGTCCAAGTACTACTCCCATTGAGAAGTCAGAAGCATTAGTGTGAATATGGAATGGTAACTCCCAATTAGGACCTCTAAGAACATGAGTAGTTACTAACTTGGTCTTAATGGTTTCAAAGCCCTCTTGACATTCAAGGGTCCAAGTGAAAATAACATCTTTAGCTAACAAGGAAAATAAAGGAGAAGCAATCTTACTAAAGTTTTGAATAAATCTCCTATAATATCTGGCATGACCAAGGAAACTCCAAACATCTTTTTGTGTTGAAGGTGTGGGAGGTCTTGAATTATTTGGATCTTTTTGGGATCAACTTCTATACCTTTTGATGAGATTAAATAACCTAAAACAATTCCCTCTATCATCAACATATGACATTTCTCATGGCTTAAAGACACATTAGTGTCAATGCATTGCTTGAGCACTTTTTCTAGGTTATCTTTAGCTTCATCAAAGGTAATTCTACAAACCGTAAAATCATCCATATAAACTTCTACACAATCATTAACTAGATCAGCAAAGATAATATTGCCCATTGGAATGTTGCAGGGGCATTACATAACCCAAAAGGAAGAACATTGTATGCAAAGGTTCCCCATGGGCAAGTAAAGGTAGTTTTGTCCTGATCTTCTAGGGCAATGCAGATCTGGTTGTACCCACTAAATCCATCCAAGAAGGAAAAGAATTGCTTTCCTACAAGAGTATCCAAGACTTGATCAATAAAGGGTAATGGAAAATTATATTTCTTAGTAGCCTTATTTAAAGCTCAATAATCAACACAAATATGCCACTTACCATATTTCTTTGGAACGAAAACCATAGGAGATACCCACATGCTATCCGACATTGGATAAATGAAACCAACATTAAAAAGTTTTTGGAGTTCCTCTTTGACAATATCACACAAGGCAAGATTGAGTCAGCATTGTAGTTGTCGAACTGGGTGACTTTTTTCTTCAATGTAAATGTGATGGGTACAAATGTTTGGATGAATACCTCGCATGTCTTGATACTCCCATGCAAATGCATCTTTATGTTCTTTAAGCATACTTATGAGATCCCTGGCCTAAGCTGGTGTTAACTGTGGGCTAATATTGAGGGTACACCCAGGTAGGATTTCCATAGGTTCTAATGATGTAGGTCTGGATGATGTTTCTGGTTTTTCCATAGACAATAATGGGCTATACAAACACTGATGTGGCAAGAGCTGATGTAATGTGAGGAAATGTTGAATAAATCTAGAATTGCCAACTAAAGGAAAATTCCCAAAAAGATAGTCAACAATTGCATGAGAGGAGAAAATCATAGTTTCTAGGATATCATTAGACCCATACCTATTCTCAAGAAAGTTCACTAGGATGGCCTCATCAGTTGGGTCTTTAGAATACTGTACTTTCTCAATGGTAAGGATTGGAACATAATCATCTGAATCACTGCCAACCCAAGTTGGATCCTCAATGTCTAATAATGGTTGAGCAAGAGGATATAAGGTCAACTCTTTTGTTTGCTCACCATTGGAAATAATCATGGTACCTAACTGAAAATTAATGTGGGCATTGGTTGCTACTAACCAAGGTCTTCCAAGGATGAAAGGATATCCCCCCAACTTAGCTTTGGTCTTAAGGATCATAATATCAATTGGATAATCCCAACTATCAATGGATAGAATGACATCTTCTATAACCCCTTCTGGTCTGAGTAGGGATCGATCAGCCATTTGAAGCATTGTAGGAGTAGGTCTAAGTCCTTCTAAAGATATTTTTCTTTTTGTTTTATTTTTCATTACATTTATAGCAGCACCTAGATCCATAAGTATATTAGGAATAACAATTGCACCGATACTTATTTGGATGACACGACTGCCAAGATTTGCATATTTTGGAATGCTAATATTTCCCAACATTAATTCTTCAAGTTGTTCAATAACTTGAATAGTTTTTGGATTCTTCTTTTTCTAGCATCGGGTACATAATTCCCCTATTGTCTTTTTGTATACCAGCACATCCTTAAGAGCTTGCAAAAGAGGAATTTTGATATTAACATTGTGTAATTCATTTCAAATATCAAACTTGGAATGTGTTGGTTCTTTAGGCTCTAGCTTATGAATGAATCGATCAAGAAAGGGTGGTTCTTTTTCTGGCTCCTCTTTAGGTTCATCTAGGACCTCTATGATAGTAGGTCCTTTAAGAGATTTCCCAAATCTAAGGTGTACACGATCTAACTCAATCAAGTTAACAAGATAGCCAGGAAAATTAGTCACTTCACTATGATAGATTGGTTGAGGAGGTTTATTATTGGGATTTGGATTTGGTTGAGTTGGCATGGATGTGGGTTTAGGCAGTTGTGGTGGATTTGAAGGTGGATTCGAAGAAGATGGGGGTATGGGAGAAAGAAATTGTTGAGGTTGCTAATACAAGCTTATTATTGGTGGTGGAGGAAAAGACTATTGTGGAAGATAGGGTTGCATATAAGGTTGTGAAGATAGATACGATGATTGTAGAGGTTGATACGGAGGTTGTGGCCTTCATGTTTGATGCCATGGTTGTGTACTAGGTTGAAAAATTTGAGGCCATTGCAGATAAGGTTGAGGTTGTTGATAACTTCCATACCATAATCCTTGGCTAGGGAATTGTTGGGGTGGTCTAGAAAAATATTCATTAGAGAACCCTCTAGGTAAAAACTAGCATCGTGGAGCCATATAATAAACTAGTTCTTCAGTATACTCCATAGGAATCATCCCTTCAGGAAAGGGTTGTAGCATTGAAGTCTTACTAGCTTCCTCAAGTGATGCTACATGAGTTTGAGTATAAGGGCAATCTTCTGGTCCATGCTTCTTACAACACGTTGGACAATATACTACCAAGGCCTTTTCAGCTTCCTCAAGTTTCCTGCAAGAATACAGTGTGTCAATTTTTTTGCCCATATGATTTAATAAGTCATTTTTAAGATCTTCAAGTGAATTACCAATTTCACGTTTAGAAATACTTGATGTATTACCCATAGTGGAAAACTTACTTGAATTCCCATGAATAGATCAATGAGACCGTGAATAGTTCTTGCATATATCGCAAATATCTTCAAAGGACATTTTAGAAATATCACCTTTTCCAATCAAATTTAAGGCATCCATGGTTTCATTGTGAATCCCTCTTAAGGAAAGCATCTTGATGGTTTCTAAAGTTAAATCAGGACACCGTGAGTGTTGTAAACTAAAGGCAAAACATTCTAAGAAATCTTCAACTGACTCTTCTTCTCGTTGAGTCGTGAAAGATTTCATCCCATACTTCTTTGGTCTTACAGTACTCCTAATATTTGGATAGAAAATCATATTTCATTTGGTTCCATGTTCTAATGTCCCTAAGACTCATAAACCATCGTCATGCAACATCCTTCAAAGTAGCTAGAAATAGCTTTAATTTTTCTGCATCACTTTGATAATCATAGCTATTACAAAGGACATCAAATTCAAATAGGAACATATCAAGATCTTCAGAGGTTGACCCTCTAAATATGGGAAGTGTGGTGTGAGGGATTTTTTTCATAGGGGCATCATCCACATGATGGTGAATAGGGAACTCAAAGGTCATATTGTGTTGAACAATTTTATTCCTATTGTTTCCAACATTATTTCCTCCTACATTGTTGTTTTCAACATTGTTACCCATGACTTCTTCCAAAACTTTGGTTGCCCAAGGTGTAAAATATGTTTTAAAGGGTTGTTCCTAAGGCTTTGGAGGCTTACTATACCTAATTTCATATGACTTTGCAAATTGTTCAGCAATTTCAAAGGGTGTAGTAGGAGAGGTGAATTGAGAAGATGGTTGGATTTTAACTTCACCACTCGGTTTGATTTCTATAGTTGATGGATTTTTCTCTTTTTGTGGTTTTTGAATTTTTGAACTACCTATGAATTCCCTCCTGACAAATCTACCTTGACTATATCTAGGCCTATTCATGCACCTAAATGATTTACTGCAGTGGAAACTAAAGGTACTATCTTAAGCAAGGTCAACAATTGCTCAAGATTTCTCAAGGGCTCACTATTCCTATGTTGACTTATTATAGTTTCATGCCTTTAATATCTCTCCCTGGAAACAACACCAAAAATTTTGGGTAGAATTGAGGTTCATCTTGATGGTATATGATTGAATCAGCAATACCCTAAAAATGTTAATCCGAGATTCATAAACTCGTGAGAGATATAACTATTGTTTGCACAAGGGGTGAAAATAAATCAAGGGGGTTTATGAATGCAATTACTGTTTACTAATAAATTGAACTATTCAAATTACCACATATCCAAGATGTACAAATGGTTTCTAATCTAAAGTTCACACTTAAACAATTGAACACAATATCTTTATAAATGCTATGAATGTTATTAACACTTCTCTAAACAATTAATCACAAATACTATTAACAATCCTCTACTTAATCACAATGTTTTTACGAATGCTATTACAAAGTTTTATCCAATTAAAAGGTTGGTTTGATTTTACTTGAATTTCAATAGGAGGTTTGGTGGCAATAGGAGGTTGTTTACAACAAACTGGTTCTAATGCAGAATGTGGTAGGAAGTATGATAAGAGTGGCAGAGAGTACGATTAGTGAGATAGGAAGTATGATAAACAAAAATAGGAAATGGTTTGGTAAATGAATGGAGATTGAAGTATTAGCAAAACAATGATATATAATAGGCAAAATAGCTACAAATGCTTTAGCCAACTACTTCATCAGACTACTAAATCCTTGATTAACAATAACAGGCATTAACAAACATACATGCAATGAACTCAGATAATCGAGAAATATGTAAATACACACATTCAATTTAATCTATAGACAGATGCATAAAAATAAATCATTGTTGAATACTCACAAAATAAACTAAAGTTATCTCACCAAGTTTCTCGAGAGGGGGCCCTCCTCTGGTTCACAGGGTGAGAGATGCCTAAACCCAACTACTACAAAAGCTTCACGTTCTTAATATCATAGGTTTTTCAAGATAATATAAAGAGAGTAATTTTTTCATATATCATATGTCACATGTCTTATGATTAACATTCCCTTATATAGACTTAATATGTTTTAACTAAATCAACAACTAGCTGGAATGACTGACAACCTATTCCCTAAATGTAGAAGATGATTTTTTTTAACCACTTTCCATATAATTGTTTACAAAAAAATTGACCAGAATAACATACGGCCAAAAACTATTCTGTTTAACCATTTAGAACTACTTTCCTAATAATATAACAAGACTACAACTTCCAAAATTGTTCTTTCAGCTTAGACAACCAACTCCATACTTTCACATCCTTGGTTCCCATAGCAAAATGAACCAAAATATATCAATTTTATGCATTAACCATCCAATCTTTCAAGAAATATTTCAAACCATAAGACTTTATCAAATGCATTATTTTGCTAAATAATTAATGGCATAACAAGGGTTAGGATAGGCTTAAGATAAGGCAAAGATGTATAAAGAATGTACAAAAACAAAGCAGTTTGCACACCCATCAATGTTCTACTTATTTAATTAAATTTATTTAATTAAATAGGTTCACTTCCCTAATGTATTTAAATTTAATTTAAATGCATCCCTTCTAATGTGTTAAATTTATTTAATGCATAGTCCTCCATAAATCCCCTTTTAAATAAATTTCAATTTATTTAACTCTCTCCACTTTATTAAACTCAATAATCCTATGATTAAGATAAATCCTATTTAATTTAATCATAATCTCACCTAAAACCTAGTCTACCACCTATCACTTTCATCCTTCAAAGTCTAGCCACTAGTTAATCCCACTTAATTTATCCCAAACACCTTTCTAAACACCTTTTAGTCCCTCAGTTTTTTCACACATGTGAGCAACTCAAGATCCAAGAAACACTCGATTTTATTATTTTATTCAAGAGTCCCTTACACTCTTACACACTTGTCTCCCTTTCCTTTCTCCAAGGTTGTGAGCAAACCTTGAGCCATCTCTTTCACCAAAAAGGCTTATGTTAACCTTTGCATGGCTTGTCCCCTTAAACCTTGTGTCTCCCTTGTGGCACCTACATAGATGCCACATAGATGCAACCTCCTTAAGGGCTCTCTAGTTACCATGCTAGTTTAAGTGTAGATCTTTTTACTAATTATTACTAATTCTTTGGTAGATGCCAGATTTCTTGCATTTGTGCTTGCATGTTCATGATAGAATTACACTCTTAGTTTTATTTCTTGCATCCATTTCCATTACACATTGAGTGCTCTCAACAATGGTTGATTCCATAGCCATCTCTTGAAGCATTCTTCATCATTTAGCTTAGTTGCATATTCATCATTGCATATCATTTATCAAATCATGGGATTCCATAGTTGTGTTTGAGGAGAGCACATCCACATCCCTCATTCTTGAACACACCAGCAAGGCCTCTTATGGGTACCCTTGTTGATTTTCTTTGAGGTTGCATGAGGATTCTAATTTTTTAGTTGCATAGTTTTAAAACTCAAGTTTAACATTAGTTGTATTTTCATTTGTTTTGGATCTTTGATATGCACATGTACAACTAACATTTTCTTGTTTATGGGTGCTCTTGATAGGTTACATTTTCTTGCACACATTTTGGCATGCCTAGTGGGACCTACATCCCTTTTCTATTATCAAATTTGGTAAGAAAAGCTCAACATTTTTGATAAAAATCATGCACTGTCACCTCCATTAGGATGCAATATCATCTGTATAGATGCTTCATTGACTCCATAGATCATCTTCTCTATGTTTTGGCATCTCCTCTAGTGACATACTAAATAACCCACTGAAAATTGCAAAAAAAAGTTTCTTTTTTTGTTCTATCATCTCTAATGTTTGGACATCTCCACATACTTAACTATCATCTACATAGTTTCATGTTTTGTCATCTACATTGTGGGTAGCTGAAAATCTATAATTTTACTTAACTGTCATCTCTGCCTTTGAACTAGCATCTTCTCCTATAAACTATCATCTATGATCTCCTGGTGACCCATTGTTTCAGCATCTGCAATTTATCTATAATTCCTAGTTTTTTCGTCTATGATTTTTCCAGCAACTACAAGTTATTTTGTCTTTGTGGTTTGGCATCTTCACTGTACTACTACCATCTGCAATCAACCAAAGTAAGTATTAGGTATTCACTATTTCATCTTCTTTTATCTTCATTTTGTCATCTCTGAAGTTTTCTTTTAAAGATCTAATGTCATTGATTTGAGACATCCTACATTCATTTGGAGCATCCATACTTGTGGATTTAAGGATTTGAATCCTCCACAAGGATTTCAACATAAGCAAGGTGAATAGTTCCATTTACTTTCTTTATACATATTGCAATTTCAATTATATTTCAACATTGATTCCAAACTAGGGTTTGACCAAGGCAAAGTCCCCATCCAAATAAAAAACCATTTTTTCTTGTTGGTAAAAATAAAGGATAGTGAATTGAAGTTTAGATTTTGATACCATTTTTGATAAACTTTTGAGATCCACGAATAGAATTTTTGTCAGAGCAGTGTAGGTCAAGGTCAAATTTTTGAGGTAAGATTGTGCTCCACTATCTGGGTCAAGGTCGACCGATTTCTTTGTCTTGACATTTCCACTTCGAAGCAGGTTGCAAAATTTTTTGAAACTGTGTACAAACATTAGAAATCAACATTTTTTGAATGTGTCCTAGTTTGAGGTTAGTATTTGTCTTCTATTTATTCAAGATTTCAACTACATACTTTTTAATAATAGATTATAGGATTTCCTACTTTCTTCATATTATCCATCATTTGATTTATTTATACATTGATCACTTCCTTATGATTCATCATTTTGGATCATTCTGGAAATTTGGGTTAAGGATAGATCCTATCTTCCTCCTCTTATATCATACCTTGTATTCATTTTCACATATATTCATAATTTACCCTATTCAGGACTAAGTAGCAAAATAAATGAATCTAGATCATTGATTTAGATCTAGAAGGTTCACCCAAGAAGCTATTTGAGGGTCTATGACCTAGTTCACATGTGTGAGTATGTATGAATGAAGAGTTTGATTGCATTCAAAGTTTTGGAGGTGAATTAGAGTGTCAAGTCAAAAGAGACCAATCAGTCTAGTGAATAGCTTTGTGCAGACACAAAGAAGATCAATCATAGTAAGGTGATATTATATTGCATAGAGGATATCTGATATCAAGCATTAAAGAGTTAATTGAAGGATTATGTATGGAACATTCTAACAAGTGTTTCAGGGTTTAAATATCTTAACAAAGTAGTTTTAACAGGATTTTGTAAATATCCTACAAAGTACTCACTTAATTGTGATTTAAAAATACTTTAATCAAGGTAGAACCTAGCAATTCTTTTATACTTTAATACAAAAAATTGCTTACATGGTAGATCATGAGAAGTGATCGAAACATTGTAGCCTTAATAGCTGCACAACTTTATTATTGTAGTAGTAAAGATTTTGTGAGTGTCATCCCCACTACAATTTTACCTTAATCATGGAGGGTCTTTGTGTTACCAAATATGTGTATTAATGTTTTATGTGTTTACGATTTTTCATTCATGCAATTAGAAGTTAGATCTAATATTATGTTGATGTGAATGGTTACATTGATATGAGACAAATGTTCAAATGAGGTTTTATGTGATGATGTCAAATAGGTTTCATGTTTGAAGTGTGAGAAGTTTTATAGATCTTGATTCACCACCCCACCCGCCCCTGCCCCCCCCCCCCCCCCCCCGCCCGCACTCTTAGTTTCTCACTTTACCTAACAATTGGTATCAGAGAAGTGTACTCTTGGCAGAAGTCTCTAACCACTTGAGAGTTAAAGATCTTGAAGAAGAAAGCCTACAAACTAGGAAAGATCATAAAGAACTAGAAGATTGATGTTCATCTTGCATATCAACAAGTCAAGATTGCAAAGGAAACATTAAGGCAGTCCTTGAAGGGAAGGAAAGAGATGGGAATTCAACAAAATGACACCCAATACAAAGAAGAGACTATTGAAGAACTATTTGATTAAGGAAGTTCTAGTGAATCTGATGCAGTAATTGCATATATGTTGGAGAGGAACAATATTTTGAATGAGGAAGTTAGAGCATTAAAAAGAGAACATGAGATGCAAGTAGTGAGGATCTTTGAAGTGATCAAATAAAATAAAATGGATAAGGAATATAAAGAAAAGGTTGAAGATGACAAGGGTACAACTGATGAAGACAAAAGACAAATGGCTACAAGACTTGATGAAAGGATCAATAAAGTGTAGAAGCTAAACCACAATTATTTTTTCATGATCAATTAGTTACTAAGTGGAAATCATTAGATTGCAAGAAACGAGATTGAGGTTGTAAATCTGAAATCTGAGAATGATAGATTGGTGAATGAGTTGAAAGCTGAAAAGGAATTTGTTGAGAGGTTAAAAAAACCTATAAAGGATGTAGATTTATTATTTAATAGATGAATGTACTGAGGAGACCTCATGACACCTCTAGACTAGGCTATGTCAATTTCTTATTAGGTGTTGAGCAAGGAGAATCATCAAAATAAGGAGAACAAAGGAATGCGAATGGAAAAGCAAAAAACAAGAAGTCAAAATGTTATCAATGTGGAAAACTAGGTCACACAACAAATGTTTGTAGGAGCAAGATTGGTAGGTCAAACCCTAAACCCAAATTCAATGGTTATTATTTAACATGCAACAAACAAGGTCTTCAAGCACATGAGTGAAGATCAAAGGTCAATAAAGTGCCAACTACTTCTAGATTTGAAGGTTATTTTTATACATGTCAAAAGTTTGGTCATTAGGAACAAGATTACAGATCTAAAGAAAAGAACAATTCGAAACCTAAAGGTCAAGGAAAAGAACCCAATATCATTAATTGGGATTACAATAATTTGGTAAATTGTCAATATTGTGGAAAATATGGACACATTGAAGTAGATTGTGCTAGGATACATCTCAAGAGAAGATTTGGAAACTAGAGAATTTTTGGACCAATATGTTTTAATTATTAGAAGGTTGATCATCTAAGAAAGGACTATATGAACTGGGCACCAACATCTAATGTTGAAGGGAATAATGGAAAGGTAAAGGTCAATGCTAAAGAAGTAAGGAATGAAATGAATCAAACATGGAGGAAGAAAACTAATGGAGGAAATAGTGCAAATGGAGAAGTTGTGACCACCTAATCCAATGGATTAGGTGATTCCCCCATCTCAAACTAGATGATAAGTTGTGTATGGAACTATGTTTCAAATTGATAAATCATACACTAGTTCCTAATGTTGTATGCATGTAAGTTTGAAACAACATAATGATAGATGCATAAGGACAAATCGAATTTCTTGAGTTCAGATGAAATTGTGCTACTAATTTGAAAATTTGGTAGAGACTAAGTGCTAGTATTAAATGTCAGTATGAATTGATTCATGATACTGACTGAATGAAGTTGGACTGTGTAAGTGTTGAGTTTCATTGAGTAAGTCAAGATAATTTTTATGCATTTAATATACACCTAATAAATGTATGAAGCACTTAATGGAAACCCAATTCAACCATTTAAACCTATATAGTGGATTTTGAAGCTCATTTCAACTTACAAGGTTTTCAAGAATTTATAGAGCAGAGAATTTAGGCAATTGTAGAGTAATTTGTGTAATCATTCTAAGGATTCAAGTGTGTGTTGTAACCTTCACAAGTAAGTTGTCCAAATTCATATTTGAACCAAGTTGTGAAGGTGTTTAATTTTAAACCATGGACTTTAAAGATGACATCTATCATGTTTGCTAGCAAGAAGAAGGAGACATTGAAGGATAGAAATGCACAAATTGTTAGAAATGAGGCATATCCTCCACCAATTTCAAGGCATACCTAGAAATTACATTGACAAGAGATTATTTAGGGTAGTGTCTGTGATTCCACCAAGTGTAATCATGGTTTGTGATGTTAGGTCATGTTATATGTACAAGATCAGAGAAATCAATAATTTTGAGTTGGGGAATGCTTATGGTAAGCTATGCGATAACAAAAATTGAGGGAAAAACATAAGGTTGTGGCTAAGAAAGGGTTAACTCTTTCCCTAGAGTTTCCAAAGGTTTTTAAGGTAGAGTAGATAAAGATTATGTTGAGCCACATACACAACATGAAATTATGGCTGAAGAACAAACCAGTTAGAATAACTAAGTCAATCATTGATCATGTGACTAGATACCCTATTCTAGATAGGGTATAGACCATTCAATATCAACACAAGGATGTAATTGAGAGTAGAACAAAGGAAAAATAGAATAGTAGAGGCATGTTGATCAACACCACTAAAGACCTAGTGATCAAGTTTTTTGTTCGAGTAATTGCACACAAGTTTTATCATTCAAGCTGACTAAATAGTGTGTCATGTGTAATTGTTGATATGGGCTATAAGCTTGGAAAGATCACAGTTATGATCTAGTTGAGCTACAACTAACCCAACTGAATACCTCTTGTATGTTTGGTTCTCTTGTTGTGTGTATATTCTTTTTTCTGCAAAATTTGTTTCCCACTAATGGAGATATAGTATAGGATAAAAAGAGACTAGTTTTTGAGTAGATAAATGAGTTTATCAATCAGATAGGAGATATTTTTGAGACATTCAAGGATAAGTATTTTGAGGACTTTAAGTAGAAGATGAAGAACATGTTCAAGATCCCTAGGTTGGTAGTTGATCAATACTTTAATGATATATGTTTCTTAGTGGATATTGATTACACATATTCTGAAGCTATAATACCTAGACTTGCATGGCTAATACCTCTACACTATGAGGTAAATATTGATGAATTTTTAGTAGCCATCATAATATTGTTAGCTGGGGAGATTGACTAGAATGTAAAACATTTTTATACTTATTAAACAACAAAAATTAAGATGATGATGCAAAAAAGGGTTCCTAAAATGGATAGGAAAAGGAAGAAAATGATTTAGGATTTAGAAGGTAAGCTTGGAGAAGCACCACTATAGATAACAGAAGGTAAATGTGAAGACCATAACAGTAAGGAGATGAAGATGAAGATGAAGATAAATGCAAGGAGATAGTTTTTGCCAAGCCCAAGGCAACTAAAGGAAAAGAAATTGTTGTGGTTGATCTAAAGGTGAGGAAAAGCTTGAAGAAGCTAGCTACCAAGCCAATAACCACACCACAAAGCGTCACCAGACAAATATCCAAGGTAGCAATTCATACATTTGTCAAGTCATTGAAGAAAGGACTTGTGAAAATCACAAGGCCCCATCTAATGCAACAAGGGCTAAGTAGAGTCAATAGAAGAAGAAACCAAAGAGAAAGTTGATAGTAAAGCCTAATGATGATGAGGATGAGGCAAAATGTACCAATTTTGTTGACATGAGTAAATTCCAAATTGTTCCAAGAAAAGAGCCTGAAGATATCTATAAGGTAAGTGAAATTTTAAGGAGCTCAATGGGGTTGGCACGATTCAAGTATATAAAATTTGAAACCTTGGACAAGACAAATAATGAAAAGATAGAACATGATTTTATTGACATGATGGTGAACTTCAAGTATACACCAATTAAATTAGACCAGATATTACTTGAAGAACTATATAATAAGGTCAATGCTATGTGGAAATGGGCATTAACAACATAATGATAGATGATGGAGGCTACATTGGCCCAAGTGATGGCTGATTTAGGTAGACATCATATGTCAATGGGATTAAAGGATTATACTAAAAGGCTTGTGCCAAAAAGAAGAGCCTGTATGATTTTGAAAAGTAAAAGTGAACAAGTTGTATAGGAGAGCAGGATGACATAGAAGAATTTTTTTGGTCTTATGCTCATTGATGACGAGAAGGAAGAGAAGGATGAAGGAGAAATAGAATTGGACAATAAAGAAGATATAGAGAAGTTAGTAGAGACTATACATCAAATGATAGAATAAAATGAGAAGGAAACATATATAGTCACAATAGAGGATGAACCTATAGAAAATCCATTGACAAATATGACTTGGGTTGAAGGAGAGCTAGAAAAGATTGGGTAGACCAAGTAAGAAATAAAAGAGAAAACTCCTAATCCTAAATCAATAAAAGAAACATTTATGGACATCAATCAAGTAATTGTGTGGATCAAATAATATCCTAAGATTGGTGAGCAACAAAAATCTCAATAGGTAATAGTTAATATAATTGATACATATATAGTTACTATTGATTCTAATGTGCGAAGGCCCAAGAGAAAAAAGATGATGTTTCTATTGTCGAGCAATAGAGTGTGCTAAAAAATGAAGGAAGAGATGCACAAGCACCTAATTAGATACATGATTCTAGTAAGCAAAACCAAGGTGAGAACAAGGATAAAGAGAGCCAAAATGTACAAGTAGAGTAGCCTACTGCTAGCAACATTTGGCCAAAAGTCTCAGGACCTCAGATTGAGGGGACAAAGGAGATAGTTCAATTGAGCTCCACTATTGAACTCAAAATAACTAAGGAGAAGAAACTAGTAGAAGAGCCAAAGGTTGTCAATTTCATTCAAAAATTGAGTTTAGAGCTCCACAATCAAAGTTCACAATTGATAGGCCAACACTGGGGCAAATAATAATGAAGAATTAAAAATGTAAGAGGAAGTTTAGCTTGGTCTATATGTGTTAATTTGATGATGTAATCTTGCAAAAGGTGTCTAGGCAATATGCCATCAAGGGATGTTGTTTGTGAGATGAGGGATCATGAATGTTGTTAAAACATGTGAAATTGAACCTATGGAAAACCAACTAATTCTTAGCAATAGGAATTGTCACTTCCTAGCGACAAAAGCATCAGCAATACAAATAAATATCAATCTGTTAAAATAATAAAAATAATATTTTATCAAAGAAATAATAATAACATAAATAATTATAGAAATACTAGATTAAACTCTAAATTAACTAATCTAAAAATTACTAAATGATGTAGGAGCATCCAGAGGTATAAGGGCAATCCTGTGTCAACCAAAAAAATGTACTTAGACTTAGTTTATGTTTCATGCATTTTCATTTTTGGATACCCATTTGGGTCAAATAAAGGTTCCAACTCTCACAGTTCCACTATCAGTGTTCTAGGATAGAGTATTTGAACACCTTGGGATACGTGTAAATGCCAAAAAAATAGGAGTATGTAATTGAGCCATCATTTTGGTAAAAAAAAAGAAGGTTTAAATTGGCCAGATGAATGTAACTATAATTTAGAGCATTCCAGAAAAAGAATCAGGTCAAAAGGCCCCACGGTTTGAAAGTTATTGCAGTTTTTCAGTTTCTGGAGACATCCTAAGAATGCTTCAAAGTCAGGTTAGGGGCATTAAATGACCTCGAAAAGGGTCAAAAAATGGGGGATGAATGGAGCTGGTCTGTAGGGTTATAGAGTACTTTGAGAGCTTTTCAAAAATGTAAACAGTTCGTCAATCGGAGCTACGGTTCAAAAGTTATGCCTCCCGAAAGTTCGGTTACCATTTCTAGATTCTTCTAATTTTGCACCGACTTCTAATGCAACTTCTAGAGCATTCTATTTGGTCGGTGGATGTCTACTAGCACTTTCTAGAATGTATTCCTAATCCTTAACCCTCCGGGGTCTATTTAAGAACATTTCTGACATTGTAAAAGGCAGTTCGAAGTGGAGTTTGAGAGGAGGTACTGAAAGGAGAAATTATCTCTAGATTTATACTATTGTAAGCCCTTAGGGCATGTTTTGAAGTCTATTTTATCTGTACTGAATGTATTATCATTTTCTCACAGTTAATAAAATTTTCCCTTTCTTGTTGTGTCCATTTTGTGCTTGGGTTGTGTCCCCATCAAGTGGTATCAGAGTTGGTTTACCTGAGTGTGTAGACAGAGCGCCGACTGTGAGGTAGTTTGCACCAGGACTGTGTGGTTGTGGGTTTAAGTTAAGAAGATATCTCCATGAAGAAAGCATGGTGGAAGGGCCAGAGCTATTAATCTTGAGGAGGTTAGAGCCCTCCAAAGGCAAGTACAAGTGTTGCAAGAGGAGCTTCGTAGAGGAACAAATGTTGTTGTAGGCGACGAAAGTGAGGATGATAATGACGAAGAAGAAATTGGACCAGAAGGGGAATTTGACAGGGAAGTTCTGAATCAGGCAGAGGAAAGGCTTTTTAGGGCCATTACTAAGTTTGGGAAAAGACCTACAATTGATGTGGGTGTATTTTCAGGAAATTTGAAACCAAATGAGTTGATCAATTGGATCAATGAACTGGAAGAATACTTTGAGTATGAGTATATTAGGGACCTAGATAGGGTTAAGTTTGCAAAGGCCAAACTGAAAGGACATGCCAAAATCTAGTGGCAAGAGGTTCAATTGGAACGAAATAGAAGAGGAAAGGATAAGATCACAAGGTGGGATCGTATGGTGGACAAATTGAAGAAGCAATTCATTCTTGTTGATTATGAGCTTGATTTGTTTAAGAAGGTGCATGGGTTAAAGCAAGCAGGAAAATTAGTCCAAGAATATACAGAGGAGTTTTACCAACTTCTGATTAGACCAGGGCATGCAGAAGAAAATAAGGAAAAGTTTGCTCGTTATATCAGTGGGTTGCGACCTAGCATCCAAGAGGAATTAAGTCTGGTAAGAATGACCAGCGTTGAAGAGGCATACCAGTTTGCCCTACGAGTTGAAGAGAAGCTAAATAAGAGGTTTGAAGGGAGACAAAGAGGGCATGGTCAAGGAGGAAGAGGTAGTGGTAGGTCATCTGGAGGCCGAAATGAAACCCAAAAGAAGAATGAAGATGTGGGTACTAGCAGGAACCAGAGGAACGAGGGTTTCAACCACTCCCAAGATCAAGACTTTGGAAATCAGAGAGGAAGAGGTAGAGGACATGGAAAAGGAAGAGGAGGTTTTCGTGGTACCTATTTCCATTGCAATGAAGAAGGTCATCATGCCTTTGAATGCCCTCAACGACAAGGAAGGACAAATAGGAGAGATGAGGGTCAAGCTAGGGTTGCTCATGTGGATGAGGATGCACAATCATCACATTCAGAGGATGCAGAAAGAGGAGAGACTTTAGTAAATGAAAGGGTCCTACTAAGTGGTGAGATTGAACCAGGAAAAAGGAGGAGTTTATTCCATACCAGGTGCAAGTGTGAGGATAAATGTTGTGATGTGATCATTGATGGTGGTAGCACTGATAACTTGGTATCAGAGGAGATGGTCTCTAAGCTGAAGCTCAAGAGGGAGAAACAACCCCAACCCTATTGGATTACTTGGGTGAAGGATGATCATAAGGTCCTAGTAAGTGAACAATGTTTAGTGAAATTCAAAATTGGGAGTTACCATGATGAAGTTCTCTGTGATGTTACTCCAATGGATGTTTTCCATCTATTGTTGGGTAGACCATGGCAATTTGATAGGCATGTAGTACATGATGATCATGCAAACACATACTCTCTAACGAAGGATGGAGTTCGCCACAAACTGAAGCCCATGAAAAAGGAAGGCAAAAAGGTATGTAGCAGTGCTAGGATTTGTCTTGTTGATGGAAGGAAGTTTTTAGATGGGATGAAACATCAGCGTATGTGTTATGCTTTGATTCCTGGGAAAGATAAAGAAGGTAGTAGTGAAATACCACTTGAAGTTTCAGATTTACTAGGTGAGTTTGGAGATATTATCTCTGATAATATTCCAAAAGGATTGCCACCAGTAAGGCAAATCAATCATCAAATAGATTTAATCCCAGGAGCTAGTTTGCCTAACAAGGTTGCTCACAAGATGACTCCTACTGAAACTGAGGAGCTAAATAGATAGGTACAGGAGCTATTGAGAAAGGGCTATATTCGGGAGAGCCTGAGTCCATGTGCAATACCTGCAGTACTGGCACCAAAGAAGGATGGAGAGTGGAGGATGTGTACAGACTCTCTAGCTATAAATAGGATAACCATCAAGTATCAGTTTCCTTTGCCAAGAATGGATGATCTTATGGATTGCTTGAGTGGAGCTCAATACTTCACAAAGATAGATCTCAAGAGTGGTTATCACCAAATATGGATTCGAGAAGGAGATGAGTGGAAAATAGCCTTCAAGACCAAGGAGGGTCTTTATGAGTGGTTAGTCATGCCCTTTGGATTGACAAATGCCCCAAGCACCTTCATGTGGCTTGTGAATGAGGTACTTAAGAAGTTCTTGGGAAAATTTGTTATTGTCTATTTGGATGATATTTTAATTTTCAGCAAGACTTTGCAAGAACATTTATTGCATATTCGTAGTGTCCTTGAAAGGTTAAGCGAAGAGAAACTGTTAATTAATCTGAAGAAGTGTATCTTTGCAAAAAGGGAATTAGTCTACTTGGGGTTTTTTATATCACCTGAAGGTCTCAAAATGGATCCAGAGAAGGTAAAAGCCATCTTGGAATGGCCTACTCCAAGGTTTGCTACTGAGGTAAGATCATTTCATGGTCTGGTTAGTTATTACAAGAAGTTCATTAAGAATTTCAGTGTCATATGTGCACTCCTGACTAACACAATAAGAGGGGATAGAAAAGAGTTCAAATGGACTACAGCTGCTGCGAGAAGTTTTGAAGTGCTAAAGAAGAAGGTTACAGAACAACCTATGTTGGCACTTCCAAATTTTAGAAAGGTGTTCCAGGTGGATTGTGATGCTAGTAGCAGTGCTATTGGGGCTGTATTAAGCCAAGAAGGTAAGCCTATTGCATATTTTAGTGAAAAATTGAATGATGCAAAAAAAGAAGTATTCTGTTTATGATCAATAGTTCTATGCAATAGTTCAGGCCTTAAAGAAATGGAGGCATTATTTATTGCCAAAGGAATTTTTTTTGTATACTGATTATCAAGCATTATAGTACCTAAATAGCCAAGGTAAATTGAATCAGAGGCATATGAAGTGGGTAGAGTTCTTGCAGAGCTATACATTTGTGTTGAAGCATAGAAGTGGAAAATCTAACAGGGTTGCAGATGCATTAAGTAGGAGATAGTTGTTGCTTACAGTAATGCAGGTTGAAGTAGTTGGGTTTGATGAACTCAAGAATTTGTACCCTGAGGATCCTAATTTTTCCAAAGTGTGGAAAGCTTGTAAAGAGCCTATTGTTGTAGATAGAACTAAGTGGTTAGACTATCTGATTCAGGATGGTATGTTATTCAAGGGTAGTCAATTATGCATTCCAAGGAGTTCCATGAGGGAAAATCTGATTAAAGAGAAACACAGTGGAGGGATGGCAGGACATTTTGGTCAAGATAAGACCATTTCCATTCTTAGAGAACATTATTTTTGGCCTCAGATTTCACAGGATGTGAAGAAGTTTGAACAGAGTTGTCAGATTTGTCAAGTTGCCAAGGGATTTAGTCACAATACTGGACTATATCAGCCATTGTCTGTTCCATCAAAGCCATGGGAGGACATAAGTATGGATTTTGTTCTTGGATTTCCGAGGACACAAAGGGGTAATGACTCAATATTTGTGGTGGTTGATAGGTTCTCCAAAATGGCACATTTCATTCCATGCCACAAAACTCGTGATGTTGTCCATATTGCAGACTTGTTTTTCAGAGAGGTGGTAAGACTACATGGTCTCCCAAGGAGTATAGTTTTTGACAAAGATACTAAATTTGTGGGGTATTTCTAGAGAACATTGTGAAAGAAGTTGAGAACAGACTTAAAATTCAGTTCCACACATCACCCACAGACGGACGGCCAAACAGAAGTGGTAAAAAGAAGTCTGGGCAATTTGCTGAGATGTTTAGTTGGGGATAAGCCCAAGGGATGGGATTTGATTCTACCACAAGTAGAGTTTTCTTACAATAACTCTGTAAATAGGAGTACTAGTAGATCACCATTCCAAATTGTATATGGAAGTAGCCCAAGGACTGCACCAGAATTGAGGAAGATAGAGCAAGGAGAGAGGACAAGTGCTGAAGCTGAAGAATTTGCTAAACATATCAAGCGTCTGCATGAGGAGGTCCAGGTACAGATTACCAAGATGAATCAAGAGTATAAAGCTAGGGCTGATCAAAGGAGAAGACATAAGGAATTCCAAGTAGGGGATCTAGTCATGGTACACTTATGGAAAGAAATATTTCCAGACGGTACTTACAACAAGCTGAAAATGAAGAAATTTGGCCCCTGCAAAATTTTGAAGAAACATGACTCAGGAAATGCACATGAGGTGGAGTTTCCAGATGGTATTCACATTTCTCCTATTTTCAACATTGCAGACTTAACTGAGTATCATGATGATGGTGCAGATGTGGAGCCGATGTTAGAGCCATGTCCAATTCCTACTTCTAAAAAGGAGGAGATAGAAGACATTTTAGATCATCGTGTGGGTAGGAGTACCAAACATAGGTAGTATGAAGAGTATTTGGTCAAGTGTAAAGGATGGTCGATCGAGGACTCAACTTGGATATCAGCAGCTGAGGTTTCCCATTTGGGATTTCCTCTACCATTCATAAAGTGACAGGGTCACTTTTCAATCTACCCTGGGTGTCTAATGCAGGAGCATCCAGAGGTATAAGGGCAATCCTGTGCCAACCAAAAAAATGTACTTAGACTTAGTTTCTATTTCATGTGTTTTCATTTCTTGATACCCATTTGGGTCAAATAAAGGTTCCAACTCTCACAGTTCCACTATCAGTTTTCTAGGATAGAGTATTTGAACACCTTGGGATACGTGTAAATGCCAAAAAAATAGGAGTATGCAATTGAGCCATCATTTTGGTGAACAAGAAGGTGTAAATTGGCCAGATGAATGTAACTGTAATTTAGAGCATTCCAGAAAAAGAATCAGATCAAAAGGCCCCACGATTTGAAAGTTATCGCAGTTTTTTAGTTTCTGGAGATATCCTAAGAATGCTTCAAAGTTAGGTTAGGGGCATTAAATGACCTTGAAATGGGCCAAAAAATGGGGGATGAGTGAAGCTGGTCCATAGGGCTATAGAGCACTTCAAGAGCTTTTCAAAAATGTAAATAGTTCGTCAATCAGAGCTACGGTTCAAAAGTTATGCCTCCCGAAAGTTCGGTTACCGTGGTTTCTTCTAATTTTGCACCAACTTCTAATGCAATTTCTAGAGCCTTCTATTTGGTCGGTGGATGCCTACTAGCACTTTCTAGAATGTATTCCTAATCCTTGACCCTCCGGGGTCTATTTAAGAACATTTATGGCATTGTAAAAGGCAGTTCAAAGTGGAGTTTGAGAGGAGGTACTAAAAGGAGAAATTATCTCTAGATTTATACTATTGTAAGCCCTTAGGGCATGTTTTGAAGTCTATTTTCTCTGTACTGAATGTATTAGCATTTTCTCATAGTTAATAAAATTTTCCCTTTCCTGTTGTGTCCATTCTGTGCTTGGGTTGTGTCCCCATCACTAAATAGACAAAAAAATAAACATCTAAATTAATAAATTCAAATTCTTAAATAATATATTAAACAAACACACCCAAAAAAAATACCATGGTGCTTTGCCAAAGAGTAGGCCCTTACTCCCTAACTTGCACAATGAGTAGAGAACAAATAGATTCTACACTGCTTTTGTTTATTATAGAATGATACAGTCCATATCTACATATAGCAGTCTTTTCTATAGAAAATGGAATATATCTATAATAATATATCTCCAATTGCTATTACACACACACACACACACACACACACAAAGAGTTTGAGTCTAGAAAGATATCATAAAGTGGCATGATTCAATTTTGTTGACAACCAAGGAATATGGATGTATGTACAACTTATTTGTTTCTCACAAATCAAAAACCAATTTATTATAATGATGGACAAAATTAGAAGATAATGTGGTTTCTTTCTACTATTATTTATTTCATCATAGCATTGGTAGCAACTGATTTTGGGTTCATTTCTATTCACTAGCACATAACTTTCCTTAATTTCCTCTCCATGTATGAAATCTTTCAAAATAGATATTTTTGGTCCCTCCATTTCAAATATTTGCATCATAGGTTTTCTTAGAGTCTCCAGTATGAGTTTTTTTTTTTTAGATCATTATATAAATAATACACCTGAATCCTTGGTAGTGTATTATGCTAGTCTTGGCTTAGTATAGAAAATGGTGAAAATAGAAGATTTTATGTAGTTCCTCACAAAGACAGCTCCATCTACACTCAATAATGTATCAAATAATTACTTCAAACACTTTCCCTTATTTGGAAGAGGTAACCAAATGATAATATGAATAAGTTGGAGACTAACATAATACACAACAATTTCCATTTCAAATGAGACAAGAGGTTTCCATAAAGTACGTGATAGGAAGATTTGTACCCATAAATCAATATATTGTAGTAATAAAGAGTAGTAAAAAGAAATCAATAATAAATTTTCCATATTTTAATCCAAAACTATATTAAACAGTACTTATATATATTAAATCATATGCAATATAAAAATGGTAATAATGAGATGAAATGGAATGGAAATGGAATAGGGAAGTATGAAAGTACACAAAATAAATTAAAATATGGTATAAAATGGGTCATAAATAGCTCTCATTAGCAATTATCATTGCCAAGCTCTAGCACTTCTGATTCTAAGAGAAAGAGGATTCAAAAAAGAAGGTGAAGTTACATGGAAACCCAATGACATTAGATGAGGTTATTTTGATTTCTAAATGGGACACTAATAACCTAGCATATGAGAAAATGATAACTTTGCAAGATTTATTGGCAAGGGAGGCAATACAAGAAGAGTTGAAGAGATAACAACAAAAATAGGTATTGCATGAGATTAAGGATATTTTCCTAGAAAATTTTGATGTGGAAAATCTTAATGATCAAGTACCTATAGTGGCTCAATTAGTTTAGATTTTAGAGAAGATAAATGCTCTAGACATTAATGCCAATGAGAAATTGATGCAATGGACTGTAAGGAAATTTATGGAGAAAGTTTCTACAAAAATTGCATTGAGGAAAGTTAATCTTTCAAACCTTGTAAATACTTTGGAAGAAATTGTTAAGAACATTCTTTGTATAAAATGTTGTGTGATGTAACATATTTTACTAAGGAAAATCAAAAGACATAGATAAGCTACAAGAAGATTTACAATATTCAAGAAATGCACTGAGTATGGATGCAAGTACAAGATCATTTCATTTTAATAAGTTGATACTTTCCCTAGCAAGATTGGCCAAGTTGATGGCTATAGAACGAAAAATAAGGGCTAAGCTTATCTCCATCCTGACAATGTTGATAGCTCATTTGGAGATTATGTAGAGAAAGCTACAATTAGCTAAGGTAGTGCAAAGAGATACAAATCTCTCTACTACTCATAGTTTGGTAGATCTAGTAGCTATGCTAGAAATTAAAATTCAAGGTTTGGAGACTATAAGGACAAGTTGGGACAATGCTCTATCCATGATATTGCAGATTCACAAACCATTTATGGACAAGTATGGTTTGACCCCTACCATCCTAGAAGCCATAAGTGACAAAATCAAGGGGGGAAATAAGCTTATAGTATAAGGGGCAAAATAACAGAGGGAATAACACAGTTTTGATGGATAAAGCAAATGATAAAGCAAGGTTAGTATGTATAGCGTATACCAAGTTAAGATGTGGATTATATTCTAAGGGGGAGTACATTATTTAATTTTTGTAATTCATATCTTTTTATCATGATGAAGTGTTTTTGCCACTAATGTCAAAGGGGGAGATTGTTGATCCTCAAGTCATGTTGTCTATTAGTGTCACACACTTAGTCATTCACAAGGGAAAGTTATTTGGTCATCACTATGACTGAGTCATCCTATATAGGTCAAGCTAAGTATTGAATACTTGTATATATTCCAAGTTATGTCTTGAGTAGTAGTTACTACTGAAAAAGGTAATGGTTTCCAAATATTCCAGTGATTGTTGAGCTTATTAGGGATAGTAGTTGACATTGAGTGATATAGAAGTTGAGTGATTCCGTTCATGCTAATTATAATTAAGGCCAAGGGACAACATGGTGAAATAGTTTATGTTGAGCATCACTATGATGTAAGTGTCAAGTAATATAGTTTCACATATTTGTTTAGAATGACACTAAATATTATGTAAACCATTTTTATTGAGCTAGAAGCACATTTTGAAGATTGAGGAGGTGATTACATATCAAATGGAAGATCGTTAATCCCTATGTGAGGAAATCCACCAATCAAAAAATTGCAAGGACTAAGGGGGGAAAAAATGAATCTAGATTGATGATTTAGATATAGAAGATTCACCCAAGCAACAATTGAATGAGGGTCTATGACTTAGTTCATATGTGTGAGTACGTATGGATGAAGATGTTGATTGGATGTGAAGTTTGGTGGTGAATTAGAGTGTTAAGTCAGAAGAGCCCGACCAGTGTAGTGACCAATTTTGTGCAGAGACAAAGAAGATCAATCATAGTAAGGTGATATTATATTGCATAGAATAGATATGATAAAAAAAACTAAAGAGCTAACTAAAGGATCATGTACTAAAAATTATAATAGGTGTTTTAGGGTTTAAATATCTTAACAAAGTAGCTTTAACATGCTTTTGTAAATATCCTAACAAGGTACTCACTTAATTGTGATGTAAAAATCCTTCAATCAATGTAGAACCTAGCAGTTCTTTTAGCCTTTAATACGCTAGACCCCTCATAGGGTAGATCATTAGAAGAAATCAAAATATTATAGCCTTAATTGACACAACTTTATTGATGTAGTACTAAAGATTTTGTGGGTGTCAACCTCACTATAGTTTCACCTTCACCTTGGAGGGTTTCTATGTTACCAAATCTATGTGTTTATGAGTTTTCATTCATGTAGTTAGAAGTTAGATCCAGCATTATATTTATGTGAATGGTTACATTGATATGAGATAAATATTCAAATGAGGGTTTTTGTGATGATGTCAAATATGTTTCATATTTGAAGTGTGAGAAGTTTTATAGATCTTGATTCACCCTATTACATGTCACTTTCCCTATTAGATTTCCAATAGAGATTGTGTATCTTGGTTTTGTGATTTTTGCTTATAGTTTGAAGATGGGTCCTAAGAAAGTAAAAGATATTCTTGATTGGCCTACACCTGAGAGTGTTGGAGAAGTTAGATCATTTAATGGATTAAAAAATTTCTATAGGAAGTTTATCAAAATTTTCAGTTTAGTTTGTAATGTTTTGACAAAGACTATAATATGTGATAAAAAGGAATTTAGATGGATACATGGAGCACATAAAATGTTTGAAACATTGAAGGAAAAGGTTGTTGAATTACCTATTCTTTCTCTGCTTGATTTTTCTTAGGTTTTTCAAGTTGACTTTGATGCTAGCAAAAGTGTAACTAGGGCTTTTTTAAGTCAAGAACGTAAACCTATAGCCTTTTACACTGATAATTTGAATAATTCTAAGAGGAAATCTTCAGTTTATGACCAGGAGTTGTATGTTTTTATACAAGCCTTGAAGTAATGGAGACATTACTTGATGCTTAGAGAATTTATGTTTTGCACTGATCATAAAGCCTTACATTACTTAAGAAGTTAGAATAAGTTAAATCAAAGACATATGAAATGGGTTAATTATATGTAAACCTTTTCTTTTGTGTTGAAAAATAGGAGTAGATAGTCTAACAAAAATTTTGATGCTTTGAGTAGGAGAAGAAGCTTATTGACAAAGATGAGAATTGAAGTATTTTATTTTGATGATTTGAAGAACTTCTATGAAACTAATATTGATATTGTAGAACCTTGGAAAGCTTTTAAGAACCTTGTTACTGGTGATAAAAATAAGTGGGTTGATTATTTCATTCAATAAGACATGTTGTTTAAGGGAATTCAGTTGTGTATATGTAGAGGATTGATGGGAGTCAAGAGAAATATAGTGGTGGAATTGCAAGATATTTTGGGATTGATAAGAAAATTAAGTTGATTTTGGAGAGATACTTTTGACCACAAATATATAAGGATATTTGGAAGATGGTGAAGAGTTTTTGAATTTGTCAAGTTGTTGAAGGAACTAGTCAGAATGTCAGATTGTATGCACCTTTTCTCATTCTGTGTTTATCCTTGGAAAGATATCAATATGGAAATTGTTCTAGGATTACATATAACTCATAGAGGTAATGATTCTATCTTTGTATTGGTTAACAAATTTTCTAAGATGACACATTTCATACCCTGTAAGAAAACATCAAATCTAGTATACATAGAAGACTTATATTTTAGAGATGTTGTGAGACTACATGGATTGCCTAAGACTATTATTTTAAATAGAGATACTAAGTTTATTGGGTACTTTTGGAGAACACTTTGGAAGAATTTGAATACCAAGCTTAAGTTTAGTTCTATATTTCAGCCACAAAAAGATGGAAAAACTGAGGTTGTGATCAAAAGTTAGGTAACTTATTGAGATGTTTGATTGGAGACAAACCTACTGACTTGGTTTTGGCACAAGATGAATTTTCATATAAAATTTCAGTGAACAAAATTACTAATAAGACACCTTTTGAGATTTTTAATGGAATGCATCCTAGAGGAACTATAAAGTTGAGGAACTTGAATAATGAGATGAAACATAACATTGAAGTTGACGAATTTATGGACTTTGTGAAGAGTTTTCATGAAGAAGTAAGGATTAATTTAAATAATAGTAATCGAGAGTATAAGGAGAGAGAAGATAAGAAGAGGAGACATAAAACTTGAGAGGTTGGAGATGAAGTGATGACACATTTGAAGAAGAATAGATTTCCCATTGGTACTTATAGAAATTTGAAGATGAAGAAATCTAGTTCTTGTAAAATCTTGAGGAAGTATGAGAGTGGAAATGACTTTGAAGTTGAATTTCCTGATGACATGGATATTTCACCTCTTTTCAATACTTTAGACATTTATGAGCACAATGAAACTAATCAAGACACGCCTAATACACCTTATTATCTTAAGAAGAATACAAAGGGAATTAACATCATTTTGGATAGAAGAGTTAGTAAAAGTACCAAAGGGAAATATTACAAAGAATATGTAGTGAAATGGAAGAATAAAGTAGTGGAAGATAGTTCTTGGATATCACAAGATGAATTGGATCTTTATGATGCTTCTCAGAATATTAGGGCTTCCTGATGTGGACTTTATTCTTTATTCACCCCATGTGTCTAATGCAGGAGCATCTTGCGCACTTTGGAAATCTTACATCATACAAAAATATTTTCTTTTAGTTGTCCATGTCTTCTATTTGAGGAATGGCCTTTATTTTTCATGTTTTCTCTTTTCGCACAGTTGGATCCTTAGTCTAGACCTATCACAAATCCTTGTCCTATGTTCATAGAAACTAATTCATTCACACATTGGAGCTATCCTTTCTATTTTCTTGTGACATGTTCTATCTTGATAGTCTGAGTAATGTGAGATTTTAGCTTTGACAAGGTTCCATATGATATCAAGGCTTTCCATGGCCTTAGGGTGCACTTATTGGATCTTATGTGGACCTATATTTTTCCCTACACATGTTAATTTTATAAATTGTAAGGTTGTTGAATTATCCTTTGGGGAAGGACCTATATCTTGCAATAATTTTCTTTACATGCTCACTTGTGGTCTTGTTGGCTATATATTATATAGAGCTCGGATAGGTAGAATGAAGTTAGATAAAATAAAAACATCAAGATTTGGCTTTGTAGGCTTGAGCTTCCAAGCTTGTAGATTTTATTTTGGATAATTATGGGTGCAACCAGGTAGGCCTTATACCTGGCATGTTAATGGAATATTGTCTCACATATATGCATTGAATTTTATATAATTTCTTGTGGTTTCTCCTATACATTGGCTACTATGTGTAACTCTCACCAAGGGTAGCTTAGGAGTACCTTCTTTGGGCTCCCAACCTTGCATCACCATTAAACACATGACCAATGAATAAGCTTATGTGGTACATGTGCAATGTCATCACGAGAGACAATCCCACCATCTCTAAATAATTTATCAACAAAGGGAATCCTTGAATTTTTACATTTTATATAAAAAGTATAACTTGATTTTTTTATGACAAAAGAGGATAATTGATCTCCAAAATCATTATTCACCAAATGATATCAACCATAATAAACCATATTTTCATTTGGAGAAAAATCCAAAGAAGAGAAGAACAAAATTCCTCAGACACTTCTTGAAAAGATTGATCATCATAAATTATTTAATTAGATAAGAAATCCAAAATCATGTTGAGTTCTCTATAGAAATATTTAATTTAAAATGAGGATAGAGATTGAAGTTAAAGAATAACCCTATCTAGGAGAAATTAAATATTCCAATATTTTGTGAGTGCATAGAAATTAATTATAGAGTCCCTCTCGATGACAAGCTTATTAATATTTAAGGGTTAAATAGTTTAAACTCCTAATCTGAAAGCTTCCAAGTTTGAAACATTATTAGAGCCCATTGGAACTTTCATACATGCAAGTTTGACAACTTTGCTAGAGATATCCCAAATAAAAACATCAATGCTATATAATCCTTGATTTCCCCTAGAAGCTAACACAAAATTGAGCTTGAAATAGCCTTCAAGTGGTCGAGATCATTGAGCTTTACTTCTAGACTCAATTTTATTCAAATGAGAAACAATGTCCTAAGATGGAATGTGTATTAAGAATAACTAGTATCTCTGAATAAAATTATCCAAAGATTTTAAGGTTTCCAAATGATTAATATTCTTATTGTTAAGGTGGTAATATGAATCAAGGAAAGTAAACCTAAGTTCATCGCATCAACACACTTACACAACTCAAAGAGGGAGTCAAGGAAACCGATCCTTTCAATCCCAATTCTAAAATAACTAGATCTAGAAAGTTTGGTGCTACCTAAGTTATAAAGGAGCACTAATGCAAGCTAGAATCTAGTGACTAGAATAGGGGAAAAGATGCAAAATTCCATGAAAAACCTAATTATAATGAAAGATAGGAAATTAAATGTAAATACAATGAAGAGATATGCTAGAACAACAAATAGGATTAGAAGACTCACCTTTGGATCTTATTTTCTACTTGATGTGTTACTCAAGATGGACAAACAATGTTGGATATGGGCTTGAAACTACCAAATCTATGAATTCCAAAAAAAAAATCGATGATTTGGAAAGGTCAAATTTTATGTGATATCAACTTTCTCCTAAAGAACGGAAGCACTACATCCCTAATCAACTATATCTGATCTCGAATCTAATTTTGTAGTTTTGACAAATTATAAAAAGGTTATCCCAATCTTCAATATGTTCGCTAATCCAAAATCCAAAACCTACAATAAAATAGGTTTTTATTTGTTGATGGGGGGTTTTCTTTGGCCAAACTCTAGTTTAGGAATTAACCTTGAATTGACATAATTGAATAGCAAAAATATATAGAAAATGTATGAGTTCACCTTAAAATAGTAGGATCTCTTGAATTGAATGTGATGAGATCTCTTTACCAATTGGCTTGAATCAAGAATGTGGATGAATTTATGTATAAGGTGAAACAAAAGGACCTTGAATGGATTGAAGGAGATCTTGAAGATAAACTCCTTCAATTGCTTTAATCATTGATCTTCAATGGAGGAACTTTTTTTTAAATGCTTGAAGACTTGAATGCTTAAGAACTTTAATACTCGAGCATGTGAATTCTTGTAGGTTATGGATGCAAAAATGGAGAAAATGGGGGCGAGGGGGGCTTATAAAGGGGTTAGAATTAACTTTCTCTTCTAGGCTGACCTACCCACCTTAATTTATGCACCACGAGTGAATCTAGACTTAGGATCTAGGCAGGGACACACTACATCCATGATGGACATATCAGGGATGCACTACTTCCTTAATAAGGTAACAATGCACTATGTCTCTCCCAACCAAGGTTCAAATCCCTAGGGATTCCTTTGGGGTCCCAAAATAGATCTTGAATCCCATAAATCAAGTACAACTCATGAGATATGACTATTATAGTATAAAAAATAGATTTTGAGTGATTCATTGAGGGAAAGGGAGGACCTATGTGGTTATATCCTACCTCTAGCTTTATGCCATGAAAAAAAGAGCATTAAAGAAGATCAATTAGGTCTTACCCCAATGCCACCTAGGAGAAAAAAGGGAGAATAAAGGTAGAGAGATGCAAGGAGATGATGATCTCCATTTAAATAGGTGTTAAACTATCATTAAATTTAAGTGCTTATATTTTAAGATGGTACATTTAGCCCCCACTTTAGTGAGAGTTTGGACTCAATTTAAACTCTTGGTAAAGTAGAACAAAAGAAATAAGATAAAATTATCACAATGAAGGAGAAAAAGAACCCATGAAACCCCCAAGGGATAGAGTCTTTGATAACTCCAAGATCATAATAAGAGAGAAATAATTGATTGAAATAAGTAGAGAGATAATTCTCCAATGAGATATGTGCATCTAATTGTGAATCGAAAAAAAACAAAAACAAAAAATGAGTCACATGTGTATGAGACTTAACATGTTCTACTTGAATGTGTTACCTATATATGAGATTTAGAAAATTCTTCTGCATTACCCATATATAAAATTTAGCATATATGTTTACATTCTTTACCCGTGTATAGGATTCAGAAAGCTTGTATGCATTACCCATATACGAGATTTAGTATATGTGTGTGCAAAGGAGAGAGAGACCCAATGCCAAGGATGTTCACTTCCTAAATTAAAGGTGTATATGGAGAATCCATTCTTTAAGGTTGTGCATAATCCATAAAGGGATTCACAAAATATGTGAAAAAATAAGGGATGAAGTAGAAATGCACAAATTTGAGGATAACCTAGGAAGCATACCAAGTGTCCAAAGCTAAAGTACCCTAAGCTATACTTAGAATCCATATTTACTACTTCATGATTGAAAGTAGAATGAGAAGGGTGTATGACCCCACATTAAAGTCATTACTAACACTTTAACAAGAGTAATGAATTTAACAAAGTATATTTAAATCCATTAAGAGATCTTTCCTTTTTGAAATGCCACCAAAAGAAGAAAAATCAAGGTAAATAAGCACATAACATATACAAAGAAAAAAAGGGATCTACTAACTATGGGGTCAGTATGATTATATGATAAGATACAAATATTATATCAAGTATGAAATATCATAGTTCCTCAAAGGAAGTAGAACTCCAACACAATGGAAGAAAGACACATAAGAGTTATGGAGAAGTATTTTTGAACTATCGTCATGGAGACCAAAAAGAATTGGTGCTATCATGTTGCAAATCCAAGTAGACAATACAAGGATATAGGTACAAACACTAGCACATGCACAACATAACATAGAACACTATATAGAATAAATTTTAAAAAAATAGAAGAATGATATGACATTTCAACTCCTTTGTCATATTGCACCAATGTCGTCTAAAAAAATCTAAACAAACATAGAGAAACCACAATACAAGGGAAGCACATCACACCACGTAACACAAAAAAAAATTATGCTAGAGCACTTACTCAAGCACATTTCCCTCCTCCCCTATCTCAATCAATAGTATGTAGAGAAGGTGGACAACTTTCAAGAGGATAAATCTCCAACAAAACAAGAACAATAACTAAGTCCAAAGAAGGAATCTCTTGAGAGTCACTATGCTCTTGACTAGATGTAAGTATAAGATGCATAGAAAGCATGTTAGGTAAATCAACATGAAGATCAATAATATGATGTTCATTATCATCTAATGTATCTTATTCATCAAGATTAAAAGTAATAGAATCAAAAGTATGAATATCAAATTTACCTATCTTATTAGTCTGATTAACGTCTATTGACCCCATATGCATCATTAGCATGTAGAATAAGAAGAAGCATTGAGTGTTGTCATTGATGGCCAAGAACATCAATTTGGAAAAATGAGTGATAGTCAGTCAAGAGGAAGAAGGCTAGAGTTAACATTCAAGAAACACTGACATATACTCTGACACACCTAGCAAGAAGAAAAAATGGATATCATCTAATCTAAGTCATAAATGCAATGAGTCACCACATATGTGATAGAAGGGAAAAGTTGAATGGTGTAGGAAGATAAGGACGACAGGATACCATTGACATACAACTAAGAAGAAGAAATTCTACCAGCCTAGACTCTACACATAGGATTCATGGGTCTTCTATAAATAGAGTAGGCTTGAAATTCAATTTTTGAATTCGAAATCAAGGATAATTTTGGTTATGGGTAACTGCACCTAGACATCAAAAGTAGGATATATTCAACAAAGTTGAAAGGAGAGTTGTTGTTTCTATTGAAAAGAAGATATAGAGATAAGATTTGTTAACATAAATATACCACAATAGGGGAAGCTATAGTAGAAGTGGTAGAGAGGAAGAAGAGAAGTGATGAACTGAACTAGGCAACAGAGGGAGAGGTGAAGTTAAAATAGTCACCAGTTAAACAAGAAGATCAATGCAGCTTCACAGGAGATAGAGAATATATCTACATAGATAATAAGTTCCACACTTAGGTCAAACTCTTAGTATTCTTTCTTACCATCACATCTATTTGTAAGCTCTTAACAAGGCTAACTTCATTGAGAAGCTTGTTGTAAAATCCTCTAACAAGGTGTCTCTTAGAAAAAGATTTGTAAGTCCTTTAACCAAGTAGTTGCAACAAAGTTGTAGTAACCCTAACATATTATAGGCATCCCTAACAAGATGTGCTTCTATAAGAAGCATTTTTAGCTCTTAGTAGGGCACCCTTTTACATATATTATAAGGGCTAGTGGGTAGATTATTGCCATCATGGTTTTCACCCTCTCATCGAGGGTTTCCACATACAAAATATCTATGTCAACTTGATGAATGCTTTTGTATGTGAATCAATATGTTTCTACTTCACTACATTTATCTTGTTTGTAAGTGTAAAGTGGGTTATAATAAGAATCATTGAAGGGATAAGAAGAATAACCAATTTTGTAAATGATATTGATTCACTCCCCCTACCCTCAGTACTAGTTGGGACATACAATTGGTATCAAATCTTAGATCCCTATTGCAGCAAGTATAACAACTTGAGGGAAGATCAAATGGTATCCCTATGAAGACAGCGAGAAGAAGCCCTGGATATGATTGAGGAATTGAAAGAGAAGTTAAGAAAGTCCCTAGCTAAGAGGAAGAAGTTGATGCAAAAACTCAGTGAAATCAAAGAAGTCATTGGATGACAACATAGTGGCTCTAAAGAGTCAAAAGAAGTTATCTCTAACTTAATGGCTAAAATACAACTACTAAAAGGAACCTCTACTCAACTAAGCAAGGAGAAAGATGAGATAATCAGAGAAATTGACAAAGCTTAGGCCAAATGAGATGTCACCATCCTAACAAGAGATGAACCCATTCCAATGACAAGGAGAGCAGGTGAACTAAAGAGTGAAGAGTGCAGTCACCCAAATATGGAATAGACTGAACAGATACTCAAGCTTACAGAGGAACTAAGAAGCATGAATGAATGAAATGAAAAGTTGAGGAGATTCAATGAAAGCTCCAAGAAGAATGATGAGAAACTAAAGGCTCATAGGAGAAACAAAAGCACAGTTGATCTTAGTTACCAAGGTGATGGCACGAATGAAGGAGAGACTTTTGAAGGAAAGAGCCTAAATGGTACAAGACTAGGGAGAAAGTCCCCAAAAGGTAAGGGTACTGCTAGACCCACTTGTACTTTATATGGTAAGATAGGGTACACATCTAGTGTATATTAGTTTAAGTAGATAACATTAGTTCAATAGAGCACCTATGAATAGTATAGTAACAATTTCCATCTCTATGACCACACTACATAATAATGTATATCTCATTTTAATGAGAAAAAAATTGATGGATGTTGCTACTACTACAACAAGAATGAATATAGGGAACAAGACTATAGAACTAGAGCTTGAGACAATCAAGGTCTCCTAAGGCAAGAAGTCTAGTTGGAAGATATAGGTTACCTACACTAATCTACATGACATGTGGAAACAAAGGACACCCAAAAACTTACTATATGATGAAGAAGAATCCAAGTAACAACACCATACCATGGAAAGGTATTGGAATGACCTATTATGTCTACCATAAAATTGGACATCTTGCAAGAGGTTGTAGATGTAGTAGAAAATGAGGTAGTAAGGCTCAGATCAAAAAGGAACATACCATGATCATAGAGAAGTTAGAGAAAGACTTCACCACTAAGTAGACAAAGAAGAGAAAAATGATTGAGAAGAAGATAGTTGAGGTAAAGGACTCATCGATCACTGGTGAGACCTCACAAAATGACTATGCTCGCATGACTTAGAGGGGTTAGAATACTAAGGAAATAATCCAAAATTGGTCCCCTAATTCAAAATCGGTAGTAAATGTCTATATAAAGAAGGAATGTAAACACTAGGTGCAACCTAGTGATCAAAGACTAGGAAAATGTTACTATTGCAAAATGATTCAGTTCATTTATGATATATGTCATTTGGTAGGTAAGGTATTTCTCAATCATTATAACCCTAGCAGTATAATTTTTATCACATGAATATGAGAATTCTAAGTCATTTATTACTTTTCATTGTAAGAACACTTTTTCTTTCATATTGTGGAAACCCTAGATGATCAAAGGTGATCAATTCTTGTGATATCTGTCAGCACCAAAAGGAATCTTCAATTGAGAAAAAATGACAGAGGAAATCAACAAAGTAAACATGATTGGTAGTAGGGTAAATAGTCACCCATAATACAAAGGAATCATGGCAAGAGGAAGAGATATTGAAGATGAAATGACACTATCATCCCTATACAATGAAGTCCTTCTCATAGAAGATGTGAGTGATTATCTAGAGGTTGAGATACAAGAAATCAATGATAAAGAGATAAGAGAGCTATACGAGACATTCTTATCAAAGGGAGCTCTAAAAGAATAACACAAGGTTCTGATAGAGTCCACACTATACAAAGTAATGGAAATACCCAATTTCTTCCATGGGCAATGGGAAAGGTTTTTTCTATGTGGAATTCATGAGCAACATATGTGGATGGACAAACCACACAGGATCACCAAAGCCCTAATTAAGAGAGTAACTGGGTTCAATGCATCTGGTATTGATTTGTCCATGAATGTTATCTTAGAAAAATAAGCAACCTCATTCACTGGAGGAAAGATAACATAAGATGGAATGGGGTGCACCATAAGTGATATTTTGAACCCTAAGTTGACGTTTGCAACCATGGTGATGGGCTAAAATTTGTGTCACAATAGCAACATTGATAATATTTTAGGCCAAATCACCTATGGAGAAGTTCAAATAATCTACAAGAAATCGAAGGTTGATCTATGTGGGTATCTTCATAGGAAGATACTAGAAAATATAAGGAAATAGTGAACAATCATCGGAGTCAAATCCTAAGATATGGATCCATATTGGTATGTATCTTCTTCCATCTTATAGGAAATTTTCTTGGATCTCCAAAAATCAACTAGATTGAAGATCAACCAATTATGGCTAAGTTAGGAGAATTATACAATAAATTGGAAGGAAAAGGAAATGCCATGTTGTGGGATTACTTCAAACAACTCTAGAAGGAACTAAATTAGAGAGAAAGAATAACCATAAGTCTAGTAGAAAGTTACAAGGACAAGTATGCTTTATGGCTAGCGTAGATAAGTGCATTATGTGCTCAACATAATCTAGAGCTATGTAGTTGACACCTTTTGGCTATGAAGTGAAAGATGAGGAAGCTAGGAACCAAATAGAAAGGCTTTTTGCCTCTAAGGAAAGCATCATTCAGTCAAGGTTTGGTACCTAGGCAAAAATTAGAAATTGGCTCTTACTAGAGCATAAGGAAAAGTAGAAGCCCACTCCACCAATGATGACAAGGAGTCAAGTGATAGAGAAATGGAGACAATCATCTTTCAAGGAACTAAAAGTTGAAGAAACTAATCTAATGACAATGTGGCTAGAGTAACTATGATTATTGAAGCTACTAAACAGGAAGTAATGCCAACACCTAGGAAAGGTAAGAAAAATTTTAAACCAATTCCTACTACTAAGGTTGTTAATTCTAAAATTTCATAATTACACTATTCTTAAGAATAGATTTACAAAGTTCACTAAGGAAAATAGAGAAAAAGTTGTAAATGTTTTTTTATCTAGTCTAAGGATTAGGGAGAGAAGGCCATATGATGTTGAGATGGAATTTCCCAAAGATTTAAGAAAAGTATTAAATGATAAGTGGAGTACTGGAGTAAAATATTTTGAGAAGATGGTGGAAGACTTGATGATTAAAATGAGACCTAAAGTGAATGAGTCTCATAAAAGTGCATAATAGGGGCATACCAAAGAAAATTTAATAACACAAGGGATATAATCGACCTCATAACAGGTTGAAGGAACTAGATGAAAATAAGTATTAGACAAAATCTAAAAGAGCTAACACCATAAATTGATGACTAGCTGAAAGAAAATCAAATACCAAGAAGTGAAGCAAGTTTGGGAACATATAGGCCCAAGAAAATAGGTACAGTGACCCACCCAAGAAAAGAAGCGGAGAGAAAATAACAAGAAAGGAGTCAAGAAACTCCTAGTCTTCAAAGGGAGGAAGATGTATTAGAAGAAGAATAAGAACCAATTAAAGAAACCCAACAAGAGATGGTGACACCCAAGGAAATAGTTTCAAAAAAGTTTGCATCTAGAGAAAAGAAAGATGGCCAACCAGTAGATGCTCCACTAGTTATAGAAATTGAACAACACACAACAAAAAAGAAAGTCAAGTCACAAGAAGATGTGACTCAATAGAAGATTAAGGAGGTGATTAAGGCTAATACCATTTCTATTGATTCATCAAAAAGGAGGAAGAAGGTGAAGGGAAGGAAACACCTATCATAGTTCAACTTCTAGATGAGGAACCTCTAAAGGAAAACTCCTTGGCTATGAAAGAAGACACAATATCCTAATCCAAGATAGGAGCATAGCAAGGTGAATCATAATAGGAGAGACAAGAGGTCACAACTAGACCAACAGTGTCACAATCAAAGATGTTTGAGAGAAAAACACATAAACAAGATAATAAAAGAAAAAAACCAAGTATATCTAGAACAACAGGTGAAGATCAAGTAAGAAAAATAAGAAGACCATCTAGATACACAATGACATCATTATCCTCATCATTGTCGTGATCATCTTCTAGCTCAAAAGATGAAGGAGAATTTTATGAGAAAGATGTTGTACCAACATAAAGAAAACATGAGTTGGATGCACTCATCACTAAAAGGAAAGAGAAAATTTAGAACATGGATCTAGAAGAAATCAAGGCATACAAGAAGAAATTGAAAAGAAAAGAAAAACTCAAAATGGAGCAATGAGCTAGTACATAGGTGATAACTAGGAATATCAAATGCAATAGTCTAGAAGAAGAAGATAGAAGCACTGGTCTAGAAGAAGATTGAATCCAATAGGATAAAAGTGTTACAAGAACAAGTGACCAAGAATCATACCACTCTACAAGAAATCATTGAAAAGATAAAAGAAACCTTACACACCAAAACCATAGTCTTGAAGAAGTCATTCGATCCACACACCCTATCACTAGATCTAGAGAAAAAAATTTAACAAGCTCAACATGAGCTACATAATTTGATAGACAATTACAGTGTAGTTCTTGAATTTGCAGTTAACTATATGTCCAAAACACAAGGGACACTACATATCATACATGAGTTTAAGAATGAATAGGAGAAGAGAGCCCTTAGGATCATAGAAATAAAATGTACACTATCTCCATTGATAGGCATCATCCAAACACAAATTGCAAGTGCAAAAGTTGTTATCAATCAACTCCCCGACACAAGCATGACTGAAGCGAACACATTTTTAGGAGAGATGAAGAGTGAGATCATTGCTCTCACAAAATTGCATAAATCATGAAACACGCATATTGTCACTATCCAATGACAATTTAAAGATGTATTCAACAACCTATAGTAACAACATAGGGGAGAATATAGAGCATATACAAATAGTCACACTTTTAGAATTGACAACAAAAAGGAGGAGAATACACAAGCGGGAATATGGAGAATATAATATACATGGAGGAGAGTATACTTATGATCCATAGAGGAGAATATGTGAGAATATTAGTTAGAAGGAGGAGAATATATGAATGAGAGAAAATGAGAATACCAGCTATGGGGAACATTGAAGAAAAAGGGAATTGAACAAATAGGAGCACAGATATGGTAGTAAAGTGTAACATTGATGCAAGAGCATCTTGGGTGTAAGAGTAATCTCACATCACCAAAAAAATATTTTCATTTCAATCTTTTCTATATTAATAAGGACTAGTAGATAGGGTGGTTACTATTTATGGGAAATTTCTATTTTTAGTATGTTTGTCATACGAGTTTGGAATGTTCTCATTTTCTACATGAAGGTTCATTTTAGAATTATAAGCCTACCATAAAAATTGCATTGCTCTAGCTTAAGTATCAGAGAATTTATTGCTGATTTTCGATGAAAAAATTTGTAGAAAAACCTTTAGGCTCACTGTTAGAGGCCTTAGAGTTCTCGAATGAGATGTGAAAACTTGATGAAAGAGCACTTGTGTGGTTCCAAGCCTATAGATCATGAACTGGCATTTCTAGGAAGTGGTTATAATAGCTAATCGGAGCAACAACTCAAGAGTTATGGCCTTCCAAAGTTGGGCTACCCAAATTTCTAAAATAATTTGTCAAATATGTATTTAGCTGACTGTATATATATTGTTAGGGTCTGTTGACCCTAGATATTAAGTTTGAGCATCTAGAACCTTCTTGAGCAACATAAAATTGCCTATTTAAGAAAGGCTCAAACATTGTCTAGGACAACTCTAGGTGAAAGTTCACAGCTTGTCTTGCAAATTATCGTAATGAAGATGCCCATGTGGGTTAGCATATTGTACTTGTGAATTTTGTAATTCTACATTTGCGGCACAAATAAGAAATCCATATTTTGTTCTCGCATTTCTTGTTGTTTCTTTGTCTCTATTATGTGTTTATGGAATTAAGGGGAGCACCCTTCATCAAGTGGTATTAAAGCTAGATTTCTTAAGTGTGTGGATAGATTGCTAATTATGAGGCAATTTGCACCAGGGCCATGTCTTGGGCTGAGCATGTAGACAGATTGTTGATTATGAGGTAGTTTACACTAGGGTTTCAATAGAAGCACAAAAAATGCCTCCAAGAAGATAGTGTGGTGGAAAATTTTAGGTGCTACACCTGAGGGTTTTAGAGCCCTCCAAAGATAGATGCAAGCAATTGAAGAACAAATGTGTAGAGGAATGAATCTTCCTATAACAGATGAAAGTGAGGATGAGGATGAAGTAGAAGAAAATGTCAAAGCAAAGATAGTTCTAAACCTAGAGGAGGAAAGGATTTTTAGGGCCATCTCCAAGATTGGAAAAAGACCTAAGTTTGAAGTTCCCACATATTGATGATCCTAATAGGGTTAAGTTTGCAAAGGCAAAACTGAAGGGACATGCAAATATCTAGTGGTAGGAGGTTCAGTTGGAGCAAAATAGAAAGGGAAAGGACAAAATCACCTTATGGGAATGGATGATAGCTAAAATGAAGTGACAATTCATTCCTGTGGATTATGAGCTTGATCTATTGAAGAAAATGCAAGGGTTGAAGCAAGCAGGAAAATACGTTCAAGAGTATACAGAGGAGTTCTACTCTGTTCTCATTAGAACCGGTCATGCAAAAGCTAATAAGGAGAAAGTCTCATGTTATCTTAATGGATTAAGGCTAAGCATTTAGGATGAGTTGAGTTTGGTTTGAATGAATAGTATTAAGGAGGCATATTAGTTTTCCCTAAGAGTTGAGCAGAAACTAAGCAAGAAGTTTGACAACAAGAATAGTGGAAGAGGTCATAGTGGAAGATCTGGCAGATGATCTTATGCTAGCCATAATAATGATCAAAAGAACAAGGATGAGGTTGGAGGTAATAGTCAGAATCAAAGGGGAAACAATTCCAATCATTTCCATGATCAAAATAATAGAGATCAAACAGGAAGAGATAGAGGAAAAGGATATCATACCTATGGAGATATTTCATATGTTGTTGGGTAGGCCATGGCAGTTTGACAAGCATGTTGTACATGATGGGTGAGAAAATACATACACTCTGACCAAGGATGGAGTGAAACATAAGTTGAAGTCATTGAAGGAGACAGAAGAAAAGGTATGTAGTACTGCCAGAATATGTTTTATTGATGGAAAAGAGTTTCTCAAAGGTATGAAGCATGAGTATATGTGTTTTTCTATAATTCCAAAAGATAGTAAAGAAGAATTAGAGGAGGTGCCTATAGAATTTGTAAATATTTTGGGAGAGTTTTTTGATATTGTATTAGATAATATACCTAATGGATTGCCCTCAATGAGGAAGATCAGTCACTAGATGGATTTGGTTCCAACAGCCAGTTTACCAAACAAGGCAACACATATAATGACACCAGAAAAAAGTGAAGAATTGAATAGACAAGTTCATGAGTTATCATAGAAGGGGTTGATTCAAGAGAGTCCAAGTCTACGTGTTGTACCTGCAGTATTAGCACCAAAGAAGAATGGAGAATGGAGGATGTGCATAGATTCCTGCACTATCAACAAGATCATAATCAAGTATAGATTTATATTGCCAAGGATGGATGATATTATGGACAATTTGAGTGGAGCTAAATATTTCACAAAGATAGATCTGAAGAGTGGGTACCATCATATTTGTATCAGAGAAAGTGATGAATGGAAAACTACTTTCAAGACCAAAGAAGGACTATACAAGTGGTTAGCCATGCCTTTTGGGCTAACCAATGCACCGAGCACTTTCATGTGGCTCATGAATGAGGTACTGAAGGAATTTCTGGGTAAGTTTGTCATTATTTACCTAGATGATATTTTGATCTTTAGTAAGACATTGGAGGGGCATTTGATCCATATTTGAGAAGGTTTTGATAAGTTGAGAGAAGAGAAGTTGTTGATAAACCTGACGAAGTGTAGTTTTGTAAAGAAAGAGTTGGTGTACCTCAAATTTTTAGTCTCAATAGAAGGTTTGAAAATGGACCCAGAGAAAGTGAAGGCTATCCTTGAATGGCCTACTCCAATGAGTGTGATAGGGGTAAGATCTTTTCATGCACTAACTAATTTTTATAGGAAGTTCATAAGAGGTTTTAGTAGTATTTGTGGACCCTTGATTGAAATAGTGAGAGGGGATAGGAATTAAAGAATTTAAGTGGACTATAGGAGCAGATAAAAGTTTTAATATGTTGAAATAAAAAGTTACTGAGCAATATGTTTTACAACTTCTTGATTTTAACAAGGTGTTTCAAGTAGATAGTGATGCTAGTTGTACTACAATAGGAGATGTTTTGAGCCAAGAAGATAGACCTATTGCTTATTTCAATGAGAAGTTTAATGATGCAAAAAGAAAATATTTTGTTTATGATTAGGAAATTTATGCTATAGTTCAAGCATTGAAGAAGTGGAGACACTATCTTCTTCCGAAGGATTTTCTTTTGTGTGTTGATCATCAAGCTATGTAATATTTGAATAGCCAAGGAAAATTGAACCAAAGGAATTTAAAGTGGGTCAAGTTTTTGTAGAGTTATACATTTTTTTTGAAACATAGGAGAGGGAAGTCTAACAAAGTTGTAGATGCTCTTAGTATAAGACAACTTTTGATGATAGAAATGCAGATAGACGTGGTTGGGTTCAAGGAACTCAGTACTTTATATCCAAATGATCCTAATTTTAGTGAAGTAAGGAAAGCTTGTACAAAACCTTTTACACTTGACAGGACAAAGTGGTTGGATTCTATGATCTAGGATAGCATGTTGTTCAAAGGAAGCCAATTGTGCATTCTCAAAAGTTCAATGAGAGAGAATCTCATCAAGAAGAAGCATAGTGGAGGATTGGTTGTAAATTTTGGCAGAGATAAGACCATTACTTTAGTTGCTAAGAATTATTACTGGCCATAGTTGCAACAAGATGTGAAGAAGTTTCTACAGAGTTGCAGAGTATGCAGATGGCAAAAGGAGTGAAGTAGAATATAGGATTGTATCAACCATTACTTGTCCCAGAGAAGTGGTGTGAGGATGTCAACATGAATTTTGTTCTTGGATTACCGAGGACACAGTGTGGGCATGATTATATTTTTGTGGCAGTTGACAGGTTTTCAAAGATGGCACATTTTATTCCTTGCAAGAAGACTAGTGATGTTGTTCATGTGGCAGAATTATTTTTCAAAGAAGTGATGAGACTACATGGCCTACCAAAGAGTATAGTTTCAGATCAAGATACCAAATTTTTTGGGTATTTTTGGGATACATTGTCTAAGAAGTTGGAGACAGATTTGAAGTTCAGTTCATCACATTATCCATAGACTGACAGATAGATAGAAGCTAGGAATCATAGTTTGGGAAACTTACCAAAAGGATGGGATATGATTTTACCATAGGTATAATTTTCATATAATAATTCTATCAATGGGAGTACTGGAAAATCACCATTCCAAATTTATATGGGAGTAGTTCCAGTAATGCTTCTGAATTGAGGATGTTGGATAAATGAGAGATAAGTAGTGCTAAAGTAGAAGAGTTTGCTAAACATTTGAAGAACATCCGTGAGGAGGTGAGGAAGCTCATCATAAAGATGAATACATAGTATAAGGCTTAGGCAAATGTGAAAAGGAGGTATAAGGAATTTCAAATTGGAGATGAAGTCATGGTTCATTTGAGAAAGGAGCATTTTCTAGTGGGTACATATGATCCAGGGGATATTTTCACCAAAAATTTAAGTATCTCCAAAACTCCAACAATCAACATCATTTTAAAGTTCTTATAATTTTGGATCCAACGCAATTTGAACGGATGAAAAAGGAGTTCGTACGCAAAAGTTATAGCCAGTCAAAGTTTAGTCAAACTAGGTACAGAGGTCATCAAAAGGTGAAAATAAAATCATCTCAAAAGTGTTAAAAAATGGATTTCAAATTGAAGATCTCATCAAGAGCTTTCCAATGACATTCGTTTCATCAAAAATGAAGTTTGTATGTGAAAGATATGTTCAATTGAAGTTTGAGATGATGAGGTGGAAAAAATAATAATAATAATTTTTTTTAAAAAATTTAAAATGATTAAGAGTGGTGTCAGGTTTTGAACCCTTGACCACCGGCCCCTAAAATCTGGTCGGTGGCCATTACACTATCGGCGGCCTTTGAGAACTATTTAAAGAATGTTCTATATATCATTTAAACAAGTGCTAGTTTGAGTTAAAAGACAAAAGGTCGATGTTGGGGTTGGAACCACTGACCTCCACTGTCACAAAATCCACTTTTTCCATCACACCACGTTCTGTATGTAGGTCAAAAGTGCGCTACCTTCCCTTCCTTTAACACGCCTTCACACGACTTCAACACGAGGACTTACTTCACGCTGGAGACCAGACAGAAACACGAGAGACACTATATACAATTGCAAAGATCAAACATCAGAATTAGTAAGGTTGAGCTTCGTCTTTGATTCTATTCAAGATGTTAATGTTGAAAAAGATGTTGCACAATCTGAAGCATATTCTATGCCTAATGAGAGATTTAAGTTACCAGTTAAAAAGTGGAATGAAATCTATAGTGATTTAGGGCCCTTAGCATATAAGTCTAAAACTATCTGCAAGTTAATCGAGTTACAAGTTGTTGTCAAAAACGATCAACCTCATAGCTTCATTAATCTTCTGTCTAGCAAGGATATACAAAATTTAGTCAAACAAGCTAAGACAAAGAATGGTTACAAGTACTTACACATAGGAAGCATAGTGGCCGGAATTGAACCTTTGTATCGGAAAGGAATTCCTGCAACTGTCATGATGACATTGCTTGATGTAAGACATAACCGATACTGTGACATGTTAATGGGAGGAATTTCTGCTCCTATGGCCACTGGTGCCACAGCATTTGACGTCATCCCCAACTTTTCTGTTAGTTTATTGGATGACCATTTAGATAAAGTTTTAATGTTTCAATTCGGCACCCAGTACTTGAACATGAAGAAAGGGTCTAGAACTCATGCCCTTTGGTTTGCTCTTTATGGTCGTTTGTTTAATACAACTATTCCTGTAGTAAAAGATCCAAGAGTGGATAAGTCCCATAATAGATATTCTCTTCTCTGGCAAGTAGATGCTAAAGGTGCACAGATCACTGCACCTCGCATGTTGCAATTAACGGATATCCAAGTGCCTAGAGAATGGATAATAGATATGAAGGCATTAAGGCAGTTAGAAGGTCCAAGAAATATGACCACAATAGCCCAAGTACAGGAAGATTATAACCATGCTAGAATTTCATTTGCTTCCTCGCAGACCTCATCCTCCGCATCTACTCCTGCTCGTCAATCTTTGACTAGGAGTATGTCTTATATAACTCCATCTTCGATACCTCATGTTACTCGCCAACCATCAAAGCCTCCTCTGAGAACACCTCTAGTGCCTCCACTAGTTGAATCCACTATTTCACCGCATTCACCTACCACTACAGTATCCAATCCTTTAGTTGCTCCTTGTGAACATCCACAGTTTATGGAACTTGATAATGGTGAAATGCAATGTACAAATTGTTCATTTATTAGACCTAGATTTGTTAGGATGTTTCTTTCTGGTCAATAGACCTCTTTTGATAAAGATAGACTGCAATCCCCAAAAGTCCCCACTTTTCATGACTTCTTGTTAAACTCTACTGATGATAAATACAGTATACCATGCTGGCCTCAACATGTGATAGCCTCTGGTCAACCAGATGCTCCTACCCAGATCAAGATGCTTAATTATGCCAACCTTTGCATCGAAAAGGCTTTGCTTGTCCAACAAAATCAAATGCAAAAGCTTGTCCAAATGGAACTTGCCGCTCAGCAAGCTACTGCCAGTATCAATGCTAATTTCCATACTGTAATTGCATCCTTACAATCCCTGGAGTCTCGACTCTCTCAGCAGTTTGCTACTCAAATGCAATCTGATATTCATAGTTTGTGTTCCAATTATCAGAGTTTTTGCACTTCTAGTGAAGCATGGTGGGCCGATAGTATTAATCGCTTATCTTCCATCTCTGCAACTACTCATCAGATCTCTAGCATAGCCCACACCTTGACAAACACAACGCAAACTATAGCCAAAAACGTCTCAACTATAGAACAGACCACAACTTAGGTTTGCTCCCAACAGCTAGCAGACACCCAAAGTGTCCATCAAACCTTGACGTCTATCAAAAAGCAAGTTGAGAATGTAATTCCTGATAAGCTCAATGCTTTACCACAAAGTAGCTCAGCCCCTACTCGTCCCTCTAGCAACTTTCCAAGCTCGCAGGCTGACCATCAGCGTTTACACTCACTCCATACTGGTAAAGCCTTAGTCTTACATGTGCCCCCTCCTAAACCTCAAGAGTTTGATCCAAAGACTGGTACATGGAAACAAGTCAATATGGTATCGCAAGATCCATATGACCAACTCTATGCTTTCAATGAAAATGTACCTCCGTACATTAATTTGGATACATATGATCCAGTAAAGAATAAGGCCACTCTAGATGCACTAAGGACATGGATGGACAATGCCATCTATGCAGCCCATATGACATCAGATCAAGCAATCAGAAAAGGATTGAATGCCCTGACTGGCATTGCACATAGTGCTTGGGATAGTCTGCCAACATACTATAAAGATGATCTGATACAAGCTAGTGTCACCACAGTAAGTAGTGCACTGTACAGAATGTTTGTCGGTCAACACGACAATGAACAGTGTGCAGCCTTAAAGAAATTCAAAGAAAATAGAATTTGTGACATGAGTAAGTTAGATGAATACTGCAGTGATGAGTACACTAACTTCTATAGATCAGGTCAGACAAACAATAATGTCTGGATGTATAATACTTTTCTTGATGGATTTCCTTTGCAACTCCAATCTTATTATAGGGAAAAGATTCTCTTCAGTATTATGAACACACCAGAAATGTCAATTAATGATGTTACCTTTCCTCAATTGTGTTAGTTCATAAAAGAGATCAATAGCGACTTATGTAGTGAGAAGCAAAACAGAAAGAAAAAGAAAGAAGTTTTGCCATACCTAAAATCAGGCCTTTGCCATTGTCACTCAACATCCTATGGATGTGAAAAACACAAGAAAAAGCATAAGTCCTATAAGACCTATAGATCAAATAAGGATTATGATAAATCTTTTCCTAGATATAGAAAAGGCAAGAAACGCAAAGTGTTTCTGAGAAGAAAGGAAAAGGTTAGGAAAAAGGATTTCAAGCCTGTATGCTACATCTGTAAAGGATCTCATTATGCAAATAAATGTCTTGATCGCCAAAAGAAAGGTAAAAGAGTTCGTGCGCTACAATTAGTCAATATGTTCGATGAACCAGTTACCATTTTTTCTGATGGATCTGATTCAGATGATCTCTGTATCGAAGATTGTTCCTCAGATAGTAATGATGAGACAATGCAAGTGATGCATTTAAGGATATCTGAGCAGGAACATGCCTCTGATGAATCTGATAAATTCTTCTCACCCAGTGAAGATGAACAATCAGAAGTTTCTTTCTACTGCAACATGTATCATCACTCAGACCGCATTCTCGATCGTCGTCGGTCTCTCACCCAAATCAATCCAAATTGGTTTAAGCTTACTCTGAAACAAGAACTTGAAAGGATTCAAGCCAGGAGTAATCAATTGCTCAAGAGAAAAGAAGATTTTCTCACACCATATCAATTTGAGCAAATTAAAAAGGAATTAGCATCCCTTGAAGATCAAAGGAATAGAATACTCCTACAAGAGCAAGAAGCAATCTTGCCTCTGTATGATGAAGATGCACCTGGTCATGCATCCACTCCACATGGTTATACCCATAACCCACAAGGACAACAAGCCTTTGCCAAGGCTTCCCGAAAAGAATGGATTTCTCAGCACCTTGCCTTCCTCTACCAGGCCAAAGCTGATATCTTCAAAGAAATTAATCAAGTGCAGAAGGAACTAAGGGAATATGAAAGCAGTTCGAGTTCTCTAAGTGCTTTTAATAAACTTCTCCTTGAATCTGAACAAAGTCAAGCCACAACAACTGCTACTAAAGCCACCACTGCAACAACAGAGAATTTTGCAGAACAAGATATTTCATATCTACATTCTACAGAAGAACCAAAGCAAGCTTTTGGTTATCAAAAAGGTATGCAAAACCCATGTCCAGCATTTCTACTTACAGTTAAACTTTCAGGGTTAAAAGCATATCAGTTGTGTGCTCTTTTAGATTCTGGTGCTGACTGTAACTTAGCCAGAAAAGAAGCTTTTCCTATTGATTGTTGGATTCCCACACAAACAAGTATTCACTCTGTTACACACTCCAATAATCCTATTATATTTCAAGCACACATCCCTCTCCAATTTGCTTCCCAAATTTGTATAGTAACTTTTCTCCAATTTCCTATTGAGCAGTATGATTGTATAATAGGCAGTCAGACCCTCCAGCAATGGTCTCCATACACTGTTGGCCATCAAGGTACTTACATTGATTTTCAGTTTTGTCGGGTCTCTCAAATTAATGAATTTCGAGCCTATTCTCCTAAACTGTCATTTCCACCAGTATCCAAGCCTATTCCTTCGCAATCACGTGTCTGGTTAGCCACGCAATCTCTTTCCACCTGGGGGGATTTAGCCAATATTCAAGCAGATTTTGCAGCCACTGTCTTAACCAAGGATTTAACCAAATATAAACGACAAATGGAATGTGTCCTTCCTTTAAATAAGGATGAGAACTGTCAGACAATGGTTCCCAGAAGTAAAGCAAACTACTTCATCCTCTCTCAGGATGAGCAAGCTTTATGTGAAAAAGATATTGTTGAACTTCTTGAGAAATAGATCATTCGCCCCAGTACAAGTCCCTTTTCTTGTCATGTGATGTATGTCCCAAAGAAAGATGAAAATGGAAAGGAACTGACAGAAAAAAGATTGGTTGTGAACTACAAGCCCTTGAATGTCTGTCTGGAAAATAATCAACATCATTTGCCAAGCAAAGATTACATCTGGCAAAGAATTCAAGGATGTAACATCTTTAGCAAGTTTGATTTAACGAAAGGTTTCTGGAAAATCTCAGTTTGAAATGCAGAACGTTACAAGACAGCCTTCTCTGTTCCACAAGGCTTGTATGAATGGAATGTATTGCCCTTCGGCATTAAAATTGCTCCTTCCATATTTCAAAGTCACATGGATAGGATATTTTCCCCTTATTCAAAGTTTATTCAACCTTACATAGATGACATTCTAATCTTCAGCCAAGACTATACAAGTCATATGAGTCATCTACACCAATTCCTCAATATCTGTCAAAGCCATGGTCTTTGCCTTAATCCAACAAAGTTACATTGGTGCACAGAAAGTTTGATCTTCATTGGAACAAGGATTGAACCAAATGGACACTTGTATCCACAAACACATTTGCTTTCTGCCATCAATAAGGTGGAAGTAAAAGATAAGAAATCCTTACAATGATTTCTTGGTTTAGTAAATTACATTGCAGGCTACTTCCAGAAAATAGCAGAAGTGCGCAAAGAATTGAACAAGCTTCTCAGAAAGAATGCACCACCATGGACAGAGAAACATGATCAAATCATTCAACAGATAAAGGATCAATGTCAGCAACTCCCGCCTTTAAGAATCCCTGGCTCAAGTAAAAAGATTGTACAAACTGATGCAAGCAATGAAGCTTGGGGTGTTGTGTTGTTAGAACAGGTTGAACATGATGGAAAAATCAAAGAAGAAGTGGTAAGATATGAATCTAGTTCTTTTAAGGGTTCTGAATTAAATTACCACAGTACACATAAAGAGTTGTTAGCAGTCATCAATGCTTTCACTAAATTCTAGTTCTTTATTGGTGATAAGTCATTCTTTCTTAGAAGTGATTTACGTCACTTAGCCAGTTTCTTTAAGAAGGAATCAAACCATAAGGTTGCTCAAGGCCGCTTGTTACGATGGGCATAGTTTCTCGACACCTTTGATTTTGAAATAGAGTATGTAGAAGGTGTAAAGAATGTCCTCGCTGACTTCCTCAGTCGTGAAGGATACCATGTGAATGCTCTCACAGAAGATCAAGAATATAATGAGTATATACGTCCCAGAGATAATCCCATTGCTCAAACTCTTCCTGATATTGTTACTAATCTTTATAACAGTGTTTATTTCCACCCTGATTTGGTTGATCAATAGGTTCATCAAGACCAGATCAAAATGAGTATTGAAGAGGATCGTGGACAACTTGCTGAAGATCATCATGATCAAAACTTGGTTCGTCTCCAACAACCAGATCAATTTGTGCAAGTCAATTTTGCACCACCAGCTCCTGCACCTGAACTTGCACTAGCACAAGTAAATCAGCACAATGTCAGAATGACAATGAAATGAAAAGAAACATATCCAATGGTGTGCAATACTCCCTGGATTGTTGATACTCAGTTGCTCACTAAGCACATTTACGATGAGCTTAGATAGTATCACTTTGTAGCCAACCGTCAGCTTCTTACAAATTCATTGATAGCAGAGTATCCTTGTCGAGAAGCTAATCCTGAGATTTCTGCTGCAATAGGTCCTATAAGCACATACGCTTCATCTTATGAATGGCCCATAGAATTCCTTAGCAATACTCACATTCCTAATCAACACATAAACCAATTTCATTATCTATCTAGGATTGATGAGTTCTTTCTAGTCCTTTACCTGCATGCACACAATCAGCAACCATTAACCATCAATTATGGTTATTTGTTTCATTTACAATTCTTGGCTAGAACACCAACACCTATCTCCAATGGAATCTTTGCTTCTTATGGTCCATCCCAACCACAATCAGACACTATAGAGTTAAGGACTTTAGCCTCCTTTGTGCAAGAACGTAAACCATTATGGTTGTTCACACAGTTTGAAACCATTCCAAAAAATTGCACTCCAGATGTTAGTATTTCTACTGCATTCATCTGAGTGACTCGACGCATATTCTGGAAAGAAGATTCCATCGAAGACAGTTTGCAACAACTTGAAGAAGAGAACAGGCCGAAATCACCAACCACCGACGAAGAAGACTATATGAATTGGGAAACCAATTCTCCTCATAGTCATGGGTTCTAATCCTATCAAGTGGGGTTGTCACTTGACGAAGGCATCTCAACCTTTGTGAGTAAAACTGAGACATGGCTGTCAACCATGGTAAAACTGACACCTGTCGAGTTAGCCTTCTCGTGTCAAAAAGATGCTCTTGTAATAAAGTTGTCAGTGCATCCTTATCCCATATTAGTTTTCACCTCCTTTTCCTTAGTGAAGGTCCTGTTTGGGATTCCTTTTGCCAAAAGTGCTTTACACGCATCCACCTCCTATGGTCGGACTTGAATCATTTGTAAAATGAAGTTTAGACGCTCTATCTATATAAGGCAGAAGTCAGTAGCAATATAGGAGGAAGTAGGCAGCAGTAAGAGTCATAGATTATGTAAGTTCAATACATCATTCTGGCATAGAGAGTATGCTCTTTTCTCTTTGAGAAAATCAAAAATCAAACTGTCAGCGTGTGATGCATATGTGATTTGTAATTTTTGCAGTGCAAATATAATAAGAATTGTCATCTGTTTCACATTCACAGCTGAGTGTAAAAAGTTGGCATGGATTTTTATTTAACCCATATCCAAATGTCGTACCCACCTTAAAATAGCCTTTTGAGGTTATATGGTTAATTATTTTACCCCCAAAATTGTATAAATGCCAAAATGTAAAAATGGCAAAGGGAATTTTCAAAGGGGTGTTTTGTTTTATTTCCTATTATTAAATTAATTGGTTTTGAACCAATTTAGGCAAATTATTTTGTATAAAAAGGGGGGTAGGATGTCTTTTGAAGGCATGAAAATCAAGGGAGAAATTATGCAAATGGTGAGAGAGATTTTGTGTATTTGGAGACTTAGTGATTTTTCCTGCACATACAGGAATTTTGTTGTGTGTGCTTGAAGGGAATTGTCACAAATCATTTGTATTGATTTATTGGAGTTAATAGGATCGGTCCCCCTATTAGAGCTAGACCCAAAGAAGTAGTCCTTTCGGGACGAACTTCGAAATCAAATGTGTTGTGTCTCTACCTCTCTTTCTATCATCTCATTTTGTGCTTTCTTATTTTCAATTACGTTAATTTTGTTTTATTAAAGCTTTAAAATTAACTTTATGTAATTGGTTAGCATTCTCTGTAATAGTCCTAGATCCTAGAAATCAGATCAACATATAATAAGATGAAGATGAAGAAGTTTGGACTGTGCAAGATAGTGAAAAGGCATGATTCTGAAATTACATATGAAGTGGAGTTGCTTGCTGAATTGAATATTTCACCAATATTTAACATTTTATATTTGACAGAGTATTATGGAGGCAATGGAGATGAAATTACAGAAGCACAGCAGAGTATTCCAATAGCTAGTTCAGCTACAAAGGAGATTAAGGAGATGCTAGACAATCATGTTGGAAAAAGTACAAGGAATACAACTTATGAGGAATACCTGGTCAAATGAAAAGGGAGGCCAATAGAGGATTCATCATGGCTAGCAAGGAAGGAGGTTAATTGTCTTGGTTTTCCTATAAACACCTGAGACATGATAGAGTCACTTCTCAAATTACCCCGAGTGTCTAATTCAGGAGCATCTTGGGTGTAAGAGCAATCTTGCATCACCCAAAAATATTTTCATTTCAATATTTTTTATTTTAATAAGGGCTAGTAGAAAAGGTGGTTACTATTTATGGGAACTTGCTATTTTTAGTAAGTTTTTCATAGGAGTTTGGAATGTTCTCATTTTCTACATGAAGGGTCATTTTAGAATTATAAGCCTACCATAAAAATTGCATTGCTCTAGATTAAGTATCAAAGAATTTATTACAGATTTTTTATCAAAATATTTGTATAAAAACCTTTAGGCTCACCATTGGAGGCCTTAGTGTGCTCGAATGAGGTCTAAAAACTCGATGAAAGGACACTTGCATAGTATCGAGCCTATAGATCATGAACTGGCATTTCTAAAAAGTGGTTATAACAACTAATCAGATCAATGGCCTGAGAGCTATGGCCTTCCAAAGTTGGGCTACCAAAATTTCTAAAATAATTTTTCAAATACATATTTAGTTGAATCTATATGTATTTTTAGGGTATGTCGGCCCTAGATGTTAAGTTTGAGCATCTAGAACCTTCCTGAGTGGCATAAAATTTCCTATTTAAGAAAGGTCTGAACATTGTCTAGGACAACTCTGGGTGAAAGTTCACAACTTGTCTTGCAAATTATTGTAATGCAGGTGCCCATGTGGGTTAGCATATTGTACTTGTGAATTCTACAATTCTATATTTGTGATGCAAATAAGAAATCCATATTTTGTTCTCACATTTGTTGTTGTTTCTTTGTTTTTGTTATGTGTTTCTGTCATTAAGGGGAGCACCCTTCATCAAGTGATATTAGAGCTAGAGTTCTTGAGTGTGTGGATAGATTGCCGACTATGAGGTAGTTCACACTAGGACCATGGCTTGGGCTGAGCATGTAGATAGATTGCCGATTATGAGGCAGTTTGTACTAGGGTTTCAATAGAAGTGCAAAAAATGCCTCCAAGAAGATAGCATGGTAGAAAAGTTGTAGGTGTTACACCTAAGGGCTTTAGAGCCCTTTGAAGATAGATGCAAGCATTGGAAGAACAAATGTGTAGAGGAATGAATCTTCTCGTAAGAGATGAAAGTGAGGATGAGGATGAAGTAGAAGAAAATGTCAAAGCAGAGGCAATTCTAAACCCAGAGGAAGAAAGGATTTTTAGGGCCATCTCTAAGATTGGAAAAAGACCTAAGTTTGAAGTTCCCACATATTGATGATCATGATAGGGTCAAGTTTGCAAAGGCAAAACTAAAGGGACATGCAAAGATCTGGTGGTAGGAGGTTTAGTTTGAGAGAAATAGAAAGGGAAAGGAAAAAATCACCAAATGGGAATAGATGATAGCTAAACTGAAGTGACAATTCATTCCCATGGATTATGAGCTTGATCTATTGAAGAAAATGCAAGGGTTGAAGCAAGCAGGAAAATCTATTCAAGAGTATACCAAAGAGTTCTACCATGTTCTCATTAGAACCAGCCATGCAAAAGCTGGTAAGGAGAAAGTCTCTTGTTATCTTAATGGATTGAGGCCAAGCATACAGGATGAGCTGAGTTTGTTTTGAATGAACAATATTGAGGAGGCATACTAGTTTTCCCTAAAAGTTGAGGAGAAACTAACCAAGAAGTTTGACAACAAGAATAGTAGAAGAGGTCACAACGGAAGATCTGGGGGACGATCTTATGTTAGCCATAATGATGATAAAAAGAACAAGGATGAGGCTGGAAGCAACAATTAGAATTAGAGGGGAAACAATTCCAATCATTTCCATGACCAGAACAATAGAGATCAAAGAGGAAGAGGTGGAGTAAAAGGATCTAGAAGAGGAGGCTTTTGTGGGAAATGTTTTCACTATAGAGAAGAAGGGCATAGAGCATTTGAATGTAGTCAGTGCCAAGGAAGGATAGATAGAAGAGAGAAGGCCAAGCCAGAGTTGCACATGTTGATGAAGATGCCAGATCATCACATTCTAAATATGTTAAAAGAGGAGAAGTCCTAGTTAATAGAAGAGCCTTATTGAGTGGTGAGAATGAACCTGATCAAAGAATGAACTTGTTTTACACAAGGTGTAGATATGAAGATAAGTGTTGTGATGTGACCATTGATGTTGGAAGTATTGACAATCTAGTGTCAAAAATAATGGCCACCAAATTGAAGCTAAAGAGGCAGAAAAACTTACATCCATACCATATTACTTGGGTGCAAGATGACCACAAGGTCATGATCAATGAGTAGTGCTCAATGAAGCTCAAGATTGGAGGTTATCGGGATGAGGTACTTTGTGATATCATACCTATGGACATATTTCATATGTTGTTGGGTAGACCATGGCAGTTTGATAGGGATGTTGTACATGATGGGTGAGCAAATACCTACACTCTGACCAAGGATGGAATGAAACATAAGTTGAAGTTGTTGAAGGAGAAAGAAGAAAAGGTATGTAGTACTACCAAAATATTTTTTGTTGATGGAAAAGAGTTTATCAAAGGTATGAAGTGCGAGTATATGTGTTTTACTATAATTCCAAAAGACAATGAAGAAGAATTAGAGGAGGTGCCTATAGAATTTGCAAATATGTTGGGAGAGTTTTTTGATATTGTATTAGATAATATACCTAATGGATTGCCCCCAAATGAGGAAGATCAGTCACCAAATAGATTTGGTTCCAGGAACTAGTTTACCAAATAAGGCAGTGCACAGAATGACACCAGCAAAAAGTGAAGAGTTGAATAGACAAGTTCATGAGTTATTGCTGAAGGGGTTGATTTGAGAGAGTTTGATTCCACATGTTGTACCCATAGTATTAGCACCAAAAAAGAATGGAGAATGGAGGATGTGCACAGATTCCTATGCTATTAACAAGATCATAATCAAGTATAGATTTCTATTGCCAAGGATGGATGATATTATGGACAATTTGAATGGAGCTAAGTATTTCACAAAGATAGATCTAAAGAGTGGGTACCATCATATTCCTATCAAAGAAGGTTATGAGTGGAAAACTACTTCCAAGACCAAAGAAGGACTATACAAGTGGTTAGTCATGCCTTTTGGGCTAACTAATGCACTGAGCACTTTCATGTGACTCGTGAATGAGGCAATAAAGGAGTTTCTGGGTAAGTTTGTCATTGTTTACCTAGATGATATTTTGATCTTTATAAGACATTGGAGGGGCATTTAATCCATATTTGACAAGTGTTTGATAAGTTGAGAGAAGAGAAGTTGTTGATAAACCTGAAGAAGTGCAGTTTTGTAAAGAAGGAGTTGGTGTACTTGGGATTTGTAGTCCCAATAGAGGGTTTGAAAATGGACCTAGAGAAAGTGAAGGCTATCCTTGAATGGCCTACTCCAAGGAGTGCAATAGAGGTAAGATCTTTTCATGGACTAGCTAGTTTTTATAGAAAGTTCATAAGAGGTTTTAGCAATATTTGTGGACCCTTGATTGAAATAGTGAGAGGGGATAGGAAAGAATTTAAGTGGACTATAGGAGCAGATAAAAATTTTAATCTATTGAAACAAAAAGTTACTGAGAAACATGTTTTAGAAGTTCCTGATTTTAACAAGGTGTTTCAAGTAGATAGTGATGCTAGTGGTACTACAATAGGAGATGTTTTGAGCCAAGAAGGTAGACTTGTTGCTTATTTTAGTGAGATATTTTAACTAGGTAGTTGTAACAAAGATCTAGTACCCCTAATACGTTACATGCATTCCTAATAGGACACGCTTCTAGAAGAAGCATTTGTAGCTCTTAATAGGGCACCCCTTTACATACATTATAAGGACTAGTGAGTAGATTTTCCCAACCACAGTATTCACCCTCTCATTGAGGGTTTCCACATGTAAAATATTTGTGTCTACCTAATGAATGCTTTCGTATGTGAGTTAATTTATTTCTACTTTATTGCATTTATCTTATTACTACTTGTAAATTGGGTTATACTAAGCATAGCTGAAAGGATAAGAAGAATAAGTGGTTTTGTGAACAGTACTAATTCACCTCCCTCTCAATATTTGTTGGGACCAATAACTTCCTCTGCAAACATGGGCTGATAATTAGCATGCATATGATCTTTAGCATGAATCTAGCGATTCTTTTGATATTCATGACCATGTCAATTATGCTTAGTCTTACCAAAAAAATGTTGAGAAGAAGGATCAACAACCATGGATTAATATGAGGAACAATAACAAGTTGATAACTAGAAGGAGGAACCACACTGGAAGGAGGAACCATACTAGAAGGGGGAACCACACTAGAAGGATGGACCACACTAAAAGGAGGAATCACACTAGAAGGATTATTAGAAGCAAGAGGTGGTTGACCATTAGAAATAGAAGAATTGGAAGAAATAGATGTAGAAGGTGTAGGCAAAAGACCACAAGAGATATCTCTAGGCATACTCAATGTAGCAAACTTTCAACATTTGTGAGTTTGATAAGATTGAAAAATATAATTCAAATGAGTAGGAGGTGTAGTAGGAATAGAAGGCCAAAATAAATCAAGGGTAACACAATGTCTAGGCCTAGAAAGATGATAAATGCTATGATTGATTGTCTCAATCTCAGCATCATAAGGAAATATAATGCACTAATGAATAGGAGAAACAATGGCCTGCATGGAAGTCAACCTAGGTAGACCAAGTTTCACCAAGAACTGATCAAAATAGGAATGACAATAAAGATACTATTCCCCACTTTACCATAGATCTCAAAAGTAAAATAAATGAAACCTTGAGGGGGATACAACAAACCATTGCAAGCTTGAATCTAAGTATCAGTTGAGTCATAAAAGTCACAATATATTTGTTTCATAAACAAATGTTCCTCAGTGATAACATTAACCATGGAAGTAGGATCAACAAGATAACTATAAGAAGGATACTTAGTGATCAAAGTACTAATATAAAGAAGACAATCATGAGCCTTGAAAATATTAGAATCATTAAATGAAATATCAAGGTCTCTAGCATGCTTAAGGTTAGGTTTAGGCTTAGGTTGATCATGAGATTTAGATGATACTTTCTTCTTAGGTAGAGGTACATGTTCCCACAATGTTAATAGTATGATCATTCTCTTCTTGTAAGGTATCATAAGAAACACTTTGATGAGGAGGAGAAGAAGAAGATTGAGTAATTGTATCAGTAGTGTCGGTAACATATCAAATCACAAATGGTGGCAAATGGAAAGACTCCAAAAGTATATTATTTCTAGTAACCTCAAGGTCAAGTCTACAGTCCCTTATGAGATACTCCTAGTGGAGGCAGGTATCTTTCTGATCGAGGCCTCTATAGTTAGTCACTTGCCAAGCTACTTAAAAAAAGTGAAAAATATGGATAAGCATTGTTGGCCTAAGATAGTGGTTGATGAAAAGTTGAACCACATGCAAAAAAATGTGGAATAAAATAAATAATATGTGGTTGAAAAAATGGAACATAAATATCAAGGAGTGCCCAAGCACTATCATTAAAAAAATAATAATAAATTTATTATGTCGAAGAGTTTAATCCCAGTTAGAATCATGATGATAAAGATTATTTAAGATCCTCAATTAATGGAAATGCCAAAACCCCAAGGGTCTGTTTGGTTGTCAGAATATGATTTGAGAATTGACATTTAGAATCCTACATTTGGGATTCTGGAACTTGAAATTGAGATTACGATTTTGAGAATTTGGTTTGGGACCGTTTGGTTCACCAAGAATTCATTATGAGAATACACATTTCATCCATTTGGTTGCACATTTCTAGAATGAAATACCAACCAAGCTCTCATTTTCTCAGCATGTCTATAGAACCCAAACCAAAGCTATAATCAGACACATGGATATAGGCAACATAAACACTAGATTCGAGCCTCCTCATCACCGCCCAAGATCAGAAGAGAAAACAAAAAAACAATCTTGATGGGGGAGAGCAAAAACTTTTGTGGACCCCTAGACTCCAAGATAACTCACTTGGTCGATTCCACAACATAGACCAATGAAAGATGTGGGAAATCAATTTTCATCTAGGGAGAAGAAGATGCAGAAGAAGAAACATCAATAAAGAGTGAGAGTCATGATAACTCAATAGAGTTAAGCGGGGGAGAACAATTTCCCTCTTCTTCCTCAAAAAAATTTTCTTGAGTTCGTGATGAAACCCATTAGACAAAACCAATGAGAAAAATAGTGAGATTTGAGGAACCCAATATAGCTCAATCCTTTGCTAGATTTAGTTTGTCATAGTTAATCTCATGTGGATTTTTGGGTGTAGAAGACACTAATATTCAAATGACATCTCACTATAATTTGACAAATCATGAGGTTGAAACACAAGCCAATAACCATTTTTAGGCATGAGGTGAAAAATTGTTTCAACTGAAAATAGATGTGCATGACTTAGAGGAGAGGTATTATGAAAAGTAGATTTGAAACATTTTTTAAATCCAATTTCATCATTGGCTCAAAACCACCACACGTTAATGATAATTTAACATAATTAGATGGCACAAGGTAGGTTTTGAGCTGAAAATCCATACACAGTATATGTAGCCTACTGGTCTAAAGGTTTTAGAAGTTATGTTCTCTTATAAAATGTAGGCATACAAAACAACTACATAAAAATAATAAAAGCATGATGTTTTCTTGTCACAATGAGCATTAAATAAATACTATGCACCAATATTAAATGCACTGAGTTACCAACATCTAGATCTCCATTAGTTGCTTCATTGTATATGGGTTCATTGAGTTTTGCAATGACTCTATTGAGCTTTCTAGCAATGTAAATTTTTTCTTTGACCTTTTCGTCCTTGAGGGCTCCTACCCAATCCCGATAATTGTTTACTAACACTATTCCAACCTCTTCCTTCAACACAATAGCCAGAATATCTGCTAATAATATGTGAACCTCATTCATCAAGTTAGGCACTGGTATCATGCTCTAATATGACTACGCACACCTTCTCTAAGTTGTAATTTGTTACAGTTTCCCACCTCATGCCTAGAAATGGTTATCAACCTATGAGATCTACAGGGGCTACCCCACCGCAAACTACGAGTGCCAATTGATTCTAAGAATGATGTTTAGACTCAAATAAAGGTTGTTACAAAAAATATAAGGCTGACCAAGTGTAGTGTCTGCCCCTAGTTTGCATTTTTTCTATCATTGCCAAATGCTTTTAGGCTAGTTTTATGTTTATATTTAGTAGCATTACTTTCAGATTATCAGATATGGTTTTACATTTAGTTGATATATGATGAGATTACTTGGTACTCTATACTTTATGTATGCATGATGTTATTACAGTGTTTTCAGTTATTGATGATGATTACTTAGATGTTTATCATATGTGTTCTCTTATGGATACTTACCCCATACTGCATGTGTATGGTGTGTGTGTTTGTTTTCTTTATGTATGGCATCTCTGATGTGGTTAAGGAAGGGATTCGTAGTCACCTACTAGTTGGGATCTACACGATGTACCACTTTCTGCCATTGCCTATTTAGCTTAGAATATTGTGTTTGTACATGCGTTGATTTTATGTAGGTTGCAGTTACCGAGTATTGACTTCCCTGAATTGCCAAGATGAGTGTACCCTATCGCATTATCTCAATGGTAAGAGAGGGGAGATAAATTCTTAAGTCCAAATCCTAAACACTTAAGCCATTTGTCCTAATTGATAATTAGGACAAGTATCTGAGTTGAGTACACTCTAAATGTGTCCAATGACATTAATTCATGATTATAACCCTTTAGTTTAATTTTGTATGATTTTTCTATGACGGGTTTTCGTATTTTACTTTATGAGTCTTTGGTGAATTTTCTATTAATAAAGTCTAATTAAAAGATTAAATTAATGATTTAATTTAATGAAAAATTATTATGACATTTTAATATTTAATTAATTGAAAAATTAATTAAATAAAAAGAATTAAATTTGAAGATAAAAGTTATAAGTATAAATTTGGAATGCGATGATATTTATTTAATTTAATAATAATATATTTTGAGTTCATTTTTAAATAAATGCTAAATATTATTATTATTTAAGTTAATAAATATTTTATCAATTAAGTTTTGAAAATAAATTTAAAAGTGAAAATATATCAATTTATGAAAAAGTTTTTAAGTTTGTATGATTTATGCATGAGAATAAAATACAAGAAATTAATTAAAAGATAAAATAGGTGAATTTAATAAAAATATTTTAATTGCATAAAGCGTGCGCATGAGATTGAGAATTAATAAATTAATTGAAAGCAAAGTCAAGTGGAAAATTAAATAAAATTATTTAATAATTTAATGAACATGCATGGAAAAGATAAATGAAAGTTTATTTGGAGTTGAGTCTTGTTAGCAAGGAGTCATCTCGGGTGAACACACAATTAGTGCTCTGATTTGAGGAGAGAACTCCTTATCACCAATCGTGGGTACATTTTTTAGGGAGACGAATTTGGACGCAAATTTGGAAAGGAAATTTTGGGAAAATTGTTAGAGAGAAGTTCTTGGATAGAAATGAATTCTCTCGCAAATCTTCCGGGTGTTACGATTTTAGCATCAAGATCCAAGTAGATTCTTATGTTGTAAATTGCACAGATAATTACATTATTTAAATAAATTATGTCTTCTTCGTGATTGTGAATCTGATTGTTTGTATTTCATTGCAACAAATCCTTCAATCTTGTGATTTTTTTTGGAAAATCCTAATATGCATGTTGATTCCTTCTATGTGCAAAAAGATCAAGGGAAAATTGATCAATTCGAAAAAAAACTCGTTTGTAGGTAAAAAGTAAATTGCAATTAATCTGGGAAGGGTTTGAAATAAAAGAAAATTTGAAATTTGAAATTTGATTAGTTAAATGTATTTTTCCTATTAGGCTAAAATTGTAAATGTTATATATATATATATATATAAAATTGTGGAAGTGTATTTGTTTTAATTAAACAAACTCATATTTTAAAAAAATATTATTGAACAAGCTTATGTAATTTAAATATTATTAAAAACTAATAATATAAAAAAAACATTTGGGGAGGGGCGGGTTTTACCCACCCCCTACTCCCTTGCCTTCTATGGCGGCTGTTTAAGTCGTGCATACGTGTGTGGGGCCATTGTGATTTTAAATCGCACCGCTTGTTTAATAACTAGTGACTATTGTATACAACACCTAAATTAATAAAGCCACGAGGACTCACTTTTATGTGTGTGTGTGTTATTAAATATTTTAAATGTTATTTTGAGTTTGTAATTAATTTAATTTTTTTAATAATGTTTATAAATGTTTTATAATTATTTATTAATACTTTTAAATTAATATTTGTTGATTAATATTATTATTTATTAATAATTTTATTTAATATTTATTAATTTTAAAAATATATATAATATTAATGAATGAAAAGGTGGTATTTTTAATATTTATTATATTTATTTTAATATTAATTAAGTTTAATTAATGATGATAATTATTAATGATGTTTTAAATTTACTTAAATATTATTATTGTTATTAATTATTAACATTTAATAATTAATGAGATGTTCGAAGGGGGTCTTATTATTATTAATAAATCTTGTTTTAATGAAATTGGTTAATTAGTTTATTTAGAATCGATAAGAATTATTTTAATAAATGTTTACCCTTAGTTTATTTTAAAGAAATTGACCTTAATAATGGGGGTAATTTTATATATTTGAGTTGAATAAATAAATGGGTTGACTTGTAGATTAAACTGAGAATCTTATACACTTGAAATATACTTTGAAACAAAAACTAAAACCTCATATATAACTTAACCATGTGATTTTGAAAACAAACCAAAACATGCAAACTTATACCTTATCTTCTGTGTGATGTTTATGTTTGGGTTTTTTTCGGGTTGATTTAGTTTGACCAGTCTTAGGTTGTTACCAAAGGTTGGGGGGTTATGTGTTTGTGATGTCATGTTTTTTATATTAGAAATAAGAGTTTCAGAACCAAAAAAAAACACCAGAGTATCAATACGAATATACACAAGGAGGCCAAGCCTCACCCAAAAGAGAAAGTATCAGCTGAACATACAAAGCAACAAAAGGAGGAAAAGCAAAACTATCTAGCTGAGAAGATCATAGTGATTGTCAACCCAGGCAGTCCAGCCTAAGGGACCTTCCATCCAAACTATACGTTTATGCCCTTGAATCTGCACCAACATAAATAACTCTTCTTTTCTGGCATTCCCTTTTTCTCTAATATCTTTGTTCAATCTATTGCAAGCTTGCTAAAAAAAATGCAGATCATCCAAAGTACTACACCACTGGTACCCATGCTTAAGCTCAAGGTAGTAAAGAGCAGCATGACCATCACGAAGGAACCTCCTCATTTTGTCTCGTTCAATCATCATAGTAGTCTACACCTGCAAGAAGATTTTAAAGTGAGTGAGTTTTCGAAAAAACTTAGTAAGATCCCTATGCTTACCTTGATACCTTTCCTCGTTCCTGCACTTCCAGATCTGCTAGAGAATGTTAGACGATAATATATTCCAAAATAAATTGGTATCTTTAGGAAGACCATTAATATGACCAGAAATAATATCAAAAATATTAACATTAATAGGATAAACAATGCCAAACATTTTCCATATTTCTTTAGCAAAAATACAATCAAGAAGGATATGTCTACTAGTTTCGGGAACTCTACACAAGTTACAAATATCAGAATTAACAAAATATCTCTTTATAGGTAGCTTTCCCAACAAAACTAACCATTTGAAACATCTAATCTTGGGTTCCACAGGATTCTTCCACAAGATAGCAAAATACTTTTTCAAAGCATCAGCATCATAAGAAGAGTACTAAACAGCATTAATATGATTGATAATATCAATATTACAATCAATGATTTTATAAATATTCTTAGCTTTGAGCAGAGTAGTAATGATACCACCAGGCCATTTGCACTTCAGGAACCTGAGAGAATCAGTGTGACAAACAGTGGGAAGACCAACAGAAGCTTGCACAATCATGTTATAAGTTCTTCTATGGGAATTCGGGATAGCATATTTATCCTTAAGAACATCCCAAGGCATAATTTGATCATACTCAAAGAGATCCATTAATTGTTTAATACCTTTATTAGCCCACTGCCTGGCAAAACACCCTTGGGTAAGGGCCAAAGGTTTACCATTTAGGTGGAGATTCCACCAAATGGATATTTCACCATGGAGTTGAATATTGGAATGAAACTCCTTGTTAGTGATGAATTTCCTAACATGATCCCAAGCCTTCCAAATAGACCTGAAAACCACGGAGCCTTGAACCATGACAATAAAATTACCAAGAATGAGGTCACAAAAGGGGAGGCTAGTCCAAGACTTAGCTTTTCTAGGAACACCCCTCTCAATATTGCTCCTAACAAGCACTTTCTAAGGAGAATCACCCTCCATGGACTGAAAAATCTATTTGGCAGACAAGGCTATACCCTGAGTTCTTAAATCCTTCAGCCCAAGTCCCCCAAGGGTCTTGTCAGTGTGGCACCAAGCCCACTTAATAGAATGGATCTTTCTATTCCCTTTGCCATTAGACCAAAGGAATTGTCTGATGGACTTCTGAATTTCAAAAATCTGATAGTTATTAAAACACCAAGCAGAAGAATAATATATGGTGTATGAGGACAATATCTTCTGGAAAACCTGAATTCTTGTGATGTCATGTTGATATTGATCTTGATCTTTTTAACCCAACCATGGTAATGTGATGGTGTGCTCTATGATATGTTTGTATTTATTGATTGTTATTGCTCTCTAGTTTCTTTGTGTGAAGCTGAGCTGTATGCTTATGAGATACCTGACTTAACCATTTTTGAGTCATCGATCAATTATATTTGATTTGATTTCCAGTCACTTTGAGAGGACTGAGGTGTTTTGAATTATTTATTCTTGATGATGTCATGTTGTGACATGTTTGACTTGACCATTTTGGAGTCTTTGATTAGTATTATTATTGGGATACTTTCTGGTTGCTCGTTGAGAACTATTGTGATTATTATAATTATCTTTTGGTGATTTCCTTGGGACTCGAGAGTCCTGAAGGACTACTTGGGTAACTTTGAGTGTGATTCGTGTGATGACACTTGCCTACTTACATAGTAGGTTTCCTACATGTCTTGTGTGCCTCTAGGTCTAGATGTCGGTCTATGTTGGAACCTTTGAGTTAGTATGCTTTTAGGATTTCTTGGACTTAGAGAGTATTTGTGATATGTGGTTTGATATCTTGTTTGGGACTTGAGACTATCTCCTCAGCGCAGTGGGAGTGGGCCATTTAGGTTCCACGCGATCGGGTGGTAGTGCTTTTTACTCTTACCATTGAGATCTGTCTGTAGTCACTGTGGCTGGAGCTTCTTGGGATGCTTGTTTATCATGATTAGGTGATGTTATTTACTAATGCATTTCCTCATATTAATTATTAGCATGTGATAGGTGATGTTATCTTCTTGTAGGATCATCTTATGTTATATTCTTGTATGTTAGATTTCCTTATGATTATGTTGTAGTATGTTTAATAGTGGAATTCCTATTACTATAGCACCAATGATCTTATCGATGATTTAGGATGTTACACACGGGGGATGGGTAGGACCCACAATGGTCTAATGATGCTATTGATGGTTAGGAGGCACCGCGTACTTAGTTAGTTATGTTTTATGGATAGTTGTATGGATGTATCATGTATGGTGGATGGTTTCATTTATTTTATTGTACTTTGTATTATGGATATGAGGAGGATGATGTATTTCTATTTCTACATATGTATATTCTTTTAAGCCCTTCATACCCTGTGATATGTACAGTGGATGATTGAGCATTCCAGATTTCATTTGCCAAGAGTCATTCGGAACAAATGTATATTAAATGGACATTGGACTTTTAATTATTCTTTCGTATGGATGTGGTAGTTGTTAGACTTAGTATTAGATTAGATTTAAATGTGACTCAACATCTTAGGATCCTTAAGGAATGTAACATGTTATTGTATGCTATAGTTGATTGTATGATTATTGCTTCCACTACTATGTGTTAATGTGAATGATTTATCTTTCTTGTTTCAAAACAAAAAAAAATGTTTGGAAAACTTAGTAAAACTTTAGGTTAACTCTTTTGGATCCCTTAGCAAGGCATTACACCAAGTGAGTGGGAAAAAAACTAGGTCAGACAAACCTAAAAAATAACTTCATTTCAATTATTGTGTAATGCTCATTTTGGACAAATTAGAATTATAGCAATTCCACCTATTTAGATGGAAGACCAAGTTTGAGTTTTGGGGGGTAAATGGGCATTACCAAATTGTATTTTTTCCCAATTCCAATTCTGATGGACCCAAACAATGGATTAGAAATTTTTAAGAATTCCAAATGCTAATTCCATTCTAATTTGGGCAACCAAATAGATCCTAATTACACTTAATGAAAGACCAACTCTCACCACTAGAAATTTAAACTAGGTTAATGAAAACTCCCAAAGAAGGGTGAGAGGAAAAAACATGTAATTTTTGCAACAAAAGGGTGGTTGAAATATATGGTGACATTTTATCAAAGAGTGTGCACCTAATATTTGCAGACAATAAGATGAAAAACAATTGTTTTTTAGTTCTTGCCAAAGGCATGATACTAATGTAATCATTCAATTCATTTTTCCAATAAAACTAACCAATCATATTGCAATATTAAATGAACTTATATAGTTTGTAATTTTTTTAATTTTGTATGATTATATAAATCTTAATTTTCTACAGTTCTATTGGAGAATAGCAATTTTAGCAGGGAGTAAAATCAATTTCCATCACACAACAATATAGAAAAGCCTTATCTTTTCTTCTTTCTGCAACTATGTTAGAACCTCTTAGTGCAATCCTATCAAATTCATCACCAAAAAGTGAATTATATAATGAACCTACCAATGTTTAAGGAATGACCAAATATGCATTTTTAAACCATTGAACAAGTATGACATCAAAATATATTAAAGTAATTAACCAAAAAAAATTAACTGCACAAAAATTCAAAGCTAACTACTCACGGAGTAGCTGACATTAATGAGATATCACAATTCACTATTTATTTTTCCTTTTGGAAGAGCTAGTTCTGATGTATAATTTAATTTAATTGTTTTAATGATGTTGATTATAAATATGAATTTATTAATTTATGTTATGTCATTTATAAAAAAATATTAAATTTTATTTTACTATTATTAAAGATTGTATGACAACAACAAAGTATCATCATTCTTTAACAATCAATCAACAATATTTTTTATATTTTTATATTTGGTTCATATTATAAATATAATCAATTATTTTAGTTTTATATCTAATTATTGGTGTTGTGTGTGCAAGATTTGCATTCACTACAAAATGACTTAATCTCATTTCACTCCTTTCCAAACATGATAAAATATTCAAAATCATATTAATGTATCATTCATGGATCTCTCTAACTAGGTAGAGACACATAAGTAATGCATGATATGTAGACCTCACAATTCCTTTTCTTTTTTTGGCTTTTATGGTATAATCACTCAAGGAATGTGTAAAGAAAATATGATTAAGATTGAAGAGTTAAAGATTAGTAAATTTATAGTTTGTGAATTACTTGTTGACAATTAATTTGCCCTAATTTAGAAAATTATAAAATCTTACTTCCCAAATAAATAAAATAACTTTATTTTTATAAATATCTCATTATAATATTTAAAATAAATAAATTACATCAAATACTCATTTTGTATCAATAATAATACAAAATTACTTTTAACAAATTTGTACAACTCATTTTGCATGGCAAATGGAAAACACTAAAATATGTTCTCATTTTTATTTTAGAATTCTTGGTAACTTTTTGATGAATAGTTTTTTGTGGACTCTACCAATTTTATTTTAGTTTCCATCTATTTCTTCTTCTCACTATTTGACTTCATAGTTATTTCTACACTCTACCCTCAATTTTATTTTAGTATCCATCTATTTCTTCTTCTACCTATTTGACTTTATAGTTATTTCTCCACTCCACCCTCAATTTTATTTTACCTTCCCTCTATGTCTTCTTCCAAGTATTTAGCTTTATTAGTCCCTATCTATATAGGCAAAGAACTAATGTTTTCACTAGACCTCCTTTAATTAATTACATGATAAATAGAATTCACAAGTGTAAGGTTTAAGTGATAATATTTTTTAAATCAATTTATAATATAAAATTCCTCTTTTCTAATTGGCTGAATGCATTTTTCCTAGGGTTAAATTTTCTTTTTAAATAAAAAGATTACAAGAAAAAAATACAAGATAAAAACTAATTTATTAGGCTATCACACAATGCAGTCAGTTGGAAGTATATATATATATATATATATATATAAAATAAGGACATTGCACTTCATGAATACTTAGTATTCACTCTAGACCTATGTTTTGAGGGTAGTTATTAATTAATAATATATATAATGAAGGAAATATTACAATACCAAAAGGGGTGATAGAAAGATAAGATAGAGGTTGATATACACATAAAGGTGGAGATATAGGGGTAGAGAGATAACAAGATATATAAGTAAGGAGAGGTGGAAGAAGAAAAATGGAGATAAAGATAGAGAGGAAATAGATATGGTTATATAGACCTATACTTTCAATATCATTTATATTGTAGAAATTGATGTGATTGAATTGAAAAATTTATGTCTAATTTCATTATTATCTATAGAATATTACTTGTTAAGATATAACTTTGGCTTATTATGAGTCACAATAATTAATATTATGTCACATAGACAACAAAGTAGATATACATACATACACACACACACACACACACACATATGTATATATATACATGGGAGCGCGCGCACACACACACACACATATATGTATATACATATATGTGTGTGTGTATATGTATATACGTACATATATATATATATACATATATATATATGTATGTATGTATGTATGTGTACACATACATACATACATACATACATACATACATACATACATACATACATATATATACATATATATATATATATATATATATATATATATATATATATATATATATATATATATATATATATATATATATATATATATATATAGGGAGATGTGGTGGGAGAAAAACAAAGACGTAGAGATTTAAATGTATATGAAAGAGGCTAATGGAAAGAGATGGATGGATAGAGAGGGTGATTTGTTAGATATGGAGGTAGATCTAGCAAGATATATAAGGAGAGATAAAGAGGGAGAGATAGATAGGATATGATAGAAAGAGATATCAATGGTGAGATAGATTAGTAAAGAGATAAGGAGATCTAGGGAGGATGAGATGGAGAGACCAACAAAGGGAAAAATATAGTAAATTGATTGTTAAATATGTGTCCAAAAGATCTTTTTATCCCTAGTTCTATGAGGCTTTAATGTTCCTAGAACCACCAAATATTGTTTTGTAAGGGGAAAATCATCATAGGTATTGTATTGAACATGATTAACCTAATGCACATTGAAAAATAGATGATTACACATATTTTAAACTTATAAATGTGCGACCATACAATTAAGAATCCATAAAATAATCATTGTGTGCTATTCAAAACTTGAGAAAGAGTAGTCAAAACTATAAATGAAATAGTTTTTCTCCATCTACTTTTGAATAGTGCATGTCAAATAACATTTGTTTTAAAATGAGAAAAATTCATTCAAGTAAATTGAAATATAAGTGGTAAGCAACAATAGGTGGTTTGTTGGGCTCCAAACACTTGCCATTTTTTGAATAAATATGGTTAATATACTTTCAAACATGTATTGCATATTAATGGATGGAGCATGGGTATAAATGTGGATCTTTAAATTAAAAATAGGAAAAACAAAAAAGTTTATTTTCATCAAGGTTATGAACCTTTTCAACAATGTTATTATATAATCATCAAGAAGTGGATGACTAGTACCCTTGTACAAATAATCCTATATGACATATTGGTATCCCACTTACCTCACCTTTGCCATTAATTTTAAGTGTCAATCAATATAGTGAATGGTCTATCTTAGACTTTATTATATTAAGATAGTGTATTCTCTATCTTATGCTATGTAAAATCAAGATAATGAATCTCTATCTTAAACCTCAATAATATTAAATGACTAATAATAGACATTGGAGACATAATAGTCATTTCTTTCATGTGTGAGAAGATGAAAAAGTTTGTGGGATTCATAAACTTTACACGTAGTTTATCAAAATTATTTAATGGAGGTAACAAAGTACAAACTAATTTAAAACTCATTAACATGCTCCCAATTTGATTCCTGAATTTTAGTAAAAGTGAAAGCACTTGCCCATTTTCTTCCAAGCCTAAATCTCTCATGAAATGACCACATGTCATTGATGGGATGACTATTTATAGAAGAGAGTAAACTAGATCGTTGTGGTAAAAGCACTAGCTACTTAAATAAACATAGAAGTTCATTCACCAACTTTCACCAAAGATTTGCAATGGTAACAAGAGTGAAGAAAAATAATATATATATTTTTAAATAAATTATTCAAATTATAAAGATTAAACATTGGAGGTAACTTCAACACATCCATGAAAATAATCGGATCCAAAAAGCTATGAACAAAAGTTTGAGAATGAAAGTTCTTCACTAAAGGATAAAATGGTTTGGTAGTTAAAAATATTTTAATAAATTATTTGCTAAGGATATGAAAAATTAGGTGCAAGGTTGATAATTAAATATTAAAGCTAAAATGAAGAATAAACTGCAATTTATTCATCATTAGAGTTTTATCAACAAATGGTATTTTTAACTAAATTTTAGTTTAAAAGAGTTACCAATGTATAGGTTAAAGAAGTGGATTTTTGGAAGATAATATTAAAGATATGATTTTTCATATTTTTGATAATTTTTGGTAGTTTCACTCACTTAAATCATATGTGATTCTAATTTTTTTGGTTGGGAATATGAATTCTAGTTATAGATTAGTTTCAAGACTTTTAATTTCACAAAAATTTTACACATTGTAATTGTGTTTTGTCTTCCATTTGCTTCTAATTTGAAATAGTGAGTAATGCATAAACATGAATTGGAACAACAATTTGAGAAGATGGGAAGAGAACATTTGGAAAAATGTTTACATTAAACATCACTTCAACAACTATAGTGACATGTTTCTCACATTTTGTTACGATCAACAAGCCAAGAATTTCAAATTAACCATCCCTCTCAAATAAAATTTATGTTGATGTATAACATCTGTAGAAGTAATCTGTCATATGCAAGCATGTATCATACTTATCTAATAATCATTACTATTGCTCTCTCTCTCTCTCTCTCTCTCTCTCTCTCTCTCTCTCTCTCTCTCTCTCTCTCTCTCTCTCTCTCTCTCTCTCTCTCTCTCACACACACACACACACACACACACACACACACACACACAGATATGAGTTGTTAATGATTTCAATGAACATGCAATTGATACTATTGACAACAAATTAGATAATCGACATACTACCTTGTATTATTGCTGATGGTAGTGATGTAAGTCAATGGCATTGTTGACTGCTTGTATTGAGTAGTATTGATTTACTATTAACTAATCATTAGTTATGCCCTATAGAGGCATGACCCTACATGGCCAAAGGCCACATAGAGTCATGACTCTACGGGTCATAGCCATTTGCACACTTATATATATCAAATGCAGATTGATGGGAATGACATCTATTCATGGCATCTTAGACCCAGTGATATACATAACAAACATTACTAATACTTTCAGTACTTCTCCTCTGCAATCTAATCTATAGGATAATTATCATATACAATATACATTTCATATTAATTAGCAACATATAGAGAATGAGATTTTTCTTATAAGCAATTCAAAGATTACCATTATTTGAAGAACAACTCTGGACTACTATGGTACAAGTAAGAGTATTGATTGTTCCCATATTTATTGTAATAGTTTTATCTATTAGAGATCCACAAAACTAACATGGTATCAGAGCCATTCTGACAAAAAAAGCTATTACTCAGAATTAAAATCTAAAATCTCATATTTTTTCAAAAGCTAAATTATATTATTAAAATGGTGAATCAAGTGAGACTAGAAGATAGGCTTGAGGGTGCATCTAATTTCTCATCATGGAAAATTAGAGTAATGATAATATTAAGAGAAATGGAATTAGAGGAATATATCAAAACAAACATATCCATGCCTAAAAATGAAACAAAGAAAGTAACATGGAAAAGACATAATAACAAAGCAATGAAAATCATAATAGATTCTATAAAAGATCATATTCTTCCATCCATATCTAGTCTGAAGACTGCATTTGAGATGTTCTCCACTATTTGAGATACATTTGAAATCAACAATACTAATAGATTATTAACCCTAAGCAAGATCTATTATATATAAAGATGAAAAATGGAGAATCTATAACTTCATACTTTCTAAGGATTTCTAAACTAAAAGATCAACTTGCAACAATGGAAAATCAAGTTGATGACAAAGAACTTAGCATGATAGCACTAAGAGGTCTTCCTCTATCATGGGAAAAATTTATTTAAGGTTTAAGCTCTCGACCTGAACTCCCTAAATTTGATTTATTAAAGAATAAATGCACACAAGAATAATCTAGATTAGTCTCAAGAGGACTAAGTACAAATCAATAGGGAGATATTCAAGCACTTCATGTGAAATCAAACAAGACAAGGAAATTTGAATACAACAAAAGGGAATCTAACAAATCATACAAGCAACGTAATTGGTCCAAAGTTAGATGTTTTAAATGTGATAAAATTGGTCACTCTCATAACTTCTGCCTTGAAAAGAAGAAAATTCAAGTAGCCTTAGCAGAAATCAAAGAAGAGGGTGTAGAGAAAGAAGAAAGAGAAAACTATTCTTTTTGTTTAGCCCTTTCAAGTGAATTAAACTCAAACCGTAACACTTGGATCATAGACAGTGGAGCATCCAAGCACATCACCGATTTCAAAGACAAATTTGAAACTTTCTCTAAACAATCCTAAGAAGAAGTTACCATTGGAGATAACTCTACTCATCCTATCAAAGGAATTGGTTCTTGTTCAATTTACCTAAATTCAAGAATTACCCTTCAACTCAAAAATGTTCTATATGTACCAGGAATAAAGAGAAACCTAGTCTGTATTTCTAGTCTTGTTGATCAAGGATTCAAAATCACATTCCAAGAGGACAAAATTCATCTTGGCCTAAGAACTCTAATATTAAGAAAGCCATTTCCATTGGATTTAGAGATGGAAGTCTTTATAAACTTTGTAATAAACAAAACCTAGCTCTTAGTCATGCAACTTCAACTTCCACCAAAATTTGGCATAGGAGGCCAGGTCACCTTCACTATCATGCATTGTCATCCATAGGAAAAGTTGTAAAAGGTTTACTTAATCTTAAAACTAATCACTTAAGTATTTGCAAAGGATGTGCTTTAGGCAAAAATACTAAATAGACATTTCCTAAAAGAGTTCACAAATCTAAATCCATTCTTGAACTGATCCACATTGATCTTTGTGATCCTATGTCTGTACCTTCTCTTAATGGGTGATTCTTCTATGTAATTTTTATCGATGATTACTTTACAAGAACTTGGATCTATTTTCTGAAATAGAAAAAATTAGCTGAATTTTTATCAAAATTCAAAGAGTTCAAAGCCTTAGTTGAAAATCAGTCAGGACATAAAATAAAAATTCTAAGGTTAGACAATGAAGGTGAATACATCTTTGATATTTTAAAGAATTTTTGCATTGCTGTTGGGATTAAAAGGGAGTTTTCTATACCTTATAATCCTCAATAGAATGGAGTTGTTGAACATGAAAATAGATTAATTGTTGAATCTGCTAGAGCAATGATGCATGATCAAAACCTTCATACTTCCTTCTAGGTTGAAGCATCTAACACTACAATCTACATTCAAAATAGATGTTCACAATCAGTATTAGAGAACACCACTCCAGAAGAAGTATTCATGGGCATTAAACCTAATCTAAGTCATCTAAGAATATTGGGATGTCTAGTTTATATCCACATTCCTAAAGAGAAAAGAACAAAACTAGAACCTTCCAAAAAGAAAGGGATACTTATTGGATATAGTGAAACAACAAAAGGATACAGGGTCTTCATTCCAGGTCAAAGAAAAATTGAGATTAGTAGAGATGTGAAATGAAGAAGATATTGCCTTTAATATTTCTAGAAATAGTGATGAATCCATTACTAAGTCTATTCCTAAAGTAGATGAAAATCAACAAGTAGAAATTAAGAGGGAGAATGATATTGAACCATCTTCTTCCACTATGTGTAATCATGAAGATTCTGAAAATGTCAACAATAAAAAGAGGCCACTTTGGGCTAGGAAAATGATAGAACAAAATCAAGTTGAACCTAATGAAGTGATTTGAGAAAGAAAAAGAACAAGAAATCAATCAGGTTATGTTGCATTATTAATTGAACCTTCTAATGTTAAAGAAGCACTTTCAAATTAGTCTTGGAAAGAAGCAATGATTGAAGAATATAACTCTATACTAAAAAATGATGTATAGGATGCTGTAACAAAACCTAAAAAAAAATTAGTTGTTTATTGCAAATGGCTATTTAAAATTAAGCATGCATCCGATGGCAACATTGAAAAGTACAAAGCCAAATTTGTAGCACGAGGTTTCTCATAGAAAGAAGGAATTGATTATGAAGAAACATTTGCTCCAGTTGCTAGATATACTTCAGTCAGAACCATCTTGGCTATTGTGGCATCCAAGGGATGGAAGGTTCATTAACTGGATGTCAAAATAGCATTCCTTAATGAAAAAATTGAAGAAGAAGTTTATATCAAACAACTAGAAGGATTCAACACTCAGGATAGCAAAACTCATGTTTGTAAATTAAAGAAAGCCCTTTATGGTCTCAAACAAGCTCCCAGAGCATGGTATGAAAGGATAGGCAACTATTTAATGATGTTAGGATATTCTAAAAATGAAGTTGATCCTAACTTATAGTTCAAAATAGATGGTGATGATATGATCATACTTGTGTTATATGTTGATGATTTGTTGGTAACAGGTGATGAACATCTCATAAAGAAATGAAAACAAGAACTCATAATAGAGTTTGAAATAAAAGACTTAGGTCTACTTCACTACTTTCTTGGATTAGAAGTTTGGCAATAGGATAACTATATTCTTCTGAATGAAGGAAAATATATAGTCAACATTTTGACAAAATTTGGATTGATGAAATGTAAACCAGTCGCTGCTCCTACAGAAGTAAATCTACACAAGTTGAAGGATCATACGATCAATTCAAAACCTACATATTCTACTTACTATAGGCAAATTATTGGGTCTTTAATGTATTTGGTGAATACTTATTCTGACATATGTTATGCTACTAGCACCTTGAGTCAATTTATGTGTGCACCAAAGAAGATACATCTACATGAAACTAAATACATTTTGAGATAACTAAAGGGTACTATTGGAACGTGAATTAAATATGATAAAGTCAACATCGAACTTCATGGATTTTCTGATTCTGATTGGGCAGGTAGTCCTACTAAATGTAAGAGTACTTCTAGATATTGATTCAGTCTAGAATATGGTATGGTTTCTTGGTCCAGCAAAAAATAGACTTCAATTGCATTAAGTTCCACCGAAGAAAAATACCATCTTCTTCGGGTGCTAGATAAGTGGTATGGCTATAGAAGTTGTTAGCATATTTGTTCAAAAGACCTTTGAAGCCCATCGTGATTCATTGTGATAATCAAAGTTGCATCAAGCTTTCGACCAATCCAGTTTTCCACAATTGCTCCAAACTATTGAAATTCCTTACCACTACATTTGAGATATGGTGAATCGAGGAATCATTCAACTGGAGTACATCTGTACTAATGAGCAAACAGTTGATATCTTTACCAAGCCTCTTGCTAAAGTGAAGTTGAAATACTTCAAAGAAAAACTTGCTATGATTAATTTGTAATATTGAATTAATTTTTTTTAATTCATGTGAGTTTATGCTTCTATTGTTGTTTAGTCACATCAAAAATGTAATGAAAGGTGACCATTTGTCATGGACATATTTATTCAGAAGGTAATTATTTGAAAGCTGACGATCTTGCAAATGATAGGCCTGTTATCATGGACATCTCTAGATATGGCTTCGAACAATTAGAGATCATAGATAACGAACTCATTTGGTACCATGGATATCTCTAGATATTGTTTCGGACAAGTAGAGATCCTAAGTAATGAATTTTTATGTTATTACTATGGAAATCTCTAATATTGCTTCGAGCAATTAGAGATCATAGATAACATATTCATTATGATTACTCAAGATATTGTTTCGGACAATTAGAGATCATAATGTACATTATGATAGTGTTCGTAGCTTGGTGATTTTTTATTTGACTAGTCACTATTTCAGAGTGTTAAGATCAGATAAAGTAATAAGATATTCTATTCTGAAATCTAAAGTATATTACTTCTCCCTTGCTAAGAGGGAGTGTTGATGTATATCATATGTAGAAGTAATCTATCATATGAAAAAATCTATCATACTTATTTGATAATGATTACTGTTGTTCTCTCTCTCTCTCTCTCTCTCTCTCTCTCTCTCTCTCTCTCTCTCTCCCCCCCCCCCCACCCACACACACACACACACATATATATGAGTTGTTAATTATTTCAATGCACATGCAATTGATACTATTGACGGTAGATTAGATAATTGACAGACTACCTTGTATTATTACTGATGGCAGTGATGTAAGTCAATGGCATTGCCAATTGCTTGTATTAAGTAGTATTGATTTACTATTAACTAATCATTAGTCATGCCCCATAGAGGCATGACCTTACATAGCCAAAGGCCATGTAGAGTCATGAATCTATAGGTCATAATTGTTGCACACTTATATATATCAAATGCAGATCGATGGGAATGACATCTATTCACGACATCTCAAACCCAGCGATCTACATAACAAACATTACTAGAATACTTTCAGTACTTCTCCTCTACAATCTAATCCATAGGATCATTATTATATAAATCATACATTCCATATTAATCAGCAACATACAAAGAAGGAGATTTTGCATATAAGAAATTCAAAGATCAACATTATTTGAAGAACAACTTTGCACTATTGTGGTACAAGTAAGAGTATCTATTGCTCCCATATTTATTGTAATAGTTTTATCTATCAGAGATCCACAAAACTAACAAGTTAGATATGCTAAAACATCAATGAGCTAAAATCTCACAAGGACAAAGTAAGATGAAATATTAAACAATTATTTAGTTGGGTAATCTAGAGTTGATAGGTAGATAAAGAATTGAGATTGCCATGAAACAAACCCTTCATTATGTTGATTGTGATTTAACTCTAAATCCTAAAATAGATGGACTGATTTTATTTTCTTGCTTCCCATTTTTTCATCCCTTGTTGGTGCATCTATAGTCAAGATTTTATTTAATAATTGTATGCATAAAAAATACTCATTTTAATATTTATAACAGTAATTTAAATCAATGTATCTTTTAGCACATATTAAATTATATAATTTTTTGTTCTAATAATCATTATATTTCCTTCAACTACAACACTAACTCAATGAGTTTGGTACTATCCAACACATCTCAACCATTAAATAGGTTGGCTTATGATAAGTAGGAGATAATTTCCACAACAAGTCAAATTGTGATATTGCTATTAGGATTTAACTATTTAGTTTGCTATCAAGGTTTGACTCAAAAAATACATAGTTAAATATTGATAGCAATATCACATGTTGGCTTATCATTGTTGTAAACTTTTGGTGATATCTTTTTATATTTATTGACGAGGGAGAGCCATGTTATACTTCCTTCAACTGCAGCAACTAAATAAGTTTGAGACTATCCAACAAATCTCAACGACTAAACATGTGTTTTCATTGTTTAAAATTTTTTGGTGATATTGTTTCACATTTATTGATGAGGGAGAGCCATGGGTGAAATGACATACATCAACATAAGGATATGCCCTGCACATCTCTCCATTAATGAAACACAATTCTATCACCGGAAATAGGAAGTGCATTTTTTTATCTTTTTATCTCACTAAGGAAAGTAATACCTTAAATACTCAATAACCCAAAAACCATGCTCCACCCTAATTTGGCCCTCACAATGGCATTCACTTGTGGATTCCTTTAATTTTAATTTCATTTTATTTTTTCCTTTTTGTAGATTTTTTGTTTTCTAATTAGATTCAAATACCACAAGAAGAGAATGATATCTCATTAGGAGAAACACAATAGAGAAATGAAACCATAGGATTAAATAAATAAATTTATCATGTTTTATTCTTATTTGTCATTGTTTGTTGTCACATAATTCATTTCCTTGTTTCTAAAGTGAATTATTGAAATTCTACATGTGTTGAGCCATGTAACCTTTGAAATATAGTCAATGGGGCACTAAAATGAGAGAAAAATATGGTAGACTATAGAATCAAACAACCCTAAGCTTTTAATGATTGTCATAAACTTTAGAAATAGAAGTATATCAATGGTAGGGTATTTATTCAATGTGCTTATTACACCATATATCTATAAGAAACATCTAAACAAAAAATTAGAACCACTGTTAGTGTTTTGATTGGATAGCCACAGATAAGTTAATACAATTTCTAGAACCAATATGTCAAGTCTTTTTCTGCTTTTGATATTAGTTTCTATGAGAGTAGACAGATTTGATAGGCGCATACCATTGAAAACCCTTAAATTATCATGATTTTGCTTTGATTAAAAAAAAAAAAATTTATGAATGGACACATTATTGAATGAATGACTCATTTACATGATAAATTTTCATGTCATCTCTACCTTTAGCCTAAAATTGTACCTTTTTGAACTATAATATATTATTTATTATATCTTATATTCGATTATATGCAATATTATTTTTTCATTTTAAATTGTACAGTACATTTAATTTTTTTAAAGATTATTACAAAACACCATTAAACACACGCGCGCGCGCGCATGCACACACACACACACACACACACACACACACACACACACACAAGGTTATAGCAGATGTTGTATTTATATTGCATCCTTGATAATATATAAAAAATAATAAATTTTATAAATTTTATTAAGTATTATAAATATCATTTTATTTAAGAAATAACTATTTTGTATACTTCAAAATAATATATCTTATGTAAATGAACCTATTAAAAATATGGTATTAAAATCTTTATAATTAAATACATATAACCTTCCAATAGGTTAGAGCTCACTTGACCCAAAAAATTTAACAAGGTATATAATGAGTGCATGGTGGCTTTTAAGTTTTATTTTATAACCATGTGTGACTTAATAACAATAGTAAGTAGTTGTAGTTGATGCAACACTTAGCACTCATTGCATCTAGGTGATGCTCACTAAGGTGAAGCATCAAGACTTCCTAAGAGCTCACCCATCCATCCTAGTACTAGTCCAACTAAAGTGTGCTTACCCACAAAATTTCCTTTAAGGCTAAGCTCAGTTTTCTTGCAATCTAATTTGGAGAACATTCAATAATTGTTAATGTTGATAGGCATTCTATAATGGTAGAGTGGGTGGAGTGGATGTTGTGAGCATGTTAATGTTAACTTTTATTCTTCTAGATTAAATTTGACAACCATCTACATGTCAACAGTTTAAATCTTATTATAAATAGAATATACTTTTTAAAATAATTTTTTAAAAAGCACATAAAATATTTGTTCAAATTATAATATCTGGAGATATAAATCATCCATTAAAATAAAAAGCTTAAGTTAGTAAAAAACTAAATAAATAGAGATAAAGGAAATATAAATATTTTTAGATGTAGTAAATTAAATTATAATTATTTTGTAGTGGATATCTATTGACATTTCTTTAAATATATTTATTTAAGATATCTATACTAATAATGTGCTCACAAATTTTTGGATTTGATTGTGTACAGTTTTTTTACATCAACGTTTTGGATCATAGTACATGATCCATCATCAGGATGCTAGAGAGAAAAAAGAACATGAAAGGGTTGCCATTCATTATAAAACCCCTTAATCTCATAAATTAATGAGTAGGAGATATTTTTGTCATAAAATCAAATTGTGATATTGGTTTCAAGATTCCAACATGTAGTTTTATGGTCAAATTCATTAACCCATGTTTTAGAAGTAATTAATGCTCTCTCCTATCAATGGTAAAAAAAGAGTTAGATAATTGAAATTTTGATTGTTGAGATCAATTCAATTTTGTTACATATGTTTGAAGATTGAGTTGTCCATCTTAATTAGATAAGTTCAAATAAGAATGCCTTTGACATAAATTTTAATAAGTTATCTTAAAGCTATGATAGAATAATTATGTTAATCTTAAATTATAGATAGATTAAAAGAGCATGGATACATGTTTACAATATTAAAAAATTAATATGATATTATTTTCTCAATAGCATTCAATTTAAAACATGGATTAAAAAAAATGAGAACAAGTTTTAGAATATTTGTTGAAGGCCTACTATAAATATGTGTTGGTAGACACCCATGAAAAATGTGGAAGCTCCATTATCAGTAACTTTGAAGGGATTATAAAGAATCAAATTAAACAAATCAATTTAGAGCTTGAGCAATTTGAAAATAACCAAAGTGGTGGATGATGATTTTGTGCTCCTCACGTTTACATGCTACTAGGCTAAATGAGGTGTTGAGACATTTAGCAAGCTTTTGATATAAAGAGAAAATAATAACATTAATTACTTGTCCAAGGGAACTAGTTTGCCAGTTTTATCATATTTCCAGTGAGAACATGAAGATGCACACATGTCCTAAATGTATCCTACAACTTCGATTATAGAGACTCCATCGGTGAAATAGAGCATACATAACAAAATGTTATTTTAGCTTGAAATCCATGATCACCAATTAAAGACTTTCTTGGTTTAGAAATCTTGGCCTGGACATAAATTGCCCCCATCGTAGTAGTGTGAAGAGTTCATTTTGGTCCCCACTTACGCTACCAAAGAGTAAGAAAGTAGGATCATGGCTCCTTTGGGAGCTAGATTGATTATAATCCTCCTTCCCATGCCCCTTGATGTGCTTGTTACAATCTCTATGCTATTAGAGATGGTTTTAGTTATCTCCATTGAACATGTGTGTGGGACCACTTATAAACATTATTGAAGATAGGACATATATCAATTCACTATTAATGTAAGGCACTTAGTGGATGTGGAATATCTGTTCAATAGCATGAATTCTAAAAATCAATTGCTTCTAAACCTAGTACCTAGTCAATAGCTCTCTCCCACTGCAAAGGGACTCCCTAACTCATAAGGGGAATGGGGACCAAACATAGAGGGGTAGGTGGAGAGTTGCTACCATCTTAGTCCTATTGTAATTAATGCACAAGGAAATTCATGTAGCCATTGCAATCATTGAGCAGATCATTCCAAAAATGAGTTTTCCCTATTCAGTGAAAATGGATGAATGGATCAAATGCCATGGTCATCCATGTTTAAGAAGAAATTCGTCATTGGTCAAAGATATTAGGTTGAGCACTTCATATAAGGGAACACCTTCTGTGTACATAATGCTCTTTCAGAAACTGATAACAATGTCATCGAACAATTTGCAACTATTGTGCTAGCTCCTACCACAATAGTTATCAAATTTAATATATTACCACACAAAATAAATGCAACTTGAAAAGCATTCAAAGACTCTTCAATTACACCTGCCAATTTACATTTTTGATCTGGAAGTTTCTGTACTATCAATTGAAAAGGCTTGAATGCATAGTCGATAGGCTACCATGTCCCAATTGAAATCATATTAATATGATCAAATCACTGACATCATAAATGTTCTCAAGATTTATTTTTTATTTCTGATTTATGAGCAGAACAATAAAATATTGTGAAGACTAAATTTTATAGTACAAATGTGAAAATTGAGCAGAATTACAAAATTATTTTCAAGCTCCCACATTTTCTAAATTGGATGAGCTTGGTTTTGTTCACTGATCAGGAAAAATGTACAAATACAATTGTTCCCCTTAGTTATGGCACCTCCTCAGATTTTTGTTATCTAGAAAGAATCGAATTTAGATATAGAAATCCAAAGAGATGTGTGAAATGTGAATTTTGTTTTGGTACCAATGTTTTGAAGAATAAATTCTTCCCAGACTGCCCATATCAACAATGACTATAACTAAAAATTTGTGGGACTTCTGTTAACATGAGCATGTCTTTAACTTTGGAATTGATGCCTACACGATGTGAATCCATAGGCAATAGACTAGATTTCTTATTGACCTATGTTGTTGTACTTGTTTACGTTATTGCATCTGTAGACAAACATATTTGATCCTTTGAAACTTTGTTGGTGTCAAGAGAAAATAAATTATGTATTTTGTGTCCCTAACCAAGGAAGTATGGCGATTGGTAGTTTGCATGTAGATTTTGCCTCAATTCATTGTTCATTGAAATTGAAATTTGTTCCAAATAAACTATTGTCTTCAATAGTGAGGATTTTGTCATGGAAGCACTCACAGTGGTGAATATAGCACCATTTCCTCGACGACAGTTTGGAAGCTTCACTAGCCAAAAGGATTTTTATTATTTCTAATATATGCAGTAGTAGCACCACCGCCTTTAGTTTTTCTCTAATTTTTTACTTTAAAAAATATACATAAACCCCAAGAAATTTTATTATTATTATTGTTAACAATTAGTCCCTACCTCTTCTAATTAATTTATGCCAAGAAAAAATGAATACGTTTTCTAAAGTTTGATTTCAATGAAGGATAATTTCCTTGGCTTATTCAATAAATCAAAAGGCCATATTGGCAATATTAGGAATAATAAAAATTCATTTTTTCATAGAACTTTCTAGAGACTTATATTTATTTCTACAAGATTTGTTTAAGCTTGAGTGCAATTTGTTGTTTCTTTCAAAAAAAAATTTATATACATTAAGTAAATTTAGTCAAATAATCAATTAATATATTAACAAATTTTAAATTGTAATAAAATTTAATTTTAGTTTTTAAATTATATTAATCATTGTTATATTAGTACATGCAAATTGATAATTTAAAAAGATATTATATTTAAAATCTAGCAATAATTTTTTTTAAAAACTTTTAAAAATATACATATATAAATAATAAGATATTTTACACAATATTGCAATAGCTAATGATAGCTTATAATACGATTGATTGTTAGATCAAATAATTGTACCAAGATATTAAATTATAATTTTAAAGATAATCAAAATGAAGTATTTCCTATAAAATATAATCAACATTTATAGTCTTATAAATCATTTAAAAATCTTTTTTTTTTCCCATAATGATCATGGTACTTTTGGTGCTTAACTACATTAAACTCATAATTTTCTAAGTAAATTTAGTTTTAGTTTTTCTATTTACTATACTTTATTCTACCTATTGACGAGTTATTACACCCCTCTTGCAAATTAGTCATTTTATTAATCTATTTCCTTTTATTTGTCCTAATAGATAGGGACTCATGCTCCAACTGAGCTCTTGTTTTAGTTTCTATCTATTTCTTCTTCTAACTATTTGGTAGGAAAGAAACTTTGATGCATGTAGTCTCTTGTTTTTTAATTAAAAAGCAACCAAAACAAGGGGGTTGGCCCATTAAACAATCAAACAGGTGAACCACCAACCAAAATTATCCCCTACCACTTTTAACACAAAAACATTGTTCAAAATCACAACTAAAAGAGTATCAATATGCATAACACAACTACTGCTTGTACTAGAACCAATAAAATTAAGAAATCATAAAAACAAAGGCACTGTCACCTTAAACCCAACAAAGTTCAACAACCAACATAAAAATGACCTTAAAAAAAAAGGAGGAAAGAGCCCTAAGACTTCTTGGCATCTCTCTTCCCTAGGAGGATATTAGTCCAATCTTCTGCAAGGAAGTCAAACAACATCCTACAGTCCTCGTTAGACAAATCACCCTCTCGATCTTTTAGCAGGTATAGTGTGTTAGCAACAACATGTGTCACCTTGACAGTAAATTTAGTCAAGAGACACATTCTTTCCTCTAGAGCATGGATTCTTTCCCACATTTCATTGCCAACCATCTTTTGGACCTCCTTAGTGACCTCCTACTTGTTGCAATGGTAGCCTTCCACTTGCACGTTAGTGACATCCTGCACAATCAGGGGCTTAGCATTATCTTTGGGAGAAACCCTAATAGGAGAGGATATCATAATAGGGGAGGGCACTCTATCTACAGTTTTAGGGAACTAGTCCCGAGTTAAGTCCACACATCCCAACCTAATGGTGGCCGAAACATGCATCATCTCTTTCCTTTCTTTAATCCCTCCTCTCGAGCTAGACCTTAAAGAATTAGAAACCTCCACTTCCTCCTCTTCCATGTTGCTCTCACCAAAATTCGAAGCATTCTCTTTGATCCTTTGTTTAGGATGGCCCATGTCCTCTGAATCTGACTTCTCCTCCTACAAGGCCCCCGATCTTAGCTTCCTTTTAGCATTGGATTTCGCAATCCTCCCCGACCTCTTCCTACCACCTCTCTCCTTGTCCTCTGATTCCTTTGGTTCCTTCTCTTTCCCTTTATCCAACTTCCCTTTTTCTCAAGGGGGTGGGCTTCAACTCAACAGAGGACCCACTAGGAAAAGGTTGTGGGGTAGGGGCTTTGGGGCTCGTGATCCTAAGGGGGACATATTGGGGCCGAGGGTTTGGGTGAGCAAGAATATCAATCTCAACAATCCTAGAGGGGACCAAAGCAAGGTGAAATTGATATAGCTAGAAAATCAACTCTTGATGCAAAATGATATAGTTAAATCCCTTCCTCATTTTTTCTTTAACATCAATAATTATATCTACTAAATCATGTAACAAAAAGAACAGAATGAAAATAAAGTCACAGTGGCAAAAATGGTTTAGGAGAGGGAAATGATAGTAATAACAGACACCATATGTCCCTTCTAGAGTTAGGTACTTCATCAACATCAGATAGATTTCATTTCATGGCTCAGGGAGCTTCTCTCGCATAAATCCTCCTTTGTGTCAAATAGGTTCCACCCCTTCCAAGAAGAAGCAATGCAGACTCACTTTGTTAGTCACCCTTGTCACTTTTTGCCATTTCCTTCCCCTCATAGCAAGTCCCATTGCTAGAGAGATGACTTCCTTTGAGATATGAAATGAGATGCCATTAATCATGACTTCTCGGTCCTCCTAAGAATTGACAAACTATAGTCACTTACTAAGAATGCAGTCACACTTAGGTACAAAAATAATGGCCCTTAAGCAAACATAAAGGCCTTTATTGTTAATAATAGTTGTGTCCCATCTAGACATAAATGTCACGTGTTGACCGCCTCTATCACTTTTCCAATCTTTTCCATCATTCCCAATACTCCCAAACCATTTAAAATTTGAACTTTTACTCATCCTAGCATATGAGGACATGCATAGAAAAATCATTAAAAATTCTTTCATCTCAAACTTCAAAATTCTTTCTTTTTCAGGCCACGCAAATTTATTATCACCAGTACCTTTTCCGCCACTCCTTGCCATCTATCCATAATGACTCTGTCCTATCTACCTACTCAACAACAAGTCACTAAAATTTAAACGGATCCTCTAGTAAGATTTCATTATGCTTGATTTCTTTATTCACTAAATCTCTTACCAAATTTGGCAAGGCATTAAATTCCCTCCACATCTTAGTCCCTTCACATTTAGGCCTAAAGTTGCCATTCCATAAGCCACCCCATTTCCCTCTTGAAAAATATGATTCATTTCAAAACTGTTTAAAGCAACTAACAAGTGTATGATGTCTTCTACAATATGTTTGATAGCCCACCCTTCCTTCATGATGCCTTTAATAGTCTCTATAATGATTTTTGAGTCACCTTCAATCTCCACGTTTTCCCATCCCACACTATCACCAATTTTAGACCCTAATAAATAGTCATTGCTTCTGCAATATGTTGGACACTATCCCCAACTGTCTAGTATAAGCCAATAGCATCCTACCCTCACTATCTCTAACTATACCTCCACTTGCCAATGCCTCCTTTCTAGCAGCACTGTCAAAGTTGAGCTTAACCTAGTTCTCTCTCGGGGGTTTCCATCATGTCCTTTTCCTTGCCAACAAATTGGAATTATTAGTCTCCATTATCCCCTCCTCCAAATTCTAGCATTTGGCAATTTTGATATCCAACTGATTAGGGGGGAACGCCAGCTTCCTCCACCTGCTACACTTCATATTCTCGATCAAAAGTTTGCAAATCTTGTCCACAACAACCTCCTCACTTCTTTCTTCATTCCTAAATGCCCTTTTATTTCTCTCCTTCCAAATACCCCAGTAGACATGGTGGGGGGTGGGGGGGGGCGGAGATTACCTTCCACATATTGACAAGGAGGGGGTGGGTAAAAGGACCTTGCCAACACTCAATAAATTGTTCGATTCCCTTATTAAACACCCAAGTCACATCCAACTTCTGTAATAGCCTTCCCCAAATATTAGAAGTATAATTACAATCAAGGAAAATATGGGTAATATTCTCCTCCACTTTCTTGCACAAATACATCTATTGGATAATTGAAATCCCCTTTTCATAAGATTATCAATAGTGAGTACTTTCTAATGAATGGTAGTCCACCAGAATATATTAATCTTTGGGATTAAATGATTAAACCATATATTTCCCCAATAATTAAGCTCTACGGCTTTATCAAACATTAATTTGTAAGCAAATCCAACAGAGAACTCCCTCGTCGAGGTAGCCTTCCAAATGAATGTATCATTCTAGTTTACTCCCTAGATTTTGTACCCTTCAAGCTGACCATTTAGCTCTTTAATCAGCTCCCCACCATCTAAAGCATTCTGTTGTAATCAACCTTTTCCTGCTTCCTCCCTAGGCCAATAAAATCAACAACCTTATTCCCCACCTGCTCCTGAAGGTGATCCCAAAGGGACCCATATTTTGTTCTTATTAAAGGTTTATCAGTAAGCTATAGATCCTCTCAGAAATTAATCTAATTACCATCACCCACCAGCCACCTCACACCTTCTTTCAAGAGAGCTCTATTTCTCACTATATTACCCCAAATCTTAGATCCCATAGGAAGATCCCTTCTCCAGGTGTAGTGAGAGAATTTCAACCTCCTCCTTCATCAGGTTCCACCCCACCTTAGTGAGAAGCACATTATTCAAATTAGATATCCTTCTAATGCCCAAGCCTCCTCTACTCATAGGTTTACATATCATGTCCCAGCTTACCAAGCTTAACCTATTCTTCTCACTTCCTCTTGACCAAAGGAAGTTACGTTGTATTTTCTCCAATTTGTCCGCCATACACTGAGTAACTTTGAACAACGATAGGAAATACACAGGTAAGCCTTGAAGGGATGAAATCAAACGATGAAGCTTACCCGCACTACTCAGGGTTTTACCTTTCCACCCAATCAACTTCTTTTCCATTTTTTCTAGGATGATATTCCAAAAGTTGTTACTTACATCATTCACTATCAAAGGAAGGCTCAGATACGTATCGGGTAGCACAACAGTATTACACCCCAAACTATTTAAGATCCTCCATTAAGTAACAAAAGGAGTGTTGAAGAAGAACACCTTACTTTTATCCAAATTAGTTTTATGTCCTACATTGACCATAGAAACCTCCAGGATGAATTTCCATGCTCTAACTTCACCTATAGAGGATTCCCCACTTAGGAAGGTGTCATCCACAAACTACTGAATCACCTCTGGTGGAAGCATGGAGGCAGGCTTAATACCTTAGGTCGCCCCCCCTTCCATCTTTCTCAGGAACGCCCTTCCCAACACTTTTGCCACAGTGATAAACAAGTAGGGAGAGATAGGGTCACCCTATCTTAGTCCCCTCTCCCCTCCAAAGTTCCTCCAAGGCAAACCATTCATCGACACCGAGTAATTAATAATTTTTATCATTGATTTAACCATCCTTATAACCGTTTGACTAAAACCAATTTTAACCATAACTTCATACAAGAAGGTCCAGTTGATCCTATCATAACCTTTAGAGATGTGAAGTTTCAAAGCCATACCCAGATTACCACTCTTCTCCATAGAGTGAAACACCTTGTGAGTGGTTATGGCCGCATCAAGGATTTGGCGCCCCAAAACAAACCAATTCCAGGTTTTCCCTATGAATTTATGTAGCAACGGTTTTAACTTGTTCACCATAATTTTAGAAAAGATCTTATAAGTAGTGTTATAGAGGCTAATCAGCCTGAAATCAAAGAAGCCCCTCGGTCTTTAACCTTAGGGATCAGGGTAATAAACATTTTATTGAGTTGCTTGAGAAGCTTCCCAGTTTTGAAAGTGTCACGAGCAGCTCGAAGTAGATCCAATTTAACCACGTTCGAAAAATGTTGAAAGAAAGCCAGGGAAAATCTATGAGGCCCTGGGGATTTGTAGGCTTTCATAAAGAACACAACTTTGCGAACTTCCTCTCAATAACTAATTGTGTTAGTTCCTCATTCAGCTCCCTTGAGATCATTGTGGGCATGAAATTAATCAACCATCGTCTGTCCTCCTCGATATTTTTGTGCTCCTCCTTACAAGAGTTCTTGAAGTTGTAGCCCAGTAAGAAGTAAGCGGTCTCTTCTTGTTCGAAGAGGCAAAATTGCAATTCAGACTATAAAATAGTCAACTTGGAGAAATTACAACAGATTGTTTAATCGATTTTCGCTTAATCGCTCAGAGTGTTGTTCTCCTCCTAGATTTCATTAAAATTCCTCAAACAGTGTTTCTTTCCGGATGCCCTCTCATTTCTATTATTATGAAAAACTGAAGCACGGGTTACATTTATCATTATCTTCAAATTATAGACTGAAATGATGTTAAAACAAATCCCCAATCCAATATATAGTTGTAAAATTAAATTGCCCACTTGAGTATTATGTGTATTTGTTGATTATCAGAATCGGGGCTACAGTGGCGGATGAACACGAACGTTTTCTGATATTTACAAGCTATCCGTGTTTGAGGTATCAAATCTCGAACTCTTTAAATTAATTTAGACAGCTCACGCTGTGGTGAATACTTTTATGTGTTTTGGTCTCTTGCTCTGGCATTTCTGTCACTCGGTAATATTTCACGGTCTTCATAATTTTAATTTTTGGTATTTGAACGTTTGATTTTTATATGTGAGGGCTGAACGTCCAAACAACTATTAGGATCTTTAGCCTATACTAACGATGGGCAATTAATGGCTTTTCTATGTGAAAAATTAAAGACTACTTTGCCTGCAGCGGCTAAACAATTTGGACCGTTGATTTCATGAGGCTGAAATATTTATATAACATTAACTTTGGGAAGGGTTTATAAATATCGAACCATTGTTGCTTCTCACACTATCCTGTGACGATATCCTGCAGCATATTTCAGTTGTATGTGAAGGTTTCTTTTGTGAGGCCAGGATTTTATGTAGAATGGAAATGACAGAGAGGAACTGCATATTATTCATTGTAAAAAAGAATAATACATAAAAATGAGAGGGCAGCGATAGAACAGTTAAACTGTCTTACAAAAACTGCCAAACCTAACAAAAAAAGACAGAAAAATAAATTAATGTAAATAAAACCCGACGATAATACATTAATACTAGCTCCCTTACTTTGAAGTTAAATCTTGTTTCTCGTAATTTTACGAACTTTTCTCTGCCAGTGCTTTGGAAGGAATATCTTAGGGCTGATCTGCAGTGGGACAATATTTGGGCTTTACACCTATCATCTTTCATATGGTCAAATGAAATTTGTTGTTTATCCATTTCGATCATGAAAGACATAATTTTTATCCATTTCGATCGCAGACTGATTGTTAAGAAAGAGTGGTGTGGATAGAACTTCTTTTTTCTGGAAAACTTCAGGAATTCTTTGAAGCCATAAGATTTTCTGAGTTGCTTCAGAGGCCGCGCTATGTTCAGGCTTCTGTAGAGTATAGGGATGCTACTGGTTGCTTTTTAAACTAACGAGAAATGACAACAGATGCAAGATGTATTAAGAAACCAAATGTAGATTTTCCATCTTCCAAGTCACTTGCATAATCTGAATCTGAAAATTTGAGAAAAGACAAGTGTATTGTCTTGGAGTAGTTGAATCTGCAGTTTTGAGTGCCTTATAGACATCAAAGAACCTGTTTGGCCGCTAACCAATAAGTTTCTCAAAGTTGTTGCGTTAATCTAGAGAGAACGCCAACAAATAAAGAAACATCTGGAACAGTAGTTCTAGCATAAATCGGACTGCCAACAAATTGATCATATGTAGTTGCATCAACCAATGCACTAGTGTCATTTGATGAAAGGCTCAAATTTTGCTCTATATGAGGTTCAAATTTTGCTCCATATCAATACTATGAGTATGGGATTTTCTGTTAGCCATGCCAAACTTAATGGGAAGTTCACCAATATATTTTTGTTTTGTGATGAAGATATTCGTTGGTTTTTGAATCACCTCAATACTGAAGTAGTAATGAAGATGGGTCCAAATCAGTCATGTTACAGTTAAACCCTTGCTTCAATTGTGAATATAATTCTCATTATTAACAATGCTAAATAAATTATCCCCATAAACAACAAGATGGATAACAGTGCCATCAAAATTTTAACAAAAAGAATCACCTCATCAAATTCAAAAGCTCAAGATTCAACTTCAAGAGATCTTCGATAAGTTTTTCATACAAAGCAGGGGGGTTGTTTTAAATCATACAATGATCTTACAATCTTGTATAACTAGTATTCTTTACCATTGATTGCTTAGCCTTCAGGTTGAGTCATATATGCTGTTTCTTTGAAATCACCATTCAAGGATGCAGTTTTGATATCCATTCGATGAACTTTCCACCCATTTTGAGCTGCAAGAGCCAACAAAGCATGAATAATAGTCCATTTTACTAGAGGTGCAAAAGTTTCATTATAGTATATATGCCCTCTTTTCTAGCCTAACCTTTTGCAACAAGTCAGGCTTAATGTTTGTCAAGTGAACCATCCGCTTTATATTTGTTTTCGAAAGATGCAACCAACTCCCATATGTGGCTTTTTCAAGAGAGCATCATACTCATTTTGTGTAGCTTGTCTCCACGCTATAATATCCTTAGCTTCTTTATAGAAAGTTGCTTCTCAGTCCATAATGATATTGAGATTGTCAATAAACTCCAAGTTATCTTATATATTGAGTTGAACCTCTTGTTGTGAGATTTTTCTTTTTGGTGTGGACCCAACTCATTTGAATCACCTTTGATGGATTCTCATGGAGAATCTATATACCAAGTTGTTCCAACTCAAGGTGCTCGATGATTCGATCTCTAGATCTGCAAGAATAAACCCCTCATAATGATCTCCCTCTTTAGACGAGCCTGAAATTCCAGCATCAGGATGATTGTGATCATATGTTTACAGATTAGAAGGCTTAAAGTTAAAACCATATGAACTACATGGTTATTGATGATATTCATGTTTTGCTCATTGAAGGAGGTTGTTTATGGGTAGTGTAAAGTTGATACCTTAATATGGCACACCATAAATAATTTGTAAGAGGAAAGCCTCTTCCAATTTTTTTGTCAAATATTGCTGGAGTGTGAACTGAATGTAAATAATTTGTAAATGAACTATGACACAATGAACAGAAAATAAATTTGAACTCTTTCTGTTTTCTTATTGGATTTTGCAAATCCATCTTACAATCCACTCATCCTAATTGCATTGAAATTTGTTTGCCTTGTTTGGGATTTCGTGCAATATGATATTTGGAAGATAAAAAACTGATATATTATTAGTAAATCTGACATTTAATTCTCTCAGCTTTTACCAATGGAATTTTCCTAGATTTCTTCATAAATGCTTTTTATTTTCAGATTTCCCAGACCCCTTCTTCCTTGTTTTGGTGTGTGGCTTTCGTGAGTCCTATTATATGTAATTCTGTATTTCTGGCTTTCCAGATTTTTTTGGATCATCTGCAGATTGCAGAAATTGCTCACTACTGCAGATATGCTGGACAGAAGCCCTTAACTAATCTAACCCTGCTTGACTTAATTGTCTTGCAAGCTTATGTGTAGTTGTGTATTACATGGTATCTGTACCATTATATAGTATCAACTGACCTGTCACAAATTAGCAAGTGCCTTAGCCATTAATTGACTTCTTAATACCTCATTGTTGGTTAAATCCTAAGTTACCGGGTTTGCACCTTGAGCCCTCAAACTGTGTTTGGGTGCGAACTTGGTATAGGTTTGTCTGTGGGTTTGTGCTTGGTGCGTGCCCAACACGAACCTGGGCTCACCCACTGAGTACCTGAGAGAACCCATGACCCAGAATTAAAAAAGTGGGCCCAAACTTGATTTAAAAACATTTTTTAATTATATTTTATTCCTAACCCTAAAATGTTGTAATATGCGGCTGCTGAAAATTCCACAGAACCCATGAATAGCTACAGTGTTGGGCGCACAACCTGTGCGCACCCAGCATGAACCCGACACACCCATTGAGTACCTGGGAGACGCCATTAAGTACCTGGGTGAACCTGTGAGAACCCACGACCTAGAATTATTGGGCCTAAACTTGAGTTTAAAATATTTTTTAAATTATATTTTATTCCGAACCCTAAAATGTCATAATATGCAGTCACTGAGAATTCCATAGACGATGATTTTTTTTGATAATCCCTATGATGATTGATGAACATCGAATCATGTTTCATGAACTACATTTTCATTTTGTTATTAAGTAATTCAATGTAATGATTTTCATTAGAATCACGATCATAGATCAATGATCAAGCATCATACTATGAAATGATTTAGTTTTAGAATTCTGTATATTTCTATTTTAAATTTTTTTAATATATAATACACACACACACACACACACACACACACACACACACACACACATGTACCCAACCCCGAAAAATAAATTTCACATACCCACGTACTGGGCTCTTGTACCCAAACCCGTCCCTGGACCTGAACCGGTAACTTAGGTTAAATCTGCAAATTTATTTCCAATTGGCTTAGGAAAACTAGTGGACACTCCATGAGCATAGTTTCTAGGATGTGGGGACAAATACTGTTACACCATTAAAAAAATGGAAGATGGGTTATTGAAGATAGAAAATTGAAGAAATAATATTTAAAATATATATATATATATAAATATAAATATTAAATAGTAAATATAGAATGACCATTCAGCTTCAAAAAAAAATAACCCACATATTAAAATGTTTCACAATTAACATTTTGAAGTACAAACGTAGATGGAAATGAAAAATATTCATAATGATCATATGAAAATATTTTTGAATGGCTCACAATTACAAATTGAAAGGGGGACTATCAAATTACTAAATCTTAAAGCAAAAAAGATTAAATATATGTGGGAATCATCCAATGGAACATCAATAGATTAGAGCTAAATCCTTCAATGGCTATGTCATCAACCTTTGGGTCCTTAGCTAGGATAATCTATAGACAGTCATCACTTTCAACCTGTAACTCCTTTGTAGGGAATATAACCAGGGTTAGAAGCAACAAGGCTATTTGCCTGAAACATCTCATTCTCCAAGGCCTCAGTTGGTAAATAAAAATTGGTCCTATTTTGTTGGACACTACTTTACCTTGGGTCTATTTGAGAGAGTAGACAAAATGCTATGATGTTGATCAAAATTTCTATAGATCTTCTTCAACCTTGGATCCATCAAGACCTTAACATGGCTATAAGTTGGAATTTAGTCCTATTTTGTTGATTGACACTCTTGTACTGGATTTTTCAAAAGAGAAGACAAAGCATACCACGTTGGAGACCAAGTTCTCTACCGTTCTCGGTCTTGATTAATTCTTCAATAAATGAATATTTTATTTTTTTATTTTGTGGCTTTGGGTCTCTTGTTATACAACATAATGAAAACATTGAACTATGGAATCACATATTTCTAATATTTTTCAATATATATTGCTGCTAGATATGAATCAAGAAGGTGCTGCTGTTAATGTTATGAACCAGAATAGCAAAACCAGAGAGAAAATATCTTAAAGAGAGCACAAGAACAAAAAGACAGATTTATCCCGGGGAAAACCTCCTACTCGAGGGAAAAACCCAGTCACACCTGAAAAGATCTTTTATTCAATACTCAAAACTGAATACAAAGTTCTCAAGCTAATACCTTAGATACCGATTCTCTCCCAAAACCACCGGATGTTGATACTAATGCATTCTAGTGCATGGATGTTTTTGGATGCTGCCCGGTTGCGCCCAGGAAGCTCATTCTAGACCAGTGGATGCTTGTGGAGGTGCTCACAATGCCTCCACAAGCATCCACAGGCCTGGAATGAGCTTCCTAGGCACATTTAGGAAGCATCCGGATGCATCAGAGAGCATCCACTGGCCCAGATGCTTTTCCAATGACCAAAATGACTCACTTTTTTGCATGTGCTTTATTGTTTTATTTTATTCTTTTTTTGCTCCTTTTGGCTCCAAAACCCTAAAATGAGACTAAAAGGGGCCATTCTTTGTTCATTCTTCTCATTTTGTTTGCCTAGTGAATCTGAATCTGATTAGTGAATTTTGAGTGTTGACTCTTGATTGATCAGCATTAAATCATGAACTAAGTTTTGATTTTGTAATTCAAATTGCACTGGAATCTTGAATTTGAGTAATTTAGTAATTAATTATATCAATTTGTATATTTATGTTTGTGAAGTTTGAAGTTGAACTATCAATGGTGAAATATTATACATGGAATGGTTTATTTTTGTATATTTCTTGCATTTCTTTACATGCGTGCGCGCGCACACACATATAGACACATCCAAAAAAAAATACAAAAAATTGTGCATCTATGCATCTGATTATCGCATCCGCATCTGCATCGGCATCGGAATCGATAACTCAGGCTAATATAGATGATCAAAACAACTCTGAGATTGTTAACTCATAATAATTGATAATAGAAGCTGAAAACAATACAACCATAACTTGCTTAGCATGTACAAATTAACTAACACCATGTGAATCTCACAGATTACAAATTATCTTACGCAGATCATGCATCACCGTCTATACCAAGAATAATACAAAGCAAAAGATTCTAAAGTCTAAGCAAAACACACAGATACAAAAGACAAATATTGTTAAAGCAAGGAGCATCCCAAATAACAGCTTCCGTTGCTCCTAAAGTGATGTTACATATCTTCACAAAAGAAAGCCGATCCAAATATGCTTCACATGGCACTGAAAAACCATAACTGAAGGTAGACAAGGAGTCACCATCCATTGAGTCATAACTACTCAGTGGCAGTTACAGTGCATGTCTATTTTTATTCCATCAACTGCTCTGCTATTTCCCCTTTGAATAAGTCTCTAATATAACCATATAATTCGATCATGAAGGAAGATGAATACAACACGACTGTTGCCAACAAATGCGATAAATACCTCAAAGATTATAAGATAATGCTTCATAATGACAGAGACAGTAATAAATAAAAGTATTCCACCTCCAAAGCTATTAGAACAAAGACAACACAGGAAAACAGAATACAGAGTGTTGCTTCATTAATCACATATCAGCTAAGGCAAAGACCATATTGAATGAAATAGAGATCAAGAAGAGAACAATCATAATCGATCTGACAAAGCTTGAGAGCAAGTTAATGTGAACAAGGAAAACAACAAGCCCATCGTAGATATGGAAACTGTCTCCTGCAACTACAAACATTAATACTCCCTTTTAGCAAAGGAGATATTTTACCAGATTCTCATGTCATGGAGTATCTCAGCATGACAATCACAATGGCTACACCCATTGTAAAGGATGGCTACACCCATTGTGAAGGAAACCAAAAATTTATCATGGATTCTCTCAACGTGATAGCATCATAGATTCACTCAACATGATGCAAACCATGGCTGCTCCCATGAGTGAAATAAATATAGATCAATGCTAAAAGCATACATGATATACTATTCTCAGTGTCATTGCATGAATCAACTACATAAAATTCATAATCACTATCCAAAGGTATAATCATAAATACCTACATACCCCGGGGACGCATCCCCACCCAAAAAGGCCACGTTTCAGAAGTGGGGACTTCTTGGGGACGGGGGGATGGGTATGGGACGCCCCTCCATCCCCTTTTTTGAAAATTGCCAAGAAACGTTCCATAAACTTGGGGACTTTGGGAAATGTTTTCGGGGACGTCCGTACGTCCTGGGGACGGTTGGGGGTGCCTTGGAAGTCCTTGGGACGACTGAGTGTTTTCGATTTTATAGACAACATCAATGCTCAGAAAATATATATTTTTTGATTTTAAAGTGGGCCCATCCTTCCAAGTTCACCCTAACATGCTTATTACTGTTTAGTAGTTAATTCCTGCTATTTAGGGCCCTCTGATTAGTATTTGGCAACATTATGTTAGGAATCATAGAATTAATATTGCTGTTATAGTCGCACTACATACTCATAATTATATAGCAGACTGTTCGCAAGGTGCTGGGAAAGTCTGAAAAGTGCATTATAGACCTAGAACATGCGTCCTTATGTCATTTTCTGGCATTACATCAGTGTTAGGTTGGTCTGGGTTTGATCTGAGTCCTTCGTGGAAGATATTGTGATTCGTGAATATTTAAGTTGCATCAAGATACCGTATTACTGTAACAAACCTATATCATGATCAGAACTGAATAGAGAACCTTTTTGTATTAATAATAATATTAGTCCACTTACAATGAATTGAAGGTGTAGTTTCAGAATTAAATGATAGTAGTGTGTTTCAATTTGGAAGGTGGGTTATTGTTCATGTTACTATTGAAAATGAATTCTAAATTATGTTCTTGGGTATAATCAAAGTTTTATGTTATTATTTTAATATTACATCTTACATTTACAATAGTTCCAAATTATGAATGCATTATAGCATATTGAGCATTGAGTTTGATTGTTGAAATGTTGTAAGTAAGGTTCGATGATGTTTAAATAGCATGGTTTATCCATGTCTTCATATGAATGTAATGTATATATGCAAATTTCCCTATATAGTTTATATTTTCAGATTTTCCCTATATATATATATATATATATAGCCGTCCCCGTTTGCCATCCCTCGTCCCCAAAATCGGCAAAATTTTGCCATCCCAAAAACACGTCCTGCCTTCGCCTGCTGTTCCCGTCCGGAAACTTGGGGTAACATAGTAAAATACTAATCTCTTTATTATTGATCAATTTAGCAATGCCCTTTCAGATTTCGATCTTCATATCTTTCCCGCCAAGGAGCTCAAGTCTGAGGCTTTTGATCTCCTTGGATATTTTAAGCATCTCTTCCTTTCAGCAATGCCAAAATAGTCAAACTAACTTCAACTCCTTTACTAACACGCTCAGTCACAGGGAAAGAAATTACTGCCCAGCTTGTCCAAAGTCCAAGCAAAGCATCTGCTCTTTCCCTTTTTTAATATATAGAGGAGCATGATGATCTGATTCAACATACAACCTTGGTTCTCCAGTTTTTGATTGACCTCAGTACATGATTAATACTCTCTTGTTCTCAGCAGAAAATGTCATAGGTATAGCAACTACTAAAAATAATCATTCACAATTAAGAATGCATCTTGCCTAATCTGGCTCTGATACCATGTTAAAGTTACGAACCAGAATAGAAGAAATCCAACAGCAGATACCTTAAACAGAGCATAAGAACAAAAAGACACGGAGATTTTCCTTGGCAAGACCCTCCTACCCAAGGAAAAAAAACCCAGCCACGTCCGAAAAGATTCTTTATTGAACACTGAAAACTGAATACAGAGTTCTCACTGAAAACTGAATACAGAGTTCTCAAGATAATACAGATGATCAAAATAACTCTGAGATTGTTAACTCATGACAATCAATAATAGAAGCTGAAAACAATACAAGCATTTAGAATCTACAATTTAATTAACCCAATGTGAATCTCAGAGATTACAAATGATCTTACACAGATCATGTATCACTGTCTATACCAAGAAAATACAAAGAGCAAATGGTTCTAAAGTCTGTAAAATTCACAGCCACACATACAGAAGACAGATATCATAAAAACAAGGAGCAGCTCAAATAACAGCTTCCATCGCTCCGAAAATAATGTCCCATATCTCCACAAATGAAAGCTGATCTGAATATGCTTTACAGGGTAATGAAAAACCATAACTGAAGGTAGACAAGGAGTCACCATCTGTTGAGTCATAAAAAACTTGACAGCAGTTAGAGAGCATGTCTATTTGCATTCCATCAACTGCTCTGATATTTCCCCTTTTAATAAGTCTCTAATATAAGCAATATAAGTCAATCATAAAGGAAGATGAATGCAATACAACTGCCAGAAAATACGATAAATACCTCAAGGGTTATAACCCAGTAATGCTTCATAATGACAGAGACGGTAATGAAGAAAAGTATTCCATCTCTGAAGCCATAAGAACATAGACGGCATAGGAAGAAGGAATACAGAGTGCTGATGCATTAATCTCGTTTGAGCTAAGGCAAAGACCATACTGAATGAAATAGAGATCAAGAAGAGAACAACCATAATCGATCTGACAAAGCTTGAGAACAAGTTAATAGCAACAAGGAAAACAAAAAAGCCCATCACAGGTATGAAAAATGTCTCCTGCAGCTACAAACATTAACAGTTGCAACAAGCTTGATCCATTATACGGTTGCCTAAACTTGAATTTTAATGTCATGTATAATTTAACTTGAAAATGTCTGAGTTTACACACACATATATAGACATCCACACCCATGCACTCCTGTTCTGTATATATTCTGCTGTCCCCGTCCTGGATATGTTGTGGAACATAGATACTTAGTTATTAAGAATGATGCATATGATCACATTGCCTAGTGCAACAGAATATGATGAATATGAATTGTTACAACATTCTCTCTACTTAAAAAAATAGCAGTTATTTTATCCTTTTCAAATTACCTACGTTGAATATGATCAAGAATGATTCTGGATAACTTTTCTGAATTTTTTTTGAAACATTTTGGATCATGGTTCATGATCTATCATCAAGATGATCTATTGATCATTCTTTTCTCTGTCCCAATAATGGACCATGGAATATAATATGAAATGTGTCTACAAAAACTTAAGCACAGTTATATCTGTAGGCATTCTTGATGACTAATATGTACTGTGGAAATCTTACGCTTCTTACACTAAGTATTTCAGACAACTCATCCAAATGTTTTCAAGGAAAGAATTCAGTAAAGTTTATGCACAAATGTAATTATATTTCAAAAAAGTTAGACGAGTATTTTGATTGAAATTTGAATACACTTTTGTACTCTTCCACAGGGACTAACTGCACCCTGGTCCTTGATTTACATTAATAACCATCATTTGGGCTGGTAGCATGAATATGGTTGAAAACTATGAACAGAATCAAGAGATAGAAGAGAACATATCTCAATCTCTTACTTGTCCTATCCCCTTGTTAACACCCTATCAATTGGGTCCTTTCACTTTGTCTCACAGGTATTTATGTCACTCTAAGAAATCTTTTATAATTATAATTAATGTTAGATCCTTGAAATTATTGATTGTGAGTGGCATTTGCATTTGCAGGGTGGTTTTGGCACCTTTATCTCGACATAGATCTTATGATTGCATGCCCCAGCCTCATGCAGTTCTTTACTATGCCCAAAGAGCAAGCCCTGGAGGCCTCCTCATTGCAGAAGCCACTGGCATCTCTCCCACTGCTCAAGGGTAACACTGCAAATCATTAATTCATTCAATTTTTCTTATCTAAATATTTCCCATGAATGATTTTCTTGTATTAATAGCTATCCACATACACCTGGAATATGGAGCAAGGAGCAGGTGGAGGCATGGAAGCCTATTGCGAATGCTGTGCACGACAAAGGAGCTATTTTCTTCTGTCAAATTTGGCATACTGGAAGGGATTCGCATGTGGGTAAGTGCTCACTTTTACCTTTTACAAGCTAATACTCCTAAGTTTTTATCCATTTTAGATCATTTCAAAATTCCTGTTTCCAGCCAACTTCAATGTTTCATTTTTTTCAATAGTGCCTAGAGGTGACTACATATAGGGATGCAAATGCACATTGCAGACTATCAACCCAATGGACAGCCTCCCATCTCCTCAACAAGCAAAAAAATGTCAGGACAAACTCTCGTACCCAATGGGAAGGACCTTGTAGATTTTTCACCTCCTCGAGCTCTCACAACAAATGAAATTCCACAAATTGTTGAGCACTTCTGCACTGCTGCTAGAAATGCCAGGGCTGCAGGTAAACATTTGTCAATTGTTTTACAAATCAATATTCAAATCAGAGTGCTTTCGTGGCCCACTAATATTTGTTTTCGTTATTAAGGCTGGAAAGATGTTACATGTTTGGTTTTTATTTAAATGGAAATTGACATTTACCCTTTGCAGTTGCAGACACCACACAGGGCCAAGTTTGCGTTAATGATTTTCCTGTAGAAGAGCTAACTAGGATCTGCTCTTTTGACCTGCAACAGGTTTTGATGGTGTTGAAATTCATGGGGCCTATGGACTTATTGACCAATTTTTGAAAGACAGCATAAACGACCGCACTGATTGTTATGGTGGTACTCTAGAAAACCGTTGCAGATTTGCTCTTGAGGTTGTTGAAGCGGTGGCAAATGAAATAGGAGCAGATCGAGTTGGGATCCGGTTATCTCCATTTAGAGGTAATTTAGGATTTGGAGACTCAAATCCAGAAGCCCTGGGACTTCACATGGCAGAGGCTTTAAATAGATACAAGATCTTGTATGCTCATTATATAGAACCCAGAATGGTAACTTCCCTAGAGTCTTTCCCTACGGAAAAAAGTCTCCTACCAATGAGGAAGGCATTCCAGGGATCATTTCTTGTTGCAGGAGGTTATGATAGAGAAGATGGCAATGCGGCAATTGAAAGTGGTAAAGCAGATCTGGTAGTTTATGGTCGATTTTTTCTTGCAAATCCAGATCTGCCTAGAAGGTTTGAGCTGAATGCTCCTCTCAACAAATACAATAGGGAAACTTTCTACATTCCTGATCCTGTTATTGGCTACACAGACTACCCATTCTTGTAACTTCATCTCAACCTCTAAAACCCACGTCATCTTCATTGATGTAACTTCAGGGCACATCAAACATATCAATGACTACACATTAACAGGATTTGTCCAATGTCAACTTTTGCAATTTGTGAAACCATTATCATATTTATGCCTTTGCTTTTGTTTTTAAAATGTTCTTCAGGTATTTTTGAAAACCATTGTTTAGTGGTTGGGTTCATCAGACCTTTGTACAATTTCTCAGTCAAATGTAATCTTTGTGGAAGAATATCAGTTATATTTAGATCTAACATCATAGTTCAATGCCTGTTTATTTACTTTGGGTGCGGGGAGAATTCTGTCCCCTGACTTTACATTAAAGACGTATATTCCTATGAAAGTTTAGAGCCTTAACTAAGATCAGCTTCAACTGAGTTAATATCGTATCCAATACCGAAAAGTTTTTCTGCGGCAAAATAAGATTACTTAAATTCTTTGGCAGGTCTTGCATTTTATTTGAGTTATTTTTCTGATGTGATTAGGTCTTTGAGAAATGTGCTTGCATTTGGAAGTGAGACTGTCCTATCATTTCGGAATTAGCAAATGTAGGTAGGTTCTAAGCTGGATTTTTGAATTATATTACTCTGAAAGTTATGTCACGTTGTTCGTAAGCACCTCATAAATTGAGTACAAAGTAATCAAGCTGCTGAAATGAGCAGCATAGAACAAGATAACTTGGTTACCAATTATCTGATTTTAATTTTCTAATTATTACATTTCCCTTCTAGTTATATGTTCGGTATATAATGTTTGAATGGTAGTGTTGTAATCTTTACCACACATTTCCCATAATAAATGGGACCCCTACCTTTTGTCCGCTCACCCCTGGTTTGTTTTGCCTTTGTAGCTCTAGATCTCATTTTCAGGGATCCCTTTTATTTCTGCTTGAGAAGTGGTTAAATTTAGTTGGATTCAGAGTCAAGTTCTGTGACTTGACCTGCAAGTTTCCAATTTCGAAATGTTTCTTGATTTTGAATTTCGAGGTTGAAATCCTTAGGGAGAACCATGCCTTGGTAGGTGACTAATGGAGGACTGTAACTGTGTCGGAGTATACAAAGTAAAAGTTTAAAAAATATGCTAAGTCTGGAAATAAGGCATGGAGATATTCAAAATCTGAAAGGGCGCATTGATTCCCAGTGAAGAGAAAGATGAAAATTAGAAGATGTTGAAGAATATAAAGGGAAGGGGAATGATCTGTTGTCAATACCAACATATATTTTCCAGATTGATGTCTAGATATAACTCATAATGATAAAAGGAAAGTCGGCAGTGGCCTCCAAAATGCACCCAAGTAGAGACAGTGGTTAAGGCATTCACAGTTTTGTCAGGAAGGCAGTCAGGAGAATCACTAAAATGCATAAGGCTATAAGCTAGGGAACATTCACAAAACAGAAAATCTGCAATAGGCATACAATTTGCGCTCTTAATAGATATCTGCATCACTCGTGAAGGGAATCCCGAGCAAGTGAAATCTGGGAGAAGTTTAAATTTAGTCAAAGGAGTGAATAGAAGGAAACTCCCAACTCCAAGAGTCAATTTGGGGAACATGTAGTTGAAAAAAATGGAACTAATAACTACATCTTCAATTGCGCCCCAAGCACAGATGATGTGTGGCCCAGGGGAGTTTAAAGCTGGGTAGTCATTCAGACCAGCCCATCATAAGGCGCGTTGGACATGAAATAGAAGAATTAAGAAATCTTAAGGGAAAGATATTTCACCCACACATCCGGCAGGCACCTCACAAGTGCGGATATAGAAGAACAACGGAGAAGAACCTCCACGCGGCGTGAAATGCATTCTTGGCATTCAACAACATTCAGTTTAATCAAGGACCAGTGTGGGCCTTTCAACATTATGCAACATGATCAGAAAGTAATCCCATCGATGGAAAAGTAATAGTCTAGAAGGCTTGCCAAATATATGGCCACCCTTAAACATCACACACTATGCTTTGACCGCTTAGGTGGCTGGTGTGGGCCCATCTAGCAGTTTGTCCCTTTTCCGTTTTCTATTACAGTTGTTTTAACTCTCCCCGGGGATACTGACAGCTGCAGTTGGCCAGTGACAGCGACAGCTGCAGTTAATTTGAATTTCATATTTAAATTTCCACTCTTGCCTGTGAAATGGGATTATTACTTTGCCCGCTATGTTTATATGCGCTTCTACTCAAACAGCTCACGCCATCAACGGAGAATCGGCAGCCGGAGTGCCGGGAACGAACAAGATTACTTTTTTACGGCGACGAGTGAAGGGCTGTGTAAGCACAAATTAGACGCTCTGCCAGTTTTTGTCTACAGCCCGGATAATTTCAAAGACGGTTTACACTGTGCCGTTTGCCTCTGTGAATTTCAGGGAGAGGAAACGGGCAGGCTGCTGCCCGTTTGTGACCATAGATTTCATTCGGATTGTATTGATATGTGGTTTTCTTCTCATTCTACTTGCCCGATTTGCAGAGCCAGTGTTGAAAATGAATCTGATGAGAATTTACAGCCCCCTGTTTTTACTGCAGAAGTGGGAATTCCTGTAACAGAAGAAGCAGCAGAAGAAGAAAGTTCTTCAACAGATCCACATCCGTAAAAGGGTAACTTTGATCAGGGCGGGAGTAATATTGTAAGGGAAGCTGCCATTTCGATTCATGGTGAAAAGTAGAGTAGGGATATTTTTATACATGATACGGCTGGCGCTTTTATTTGGCTTTAATGTCACAGGAAAAATTGTTAACAGCATAGACTTTTTTTAAAGGTTTGTTTCAACAGAGAATCTTTGAAATTTTTTTGTTAATATTTGGTATTGTAATAAAAATAATAATAATAAATGAGGTTTTATATTTAAAACTTTATGTATTTTTAGTTAATCATTGTTGGACTTTTGTTAGTGTCCTCTTTAGAAATTTGTGATATGGCTTAATCATTTCTAGTGTATCGTTGTTATTTGTTTTGAAGTACAAAATTTATTGAAGTGTTATAGTTTTTTATTATAAGCAAGGAAATCTTTAGTGGCTAATATTCGTAAATTTTTTAATTTTAGAAAATTTTGGCTAATAATCTAAAATTTAAGGAAACTTAAATCGTCACATTTTTATAAAATTTAGTTCTAAAATATTTAAAATCACCTAATAATTTATTTTAAAATTTAAGCTCAAAGTTTCGCCACCATATTCAATAAATGATTATATTAGATTCTCTTAAATATTATATATTTTTGGAGAAATTATAATTATTTCACCAATAATTATCATAATTATTATTACTTCAAGGATATGTCATCAATATTTAGTTTTCACTATTGATTTAAAATATAATGTAATGATCCTCATAATAATCCATCAAGTAAAAAATGTTCCATGGTGATTAATAAACTTTCTTGAGATTGGCTAATATTTTCTATATAAAAATTATGATTCCAAAATAATCACCAACATAAATAATTGTCAAAATAAAAAAAATAAGACATTTGCCAATAGAAATAATTTCATTTTTCAAAATAATGAAAAATTTGCCAATAATTTATATTTTTTCTTGGAAGGAGGTTTCTTAAAGTTTACCCTGATTAAAGATTATATTAGATATCTTAATATTAAAAAATATTATCTCTATGCATGTATAAATGTGAGAGTTAGTTATTTATATACATAGATCAAATGTAAGAATGTCATATTTTCTTACTCGTAGTTTTCAAAATGAAGAGAAACTAAAAATAATTATTAAAGATAGTTCATTAATGAATTTTAAAAGAAAACATTCAACATAGTAAATAAATACAAGTGGAGGACTATTTCAAGATATTTGTTTTGGTTGTTGTCATAGTTTGTCAATGTTCAATTTTTGCTGATGTTCAAGATTTTGATTAGTGAAATATCATATGCATGTTTGAAATGATTTTCTACCAAATCAAATATTTTTGAAATAATATTATTTCTATATTAGATACTTATATAAATAAAAATTCAAATCAAATAAAAGATAGCATGTTCACATACTTGAAGAAGATAAATGCAAAGATTTAACTTTCAATCATTTGAGAGATATAATAGTTCTAACCAAAAAAAGTTTGCAATTAAGAAACTTCAATCAACATTGATTGCATAATAGATTTGAACTACATGTATAACTTGATTTAATTTTATCTTTTTGAGCTCTAATGCTTCTTATTTTACTTTATTTGTTCAATCTTGTTCTCCTTAATAGTTGTATCCTAAATTTACTAAGGTGTTTATTGTATGCACTTATTATAGACTACTTGTTTCATGGTGTTTCGGTGGCTTGATCTACAAGCCCCATTTTTAATGGTTTTGAACTCTAACCTATAAGGGTTTGGGTACTTCCTCACTTATTCTAATAAACAACATGGTATACCTGCCATATCTATCTTTAGAGAAATATCAATAAAGTGCTCATTTCATGTATTGTTTGTGTACTATTACTATATCAAACTTTATATCAAATTATTATTTTTTAAATTTAATTTATAAATGTTATCTTATTTGCATAGTAACTAATTTATCTGTACATTCATTTAAATTGAGAAGAAAAGAACACCATCACTCTTCTAAATTTTAAAAAAATTTACCTACAACATTTTTTATATGATACAAAATTATAGAACCTATTTAAAAATTCTTACATGAAGAAGTAAAAAAATTAGAAGTGTTTTTTTTCACTCCTAAAAAAATCTACAAACTCAAATATTTATGCTAATTCATATCTATAATTTTATTTAAAACTATCTCAATTAATATTGTGCTTACAAATAATAAATGAGATGTTATTTTGAAGAAAACACCTAAATGGGATGTCACTTTGAAGAATAAAGTGAAAAACCACACATTCTCTAGAAGTGCATCTTGCTTTTGTAACTCTGCCTAGCACATAAAAGGGAAAGACACTAGTTCTGTTGAAGTCTAAGGCTCACCCTCCCTTCAAACTTCTCATCCCTGTAAACATCCCTTGCCTTTTATTTACAAAAATGAAAAGTGGTCATTGCATGCCCACTCATCTTGCTTGAAAAAAATTAATTAAACATTCTTACCTTGATGTACTTAACCATGGAGAGCCTTCCCCACAACACATCCCTATGAGGATTAATGGAAGTTATCTTAGATTTTATTATTTATCTTGCTTACAAATTTAATTTCATCATGGAGGAAGTCCTTTTTAAGAATGTTCTTTATTAGGAGAGATATGATGAGTGTAAATAAACCATCCTTATGCATAATCAACTATCTATTCCACCCACCTTGACAATCCCTATAGGACCCACAAGAGTACCTATAAGATTTGTTATTATTCTCAAGTTGGTCCTCTTCCACCTGAATTCAAACATCCCATGGCTACTATCTATAAGAGTGGTCCTCTTGGCCATGCATAATTTATTAAAGTTATGGACGATGAGGTTATTGTATACACCATCTAGGATATTAGATATTATCCTATGGGATATTCCTTCTTGGTCATGTCTAGCATGCTCCAATAGGGCCCTTGCTTCTCCAAGAAGATCTATTATTCAAAGCATATAATATGTATAAAATTGGGGAGTTTTCAGTTAAACTTATAGCACTTGGCCCCTACTGCTTCTATTCCTACATCTAATCCCACCCCTACTATGTAATTTGCTTCACCCTATATTCCATCTTTGTAGAGGACTAAAGGTAATTGTGTTTCTTATAGGAAACTTCCTCAACTTTCAAAGACCATTGGAATCTCTTGCAGTGCATCTTGTTCTTGTAACTCTACCTAGTAATACAAAGGAAAGACACCCATTCTATTGAATTTTAAGGCTTTCATTCCCTTAGAGCTTTGCATCCTCATAAAAATTCCTTTCCTTTTTTCATGGAAAAGGTAAGTGTTCCTTACATGCTCACTCATCTCCCTTGGCATCCATGACTAAGTCTACAACTATTACTTTGATGAAACTCCCTACCTTATTTTTTGGGCCTTCTTTTTATCTAGTCACAACATCAAACCCTTCCCATCAAACAAGAATTTATTAAGCCTCCTTCAAGTTTCTTAAGCCTGTTCACATCTATGTTGGAACTACCTTTCACATGGGTGTAAGTGTCATTTATGTTGTTAGTAAATAGATTTGTCCTTCAACAATAATGAAATAACTTGACTCTTAAATGTCCAGAAGGAAGAACAAACATAACTAACAATTGGATGAGTTATCATTGGTTGATAACTCTCCTCTGAATGGAGAGGTACAACTCCTTCGTTGAAAGATTTACAATGAATTGAATGATAGGATGTATCTTTAACCTAAAGATACTAAGGTTTTCTGAAATTCATTCATAGACATGAAATGAATGCAATTAAAACTGAATGGAAGAAGAAAGATGAATAAGCAGCCATAAGACTACCTAGCCAATCCTTTGTATTGTAGAGAAAATGGAAGAAAGTATTTCTTTGTTTTACGAAAAATAAATGACAATACAAAAGATGCATTTAAAATGTGACAAAAATGACTACATAATCAACATCAGTCTAAGAAATTCATACCCAAACTTCAAAATCTGACATATTAAATTCCTACATTTTAAATACATATCAGAATGACCACAAGATTATCTTATCTTTGCAAATCTAATCAAAGTATAGAAAACCAAAATAAATCTCCCCGTCTTCCGTGGCAGCCCCAAGACTGTCCACCGTAAAATTAGAAAAAAACCCTTTGCATTGGAAATTATTCTTTAAATAATCTCTTTTTCTCTTTCGGTTGTCGATAACTGATTCTTGAAAGAGAAGCAATTACTAATCAAGATAACATTAAATCTCATTCCCTTTGGCAACCTAATCATTTTTCTTATTTACATTGTGTCAGATAATCTTTTTTATCGGGCATGGTGAGGAACTGTCCTATTTTCCAAGGCCAAACTCCTTTTATTAATTTATCAGGCCTCCAACTTCATAATCTCTTTCCATTTGTTTATAAAGATGACAACATATTTTAGATAGAAGTGTCTCATGCCTATCTTTAAATTACACTAGCTTCATTGGCTTGCCCTGCCCCTATAATGGCTATGAATGAATAGATCTTTAATTGTATCTCTACCCAACTACTCTGTGCTCTTTTGGAGGGATTCTCTGCTCGGCACATACTGAAGATTTTAAACTATATTGAGAATTTGTCAAATGGTTTGTAAAACTCTCCATGTTTGACAGAATACCCAAGCCACTTTTTTCGTGATAACACACAAACATGGTTTATCTGGATCCTTATGATTACCAATCAAACCATATGTTCATAAAGGATTTTCTTTGCTAGGTTTGATGAGGAATGCCATTAATATTCTTCCAAAGTAAGCCGTAGAACTCAATTTCAGTGATTGGAGATGCAAGTGTCCATATCTCTGCACATTTGGCATGATGAACTCGGGCCATGGTGTTTCTAGTTCATGGGATCCCATCCTATAATGATTATGAATCATTAGTGGGCTTTGAAAACAAGGGCCGCATGCAGCACTAGTCCCTGCCTTTGGCAGACTTCGTGAGAGGTGTTTGTTAGGTAGGGGTCCCATGGGAGAGGCTTGGGCTCTATTTTTGTGGAGCGGGTGACCCCATGATAACATTTTTCTCCCTGTAATGGTTTTTATTTATTTTCCCTAATTATTTAAAAATTTACATATTCTTAAAAGTTTTTGATGCTTTTGTGGTCTTCTTCCAGAGATTGTTGGATTCTCGCTATGCCCAGGCATGGACACACGTCCCCAATTAGAGCCACTATTGACACCCAAAAATTTGAGTGTCAAATTTGAAAAGGATGTACCTTTTTATGATAAAATTTGATTATTTTATTTGAATTTATATTTTATATTTTAAAATTTTAAAAATTATTATTAAAAAATAGCATTTACCCTTGTCATGCATAAGATTATTAGGGTAAAATTCATTAAAGGTAAAGTTAGAAATGAAAATGTTTAAATGTTTAAATGCATTTATTATTATTCCCTTTTCAATACATAAAATTGGTTTTAGCGAAAAAGGAAGGGGAGAGGGAGTTCAACACTTGACCTCTCGAACCGATCCTCTTTCTTATCCTAACTACTCCCTACCCTTACCAATTGTTCTATTATATTCTTCGAGAATGGTAGTTAGATAGGAAAGTTATATTTGCAATATTTTGTTTTTGAAGTAAATTAAAGGGGATCATTAATGTTTTTTGAGTTATTTGACATAATGAAATTCATTTTTAGGGTAATATATGTTTATTCTTAAAAATTAAGTTTGCCCTAAAAATATTTTTTGTATTACAAAAGGATATTTTTAAATGTATTTCTTGAGATGAGTTTTTAAAGGCAAATCTTTAAAAATATATGATTGAAAGTGAAGAGTTGTTTCAATGTATTATATTTACATCTCTTTGTAAAGAGGATAGATATTTCTATTACCCTAAAGTTTGTGAAGTATGAAATGCATATGGAATAAAATATGTCTCTTGTAATATTAAATTAAGTACTTTCAAAATCATTTTTAGTGTAATGTTTCATTATCAAAATTATGTATTTTACCCTAAAGTTGGAAAGTCAGTATTAAAATCTTGCTATATTCTCCATAAACCATTAATGAAGGTTAAATGTTTCTAATATACGAGAGAGAGATTTTTGAAAAAATATGAATCCAATGTAAACCCTAATTTAATTAACTTTATTAAAAATCTCTCATTAAGGTATTTTGTGTATGTAGGGTTTATTTATTATAAAGCAACTATCGAGAGAATTCAAAGGGAAATCAAAGGAGCATAATATAAATTGATGATAATCCTATGCGGAAGGAAATTACAAACATCAAATACATAAGGAAGAATATCAAAGCATACCCCGAGGATTAACATATTCATTATGTTAAAAATTTAATGCAAAGTCACATTGTTTCAAAGAGTCACAACTTTTTAGATTTGTACCCTATTTTGGTGTCTATTTATATGTGGCCCAAAATTAGAGAAGGAGACATTCACGATCATATTTTATATTTTTGTCAATTGAGAAGGGATTCTTCTGATCATGGATTTTGTTGTTAACTATATGCACCAGCAACACAAACTTTTGTGGTGAACAATTTTGAAAGCAATACAGAGATTTGACATGCTCATTTGATTTTTTGGTGATATCATTCTTCTTTCATTTATCTTGTTCCTTTGATTAAACTTAAATGTTTACTTTGATTGATAGTCCCATTTATTGAATCTTAATGAGTTACATTTCAATACTTGTTAAATAGTAATGTTGTATTGATTGTTCAATCTGAATTGCTATCTTATTGGTCTCCTAAGGGGAGTTAAACACAATAGGACTTAGTATTGAAGTTTAACCTAATTTTTAGTAATGCATGCTTCAACAAAGTGATAACAGCTCATCCTAGAGGGATTTTTTGTTTGTCTCTTAGGGTTACATTAATATTGTAAGTGATTGATAGAAATATTATAAATACTCCATTGGGCTCTCCATAGTTAAGTACATCAAGGTAAGAATGTTTAATTAATTTTTTCAAGCAAGATGAGTGGGCATGCAATGACCATTTTTCATTTTTGCAAATAAAAGGCAAGGGAAATCGCACTTGATAAGGAACCAGATTTCTATTATTTCTACACATCTTCGATGTCTTTATAGATTGGTCGTTAGACATACCCTTGAACGAGATACCCTTGTCTTTATAGACTAGCTGTTAGAGAAACTTGATTCTTTCACATAGTAATAGTCTCTACAGACTGGCCATTAGAGATACCCTTGAATGAGATCGAATCTCTTCGACATGTAAATATTATTAGAATACATTAAAATCCCTATAATGATCGATTGGGGTTTTGAGATGAATAATAAAACTAATGATGGTTCACTAGACTCTAGGGATTGGTTATAAACTTGCATGATATTTATATGAATGACAAAATCTAATAAGCTTACAGTTGGCAAAATTTGTTAGACCCAAGACTAGAAAAGACATAAATTTCCTGAAGCAAACTGACCTTGAGGCTTGAAATGTACACTTACCTTAAAACTTGAAAATTGTTTTAACAAATGGAACGAGACACTACTGTACCCTTAATGTGGATTGAAATGTTCTTCCAAGGTTGTTGAATAGAGCATCCCGAGCAATGAGCAGACATAGCAAACTCATCAAAAGGATTCATGAATTTCATTAAGGCAAAAATAAGTAATATTTTTCCACATAGGGCTATTTGGGCTAAAGAATAGAAATCAAAACATATTTGATTTAAAAAATGACGAAAATATATATATTGCCCATGATCGATTAGGAAGAGTAAAGCATTTCTTGCATAAATTATCAGTAGTCAATGCCTTATTTTGAAAGAACAACTAGTAAAAGATATTTATTTTAGGAATTAGAGAGTTAATCCAAGCTTTAGACCAAAATGAACTCTCAAAGCCCTTAAAATTCATAGATAAATTAGAGGAAACAAAGAACATTCCACCAAAATTGTGATTGCAGAACATATTATCATTAATACTCAATCTAGTAAAATAGGAAATTGGATTTTAATTAATAGGAGGAAGAGAAGGATTCACATCCTTAAGTATATTTGGATTTTGGTGAATAGACTTCAAAAGTTGGATTTTCCCAGCTTGAATAGACTTCAAAAGTTGGATTTTCCCAGCTTGACTTAAAAGGGCTCCTTTCTAACCAGTCAACTTGCTATTAATTTTATCAATAATAGAATTTCAAAAAGAATTAAAAGACTTGAGCCCTAATGGGAGACCAAGATAGGAAAAAGGAAAAAAAATCAATCTTACAATCAAGGATTTTAGGTATTCTTTTTTGTCTCTCTTCTAGATTATTGATAAAGAAAATGGAACTTTTGGTCCAATCGATAAGTTGGCCCATAGAATTAAGTATAGGAAGAAAGAGAAATCTTAAATTTTTTTGCCTCTTTAACAAAATCCATTCGCATCACGATAGTGTCATCAAAAAACTGCTTGCGAGAATAAGGAGAAAAATTAGAAAATTTTTGGAGACCCTAAATCTTTTCATCCTGAGAAAATCTTCCAATACATCTGCCCAAAGGTTCCACCATGATATAAAAAAGATAGGAGAAATGGTGTCACATTTTTTGATACTACATGAAGCTTTGAAGAAATTAGAAGACATGCCATTCACCAACACAATAGTAGATGAAGTAGAAAAAAATAATTTAATAAATTTCTGAATGAAACCAAAACCAAAAACCTTTAAAACTTTGCACAAAAATCCCCAATCAAATCTATCGTAAGATTTTGACAAATCCAATTTCATTAAAAAACCCTATTTGTTTGAGACTTCAAGTGAGTGGATGTTCTCATGGACAGTAATGATTGAATCCCAATTTTTTCTTCTAATAACAAAACCTATTTGTTGGACATAGATAATTTTAGGGAGAAGAGCCAACAACCTCAAAGTTAGAACTTTAGAGCATAGGGAAACTGCCCAACCCAGGGGACTTCTCTCCTTCAAATGAGAAGGTTGCTTCCTTAATTACTTTGGAGGATAGGATATAACTAAGAGATTTATTCAAAATATCATCAATTCTAGAAGGAATAGAAGTGATAAGATCATTTTGATCAAGAGAGTTTAAATTATTGTCAATTGATAGAAGATTGGAAAATACCCCAACATTTCTTCCTTGATATCCTGATCCTTATCTAACTTTTCTCTATCACGTTGAATGTTATTTATTCTATTTGTTACCTTATGTTTAAGAGCTATCATATGGAAATATTCACTATTTCGGCCTTCAACCATAAATCTGTTGATCTTTTCCTTCATAATATTTACTCTTTAGATGTTATATTGTGGTACTTGACTAGAATGACATTCTTAGAATTTATTAGACATTCAGTGTAGCCCTCTTCTTAAACTTGATCCTACATAATTTTAATATCATTTTGGGTTTCCACTTTCATTTAGACTATGTCTCCAAAGACTTCCTTATTCCAATTTTTGATCCTTTCTTTTACATGTCCATGTTTCTTTTCCACTTTGAACATAGTTGCGCCTTCAACTTTAATGCTTCATACACACCTGATAATTTGGATTCCATCTTCTTAATCATTGGAAAATTGAACTCTTATTATATTTTTTTTGTTTATCTCTTGAATTGGTCACTATCATATAACTTGTTTAGTGTGGCACAGTTGATCAATTATGGTTACATGGTTGAATTTCTAAACATGAAGGCAAAGATCTATGATGCTATTGGTGACCTAATTGGAAGTGGAGAGAAAACAATAGGTAATTTGTTCTATCTAGAAAGATACATGCTTATTTGTACAATATGAAGATGTCTGGCTATGATATAAGAGGTTGTGTCATGTAGATTTTGACAATTTGATTCAAATCAACAAGAAAAAAAAAGTAAGAGGGTTACCAAGATTGAGTAAACTAGATAAGGTCATGTGCAAACAATGTCAATTGGGAAAGATGACTAAGTCTAGTTTTAAGAGAAAAACTTTTTCTTCTGATGATATTTTGGAATTAGTGCATACTGATTTATGTGGCCAGGATTGGAGTGCAAAGTTATTGTGGAGATAAGTACTTTATCTTATTTTTTGATGTCTTCTCTAGAATGATGACTGTAATGTTTCTTATACAAAAATTTGATTTAAAAAAAAAAAAATTAATTGGTATTTGGCTAGAGTGGAGAAGGAAACAGGTAAGAGTTTGAAGTGCTTGAGATCAAATAGAGGTGGAGAATTCATATCTGGAGACTTTAACATATTCTGCAATGATAGAGGAATCAAAAGGAAGATGTTTGCACCTAGACCTCCACCACAGAATGGTATAGATGAAAGAAGGAATAGATCCATAATGGATTGTACAAAGACATTGATGATGGAGAAGAATATTTCATCAAAGTATTGGAGAGAAGTTGTCAACACTGTAGTCTACACGCTAAATCGAGTACAAGTCAAGAAAGGTACAAACAAAACACCTTTTGAGTTATGGTATGGACATGCACCTAATAAAAATTATTTAAGAGTTTTTGAAAGAAAACGTTATATTCTGAAAGATTCAAGGAATGGAAAGCTTGATGCTAAAAGTGATGAAGGTATATTCCTAGATTATTATACAAAGAGTAAGGCATACAAATGTTTGAATTATAATACTAACAAGGTTGTCGAAAGTGCAAATATTAGAATTGATGAGTTTTTAGAGAAGAATGAGGTGGAATGCAAGAAAGAACATGAAGACTACATTAATTTTGTATATGGCTATGAAGGAGAACCTGACATCATACATGAACCTGAGAAACCAATTGAAGAAATACAAAATGAAAATATTGTTGAGTCACAACAGAAAGGCCTTATCGAGCAACAGTAGCCTACCTAGCGTTAGACTATAGAATCCAAGCAATAGGAAAAGAACACTGACCATTAGAATAATGAACCTGTGATACAAACAAGAATACAACAAGAGGAACCTAAAGTTATTGAACATGTTGAACTAGGTGAACCTAGTGAGCATTAGCAAGAGCAAAGAAGAAACGAACTTATCTTAGCAAAGTATGCGAGAAGAAATCATGCACCAAACCAAATCATTGGAGACAAAGATTCATGAGTTATAACAAGAAAAAGAACTGGTGGAAGTGCTTTCTTTCTTGGAAAGAGACTGATTTCCTGGACAAGCAAGAAGTTGAATTACATTTCTCAATCCACAAAAGAAGTTGAATATGTGGTTGTCGTAGTAAATTGTTCTAACATTGTTTTGATCAAGCAATTGTTGAAAGGTATAAAGGAAGAGATTATTGATCATGTAGTAATCTATTGTGAGAACACAAGTGCTATAAATATTTCAAAGAATCTTGTGATGCATACTAAGACAAAGCATATTGAAATCAAGTATCCTTAGTTGAGATAGTTGGTTCAAGACAAAGAAGTGAGACTTGAATATGTGATTACAAAGGAACAAATAGACAATATACTTACTAAGGCATTACCTAAGGAAGCACATGATTACTTGAGAGACAAGCTAGGGGTCATTCCCCTCTTTGTAGCTAACTAAGGTGAAATGTGGCATTGCATCAAATTTTATTATTAGAATATCATACACATTGATGTAGAAGATCACACTTTAGGATCTGTCTAAAGATGTGAAATGATGTGAACAGATGATGTTGAAGATGAACCTAATGATAGAGGTAGAAAATCTACAAGTGAGACTGATGATATCTACATGAAGAAGATGTATAATAGTATACCTGATGTTGTGGTGACTGCGATGTCTTTGGCATTGGTGTCAAAGAAGTAGATAATGAAGATTGTAGATAGTTACCATAGAAGGAGAAAATGAAGATTATTGACAAAGACAGGGAGATAAAGAGGGAGAGAATGAAGATAGTTGAAGACTGTTGTTATTACTAAATTTGACTAGATTAGAATTAGAATGAAACTAAGGATATTATTGAATATCTTCTTATTACACATAGAGAGTTGAAAACTTAAGGTGTTGTGTTATTTTTTGGATTGCATGGTAACTTGAGGGTGTTGTCATCAATGCCAAAGAGGAAGATTGTTGGATCTACAATTGTTGAGAGCCCAATTGGAACAATTTTTATATTGTCATTGATGTCAAACCTACTGGAGAGACATTCACTAATAGTGTAGAGTGCCATATCATTTGATTGATGAAGAGGATTTGAAAAGAAGAGATCATGATGAGACAGGTAGTGAAAGGTAGAGTTGAGATATGTAAGTGAGATGGAATTACAATAGGCACTTGATAAGTTAGTACTTGACAAGATAATTTATTGCTTAAACAATACATGAAGTGAAGGTGATAGTTGGATGAATTTTAGATTTGAAACAAGTCATAATGATAAGCTTGACTGAGTATCAGTGTTGCATAGTCAATGAAGGAGTCAAAGCAGAAGATTAAGGAACTTAAGCATTGCCGAGCATAATAGTGTTGTTCGAGTATCTATGTTGGTCAAGTGACAGAGATGTATGAGTGACAGTATCGATCGAGTTGTACAGTGATGACTAAGCAAAATAGTTTAGTATTGACTGAGTGATCTAGTGAAGACCGAGAAAAGGACATAGTGATGATTGAGTGACAACAAAAGAATAGTTTATGAGAGAATCAAGACTTGTAGCTGACATAGTTGAAATCTTGGAATAAGAAAAATGTGTTGATGATAAGGATTGGTGAGCTATATTATTTAATGCAAGGAAAGGATTAGTTGAGTGATCAAAGGCTAAAATTTGAAGAGATGTTTCTAGAAGTGTTGAGAAGAAAAGAATAACAAGAAGGTGGATATATTCATTGACTATTTTAGATCTGATCATAAACCCTAAGATCTACTATTATTATTAAGTAGCAAAAGATCACAGTTACTTATTTAAGGAGGTATCTTATATGTTTTTGTTGGTTGTTGGACTGGAAACTTGTGAAGACAAGTGGTGGACAGAGTTGCAAGGAGTTGTGCAAAGTTTTTAAGGTGAAGGATTGCTTGAAGAGTTGCCAAGAAGATCTAAGATGATGAGAATGATCAAGTCTAGTCAATGAACCAGAGTTGAGTCGAACAGATGTTTAAATTTGCAAAGTGAGTTGTTTGTTATCATATCAAAGTTTCATTGGTACTTTCTAACCATTGTAGCAGTTGTAAAAGCCTTTTGATAAGGTTGACCTAACAGTCATTTGTAAATCCTTTAATCAAGGTGACATTCTAATGGAATGTTCTTAAGTCCTCTAACAAGACCACTCCTAACAAGGTGATCAAATCCTCTAATAGGGTCACACCTAATAGTGTGTTATGTAACCTTTAATAGGGTTGGCTCCTAATAGAGCTCACTTAAGAAGAATGAAAAAGTGGTAGCATGTTACTAGTGTTTTTTCCCAAATTGGGTTTCCACGTTAAATCCCAGTGTCAAATATTGTATGAATGTATTTTTATGTATTTATGCTACTTACTATTTTTAAAGTTTAAGTTTATTGTTGACTGTGATAAGTTCTGCAATTCAGCATAAAGAACAAAGAGTTATAACAGAATGAATAAGTTGGATTATAGTGAACAATTTTATTCAATGAATTATTGGGTTGAGTTGAAGTTGAAGTGTTTGATTTATACATCTTGACTTGGGGATAACTGATTCACCCCCCTTCTCAATAATTCAAAATATTCTAACAAGAATTACTAAACCAAATATTCTAACAATTTGCACCTTATTTTCAACTACAAATCAATTTTACACAAAAACAAAAATATCATCTTCATATCTTCTTCGATAAGAGTTTAAGACAACTTTATTTACTCTTTGGAATTGTACAATTTTAATTTATTTTCTTCTTTGAGAGCTTCTCTCCTACCATAGTATGGTGAATCACTTTCCAACTACATTTTACCTAGCTAAGAATTTAATATTGCTCTCTAAAAACATAGAATAAGAGTACACACTTTTAAAATATATATATATTTTTCCTATTTAAATACTACAAAGATATAAAGATAATACAAGAGATTAATTGAAACAACCTCCTAAAATTTATATATCTTATATTTATAAATTTATAAAAAAACACTCAATCACATAAATTAAATACAACTCATTTATTTGGTGTATCTTCATAATATTACTTTTATCTTTTGGTTTTTAGTGTGCTTTTTTCAATAAAATAAAGTTGGATGAGTTATGAAGTGGATAATTCAAATTTAAGTGTTTTAAGACATACAGACAATACATAACACAATCTTCTACATGAACCAAATTCTCTTTTATATCCCATTTCTAATTTTGTATTTAAAATTTTTCTATCATCTTTCTATTTCTATGAAATAATTTATTTTATTTTATACTTTAGTAGAAGATGAAAAAATTGTTTCTAAAATTAAATAGCATATTTGAAATAATCAATACAATTCTAATTTTTATATTATCACAACAAAAATAATGTTTAAACTTTAAAAATTATGTTGTATTAAAAGGATATAAGAATGATATAGACAAAACTAACTTCTCCCAAAAAAACTATAATTATCTTTTAAATAAATAAATTATTGACTGATTCAACAAAAGAAATTAAATTAAATTTATTTTTAAATAAAAATCTATAAAACTGAAAATGTATATGGCCTACCGACGCACTTATTTGATAACGTCTGGAAAAACTCTTTGTTTATGTATTACTTTAAACCATTACATAATAGATATGATTATTACATTGTAGAGGGCTTTTATTTAAAAACAAAATCATACTTAAAATAAAATTAATATACAATTAATGACATGAGATGAAAAACAAATTTTATTAGTTTTGAATTAACTCTTCACTTTCACATGGCACTTATTTTGAGTTTTAGTTGAAGAAGTACCAATCGATTGGTTTCAAATGTACAACGAAAATAGCCTTTAAACTTCTGCAATCACATTAAAAAAAAAATCCTAATCTTACATAAATTTAAAGCATTTTAACTGATTCCTCTAACTCAACCATCTCCTCTGAACTCCAAACCCTAATTCATCCGCTCTGCGAGTAATATCATCACTTCTCTTCTCACTCTCACCCAGAATCACCACCACCGCCACAACCATTTCCTTGAGAGGAAGAAGAAATAGCAGCAGCAACGTCACTGCCAGCATCACGCCGCATAGCAGGGACTCCTTCTGCAGGGAATCTGCATCCACAAACTCCAACAAATCGTTAAAATCTGTTAACTCAAATCATTTACGCGCACAATGAACAGATCAACGCACCCTTTAAAAGCACTGCAGGCTTTGCTTTGCCATTATGACAATGCGGGTAGGGTTTCGTCACTCGAAAGAGCTCGTTCTTCAACGCCAAGTTTTCTAGCCGCGAAAAATTCAAAGATTGTTGAAGCCTGCCACAGTCTAATCAATGAAAACAACAAATCTGTCCAACCCCACTAAAAAAAAAGTCCTGCAAACTAAAAATCCAAAAGAGATCTGATTAAAAAAGCCACATTGAATATCACACATCCACAAGAGATCCATCGCTTAGTTGAAGAAACTGAACTAAAAAGGCAATGAGAGATCCATCACTCAATTGAAGAAACAGGCCAAGAATGCAATGAGAGATCCAACAACACCAGCTGCAACAGAGGACACCCCCATTACAAATCCAGTGCTTGTGGTCAAAGAAGGGCTCAGAGAAGATGCCTCAGCTTCTGCAGCAAAAGCCACACTCATCATCATCATCACAACCATGGCTGCAACAAGAATAATCTGATCTGCTTCTGCCATTGTTAATAATCTCAAGATCTTGTAAGCACAAAGCTTCAAATACAATACTACTACAAAACTCTTGAAATAAATTACCAAATGGTCTGACTGGAGTGGAAATGAGCCGCAAAGTAATAACCCCTTCTCACAGGCAGGAGTGCAAATTCAAAAATGAAATTCAAATTTAATTGCAACTATCCTTATCACCGCCTAACCGCAGTTGTCCCTATCACTCGCGAGAGTTGAAAAGATCCGTAACAGAAAAAAGAATAGGGATAGAATGTTGGATGGGCCCACACCAGCCACCTAAGTGGTCAAAGCTTAGTGTGTGATGGTTATTAAAATAAAAATATCTTCTGCACTCTCTCATTATGAGAATTAAATAAAAGTTATTAATGTTTAATGGATAATTCAAACTAAAAAAACATTACACTTGGCTTTCCCAACAATAAATAAACTTATAGTTAAATTAAAAGCATCCACCACTAACTCAAAATTATATTTTTCTTAATTGAAAATTATTAATTACAAAGAAGGAATACCTTTTATTTTCTAATTATGCTCAAATGAATTTAATTTCAACTAGGTTAGATAACAAACAAAAACATATTTTTGTTCAATAATAAATTTAAAACAAAATATAGTAACTATGTGTGTGCATAACTACACCAAACAAATTCTGGGCCAACCCTGTTGAGGAGCTAGACTCCTCTACCTCAACCACCCTTTCGTCTTCAGTATCTGCACACTGACAACCTCAAACATGCCAATGCATCAGTATTGCCAACATGACGATCATAAAATTTAAACATGTAAATACAACAAAAAATGACATCTCGTAAAATCAAACATATTTCGACTATCATAATGATATTTAAATGAAATTACCCATCTAGAACATTATCAATGTAAGTTTTAAACAATGTTCATAATGATTCGACTAAGTCGAGTCATACATAGTAAATCAACACTCAAAACTAAACAAGGCCTTCATCATATACTCAAAATGCATATCGACCATGAACATATCAACCATAGTCTTAAGTCGAGCACATAATGACCTAGTGTCTAGCTCACACAAATTGATGCAAAGATAAAATTCTCCAATTGAGGTCAACCAACCTAATCGACTTAGTCAGACGACCTCCTACCAAATAAGAGTTGCACAAGGTGGGTCAAGACATTGTTCCACAACAACAACAAAATTGCAAATGTAAACATAAGTAAAACAAGAGCTTTGGTGGAGCTAGAGTCCCTGCCTTTTGTTAAAAGTGCAGGATAAACTTGTTGTATTGAAAAAGTATAGGGACTAAATAAAGAAAAAGCAAGATCTCCAAAAGAGAAAGACAACCTAATAGAGTTTAACTATATTGTAAATGTTCATTTTCTTATGCAGATGAATTAGCTAATTGATCACATGGTTGATCTGGAATTAAAACAAATGTCATATAAATAAACATTCTTTTGAAAAGTGTGTTATTCAGTTGTGGAATTAAATTCAATGGAAATTGTTATACTTTTGTATTTAATAAGTAGCAATTGCCAATCATTTGAAGATATAACTAGATAAAATTAAAAATAATTTAAATTTCTAATCAAAGTTAATGTACATGAATAAAAAATCAATTCAAATTATAAGCTTAAACAACTATTCCTTGCAAATTTAAAATCAATCTACCTTTTCTACTTATTTATCAAATTAAATATTTTCAAATTGATATTATGCCTACATATGTTTATCCAATCTGTGTTTGATCAAATGACACAAGTTTACCCAACTTTAGCAATCTATCGATAAGCTTGATTGTGATAATATGATTTTCAATTAATACATTAAATACATTAATTAAATGTTATTTATATATGTCATAAGTCTTGTGTATTAAAATAAAATAATATTTTTTTTATTTAATAAATTCAATTTTAACAAAAGATTTAGAACACTATGTTTTAAATATAGAATCTTATTTTTTAAACATAGAATTTTATAATATTATATTGCACTTATATATAATATATTGATTTATATTTTAGAATATTATAGATATATTTTTCTAGCAATTAGAAGAATTTGATTAATAAATATATAATATTTTAAATGTTCATATCTAATTTTATAATTTATTTTTATATTAAATAAAATTTTAATTTTATTATTTTATTCTATACTTTTTACATATATATTTATATTTTCGTCTAATTTCATATTTTTAAAATTCTTTCAATAAATATATATAATTAACATGTATCTTAGTATAATAATTATTTAATACAATTTAAAGTAAACATTTATTTTCTAAATTTTGAAAATTTTATTGCATTATTGTATCATTATATTTATTATAGCCATTACAAATTGCAATCCCAAAAACTAATTTTTTATTGCATTACAATTAGTGAATACAGTATCTTCATTTTTCTACATTCAAAAAATAGTTTTCTTGCTATACGTTCAAAGCAAATGGCAAAACAAATAAAAATAACACTTTTTTGTGTGCCTAGCCAAGCTATGAGTAAGCGTCATCAACGCAAGAAATTACCAACTTATTATATATTTATTTCAGTCCACCTGTGAGTCTCATCAAAGAATCCTAGGGCATATTGCAAACACAATGTGTATTCCACCAGGGAAATCGTATTAAACTATTGCACCCATGACACGTGTTGGATCTGCAAGTCTAAAATAGAAGAGCAGTCCTTTTTTATCCGCATTAAGAAGCAATTGCAAGAGTCCTCTGCCAGTCTTTTCTCAGGGCTATTACAAAATGCACACGGAAATTCCAGAGCTTCGTGTTCCAAATTTTTTTAGAATTTTTAGAATTAAAAAATAATTAAACCCCCAGCAAAATTCAAGTATTTTTAAAAAAAATTCAATTTTGTACATATTTTGAGGTGACTTGTATTTTATTAGACCCGAGAATGTATCATTGTAGGCTCTTTTGTGGTTCAAATATTTCCAGCCCATTCAGGCTTTCCCCTGCTTCTTTCTCGTCGTTTACATTTCTAATACAGTAAACATTGTCCGGTTTGGAGGAGGTATTCTTTGATGTTCTTTTTCTGACCCTTATGTGAAGTCCTGCCCATGTGGAAAAATATTTGACTTATCATCATTATTTTTAAATTGCGATGATTGGAAAAAACAGTTAACCATCCTTTCCTAATTTCTTAATAGAAATTGGATCTACTAGACCCAACTACACAACCAAAATTTATAGAGTTATTGGTTTAGAGTCACATCAACAATCACATTGCCTAGTATGAGAGGTTGTGGTGCATAAAAAATCTCATAATGTTCTTGCTATGGCAAAAAGATCAGCTATTGATATTTTCCCAAATTATCCACATAAAAATATTTCAAACAAGTTATGTACGCGTGTTAAAGGTAAGGGATAATTATAAAATTTCAGTGTGCTGGGATTGTTCAAAGAAATTTCTTCATAGTCATTGCTGATTAAGAACTGTAGCCTCATTGGGAAACTTCAATTTAAATAATTAAATGCACTTTTTTGAACTCTTCTACAGGGACTGTGAGCTTTGTTTTCCCATTATCATTGGATCCATAGCATGAATGCCATTGAAAACGGTGAACTAAATCAGGAAAGCATGTCTCTATCTCCTTCTCATTCTATTCCCTTGTCAACACCCTATCAAATGGGTCTTTTCACTTTGTCTCACAGGTATGTATGTTGCACTAGGAATTCTCTTCCAGATAATATATATAACTCTCAGAATCTCTTAATAGTGAGTAGAATTTGCATTTGCAGAGTGGTTTTAGCACCTTTAACAAGACAAAGATCTTATGATTGCATGCCCCAGCCGCATGCAATTCTTTACTACTCCCAAAGAGCAAGCCCCGGGGGTCTCCTCATTGCAGAAGCCACTGGTGTCTCTCCCACCGCACAAGGGTAACACTACAAATAATACTCCATTCATTTATTCTAAACTAAAACTTGTTATTAATGGTTACCCTGTGATGATAGGTATCCAAATACACCTGGAGTATGGAGCGAGGAGCAGGTGGAGGCATGGAAGCCTATTGTGAATGCTGTGCACGATAAAGGAGGTGTTTTCTTCTGTCAAATTTGGCACACTGGAAGGGATTCACACATGGGTAAGGTGCTGTTACCATTTACAAACTAATACTTCTTATGTACTCGAGATATTTGCACTTACATTTTTAAACAATTTCAATCTCTTCAGCTACATTTAACGAAGTGTTTTTGTGAAGAATGACATCTGAAATGGGGGCAGGGCAAGGCGGATTGTAGTTTATTACTAGAATTATATGAGGCCAATGTTCAATGCAGATTCTAGTGACATAGAGTTGTTGCCTTATGTTATGTGGATTAATACTAGTTTTAGCTAGTGGCAATTTTGTTTATTCTTTCTCAATAGTGCCGAGAAGTGTTGAGTATATGCATGGAATGCTCACTGCAGAGTATCAACCCAATGGGCAAGCTCTCATCTCCTCAACAAGCAAAAAGATAGCAGGACAAACTTTCCGAGCCAATGGAGTCCCGGATGTTGTACAATTTTCTACTCCTTGAGCTCTTACAACAGACGAAATACCACAAATTGTTGACCAGTTCCGCATTGCTGCCAGAAATGCCAGGGCTGCAGGTGGGCTCTTACTAGACAATTCCCAAATTCATTAATTGATCAATGCCTTCCATTCCATTAATATTTTATATTGTTATCAAATCATGACATGTTTAGTTTTTAATTCTTTTATCTCGTTTTGAAGTCTGGAAAGAGGTCAAATGTTTAGTTTAATTCCATTAATATTTTATATTGTTATTAAGTCTGGAAAGAGGTCACATGTTTAGTTTTAATTTCAATGCAATTGCGTTTATCATCAGCATTTGCACACGCTGGTAAGGTTGTATTTGAGCCATGCCTGTAGAAGAGCTGACTGGGAGCTTCTTAACAGGTTTTGATGGTGTTGAAATTCAAGGGGCTCATGGATATCTCATTGACCAATTTCTTGAAGACAGCATAAATGACCGCTCTGATTGTTATGGTGGTACGCTAGAAAACCGTTGCAGATTTGCTCTTGAGGTTGTTGAAGCAGTGGCAAATGAAATTGGAGCTGATAGAGTTGGGATCCGACTATCTCCATTTGCAGCTTATTTAGATTCTGGCGACTCAAATCCTGAGGCCCTGGGACTTTACATGGCAGAGGCGTTGAATAAATACAGCATCTTGTATGCCCATTATGTAGAACCCAGAATGATAAATGTGGGAGAGGCTTTCCCCACAGAAAAAAGCCTTCTCCCAATGCGGAAGGCATTCAAGGGATCATTTCTGGTTGCTGGAGGTTATAATAGAGAAGATGGCAATGCAGCAATTGAAAGTGGCAAAGCTGATCTTGTAGTTTATGGTCGACTTTTCCTGGCAAATCCAGATTTGCCTAGAAGGTTTGAGCTGAATGCTCCTCTCAACAAATACAACAGGGAAACTTTCTACTTTCCGGATCCTGTTATTGGCTACACGGACTACCCATTTCTTATAGCTTCATCCAAAACCATAAAACTCGTCCTAGATTCATTGATATGCTTTCAGAATAAAACATAGCAAATGGAAATTTTAATTTTTTTTCTTAGTGTTAATCTAAAGTCACGAACCATTATTATTAAACTATGCTTTTACTTCCCATTTCCATTTTCTCTCGCTACATTTGGAAACTGTTCATCATATACTGATCAGATTCCCCAGTCACACATAATCCTCATCCAAGTATACCGGTTGACAACATAGTTAAGGCGGTGGGTGTTATTTAGTCAGGACGCTGAGGAATTGGTGTTCTAACACTACACAAAAAATTATTCTCAAATGAAATTGAGGGTCTTGAGCAAGATCAGCTTTGAAATATTTGCTCTCGCAAAGTAAACATTGATCTTTGGCAAAGTAAGTATTGAGTAATATTGTACTCAATACCCAAAATTATAATAGATGTAATTTTCATTTGTATTGTTTTCCACTTAACTATTTACAAGGATTTACATTTTATTTCAGAGTTATTTTCTTTGGGGACCAAGACTTTTAATAGATGCAATTTTTTTAATGAGCTTTCATTTGTATTGTTTTCCACTTAACTATTTACAAGGACCTGCATTTTATTTCAAAGCTATTTTCTTTTGGGACCAAGTCTAAAGAAAGATGCAAATGAGTTAAATCAAATTATCATAAGCACCTCACTATTTTGTGCACAAAATAATCTCACCTATTCAGGTGCATTTTTTACTTAAATTGAAGTAGTTTGAATATTCGTATGCAAATTCTTTATCAGAATATTAGATACTATAGAGTGCTCAAGTATTTTGAATTTATGTTCATTAAAGATGTTGAGGCCACTAGAAAATAGAAATGAAAAATTTAAATGAAAGTTTTCTATAAAAATGATGCTTGCTATTTAAGGGGGCAATTCCCTATATTAGACAAATGATTAAAACAAATTGTAGTTCAACTCTAAAAATAGTTGTTAGACTAAAATTCCTATGCTAACTTTCTTGAGTCAAAAAATTTAAAGTTTTGACTCATCTAATAAGAGTTCCTCTAAGATTTTTGCATTTCCACAACGGCATTCAAGCATAGACGTGTAATCTTTTAATGATTTTAAAATCTACCATAATTAATTAGATATACTTTCATCTTAAATTTTTAAGTTTTTTTGGGTTTAATTTAACATATTCTTAAATATAAATTACAAATTAGAAAATTATAACTTATAAATATTTTTTAAATTTTTGTAGTGATGATTTTTAAAATAACTTAAATAGTTAGAAAAATAATTGCATTCATAAAATAATAGTAGTTTAAAAAAATAGTATTGGACTATTGGATCAACCTACTTTCGTGCCTTGGCCTGGTCTCGTGAAGCCATCCATGAGGAAGTGTTGGCTCTTTCAGCACTAAGGTGGGTTTTAGTTAAAAATGTGTCCCCATTCCTTTGGAAATTTTTACCACAGTTGCTGGAACCATTGAGAAAGACCATCTAAATGGATGAAACAACTAGGCTTGTTCCTCATATGGATGCATGTGTTCTTATCTCACTTCTTCCTGGGAAAGAAATTCCAGCAAACTTATCTGTGCAGATCTTGGAAGATAATTTTGTGTGCCCTGTTGAGATTCTTGGTGGCTTAAATGCCTACTTTCTTTGTCGCAAAGAAGGCCATCTTAGAAAGGATTTCCCGATTGTTAAAAAAGTTTCTATTAAAACCACCAACATGGAAAATCCTAATCCACCCTCAAGCTCTCCCCCCTCAGTCAACCCTAAGATGTCTTCCGGTGAGTGTCCCCTTTTCCCTCAGTCTTCAAATTTTATGTCAAATTTTGATGGTCTAACCCCTCCTGTTCCTTCCTTTTCTTTGTAACCTTCCCCGCCTTTGGTTTCTAGTAACGATGATGGATTTATAGTGGTTCATAATAGGAACCGGAAAGGGAGCAATGCTAGCAACTCTCTGAACATGAATTTTGATAAAAACCCTCCTGTTTGTTCCCCCTCTATTAGCACCCCTGTTGTTGAAATGATTAATTGTCCCACCCCTGCATTAGATTATAATAAATCTTCTTTGATACTACGAAAACTCCCTCCTAAAGTTTTAAAGGAAAACAATGATGAAAATTATCCTTGCTATCCCTGTCATTGATGCATCTCATAATTCATCTAATATCAATATGGATTCCTCTGACTATGAGGAAGTCCCCAAGACTGATGGTCTTCCCTCAAAAAGAAGAGGGAGGCCGCTAGGTTCTAAGAATAAACCTACTAGAAAGAGAACTGGGGATTGTGCTAACCTAATCTCCCATAATGTTGAAAACATGTGCCCTGATCTCAATGTTATTTCTTAATGACTTTTTTGTCATGGAATGTTAGGGGTCTTGAGTCCCTGAATAGGAAAGATGTTGTCAAGCGCTTGTTGAATTCTTTTAACTTTGTTCACATGTTTATGATGCAAGAGGTTAAAGTTACTGGTTTTGTTCTTGAGAGTAATCTTAATTTTATTTGGAAAGATGTTGTTAAACTCTTCTCTAATCATACTAGGGGTAGGGAAAGAATTTCTATTCTTATTAACCCTAAATGGGGTAAATTTATCACTGAGAATGGTGTGTCCCCGTGCCAAAGGGTTGTCTAGTTTGCCATAAATATTGGTAATAATCCTATTGGTTTTTGCTCTATTTACACATCTAATGATGTTAAGGAAAGGATCTCTCTTTGACAATGGTTGTCTTCTCTTCTAGATATTCCATGGATATTTGGAGGAGACTTCAATATGGTCGAGTCCTAATTGGATAAATCGGGAGGCAATCCTTTTTGCTAGAAAGACAATGAAAACCAACATTGGGCTAAATTTGTTAACTCTAAGAATCTTTATGATCCTCTTGCTAGCTGCAAAGATTCTCACCCTGGCATCTGACACACTTGGTGCAATTTCTAGCAAGGTCATGCTAGGATCTATTCTAAATTAGATAGATTTTACGACAGTAAAGACTCTGTTTCATTCCCTCCTAATGATCAAGGTAATATAATCCTTGTCACTGCCACTACTCTCTCTGATCACCATCCTATTTTTATTTGCATCAATCTCAATCTGACCCCAATTCGTCATGTGGGTAGTTGTCATAAATTCTTGCTTAACACCAATTTTTTGAAGGATGATGACGTCCTCTGTGCCATTCAGATTATTAGAAATATCAATGTTTTCAATCTTAAGAATCATTCTATGATTGATAAGTGGAATGCTAATCTCCTTGCTTGGAGATGTCTTCTTCAAACTTTAGGCCAAGAGTATGCTAAGGATTATAGGTTCAAGGAGAAAAGTCTGAGCTCTGCTCTTCAAATTGTTGAATTTAATTCTCAAGCAGACTCTTCTAATCTGAGCCTTATGACTTAGGTCATCGCTACTAAGGATGCCCTCAGTAAACATCAACAAATCAAAATTCAGGGAGCTAAGATAAGATCTAGAGCTAACTGGCTCCAACATGGTGACTGTGGTTCTAAATTCTTCTTTAATCTTCTGAGACATAAGCAGGTCAAGGAATCTATAGATAGAATTGTTATTGACAACCAAGAGGTTTCAAACCCTACTCTTGTCATTCAAGCTTTTGCTGATTACTATAGGAATCTTTTCACCTCTGAGGATATGATTGAAGCTGATAACATTAGAAATAATTATAAGAACATCTTTCCCAAGAGATTGGATAATGATGATGTTGCTAGCCTATCTAGTCTCATCTCCATTATAGAAATCGATAATGCTGTTAAAGCTCTGAAAGATGATAAGGCTCCTAGGCTTGATGATCTCCCTATTGAATTCTATAAAGCCAATCGTAGCTAGATATGTAAGGATATGCTGGAATTATATTCTGAGGCCATGATTTTCGGGTCCCTGGGACCTAAAATCAACAAGGGTATTATCAAGTTGCTTCCCAAAGATGGGGACAAAAGTCTTATTAAAAATTGGAGGCCAATTACCCTCCTTAATGGCCCCTATAAATTTTTAGCTAAGGTTCTAGCGCTCAGGTTGGTCCACATTCTTCCCAAATTTGTGAGTAATACTCAAACTAGGTTTATTAAAGGTAGGTACATTTTGGAAAATTTGATTACTGGCTGGGAAGCTATGGATTGGGCTAAAAGTTCTCATTAGAATTCTAGCATGCTTCTTCTCAATTTTGAAAAGGCCTATTATAGGGTTGAGTGGAAGTTTATTACTATGATGTTGGATTCCTTTGGTTTTCCTCCCTATTTTTGTAATGCTATTCAGATTCTTCTCAATGATGTCTCCGTGCATGTTGAAATTAATGGAGCTCTTTTTGATCCTTTCCCTCTTGGTAGGTCCATCCTTTAGCTCCTACTCTGTTTGTTATCGCTATTGAAGCTATGTTTTATAGTCTCAGGGATAACTCTTTATCTCCCGATATTAGGGGTCTATATCTCCCTAATAATGATGTGCTCATTAACTGTCATTTTGATGATGACTCTGCTATGTTTTTTGAGCTTACAAATAAGAATTTGTATTCTTTGCAAATTAAGTTGGACATGTTTTATACTATTTCTAGTGCTCGCATCTCCAAAGCCAAATCCATCTGTCTTGGATGGGATGAGTAGCCTCCTGATTGGTTCTCTCAATATGGTTTCCAATGGGGAGGATCTAACAACATTGTCAAATACCTTGGCATCCCTTTCTCCATTGACCCCTCTCTTAAGGAAATGTGGTCCTGGATTAAGACCAAGATTGTTAACAAACTTAACAAATGACATAACAGGTCACTTTCTATTGCTAGTAGGATCCATGTTTGTCAAAAGTTACTGGCTTCTTATACCTTTTATTATTCTTCTACTTGGATGTTCAATAATTATCAGATTGCTGAAATTGAGAAGGCCATTAGACACTTCCTTTGGTCTGATGGCAAGGGCAATAAGAAAATGCATGTTGTCACATGGGATTGGTGTCATACTAATAAGGTTCTTAGGGGGTTAGGGATTAAGGATCTCAAGTTATAGGGTATTGTCCTCTCTGCCAAATGGATCTTTCACTCTCTGGAGGGTGACACTCCCTAGAAAGTGCTGATTAGACATAATATAGAAAGATATTTCCCAAAGAAAGCCAAGACTTGGAAGAATCTTCCTTTTTGTGACCTTATTGTTGGGGAATTTATGGTTACTATTCAAGGTTTTGTTGTATTCAAATCTATTTGGTGAGCCAGGGAACATGTCTGGAAATTTATCACCAATAAGGAGTTCTGTACTGACAAATATCTCCATGGTGAAAGATCCATTTGGTGGAATTTAAAGGTGAACGATAAGCCCCTAGCCTTGTCCCAAGGATGCTCTGCCAGGAATTGGGCTAAAAGAGACATTACTCAATTAGTTGATTTATTTGATCAAGACAAGCTCTTACCTTGGGATGATCTCAAGGTTAAATTTAATATTCTTGACTCTCATAAGAAAACCTACAATATGATTGTGCAAGCTTCTAAAGACCTTCCCTCCTTGTGTCAGGTGGACTCCCACAACCACTTAAAAAGTAAGTGGCTAGATGGAGTCATTATGGCTAATCTTAAAGCCAAAAATATCTACAAGATCATTGACCATAATGAAAATATTATTGAGTATGTTAACAAGATTTTCTATTGTTCTTTTGATACTAAAGGTTGGAATATATTCTTTGATATTTTCTGGAAAAGTCCTGTGGAGCCTGAATTAAGATGCTTTAAGTGGTTGATCTTACTTGATAGACTGCCCATTATGAATGACAATGCTGATCTCTGTACTATATACAGGTTGCTTGAAACTGGCAGACACATTTTGTTCGATTGTTTATTTGCTAAGGAAATCTAGAATCTGTTTGGTATTTTTTATCCTATTAATGTTAATATTCTTGAGATTGTTACTAGTCATATTAATGGTCTTAGTAAGGATACTAATTTTTTTCTGGAATATATTATCCTCTAACATTCTTTGGTAGATCTGGAAATGCAGGAACGAGGAAAGATTTCAAGGTAAGCCGAGGGTTCTTGCTGAGTTTTTTTTGAAAACTCACATATTAATTTTTTTTTTTGTAGATCCAAACTACCATGATGATTGAGAAGGAGAAGTTGAGAAGATTCCTGAAAGATGGGCACGCTATGTTCTTCTTCTACAAGTTAAAGTATGGGTATCAATGGAGGAGAACTCTTGATGATCTCTGGGTCTTTAAGCATACTTGCATGAGGCTAAACAAAGAAATTAGGAAGTTTGTGAATGCTAGGAAAGAGGAGCTATTTATGCTTACCCAAGTTTAGGAGTGGAAAAATATTGTTTGGATGGAAGGTCCCCTCGGATGGACTGCGTGGATGGATATTCCTACTAATGTTCTCTACTAGTGCTTCTTGTCTTATCTTATGTAATTATGTTTATATCTAGTTACATATGTTTATATTTTGATCTGTAATTATGTTACTCTGAACTCAGTTTGAGGCTATGCCTCTCGGTGAACTCCATGTTTATGGTTTTTTTCCTAATCTCTCTATAGTTAATAGAAAAAAATTAAAATAATAAAATTAAACTCTAGATGGATGTCATTTCATACCTATTCATGCATTAATCATAATTATTTTTTCCCTAATATTTATTAATTGCTTCCCATTCTATAATACTAATCAAATTTCAATTTAAAAAAAAACTACCAAACTTTAGATGGATGTCATTCCATACCTATTCATGAATTCATTGTAATTATTTTTCCCCAATCTTTATTAATTGCTTCCCATTCTATAATACTAATCAAATTTCAAATTTTAAACAACTTAATTATATGTCATATTAATTTTTTTGATAACATAGATATAGCAAATGATGCTAAGTTCTTGCCAATAGTGCAATGCATTTAGATCTTAGAAATGTATAAGACTTGAGATTTCCAAATGTGCGAAGCTTGAGGAGTTTCCAAGATCAACTTTGAAATATTTGCTCTCCAAAGTAAAAATTGGTCTTATTAAAACAAGGCATACATGCACTATTGTTGAATAATGTGTGAGTTGGATTGTGATAAAAATGTGTATAGATTATTTTAAAGAGGTCTTTAAAAAACCATCTTATTGTTGCAATAAGTAATATATGAACAACATCATTAATTTGAAATATTTTTAACAATTAAAAATTAAATAAATTTTTAAAATAAATTAAATGTGGAAATTATGCAAGATCATTTACTATAAAATTGGCAATATCTATATTTTTTTAAAACTCATTGATTATCATTAATATAATTTATTTTCTATTAATTAAAAATATTGTGGAGTTAAATGATATGTCAATAGATGATAATTATTAACTTAATTATATTTAGTTCTAATATTTAAAATGCACAAGTCAAAACAATATTTAAAAAAGAAAAATCTACCAATTGTAAAATGATAATGTTGTTATTAATGAATGACATAAAGTTGTCATTAATAAAATGACATATTCTAATATGTTGTGAAAAAATCTAAGTGACATGTGGTAATTGTAAACAAACAAACTTGTTATTAATGAATAACGTAAAGTTTCATTAATGACATGACATGACATGACATATATTTAGTATTTTTATTGGGGGAAATTGATTTTTCTTCATACCAAAACTAATTCAAGCCAGTGAAATTATTTTAAAATGTGAATTATAAAATCTTGAAAAAAATGTAAATATTTGAAATTGCATTTAATTTTTTAAATTTTATCATTTGATTGGTCAATTTAATTGGAAAAGTGAGTTAAATGAACGCAATAGTATCCTACCTTTGGTAGAACTAATAATTAGGTAGAGTCCAATTGTTTAAGCTTTCAATTTTTTTTGACAAATTAATATAATTGAATAGAAGCTTTTTAATTTACATATATACTCATTAAATTGATCTCCTTATTCTTGGGATGTTGTAATCCAGTTCCTTATCATACTATGATCCACTTCACAAATACCAATAAATATGCAAGATAGTTGTTTCCCTAATAAATTGCTACTGGAGATTGTTATCAATGCATGAAATGGATAACTTATCATTCAACCCATAAATCAAAAGTTAGTTCTTTGGACTCAATAGTTGACAACAAATTATCCTCTATAATTCAATCAGGCGAAATAACAAGTGGAAAAACACTATAGACGATTGGATAGTGACATTGATGTCCACCACGTAATCGCCCACGTTCTATGACTTACCTTTTTCTGTGTTTGTTCCGATAATGATTTGAGGGATTAAAAATCATTGAAAATTGAAATGTCCCTAATGCTCCAAGAATCAACATCATTAAAAAGTGTTCAAAATTATGACTCCAATGCAACTTGAATGGGCAAAATCAAAGTCCAGATGACCAAGTTATGGCCAGTCAAAGTTTGGTCAAACTAGGAACAGAGGCTGTAGAAAGGTGAAAAAATAATTATCTCAAAAGTACTTAATAATGGATTTCAAATTGAAGAACTCATCGAGAGCTTTCCAATGGCATTTATTTCATCAAAAATGGAGATAAGATATAGAAATTATGAGACTTTAAAGTTTAGGTAAAAATACGGATTTTGATGACATCATGATGACATCACCATTATAGTATGCATGATGATGAGCCACCTTGAAAAGTGGTTGGAAAATTTTCTTATGGGATTCGAACCCACAACTCCCTACCAACAAACTAGTAGATGTTTAAATCATGATTAGCTATTATAAATGGTGGATAGTGGGACTTGAACTCTTAACCATTGCCCACCCAAAGTGCTTCATAGCCAATGCCCTATTAATAGTGCTGAAAATACATTTGGGGAAGTTTATATTTAAATAGTACCTAACCTACCTATCCTTAGTTAAATAAGGATTATTTGTTAAAATTGACCCTAAAAATTAAATAAGGCCATATTTGTAAAATGGCAAAGGGGATATTTTTCAGAGATTATTTTCCTAAGAGGGATTTTTTTTTGATGGTTTTAGCCTAATTATGGCTAATTTTATGTATTGAAGCAGGGTAGTAGGTTTTGAAAAACCATCCAGGCACGATGAGAAGGAGATTATGAACTTGAAGGCTTGTTGATTAGTCCTGCACATTGGAGAATAATGTTTCCATTGTGCTTAAAGGGAAAATCTTGTAAACACTTGTAATTTATTTTGGAGATAATCACATCGATCCCTCTATTGGAGCAGGATTTGGAGATGTAGTCCAACCCATGGACAAACTCCATTATCAATTGTATTTTTTCTTCTATCGCTCTTCTCTCTTTCTTTCAATCATTACCTTATTATGCTTTGTTCATTTAAGTATTTAATTTATGTTAATTCACTAAATAATGCTTTGAATTGACTTTATGTAATTATGTTAAGCATTCCTCTATAATAATCCTAGATCCTAATTAGATCAGATAATTGTCTAACTTGCAGACGTTGGCCATTTTTATCAGAAATAATATGATCTCTCCATTATCATTTTTGGACGAACGTAGCTTCTAGATCCTTATATACCTCTTCTAAATCCTTCCATTTCATTGACTTGGCCAAGTATTTTATAGTTGGGGACAATGTGGGAGGCAATACTGTGTACCATTTGGAGATTCTAGCCTCCTAGGAATCTATCTTAGTCATGAGGAGAAACACACCTATCATTCTCCAACCTGGATTATTTTTGCATCAAATGTTACCCAAGAGGTTGAATTTATGATTGAGTCATGCCATGAGATTGTGCATGATCACCATATTTGTGCCTATAGTTTGCTTAATGGTTCGAAGGCTCTGAGTATGTTGTATGATTAAATGATTTCTAGGAGAGGAATGCTCAAGTTACAAATTGGGAATAGATTATTATGCCATAGAAGAGATGTTGTTGTAGGGGACTATGCTCTTGTAAGCTCTGTTGCCTCCACCATTGGGATGGTTAAGTCTTCTTTTGTGTCTACATAGAAAATAAAATCACCAAAAATAAGGTTTCCTATCAAATATTTTAGGTCATTCCCAAGGCACATAGGCAACCATCAATGTCCATGACATCCACCTTCCAACTTAATTTTTGTTGAAAAGCTAGAGAAAGTCTTGTCAGTGGGCTAATCTAAAGGGAATAGATTGGGCATACAATGTTTGAAGCTTCCAGAACATCTTACCAACAATAGGAAGCACTGAAGCTTCCAGATAAGTGTAGAGAGAAATTAGATTTTTTTTAATTTAAAAAAACTATACAACTCCCAACAAAAATAGAAATGGCCAATAGTAAAATAGAAATTAATGATAGAAAAATATTTTTAAAATAAATTAATTTTAAACTTTTGAATTTGACTAAATATTGTCAGAAAAATCAATTAAAATTAGACAACTAAAAACATTAGTTCCCTACCTATAAATAGGTAGAGGCTAAAATAGGTGAGATCCCATGGAGGGGGATTCCTAAAAAAAATTGAGTGGGTGTTGTAGAATAGTTTTAGGAATATTTTAAACCTCATGGCCCATGAATTTCTAATTAAAGGAAGTTTGAGGGTTATGATTTTTCCTTCTAAAATTTTATTGGAGGAGGAATTTAAATTTAGAAATAGTGGAGATAACTCAAGCCCCACCAATTAATTTTTTTGTTTAAATGAGTATCCCTTTCCTAAGATGGTGGAGATAACTCAAGTCCCACCAATTTTTTCTGCTCAAAAGAGTAACCCTACATTATAGGGGCTCTTATTTTCTGGGAGAAGATTCCAAGTGATCCTGTAGAAATTTATTTTCTTATTCATAGGACTCCTTCTTCCTTGAAAATAGAAGCCTAATCCCCTCCATGTGACCCCACCCTATGCTGTGGAAAAGAAGGGGCATAGGGGTAGGGTGGGGGAAAAATAAGCAACCACTACTTATTGAAAATAATGACACATGACTTCATAAAAAAAAATTCCTCCTTTAGTTCCCACCAATGTTTATCTCCCTTATTTTCCTCCAAGTTTTCCCTCCAAATTTCTACCTGAAGTTTACATCCAAATTAATGACTACGTCAAAGTAAGTAGTAAAACTGAGCTTGCAAGAGGCCACCTACTCCACATTTTTTTTTCTTAAAAAATTGAATAGTGGTTGGTAAAAAAAATAAGCCTAGAAACCACATTGGGACCTTCTATTAGAGGAGTGATTATAATTTAGGAATTAAACTAAGCATTGGGAAAGAAATGGGGGGCTCACAAATAGCATGGAAATTCACTATGTGGCTTCACATATTTCTTTGCCTCGATTTTTAGTGTTTTTTTTTTGTTGTCACAAAAGCTTGCACCCTTGTCCAAAGTATTTACCTAAGGAACACCTTATGAAACATGGAAATAACCTCCAAGTTGTGGGACTTGAACAATTAGGTTGAGTCTCTGGAGAAGGTCGGCTTCCTTTGCTATCAGGATGTACCTAGACTACACTTGGAGAGGAAAAGGGAGGAGGAATGCATAGAAACAAACTACTTAATCTATTCTAAGGAGGTGACGTACAAAAATAGGGTGTTTAGACCAATCTTTGTCGATACATGCATAGTACAATTATCATGACAATCCAAAGATACATGGATTCAGATTTACTTTAATCAATTAGCCACATATAGATCAAATAATCAAGTGAGTGACATGAGGAAGAAGAGATTCACTTCTTATCATTCATAGGCCAAAGGAGATACATTAATGTAGCTTATAGATATTTTTGAATAATGTTGTCCTTGATGTCACACAAATGTCATATCAGTCATTAGTCCCAAGTTCACCGAGCTCGGATAGTTTGCAATGCAATTTACAGTGCCAACTGAGCTCACTCGGTCATCGAAGGAAATGTGGAAGACAATGTTAACCGAGCTCACTCGAACATCGAAGGAAATGTGGAAGACAATGTTAACCGAGCTAACTCGGTCATCGAAGGAAATATGGAAAACAGTGTTAACTGAGCTAACTCGGTCAATGAAGGAAATGTGAAAAGTCAGTGTTAACCGAGCTTCACTCGGTCTCCAAAGGTTAGTTTCCACCGAGCTCACTCGATTATCTCAGGAAAATTAGTACTTACCAAGTTCTCTCGGCAATTGAAGGATTGTCACGAAGTTTGCTGTATCAACTGAGCTCAGTCGGTTAACACAGGAATTATTTTCTAAACAAAGTTCACCATGCAGGGTCGGCCAGTATAGGGATTTGCTAATTAATTACTTTTAGTCGACTATTGTAATTGTTTGTTTTAGTCAGTGATTTGAGCCGACTAAGATAATCTGAAAGGTATATATGGTCATTCAAGTTATGAATTAAAGCGTGTGATTATAAAAAAGAAGTTATGAATGTGAATTATAGTATGAAGAGGCAAATGTTGAGAAAAGTCTGATGAAGGATCAGATATGTTAAAGGAGCTGCAAAGTTGTATTTGATCAGTAAGGATTCAGTCAAGCATAACAGAGATTTGCAATCAGCAAAGATAAGTTGCACATTATATCAGGTCATTTCATTGTTGCTTTCTAACCATTGTAACAGTGTATTCAAAATCTCTTAACATAGTTGGTTTAATAGCCATTCAATAAATCCTCTAACAAGGTGACAATTCAGTTGAATTGTTCTAAAGACCTCTAGCAAGGCCACTCCTAATAGGGTGATTAAATCCTTTGACAAGGTCACACCTAACAGTGTGTTTTTGTAACCTTTAATAGGGTTGGCTCCTAACAGGGCTCACTTTAAAAGAGTGAAAAACAGTATCTAGTTACATTGGTGGTTTTTCCCATATTGGTTTTCCATGTTAAAACTAGTGTCTCTTGTGTTTTAATTACTGAATTACTTTGTGCATGATAACATATAAGTTCTTAATATTTATCATTTGCTGCATTATCAAGTTTCAACATTTTATTAATCAAATCAAGGGTATATTCAGACATCTTAGGGACTGTGGAAAGTTTTTGGAATAAATGATTCACCCCCTCCCCCTCTCAGTTACTCTATTCTCATTTCCAACAATTGGTATCAGAGCTTTTGGTGCTTGCAAGAAAAGATTTCAAGGATCTAAGTCAAAGATCAAGATGTCTTACAAAAGAGAAATTCCAACTCAATAGAGATAACTTCTCCGCATGGCAAGGATTGATGAGACTTCATCTGGCTATTGTTGGTGATACTAGACTAAAATACCTTGAAGAAAAATATGAAGAACCTCCTGGTACATTGTCTATCAATGACATTGCTAAAAAGAAGACTCACAACAATATGATGATAGACATAGCATCCACTCTCAATTATGAAGAATTTGATGACATTAAGGACTGCACAATTGCCTTTGAGATGTGGAACAAGCTAAAAGAGATCTATGGAGGAGATGATAATGTAAGAAGAGAAAAAGCAGAAAGTCTAAGAGGGCAATTTGATCAAATGAGGATGAAAACATTGCAAAGTATGTTGAAAGAGTTAAAGCATGTGTGAGTGCAATCAGAGCATCTGGAGGTGATATCAAAGGAGAAATAGTTATAAGCAAAGTTCTTAGAACCTTGCTTCTTGTTTATGCAATTAGAGTTTCTGCAAATTAGGAAAGAAGGTGTGAAGCAGATCATCAGATAAATCTTGAGGCCATAGTTGGAAGACTAATTGCATTTGAACTAGATAACTTTGATAACTATGTTCCAGCCTCCAAAAACATTGAATTATCATTTCAAGCCAAGCTCTCACTCAAAGGGAAAAACAAAAAGGAGAAGGAATCTCAATCAAAAAGTGAAGATGAATCAAGCCAAAGTTCAGATAGTGACCTCGAAGTGATTGAAGCTCTACTAGCAAGGAAATACTCTAGAGGCAGAGGAAAATACAAAGGTAAAGTTCCTCTAATCTATTTTTCTTGTGAAGAAATTAGTCATATTGCAGCAAGGTGTCCAAACAAGCAAAACAATGATGAAAAGAAAGATTACAAATGGAATGGCAAGAAAGACTTCAAATCATTCAAGAACAAAGGTAAGAAATAATGCTTCATGGCTAAAAATTCTAAAGACTCTGATAATAGTGAGGATGAAATTGTTTATATTTCCATTAAAGATGATTCTGACAGTGATGAGGAAGATAAAATGGCACTTGTCTCTCATATAAGTAAGAATGATACATGGATTATAGATAGTGGTTTCTCACATCATATGACTGGTGATAAAACTAAGTTTGATCAGTTTGAAGACTATGATGGTGGCAGTGTAAGGTTTGGTAATAATGAACCTTGTTTCATAAAAGGAAGAGGAAGAATCTGTCTAACCAAAGAACTTGTATGTAATAATGCCTATTGGGTTGAAGGTCTTAAACATAATTTTCTAAGTGTGGCACAGTTACTCAATACTGGATTCAAGGTGGAATTCATGCATGGAAAGGCAAGACTATTGAATGAGCAAGGAAAGTTGATAGGATCTAGCACCCAAACTAAAGGTAACTTGTTTTATCTAGAACTTGGTGAATGCTCATGTTTTATTGCTTAAATTGAAGAAAGTTGGTTATGGCATAAAAGGTTCTGTCATGTCAATTTTGATAACCTGGTAAAAATAAGCAAATTCAAGAAAGTAAGAGGCATTCTTAACATTAAGAAACCTGAGGTTGGTCTATGCAAGAATTGTCAGATTGGTAAAATGGGTAAGACTAGTTTTAAAAGTAAAAACTATCAGTCTAAAGATATGTTAGAAATTGTGCATACTGATTTGTGTGGACCCATTGGAATAGAAAGCTATACTAGAGAAATTTTTTTAATTCTTTTTGTTGATGACTACTCAAAAATGATGACTGTCATGTATCTAAGGAACAAATCAGAAGCATTTGAGAAATTCAAATGGTATTTGACAAGAGTAAAAAAAGAAACAGGAAAAAGACTAAAATGCTTAAGGTCAGATAGAGGTGGTGAATTCATCTCACATGAATTCAACAACTTCTGCATTGAAAAAGGTATTAAAAGACAAGTCTCAACACTAGGAACTCCTAAACAAAATGGAATAGCTGAAAGAAGAAACTGATCCGTCATGGATTGTGCAAGAACCCTGATGATAGAAAAGAACATTGCTATCAAATACTGGAAGGAAGCCATTAGCACAACAGTTCATACCTTAAACTGAGTACAGTTGAAGAAGGACTCATTCAAAACTCCCTATGAATTATGGTATGGCTACAAACCCAATGTAAGTTATCTGAAAGTATTTGGAAGAAAATGTTATATTTTGAAAGAATCTAGAAAATAAAAATTTGATGTAAAAGGTGATGAAGGAATATTTTTAGGATATTCGTGCAAAAGAAAAGCATATAGATGTTTAAATCTATCCACTCACAAAGTCATAGGAAGTGCACATGTGAAAGTTGATGAGTTTGCAGACAAATCTGAAGAAGAAAGCAAAAAGGTACCTGAAGATTACAGAAGATTTGTTTACATTGAACCAGATACTATACCAAGCATACCGTTCACTCAAGAATCCTCAACTCCCGAGTCATTAGTAACCGAGTTGCAAAAAGTTCAAACCGAGCCACAACAACATTCAGACACTACCGAGCAAGTGTCTACCAAGTCTAAAGCGCCCGAGCCAATTCTTACTGAGCCAGAATGACCTAAACATGAAATTGAAACACAAGGAGATAGCAATGAAACTCATTCAAGAGGCAAAGAACCTATATTAGCTAAATATGTCAGAAGACATCATGCACCAGATCAGATCATTGGAGACAAATCTGAAGGAACCTTGACAAGAAGCAAGAAAAATACTTGTTTACTTGCTAATTTTGAACCTAGAAGCATTAAAGATGCATTGGAAAATGATAGTTGGATTGAGGCAATGAACGAGGAAATAGAACAGATAGAGAAGAACAAGACATGGACTCTTGTACCCAGGCCTAAAAATAAGAATGTAATTGGAACCAAGTGGGTATTCATAAACAAGTTGACTGAAGATGGTAAGGTATCCAGAAACAAAGCCAGATTGGTATGCAAAGGATACCCTCAAGAAGAAGGCATAGATTATGGAGAAACCTTTGCTCCTGTTGCAAGATTGGAAGGAGTTAAAACCTTACTTGCATATGCTGCTCACAAAGGATTCAAAGTTTATCAGATGGATGTCAAGTCAGCATTCCTCAATGGAATATTGGATGAAGAGGTTTACATTGAACAACTTGAAGGTTTTGTTGATCCAGATAAAAAGAACATGGTCTGCAAATTACACAAGGCACTATATGGTCTGAAACAAGCCCCTAGAGCATGGTATGAAAGATTGCATAACTATCTTATTCATATTGGTTTTCAAAGAACTAATGATAATAGTAGCTTGTATATAAAGGAAGGACTAGATAATAAGATTGTCTTGGCAAAAATATTTATAGATGATACTGTTTTCACAAGGCATGATGATCTTTGCAAAGAATTTTCAGAACAAATGAACAAGGAATTTGAAATGTCTATGTTTGGTGAAATAAAATTCTTTGTTGGTCTCCAAATTTAACAAAATAAGAATGGCATCTACATCACTCAATCAAAATACATCAAGGAGATATTGAAAAAGTTTGTTATGGAGGACTGTAAACCTGTTGGAACTCCTATGTGTAATGGATTGAAACTTACCAAAGATGATGAATCCAAAGAGGTAGATCAAACATTGTATAGATCTATGATTGGAAAATTGCAATACACAGTTCATACCAGGCCAGATATTGCCCTTGCAGTTGGTATTGTTGTAAGATTTTCAGCAAAGCCAAGAGAAACTCACTTGATGGCAATCAAAAGAATAATGAGGTATTTGAAAGGAACTGAAGATTATGGCTTATGGTACAAATTTGGAGGTAATTTGGATTTGAAAGTGTTTACTGATGCTGATTGGGCAAGAAACCTTGATGACAGAAAAAGCACAAGTGGAGGAGCATTCTTTCTTGGAAAAAGATTGGTTTCCTGGAGAAGCAAAAAGCAGAATTGTACATCCCAATCTACAACAGAGGCAGAGTATGTTGCTGCAGCAGTAAACTGTTCAAATATTGTTTGGTTTAAGCAGTTATTGCAAGGAATGAAGATGGAAATCAAAGAACCAATCGTCATGTTCTGTGACAATACTAGTGCAATCAACATATCTAAGAATCCAGTGATGCATTCCAAGACCAAGCACATTGCAATAAAATATCATTTCATCAGAGAATTGGTGCAAGACAAGGAGATCAGATTGGAATATGTCCATACAAAAGAACAAATTGCTAACATATTCACAAAGCCTTTACCTAAGGATGCATTTTTGTATCTCAGAGGTAAGTTAGGGGTCATTCCCCTATCTGAAGTCCACTAAAAATAAGTTCTAGTGATGCATCAACGCATACAGGATTGAAGATCTATCTGTTGATGTAGTTTAATAAAAAATCATTGCATATGAATCAGTACTAAAGGTACATTATAATTCACTTAACTTCTATTGTCTTTAGCATGTGTTGTCAAAGAGGGAGAGATTTTACTGTCATATCCTTCTGAAATTTGTGAAGATTTGAAAAGTTTTCCATGAAGTCCCTTAACAGAAGGAGACTATTGAAAGAGGGAGAAGTCTGTTATCTTGTTGAACTTGTTTTCAAAATTTCATTTTTGTTATGACATGTTGTGTTGCCATCAATTCCAAAGAGGGATATTGTTGAATAATGTTGTCCTTGATGTCACACAAATGTCATATCAGTCATTAGTCCCAAGTTCACCGAGCTCAAATAGTCTGCAATGCAATTTACAGTGCCAACCGAGCTCACTTGGTCATCGAAAGAAATGTGGAAGATAGTGTTAACCGAGCTCACTCGATCATCAAAGGAAATGTGGAAGACAGTGTTAACCGAGCTAACTCGCTCATCGAAGGAAATGTGGAAAATAGTGTTAATTGAGCTAACTTGGTCAACGAAGGAAATGTGAAAAGTCAGTGTTAACCGAGCTTCACTCGGTCTCCAAAGGTTAGTTTCCACCGAGCTCACTTGGTTATCTCAGGAAACTCAGTACTTACCGAGTTCTCCCAGCGATTGAAGGATTGTCATGAAGTTCGCTGTATCAACCGAGCTTAGTCGGTTAACACAGGAATTATTTTCTGAACAAAGTTCACCGTGCAGGCTCGGCCAGTATAGGGATTTGCTAATTAATTACTTTTAGCTGACTATTGTAATTGTTTGTTTTAGTCAGTGATTTGAGCTGACTAAGATAATCTGAAAGGTATATATGGTCATTCAAGTTATGAATTAAAGTGTGTGATTATGAAAAAGAAGTTATGAATGCAAATTATAGTATGAAGAGGTGAATGTTGAGAAAAGTTTGATGAAGGATCAGATATGTTGAAGGAGCTGCAAAGTTGTATTTGATCAGTAAGGATTCAGTTAAGCATAACAGAGATCTGCAATCAGCAAAGATAAGTTGCACATTATATCAGGTCATTTCATTGTTGCTTTCTAACCATTGTAACAGTGTATTCAAAATCTCTTAACAAAGTTGGTTTAACAACCATTCAATAAATCCTCTAACAAGGTGACAGTTCAGTTGAATTGTTCTAAAGACCTCTAGCAAGGCCACTCCTAACAGGGTGATTAAATCCTTTAACAGGGTCACACCTAATAGTGTGTTTTTGTAACCTTTAACAGGGTTGGCTCCTAACAGGGCTCACTTTAGAAGAGTGAAAAATAGTATCTAGTTACATTGGTGGTTTTTCCCATATTGGGTTTCCATGTTAAAACTGGTGTCTCTTGTGTTTTAAACTGAATTACTTTGTGCATGATAACATATCAGTTCTTAATATTTATCATTTGCTGCATTATCAAGTTTCAACATTTTATTAATTAGATCAAGGGTATATTCAGACATCTTAGGGACTATGGAAAGTTTTTGGAATAACTAATTCACCCCCTCCCCCTCTTAGTTACTCTATTCTCATTTCCAACAGATATCCACAGTACACTGAAGAGAGGCAGATAAAGCTTACATAGTACATTGGTGGCTAAAGGAGATAAGATAGGATGCCATATAATTTAATGGCAAAAGAGGGAATTTACAGTAGTATGCCAAGGCAATACTAGAGAAATAGAGAAGATCTGACCAGACCCTTAGAAGGGTTATCAAAATGTGCTTTTATAGCTTATGCCTAACTAGATAGCTTCCACTCTAAGATAAAACTCAACAACTACATTCAAATTTCTAAAGAATAATTACTACAAATCTAAAAAGATCTGATCATAGTGCAAATCTAGACACGAGAAGATCACTTATCCACCAAAAAATCTATGAGAGGACAAGAACAATAGCCATTAATCTCCTAACTGAGTAGATGGATCAACAGATGGTGATGGAGTGTTCTTTTATATTTATCATACTTGGGAAGTGATGAAAGTGGTTACAAGAGATCAAAAAGATTAGGTCTATCATCAAAGAGTTGCTTCCTTTTGTCATAAAATTGCCAAATTGGTCATGTCATCGATCAACTGGAGTTAAACCATCAAGCCCTATTACATAGATTAATCATCCTTTACCATTCTACCACTCTGTGAAGCTTCATGCTTTGACTGCATGTGATCAAAATTTTTCCACCACCTTTGTTCATTAACAAATATTGTTTGCAAGACTATGACCAACTAAATTTCACTACCTCATTGCGTACCCTTGACATCTTTCATTAACTACTATGACCTCACAAAGACTAAGGTCTTGACCACATTCACACCATCATCACTGTGACCCAAGGTTCATCTCTTAACCTTGCAACCAATCAAAACAAAAGAAATTGCTTGATCGTAACACTAACCATAGCTTCCTCTTGAGATGTTGCGATAGAGTGCTTGGCCATAGATCTAAAAGATCTAACTGTACAAAATGTATCCTTGAAATAATGAAGATTTTTCCCTTTCTGCATTGTCATAACTTAAACCACAATATGTCAATATAACCTTGCAACCAAGCGAACACAACGCAATCATCACTGTTGGGGCTTGAACCTTAGTTAAGCCAACTAACTCTGTGACAATGCAAACACAATGTAATCATGCCTACACCACTTGAACTCTAGTCACCACTTAACCCACTGTTATTGTGCAAATCGCATGGTCACAACTTGAAATGTTCTAAGGCATAACATGAAGACAAAAGGTGTAGCCAATTTTAAATTATTTCATGAAAGCCCTAGGTGAGTATTGTATGACTTATCATTTGAATTTGATTTTCTAGTGGGAGGGCATTTTGGTTAATATTTATGGCCACTCAAAGCAGATGCAAGCCTGTTTGGCATATGACCAATAATGATAAAAAGATCCATTAGGCTATAGAGTCTCTAAAACCATGAAAACTTATCAATTTCATCACTTTTGCTACAGCCAAAACTCTTTGTAACAAAACATATGCTTGACACTTCTTGGAAAATAGGAACAAATAGAAAGAGACTACTCTAACAATGTACAGGAAACATCATCTTTTCTCAAAAACAAGGTTTAAGATATATTCCATTTACTGGAATAGTTAGAATTTCATTGTTAGGCCTACTTAACTGAAAAGCAATTAGCCTACTTACAATTGATAATCACATAGGGACCACTCTATAAGGCATCAAATTTTGAATGTCTCCTTTATTTTTCTCTGTTTGCATCCCATTTGAGAACAAGATCACCTTCTTTGAAATCTCTGACCTTAGCACTTTTATCAAAGCTCTTCTTCATCTATTTTTGATGTGTATGCAAGGTCTGCGTAGCCTGATTTCTTTTCTCCTCTAGCTCCATCAAGTCTGCCATTCTTATAGACATAGTATCATTTTCAATTACTTCCAACTAACGAGCTAGCTCTAGGGATGGAAATTCCAATGAAATAGGAAGTCCAGCTTTCCTACCATACACTAACATGAATGGAGAATTTTTGATAGCCCTCTTAGGCATTATTCTGTCAACCCATAGGGCTATCCTCAATTTATGATGCCAACACCTTTGATTATCTTTAGTAGTCCTCTTAATAATTTTGATCAAATTTTTGTTAGAGGAATCAACCAATCCATTACCTTGAGGGTAGTAATTAGAAGATGTGCTCAAGTAAATGCCATGATCTACTGCCCATCTGCATATCTGAGCTCCTATAAATGATTTTGCATTGTCTAAAATTATGGTGGAAGGGGTACTAAACCTTGTAACAATTCTATTAAGGACTTCCACTACTAAAGCCTCTATAGGATCTTTCAAGGCTACTGCCTCTGTTCACCTTGTAAAGTAATCTATTACAGCCAAAATCCACTTGTGGTTGGAGCTAGAAGGTGGATTAATGGGACCTATGAAATCTAATCCCTACTAAGAAAAAGGTTGATCCACTTGAATGGGATGAGGTGGAAGGGTTGCAAGTGGCCAGCATCAAGACCATCATGAAGCTACTTAATCATTCTCTCTACTTGATCTGCACCAATACATCTTAACAAAGCTCCATTGAAGTCCTTCCTAAACAGAATACCATTAACTATGGCATAAGGGATGGATTTCAATCTAAACTATCTTCTTTTTGCCCTATCCAATCCCTAAGGATATCCATTTCCTGATAAGAAAGTCATAGTGTCATCTATCCAACTCCTTGGATTTTCATCTCTCACTTCCTGTTGTTTTGTCAACACCAAGGCAACTCCTTCATCTTTATGAGATGAGATCATCTGGTTGCAAAATCCTTTCCCTCTTACTAACCTGGTGATCTAGATGTCCACATCATACTCCATCACCTTAGTGATCCAACCTACTCATTTCTCACTAATATCTCTGCTCAATAGGAAATCTTTAACACTTGCATGAGGGACCAATAGATGGATCTTGGTGTGGGATAGAAGATGTCTAAATTTCTTCAAATATCTTATGACTACAAGGTTTTGCTTCTCCACATAGCTATATTTGTCTTGATATTCCTCCAACCCTTCACTGAAGAAAGCAACAAGCTGCTCTTCATTCATCTCATTTAATTGAGTCAAAATAGTAGAAATACTTGACTCACCCCCTAATGTGTAAAGAATGAAATCCTTATCAAAATTTGGATTGATGAGAGTAGGGTTTAAGGCTATGGTTGCTTTGATCTCTTCAAAACTTTCTTTCCCTTCCTTGGTCCATGAGGAGACCATATATTTTTTAATCATAGTTGTAAAAGGTTTCACCATGGTAGCTAAATTAGGAATAAATCTCCTCACAAAATTTATTCTACCAAGAAAATTTCATAGACCTTTCTTATGACAAGGGAGGGAGAGAGAAAGTATTGCCTTTGTTATCTCTAGATCAATGGTCACACCATCCTTAGATACAATGTGTCCTAATAATTTCCCTTGATTAGTGGCAAAGATACACTTTCTTGGATTCAAAGATACTCCATACTCTCTACATCTTATAAATACTTGTTTGAGATGGCCAAAATGATCTACTATATTCTTTGAATGCACTGTGATATCATCAAGGTAGAATAATACAAACCTTTCAATCATGTTCTTAAAGACCATCTCCATTGCCTTTTGAAATGTGGCATCTACATTTGTTAGTCCAAAAGGAATTTTACTATAGGCATAGGTGCCCGATTTGGTGGTGAAAGAAATTTTATATCTGTCAGCCTCCTTGACTAACACTTGGTTATAACCTAAGAATCCATCCAAGAAAGAGAATCTCTCTAAATCACTAACCTTAGACAATATTTGTTCCATGGAATGTAGAGGGTGATGATCCTTAAGGGAGGCTTGGTTAAAATCCCTAAAGTCTAGACATAGTCTAATTTCTCCATTCTTCTTCCTAACTGAGACAAGATTAGCTACCTAAGAGAAATGCTTGATAGGGAAAATGATATTGGCTTCAATAAACTTGGATAGATCTTTTCTCATTAAATGCTCAATCTTGGGATTCATTGGCCTCTACTTTTTCCTAATAGGTTTGACATTATTAACTAAACCTATCGTATGTTGAAAAAAACATGGGTCAATACCCTTTAGATCATCATATGTCCAAGCAAATACATCATTAAATTATTGATATATATGAACAAAAATTTCTTGCTTAGTTTCAAAACATACCTTCCCCGTATTTAGCATCCTTCCATCTACAACCGCAACTGGCATATGATCATCTTTGTTTGCAGAAATGGTCATGCATCTATCCCTTGCTTGGTCATTAGGATTGAAGATACTTTACAAGGTAATGAGACCCTTAGGAAACTTATTATAGATGAGGTTGATGATTTGATCACCATACTAGTCATGCATTCTGCTTCATTCTACAAGAAACTTGCAATTTGTGCATTAGATTCAAAGACCTACCAATTGACATTATTATCAGGGACAGCAAGTCTAACCACCACTTTAATCCTCTACCTTTTCTCATCTTCAAGGCTCCTTTGGAATCATAAGATGCACCCACTACTGCAAGTCCATCAACCTATTTGTTCTCTTTCCTATGGATGCTTTGAATATTAAATGCATTGAAATTTTCAAGAAAATCCCATACTCTATGTTTATAAGACTTGAGCAAACCATTCTTGGTGATATTTTGATTCCTCACCTTATTAACCACTAACTCGCTATCTCTATATACACTTAAGATTTGAATTCCTCCTTTTTGAGCAAGTAATAGATCCCAAATTGATGCCTAGTACTCAGCCACATTATTAATACAATTAAATTGAAGCCTAAATGAGAAGTAGTACCTTTCTAGTGTAGGAGAAACCAACATCACACTAGCTCCTAATCCATTTTTATTTCTTGATCCATCAAAGTAAATACTCCATGTCCCACTTGTGTCTTCTCTATTCTTCATCAAGTTAGGGACAAGAGCATCCTTCTCTAATATACAATAAGTACCAAGGCCTATCTCCAAGGTTTTTGGTATAAGATCAAACTAATATGCATTATCCCATTCATCTAAGAGGAAATTAGGTATCTTTGTTAGAGAAGCAGTAGGCTCATTTGCTATGTTATTCCCATCTATCTCTAAGATTGTACAGTTCATATTGATGAGATTAGGAGTGTAGGGCTCAATATGATGGAGGGCTAATGGTTATACTCTAATCGAAACTTTAGTTCCATAAATTTTTCTAAAAAACATGTATAACCAATCAGAGGATATATAACCACCTATTTGACTAGTAAAATCCCTACATAGACAAATAGAAAAGTGTGGTTTGACCTTAGAAACATATATATTCTTGACTATTGTACAATCAGAACATGCATGTAGGTCCATTTCAACATTCCTAATTATTCCCACAATTTTGATAGTACTACCATCTAACTACAATACATCCTTAACAATGGGTTCATATTTTGCACCAAACTCATGACATTCTCAATGCTAGGTGCCTGATCTCTGAGTTCAATGCTTTCCAACTCCTACTGCAGAAACCTCTTCTATGATGGTATTATAGCCACAACATCCCACATAGAAATGTTCACATTAGTCTTCTTCATTTGATCTATCAAACTAAAAGATGCATTTGGTGCCTTGGTAGAAACCCTAGATGTAGAAGGTTGAGATGGAACATCTCAAGGGTCATCCACATCTCCTCTGTTATCATTTTTGCTTTGTTGCCAAGGAGCATTAGCAAGTTGACTAGCATTGTGTTGGTGAGCAACTATTTGTACATGAGGCATTGAACTTGATGTTGAAGCCTAATTAGGAGGAGGGGTAGCATATTCTACAACTCTTATTTTTCTGCTTGTATTGTAAACACATGAATCCTAGTTTACATTACAAGGCACTTCCATATGATGGTTTATGAAGGAGCAACTACCTTGTAGAGTAGCATCAACGAGTTGATTAGTATTGTGTTTTTGGTTAACTACTTGCTCCAATATAGTTAATGCCAAGTAACATTCTGCCTTCTGAAAAATGCAATATCCATAGGAGTAGTTACAAGAAGGACAAAAAGCTTAATCTTGGGCAAGATTGTTCTAAGGGACTAAAGCCCTATTTAGGTTAGTGTTTGTAGTCTAGAGGTGGTGGATAGGTCTATAGTGATTGTGACAATGATTGATAGGTCTATTTTGATTGTAGGGGACATGAATCTGGTTTAGAGATCTATCATGAATGGGACCTTGATACTGGAGTTGGGGAGGCTTATTATTTTGAGCTTGCTGCCTCTTTATAGTTACCAACTCATTGCCCATTTTTTGTACTAGTGCACTATTGTCCTCCATCTTCTTTTCTTGATCCTGCATCCTCTTATCCACATTTTTCATCATTGCCTCAATCCTATCAACTCCATTAGAGGATGTGGAGGCTACTGGAACCACAACAAGAGGCAGACTTGCAGAGGAAGTATGACTAGGGACTACAGTAGGTGGATAATTGTGTTAGATATAATTAATTAATTGTGTGTTGTCTTTGATGTTATATAAATGTCATATCATTATTAGTCAGTATATATTGAGCTCACTCGGGTAGTAAAGATAGTTTTCTATGTCTATCGAGCATTTTTGTGTTTGCCTAGTTGAGAAGGTAGTGTCTACCGAGTTCACTCAGGCATGAAAGGAAAATATGAAAAAAGTGAGTGTTAACCAAGCTCACTTAGTTAATGAAGGAATGTTGGATGGAACTAGTGCTAACCAAGCTCACTTGATTACCAAAGGATTTTCATGAGTTTTCAGTATTAACTGACCTTTTGTTGGTTAACAAAGGAAATCATTTCTGAGTTAGTTTCTATCGAACATGGTCAACTAATGAAGGATTTTCTTATTTTGACATATTAATCTTAATTGATTTATCTATTGATTCCAGTCGACTAAGGTGATGAATATTAATTATTCTAAGTTGTATTTGAGATGACTTGACAAAGTGGAAGATATAAGTATAAGGTCAAGTTGTGATTTTAAAGCATTTGAATGAAAAATTAAGAAGATGTTATTGAAGATTTAATGATGAGAAGAGGAAGTGAATTTGAAGGATAAGCAAAATATCCTTGTGGAGTAGCAAAGCTATATTTGATCAAGAAGGATCAAATACAAGCCAAAATAGATATCTGTGATTAGAAAATTAATTGCATTCAAATTAGGTCATCTCATTGTTACTCTCTAACTATTGTAGCAGTGATCTAAATTTCCTAATAGAGTTTTCTTAACAACTATTTTCAAATCCTCTAACAAGGTATCAGTTCTATTGAATTGTCTCAAGACCTCTAACAAGGCCACTCCTAATAGGGTGATTAAATCCTTTAATAGGGTCACACCTAATAGTGTGTTTTGTAACCTTTAATAGGGTTGGCTCCTAATAGGGCTGACTTCAAAAGAGTGAAAATAATAACTAATTGCAATTGGTGGTTTTTCTTAAATTGGGTTTCCACGTTAAATCCTAGTGTCAAATGTGTTCATGCTATTTTCTTTATGTTTCCACAACCCAATTAAAGTAATAGGTAATCATAGTTAACATCTAAATTTTATATTTTAAGCATTTACTAAGCTAATTCAATTATTACCGAGTTATAATAGTTTATGTGTGTTTACCAAGCTTCAGTAGTATTCAATTTTTAGTTTGCATTTCTATACTGACATATAAGGGATCTGGGATTTATTTTGGTAGTAATTGATTCAGCCCTCCCCTTTCGATTACTCCTCTTATATTTCTAACAATTGGTATCAGAACTCTTGGTGCTTGCAAAGAAGGTTTCAAGGACCTAAGCTAAAGATTAGGATATCTTACAGAAGAGAGATCCCCAAGCTAAACAAAGACAATTTTGCAGCATGGAAAGGACTTATGAGGTTACTCTTGGCTACTATTAGTGACTTAGGATGCAGGTATCTTGATATTGAGTACAAGACTCCCACTGGAACATTATCTATTGAAGATATTGCTGAAAAGAAGAATCGTAGCATAATGATGATTGATATTGCATCTGCTCTTAGTTATGCTAAGTTTGATGAAGTCAAAGATTGCAAGACAACTTATGATATGTGGATTAAACTAAAAGATATATATGGAGGAGATGATAATGTAAGAAGGGCTAAGGCTAAAAGTCTTAGAGGACATTTTGATTAGATGAAAATGAGAGAAGATGAAAACATTGCAAAATATGTAAAAAGGATCAAAGCAAGTGTAAGTGCAATCAAAGCATCTAGAGGAGACATTGAAGAGAAAACAATAAGAAAGGTACTTAGAACTCTTCTTCTTATTTATGTAATTAGAGTATCTGCTATTCAAGAAATGATATGTGATCCAAATAATAAAATATCTCTAGATGCTCTAGTTGGAAGATTGACAACTTTTGAGTTAGATAATTTTGATAACTATATTTTTAGTTCAAAGGTTATTGAATCTACTTTTAAAGCTAAACTCTCACTCAAAGAAAAGGGTAAGAAATCAAAGTCTAGTCAATCAGGAAGTGAAGAAGAAGGAACATTAGAAATTTTAGACAATGATCTTGAAGTTGTTGAAGCCCTACTTGCAAGGAGGTATTACAAAGGAAGAGGAAAGTACAAAGGTAAAGTTCCTCTAATCTACCTTTCTTTTGAAGAAGTTGGTCACATTGCTGCTAGGTATCCAAATAAAGAAACCAAAGATGAAAAGAAGAGACATAAGCATAAAGGAAAGAAGGACTCCAAGAACTACAAGTACAAAGGTAAGAAATCTTGTTTTATAGCTAAAGATTATGATAGTAGTGAAGATGAAATGGTATATATTTCTATGAAAGATGAATCTGATGATGAAGGAGATAAGATGACAATTATCTCTCATGTTAAAAAAAATGATAAATGGATTATTGACAGTGGCTATTCACATCATATGAATGGAGACAAAACAAAATTTGAGCACATGGAATATTATGATGGAGCTAGTGTGAGATTTGGAAATAATGAACCTTGTAACATAAAAGGAAAAGGATGTATTTCATTGACTAAAGAACTTGTATGTGAAAATACTTATTGGGTTGAAGGAATAAAGCATAATCTATTGAGTGTGGAACAATTAAATAACATTGGACTCAAGGTAGAATTCATGAATGGATAGGCCAAGTTACTGGATGGAAAAGGAAATCTAGTTAGATCTGGCAAGAAAACAAAAGGTAATATATTTTATCTTGATCTCAGTGATTGTTCATGCTTTATTGCTCAAGTAGAAGAAAGTTAGTTATGGCACAAAAGGCTATGTCATGTAAACTTTGATAATTTGGTTAAGATAAGAAAAAATAAAAGAGTAAGAGGTATTCCTAGTTTGAGGAAGCTTGATATGGGTCTATGCAAGAATTGCCAAAATGATAAGATGGGAAAGACTAGCTTCAAAAGTAAAACTATTAGTTAGAAAAAGTCTTGGAAATTATTCATACAAACTTATGTGGACCTATTGGAATAGAGAGTTATAGTGGAGAAAGGTTTTCTAATCTTTTTGTTGATGAATATTCTAGAATGATGACTACAATGTATCTAAAAGGCGAATTAGAAGACTTTCAAAAATTCAAGTGGTATCTAGTAAGAGTAGAAAAGGAAATGGAAAGAGGTTGAAATGCTTAAGATTAGACAGAAGTGGTGAATTCATCTCCAATGAATTCAATAATTTCTACATTGAAAGAGGAATCAAAAGACAAGTATCAGCTCCTGGTACACCACATCACAATGGTATAGTTGAAAAATAGATCTATCATGGATTGTGCAAGAACCTTAATGATTGAAAAGAAGGTTGCTCTCAAATAGTAAAAGGAAGCTATCAACACTAAAATTCATAACTTGAATAGAGTATAGTTGAAGAAAGATTCAAACAAAACACCTTATCAGCTATGGTATGGCCACAAACCTAATGTAAGCTACTTGAAAATATTTGGCAACAAATGTTATATCCTGAAAGAATCTAGAAAAGGAAAATTTGATGTAAAAGGTGATGAAGGCATATTTCTAGGATACTCCTACAAAGGTAAAGCATATAGATGTTTGAATTTGTCTACTCACAAAATTATAGAAAGTGCACATGTTAGAATTGATGAGTTTGTAGAAAAGAGTGAAGAAGAAAGCAACAAGGAACCAAAAGATTATAGAAGATTTATTTACTATGAACTTGATACCCTACCAAATCTATCTAAAAGAAAGGAAGCTTCATCTTTTGAGTCCCTAGTATCCCCAAAAGTTATCGAGTTGTAGATAGTACAACTTGAGTTACAATTTGAAGGACTCGAGTCACAACTAGAGGCTACTGAGCAAGTTCAAATCAAGCTTGAAGGACCTGAGTTACAGATAGAAGGACCCAAGCTTGAAACTAAAATTAAAAATGAAGATGGTGGAACTCATTCAAAGAACAAAGAGCCTATGTTAGCAAGATATGTCAGAAGACATCATGCACCTGATCAGATCATTGAAGATAAATCAGATGGAACAATGAAAAGAGGAAAATTAAAAGGTACATGTTTTGTAAGGAAATTCAGGTGTGAAAATAGCTTCCTACACTAATCTCTTAAGAGAAGTATGGTGCAAATCCTATTAAAATCTTTTACACTTATAGATTCTCTATCATGTAAACAACAATATTTCAGCCAAGCAAGCATAAAGAAAATAGACACAATTCAAGATGCTGACACATCAACATTATTTGCAAGAAATACATTTTACAAAACAAATAATGAGAATATGAATTATCCAAGGTTGAGACACCTTATTCCTAACATGTTTACTTGCTGAATTTGAACCTAGAAGTGTTAAGGATGCTCTGGAAAATGAAAGTTGGATCGAAGTAATGAATGAAGAGATAGAACAGATAGAAAAGAACAAAACTTGGACTCTTGTTCCTAGACCCAAGGATAAAAATGTAATTTGTACAAAGTGGGCATTCAAAAACAAGCTGAATGAAGATGGAAAAGTTTCAAAAAACAAAGCAATATTGGTGTGCAAATGCTATTCTCAAGAAGAATTTATTGACTCTGGCGAGACTTTTGCTCCTATAGCAAGACTATAAGGTGTTAGAACTTTACTAGCATATGCAACACATAGAGGATTTAAAGTATATCAAATGGATGTTAAATCTACATTCTTGAATGGAATTCTTGATGAGGAAGTCTACATTGAAAAAAAATAAGGTTTTGTAGATCCTAGCAAAAGAGACATGGTTTTCCAATTACACAAAACATTTTATGATCTTAAGCAAGCTCCTAGAGCTTGGTACATATTGGCTTTCAAAGGAAAAATGATAATAGTAGTATGTATATCAAGGAAGGACTAGAAAAAAAAATTGTGTTGGAAAAAATATTTGTTGATGATACTCTATTCACAAGAAATGATGACTTCTACAAAGCATTTTCAAAAGAAATGAGTAAAGAATTTGAGATGTCTATGTTTGGTGAAATAAAATTCTTTGTTGGATTACAAATACAACAGAAGAAAAATGATATCTACATCACTCAATCTAATTATATCAAGGAGATACTGAAGAAATTTAGAATGGAAGATTCAATACAAGTTGGAACCCCTATGTCTACTGGACATAAGCTCTCTAAAAATGATGATTCCAAAGAAGTAGATTAGACCACATATAGGTCAATGATTAGAAAATTGTAGTATGTAGTACACATAGGACCTAATATTACTCTAGTAGTTGGAATAGTGGCAATATTTTCAGCAAATCTAAAGGAAAATTACTTGTTGGCAATCAAAAGAATCATGAGATATTTGAAAGGTACTAAAGACTATGGTTTATGGTAAAAACTTGGAAGCAATTTGGACTTGAAAGTATTTACTGATGTTGATTGGGCAAGAAGTATTGATGATAGAAAAAAAAACTAGTGGTGGAGGATTCTTTCTTGGTAAAAGACTAGTGTCTTGGACAATAAAGAAGCAAAATTGTACATCTCAATCCACAACAGAGATAGAATATGTGGCATCAATAGTTAATTGTTCTAACATTGTTTGATTCAAACAATTGTTGGAAGGAATGAAAATAGATATCAAGGATCTAATAGTCATATACTATAATAACACCAATGCAATCAACATATCAAAGAATTTAGTGATGCATACCAAAACAAAGCACATTGCAATAAAATATCACTTCTTAAGAGAATTGGTGCAAGAAAAAGAAGTTAGATTGGAATATGTTACTACAAGGAATAGATTGCAGACATATTTACCAAGCCATTACCTAAGGATGCATTTCTGTATCTAAGAGGTAAGGTAGGGCTCATTTCCTTATCTAAAATTCACTAAATAAAGTTTAGTGATGCATCAACAATGAGCTAAGTTGAAAGATCAATTAGTTTGTGCAAAATTGACAAGGGTATATTGCAAATGAATCAGTACTTAAGGTACATTGGTATTTACAAAATTATTGTCTTTGGCATGTGTTGTCAAAGAGGGAGAATTTTACTATCATATCTTTGAGAAATTTTTGGAATCAGAATAAGTAAGGAACTAAAGAGGGAGAAGTTTTCCAAAGAAGAAGAAGTTTGTTGAAAGAGGAAGAAATTTTTGAATGAACTTGGTAGTAGTTGTTGCAGATAGAGAAAGAATCCAATGAAAGAAAAGAGTTCATACTAACAGAGGGAATTCTCAAAGAACCAAATCCAAAATTTCATTGTGCTATGACATGTTGTGTTGCCATCAATGCCAAAGAGGGAGATTGTTGGATACAATTGATTAATTGTGTGTTGTCTTGATGTTACACAAATGTCATATCATTATCAGTCAGTATATACTAAGCTCACTTGGGCAGTAAAGATAGTTTTTTGTGTCTACCAAGCATTCCTATGTTTTCCTATTTCAGAAGGCAGTGTCTACTGAGTTCACTCAAGCCTCAAAGGAAAATATGTAGAAAGTGAGTGTTAACTGAGCTCACTTGGTTAATAAAGGAAAGTTGGATGGAACCAGTGCTAACCAAGCTCACTTGGTTGCCAAAGGATTTTTGCAAGATTTTAGTTTTAACCAAGCTTCTGTTGATTAACAAAGGAAATCATTTCCGAATTAGTTTCTACCAAGTAGGGTCAGCTAATGAAAGATTTTCTTATTTTGACATATTAAGCTTAATTGATTTATCTACTAATTCCAATCGTCTAAGGTGATGAATATTAATTATTCTAAGTTGTATTTGAGCTGACTTGAAAAAGTGGAAGATATAAGGTCAAGTTGCAATTTCAAAGTGTGTGAATGAAAAAGTAAGAAGATTTTATTGAAGATTTAATGATGAGAAGAGGAAGCAAATTTGAAGGATAAGCAAAATATCCTTGTGGGGCAGAAAACCTATATTCAATTAGGAAGGATCAAATACAAGCCAAAATAAAGATTTGTGATCAAAAAATTAGTTGCATTCAAATCAAGTTATCTCATTGTTACTCTCTAACCATTGTAGCAGTGATCTAAATCTCCTAATAGAGATAGCTTAACAACTATTTGCAAATCCTCTAACAAGGTTGTAGTTCTATTGAATTGTCTCAAGACCTCTAATAAGGCCACTCTTAATAGGGTGATTAAATCCTTTAACAAGTTCACACCTAATAGTGTGTATTGTAACCTTTAATAGGGTTGGCTCTTAATAGGGTTCACTTCAGAAGAGTGAAAATAATAACTAGTTGCAATTGGTGGTTTTTTCCAAATTGGGTTTCCATGTTAAATCTTGGTGTCAAATTTATTCATGCTATTTTCTTTATGTGTTTGCAACTCAGTTAAAGTAATAGGTAATCATAGTTAACCTCTAAAGTTTATATGTTAAGCATTTATCAATCTAATTCGGTTATTACTGAGTTACAACATTTTAGGTGTGTTTATTGAGCTTTAGCAGTATTTAGTTTTTAGTTTGCATTTATGTACTAACATCTAAGGGATCTGGGATTTATTTCTAAGCACATGTGATGAAATTACTAAAAGTAGAAAGTTTTCATAAATAGTAACCACCCTATCTACTAGTCCTTATTAAAATAGAAAAGATTGAATATAAAATATTTTCAGGTGATGCAAGATTGCTCTTGCACCCAGGATGCTCTTACATTAGACACTTGAGGTAATTTGAGAAGTGGCATCTTAGGTGTTTAGAGGAAAACCAAGATGGTTAACCTCCTTCTTTGCTAGCCATGATGAATCTTCAACTGACCTCCCTTTCCATTTGACCAAATATTCCTCATAAGTTCTATTTCTAGTACTTTTTCCAACACGACTGTCCAATATCTCCTCAATATCCTTTGTAGCTAAACTAGCTATTAGAATGCTCCACTACACTTCTGCAACTTCATCTCCATCACCTCCTTTATAATACTTTGTCAAATCTAAAATATTAAATAACAATGAAATATTCAATTCAACAGGAAACTCCACTTCATACACATTTCTAGAATCATGCCTTCTCACTATCTTGCACAGTCTAAACTTCTTCATCTTCAACTTATTATATGTACCCACTAGAAAATGCTCCTTTCTCAAATGAACCATGACTTCATCTCCAATCTATAAATTCCTTATATGTAATTTTCACATCTACCTTAGCCTTATACTGTGTGTTCATCTTTATGATGTGCTTCCTCACTTCCTCATGGATGTTCTTCAAATATTTAGGAAAATCTTCAACGTCATCACTACTTATCTTGCCTTTATCCAACTTTTTCAATTTAGAAGCATTTCTGGGACTGCTCTCATATACAATCTGGAATGGTGATTTACTAGTACATCTATTGAAAAAATTATTATATTCAAATTCTGCTTGTGGTAAAAATCATATCCCATCCTTTTGGCTTATCTCAAACCAAGTATCTCAGCAAATTTCCCAAACTATGATTCACATCTTCTATTTGTCCATTAGTCTATGGATGATGTGATGAACTAAACTTCAAATCTATCTTTGACTTCTTCCATAATGTATGCTAGAAATATGAAACAAATTTGTTATCTCTTTCTGAAACTATACTCTTTGGTAGACCATGTAATCTCACCACTTCTTTGAAAAACCACTCTGCTACATGAACACAATCACTAGTCTTCTTGCAAGGAATAAAATGTGTCATCTTTGAAAAGCTATCAACCACCACAAAAATATAATCATGCCTACATTGTGGCCTTGGTAATCCAAGAACAAAATCCATGCTGACATCCTCCCACAACTTCTTGGGTATAGGTAATGGTTGATACAACCCTGTATTCTGCTTCACTCCTTTCACCATCTGACATACTCTACAACTTTGTACAAACTTCGTCACATCTTGCTAAAACTATGGCCAATAATAATTTTCAGCAACCAAAGCTATGGTTTTATCTCTGCTAAAATATCTAACCAATCCTCCACTATGCTTCTCCTTGATGAGATTTTCTCTCATTGAACTTTTGGGAATGCACAACTGGCTTCCTTTGAACAAAATACTATCCTAGATCATAAAATCCAACCACTTTGTCTTGTCAAGTGTAAAAAGTTCTATAAAACCCTTCCACACTTCACCAAAATTAGGATCATCTAGATACAAGGTATTGAGTTCCTTGAAACCAACCACCTCCATATGCCTTTTTGTTAGCAAAAGTTGTCTTCTACTAAGAGCATCTGCAATTTTGTTAGACTTCCCACTCCTATGTTTCAAAAAAAATGTATAACTCTGCAAAAAGTCAACCCACTTCAAATGCCTTTGGTTCAATTTTCCTTGACTATTCAAATATTACCAATCTTGATGATGTTGGTCTTCTATTAGTTTTGATAAGTGAGTATCAACACACTTAAGTCATTTACTTAGTTCATGTCGAACTAGTAATACATGCCTAGCACAATATGTAAATATTAGACCATGTCAAGTTGCAATGAGTACCAAGTCACTCATGTGCCAAGTCACTCAAGTGTCGAATAGATAGACCATGTCAAGTGATTTAGGAGTCAAGTAAATAGTTGATGCTAAGTAATGCAGGTGCCCGGTCATAGTATACAAAATAATACAAGTCGAGCATCAATGACTTCATATGCTGGGTGACACAATTTTAACATATTTGTTCGTAATGGCACAAACAATTATGTAAACCATTTTTTAGCTGACTTAAGATTATATTTTGATATTTTGAAGATAAGGACAACTTTCTATTTGGATTCCCTATGCAACTACATGCAACCAATCAGAAAATGGGAATAATTAAGCAACAAAATGGATGAATCTCAACTGTAGAATCATACCTAACCCTAAGCCACCTAAGTCTTCTTAAGGAGGAAAAAACCCTAAACTATCTATGGTTGGAGAATGGATAGAAGAGAAAACAAGATAGTTTTCAAAACATTAAAGGTGACTTAAAAGTTATGAAGAAAGAGTGAATTGTAGAATCAATTAGGGAAGAATATTGGATAGAGAAGGAGATACAACATTGTGACATCTGACCATGAAGGATCAAGAAGATATTGTTTAGAGGTGATTTTTTACTAGGAAAGCAAGTGCTAACCATAGGATCTATGCTTAGAGATTTTAACAGGTGATTTTAGTTAAATCTCTTAATAGAGTAGTCCTAACAAGCTGTATGAAATCCTTTAATAGGGTGCTTACTTAGTTATAAGTTAAAGTCCTCTAACAAGGCACACTTCTAATAGGTTGTTGAAATCCTCTAACAAGGTGAGACTAATAGTCTTTGTAAGCCTTTAATAGGGTAGACCTTTCACAAAGTAGATCATGTTTCTTGGTCAAATCATTGTAACCTTTATTGGATACACTTGAGCAATAGTGAAGATTTGTGGGTGTCATCCCCACCCTAGTTTTACTTTCTCACTTGGAGGGTTTCTAGGTAATCATATCTAGTGTTATGTGTGTGAATGCTTACATGGTTATATATTTTAGATGCATATGCTTTACATGTTATTTCAGCTTACTTCTTAATGCATGTGATGAATGAATGGTGAAAGTTTTATAGGTCCAAGCTTAAACTATTGATTCAAAAGAAAAAGAAAAAGAAAGTCTACTCTTTCCCCTTGTAATTGCAACAATTGGTATCAAAGCCTTGTTCTCCAAAAGAGAACCTTTGCAGCTTTGAGTACAGATCTTGAAATGGATGTCTATGAGTTGGGAAAGACTATTGAAAACTAGGAGATTGAAATACATCTCATACTACACCAATTAAATGAAGCAAGAGAGGAACTACATAAATCCTTGAAGAGAAGGAAAGAGATAGCTATTACAAAGAATGACACACTATATAAAGAGATAGACACTACCAAGATATTTGTAGATAGTGACTCCAATTAATTTGATGTAGCAGTTGAAGATCTAATGGAAAAGAATAGAGTCCAAGATGAGGAAATCAGAAATCTCAAGTTAGAAAAAGAATAACAAGCTATACTACTATGTGATGTGACTGAACAAAAGAAGAAAGCTAAGGAAGAAAAAGCCATGATTGAAGAAGATAAAAGAATTCTAGCCAATAGATTGGAAGAGAAGTCAATAGAGTTAATCAAGATTTCCAACATATAATTGGATACTCTAACTCAAATGATGAATGCCAATTATGAATTGAATGTCAAGGATATTAAGATAACTACATTGAATTTGTAGAATGCACAATTGTAGAGTAACCTAAAGAGAGAAAAGGAATTTTTTGAAAGTTTAACAAGCCAAATGAAGCCATCAAATACTTTGATCAATTATTGAGATCCCCTAGATCCAACAATGATACATCAGGATTGGGCTACACAAGCACTAAAGAAGAAGAATCATCCAAGGTTGTAGAAGAAAGGAACATCAAAGGTAAGAACTCTAAACCTACTTGTCATAATTGTGGTAAGAAAGAACATACTACTAATATGTGTAGGAACAAGAATAAAAATTAGAATGCCAAGCCTAAGAACAAGACTTATTGTCATAAGTGCAACAAGCGAGGCCATTAGACACATGGATGCAAAACTAGGACCATGCATACACAAAGATTTGAAGGATATTGCTACAATTATTAGAGGTATGGACATAGAGATTTTGAATGTAGTTCCAAATCCATATGGTCATCAAACAATCCAAAAAAGGTAAGGAACAATTGCAACTCTTATGATTGGGATTATAATACAAGATATAGCTGTCATTATTGTCAAGAATATGGACATGTTCCTGAGAATTATATTAGGACACACTTTAGTGGTGACTACAAAAGATGGTTAAGTCAAACTACATGTCTTAGATATTTGAAGATTGGTCACATTAGTAAATACTATCCAACTAGGTCAAAGCCACCAAGTTGTGAATTTGATAAATCTAAAGGCAAGGCAGATGTTGAACACATCAAAGATGAGATGAAAAAGACATGGAAGAAGAAAGGTGTTTGTAACACATCAAATGGAGAAGGGATCACTTCACCCAATGGGTCAGGTGATCATACCTCATCAAACTAGGAAAACAAGAGGTATGTGGGACTGATATTTAAAGGATTATATCATGCATCAGTTCCAAAAGGAGATAGTACTGAAAAGAATACATTAGCATAAGTAAAGATGCAAGATGTTCAAGTTTTTCATGTTTTTGTCAAATATGAAAAGTTTCCTATATGTGCCAAGTGGAATGTTAGTTGATGCCAAGTTGTCATACTACTTAGTGGATGTCAAGCTCATAGTAGTTGTCGTGTGATGGAAATATCAATGGATGCCAAATGAACTTGAAATTGGTTATTGTCAAGCTTATAGCTGTGTAAGCACGTAGCATTAAATGCAAGGTTTTCAAAGGGTATATGATCGATTTGAGCTCATTTTTCATCATTTCAAAATTGAGAAAGAGAAAGAAGTGCTAAAAGCAACCAAAACTTTGTCAGAAGTGATTGAAGAAGATTTGTGTAGTGATTCATTGCCAGTTTGTTAGATTTTAAAAGGTATTTATCAAGAGCCAAGCTACACAATTTAAATTTTCATAAAACCCTAGCTTCTCAAAATGGTGTCAAGTTCAAAAAATGTTGAAGGAAAGGAAGTTTTGAATGTTCATCTTGTCAGTAATGAAGTTAAGTAGCCTGTATTTAAAGCCATTTCTAACATTGCTTGCAACCAAGACCCCTTTGGCACATTGTCCATGATCCCACCAATGTGATAATGGTGCAAGATGTGGGGAAATGATAAAATTGCACAATAGGAAGAATTGGTCACATGGAGATAAGAGGTGCATACAAGAGATTGTGTGAAAATGGTGTTTTGAAGGAATAATTCAAAATTATCAAGAAAAAGGGTTTAACACGAACCTTAGATTTTCCAAATGTATTTAAAACTAAGTAGATACAAATTGTATTGAGCCAAATTCATGATGGTTTCTTGTGGCTAGAAGGAGGACCAATCAAAATAACTAAGAGAATAATTCATAGGGTTACTAGCTACCCAACCCTAGATCGGCCAAAGACACTCAGGAGTGATTCCAAGGAAGTGATTGAGAAGAACACTGGAGTAGTCTGGAATAAAAGAGGTATGACCATAGATACCATCACTGATCCATTGCTAAAATTTGTTGTAAGGATAATTTCACATTAATTCTATCAATCCAGTAGATTGAATAATGTACCATGCATAGTTGTGGATGTTGGTTATAAGATTGTTAAGTAAGATCATACATATGATCTAGAAGAGCTTCAATTACAACAACTTATGTTGAATTTTGGCGCAATAAGGAAAACCAAGAGTGCACAATGCAATTTTGGTTCTATACTAGTTTTGCATATTCTTTTATGTATAGAACACATTTCCCTCATTTGGAATAGTAGGATAGAAGACCAATAGGTTAGTTGTAACACAAATTGGAGAGTACATTGAGCAACTAGGACAAAACTTTGAATACATAATGACTAGCTACTTTAGGGACTTTAAGAAGTCAATGAAATAGGGACTTAGGATTCCAGTTTCCTTAGTTGAGAAACATTATAATGATGTATGTTTTCTTTTTAATGCTGACTACACATATGTGAAAGCTGCCACACCAAGGGTAAGATGGTTAAGACCCTCAGGTTATGAGGTCAATGTGGATGAAGCCTCAGTAGCAATAACAACCCTACTTATAGAAGAAGTAGACAAGACTACAATTTTTTTTTTGGAAATTATGAGATGGTGAAATCAAAGATTGTAATGGAACTAAAAACTACCTCCAAAATCAAGAAGAAAGATAAGATGGTTAAGAAGCTAAAAGAAAAGTTTGGATAAGGTGTAGAGGAGGAAGAGGAAGAAGAAGAAGAGGATGAAGAGGAAGAAGAAGCACAAGTTCATGAGCCTCTAGATTTGACTTAAGGTATGGGAGAAGACAAAGAAGAGGAGGAGATTGTAGGTGCTGAAGGAGAAGAAGTCGAGGAAACACCTACTCCTACCGAGTCAAAGAAGAGGAAGGCAGAGACACAACTAGTGGCAAAGGAAAAGAAAATTATAAAACCTAGTCAGCCAAAGCCTACTGTACCTACAACAAGGGCCACCACGCATGCAACTACACAAAAGGCTAAGGAAAAGTCAAAGTAGATAGAGCAAGGAGGACAATAAAAGAAAAGACAGAGAAGGAAGTATATGGCTCAACTAGATTTTGATGAAGAGAAGACAGAATCATATGATAATAGCCAATTCAAGGTGGTAAGTCACAATCCTCTCTTAGATCTTGAGAACTTGTGTGAACATGTCAAGAGCAATGCAGATTTATCAAGTTGTAATCATATTGATTTTGATAAATTGGGGAAAGAAGAGAAAAACAAAGTAGAAGAGGCATTATATGCCATGATGTCAAAGTTTGAGAACACACCATTAGAATTTTCCAACTCAACACCTAAAAGCCTATATGATATTGTTGAGCAAAAATGACATTATTGTCTAAATTTGGAAAGACAAATCAGGGAAAAAACATTAACCTAGGTAATACTAGAGTTGACAAAGGGAAAAATTGCTAAGGCAGTCAAGAAATATGTAGTTAGATTCAAACCTAAATACAAAGCCTTCAGCATTATCCAAAATAATATTGAAGATGTTGTCAAGAAATCAACTCAAATATGGAAACTCATTTATGGCTTGACCACTGTGAAGAAAAGAGAAGCTAACCCTTCAGAGGGTAAAAATGATGATAAAGATGATGACAAGGAAGATGATGATAAGGAAGATGATGACAAAGAAAATACAATTGGTGGAGAGATAGAAAATCAAGATGATGATAAGGCAACAACTGAGCAACAACAAGATGAACAAAGTGTGTAGGACACACAAGTTTCGAGTGTTAGTCCTCCCCATGATAGAAGCAAAACCATTGAAACTATAATTGTTAAGGATGTATCTGATACATTAGTTTAGAAAATCAATCCTCTTACAATAGAAGATTTAAAAAAGATATTGGATCAATCTACCTTGCAAGCCAAATTATGTGGCAATCTAGTTTTGGTTAGTGTAGAAGAATTGCAAAAAGTAGTAACTGATGTCGTAAGGGAAAAGTTGAATCCACAAGAACCACCTTCCTTCACCCCTTTAGTTACCAATGTACAACCTTTAATTAAAATAATAGTAGATACATCTACTAAAGTTGATAGAATTGAGAAGAAAGTAGAAGAGCAAGACACAATTGCAAGACAATAAAATGAAATAGGATAAATAGATTCATTTTTACCTATAGCACATGAATAAGGTGAAATCCAAGTCATAGTAATAGACCAGGGCAAGCCTGAAGAGATAGAACCAAAGGTGAAGGAACAAGTGGCCATCCAAGCACTAGTATCTTTAATAGCATCTGGTACTCCTTCTACACAAACTCTTTAGAGGTTGAGCACAAATGCTACTCCACTATAGATCTCAATGCCAAGCCCAAGATCATCAAAGCTAGAAAAGGTAATCTATTAATTAGAAATAAGCCTTGATGAAGACATTGTTATTCCAAAGTATGACTATGATACTATGAAATTGGAACAAATAGACATTTTGCAACAAGCCTTAGAAAGGAAAAAGCATTAATAAATTCTTAGGAGATAACATAGGCAGAAGAAAGCACTTCAAGATATCAAGAACATTTTTCTAGATGCATTTAGTCTACCAACTCCTGAAGAGACCAAGCCACTCATAGGACAACTAACTAATATAGTGCAAAAGGTCACTAATCAAGACCTTGATAAAAATGCAAAACTATTAGAATGGTCTGAAAAGAAGTTTCAAGGCAAGGTAAATGAGAAAATATCTAGTGAGATAGCACTACAACAAGTTGCATTGGAAACAAAGGTTGAGGATGTGAAGAAGGTACTTGAGAATATATTCTCATTGTACACAAAACTATGTAATCCTACACTCTTCACCCAAGAGATCAGAAGTCACATTCTGAGCTTGGAAAGTCAAATATCTACATCAGGTGCAAGACTGCCTACAAATCCAATTCATAGTGAGGAACATTTTAGAACATTTCTTTAGACACAAAGTCAGTTTGCTATCTTAACAATAGATAAGGCTAATATTAGAGCCAAACTAACAAGTATTGAAGCTACCCTTACCCCACATATGGAGATAATGCACAAGGAGCTAGGATATGTTGAAACTCTATTGAAGAAAGACCCTAATCTTTCTACTTTAGATGGTCTAGTACACCTTACTATTGAGCTTGCAATCCAAATAAAGTCATTGGATGTTGCATGTGATAACCAATATGTAGCTCTAAGGATAATAATGGATGTCTACAAATATTTTATTGAAAAACACATCATAGGTGTATAGCCCATTTGACATAAGTGTCAAAAAGGGGGAGATATAATATGGGGGAGTATGAACAAAAGGGAGAAAACTAAGAAAGGGGGAGCATAGCAATAGAAAATACAATCATTGGGGTGATATACATTTTTGGAAGAAAGCAGAAAAGGGACAGATATTAGCTAAAGGAGAACATATCAAATGAAAGAGTATCAGTAACACAACGCATTGTAGTCAAATTGTATCAGCAGAGACACATTTAGTCAGAAAGGAGCATAGATTTTGGATATAAAATAGACATATTAACTCAAGGGGAGTTATCAAATTTTGAAGTATACAAGTTAGTGCAAAATTTTGAAATTTTGAAGTTTTGTATATAAGCTGAGTCATGGATATGTTATGCTCGAGATATTAAGGATATTGTTGTATATTCAAGGGTAAAAGTACAAAGTTGTGTCACCTTTCAGGCTAACTTATCAGAATGACTAAATTTGAGTATATCTATCCAAAAATATTTTTTTCTCAAACATATGATCTAAATAAATTCATTATAGCTAAGTTATATATGGTCTCACACTATTCCAATTGGAAATGTCTATTAAATGCATGTTTTATACTAGTTTCAATCCAATTACTAAAAAAATAAAATTATTTCATAGATTTGGCATTCCAATAGCTCTTACTATTTTTTATGATATTGTTTTAGTAAAATATAAACACCATTTTATAGACCTCAAACTAAAGAATATTTTCACAAAGTTTATAGTGTTTTAATTAGATATAGGATATTGTAATTTAAAAATTCTATAAGCATGTATTTTAACACTCGAAAATAGGTCAATTTTGAGAAACAAAAAAAATATTAAATCTTATCAAAAAAAATTAAAAGTTATATGATGTTCTAGAGGAGAGAGTCCTCTTTCAGAATGTATAATTTTTCTTTTGGTTAGAATATATTTGTTTTGAAAAATGTGGTGGGAGGTGAAATCTATTAATTTTAGGAGAGTTGAAATTTGAATCACTATAAAAGAGAAAATATAGGTCTAAAGTCAATTTTTATTTTTTATTTTTCTAGCTATATGTGTTATCTATAACATAGTCTAAGTTCAAATTGAAATGACTTTATTTCCATATAGTTTTGTGGTGGGAATTGAACCCCCAATTTCAACATTTTTTTCTGCAACTAAAAAATTATCTATAAAATTAGGAAAATATATCATTTCTTATTCCAAATAATTATTAAAACTTATAATATTAAACTTTAACCATTTCTACACATTTCATTAGTTCACTTCACTTTAAAATTATAAATAATAATACCAATTTTATGTCATTGAAGATGAATAGTTATATTTTTGTTAGCCTTTTCCTTTACAAAAGGGAGACATAGATTTGTTTTTTTACCCTCAAGTTTTTTTGACACTCATGTAAAAGGGGGAGATTGTTGATCTCAAATTGGTTTTGACAATTGAGTGTCAACACACTTAAGCCATTTACTTAGTTCATGTCAAACTAGTAATACATGTCGAGCACAACATGTAAATATTAGACCATGTCAAGTTGCAATGAGTGTCGAGTCACTTATGTGTTGAGTCACTTAAGTGCTAAGAAAATATACCATACCAAGTGATTCGAGATCTAAGTAAATAGTTGATGCTGAGTAATGTAGGTGCCAAGTCATAGTATACATAAAAATGCATGCCGAGCATCAATGACTTCATATGCCAAGTGACAAAGTTTTGACATATTTTTTTGTAATGGCACAAAAAACTATGTAAACTATTTTTGAGCTGACTTCAACTGATATTTTGATACTTTGACAATAAGGATGAATCTTTATTTGGATTCCCTATGCAACTACATTTAGCCAATCAGAAAATGGGAAGAATTAAGTGGCAAAATGGATGAATCTCAGCCATAGATTCATACCTAACCCTAAGCCACCTAAGTCTTCTTAAGGAGGATGAAACCCTAAACTATCTATAGTTGGAGAATACATAGAAGAGTGAACAAGATAGTTTGTAGAACATTCAAGGTGACTTAGAAGTTATGAAGAAAGAGTGAATTGCAAAATCAGTTAGGGAAGAATAGAGGATAGAGAAGGAGATAAAACATTGTGACATATGATCGTGAAGGATCAAGAAAATATTGTTTAGAGGTGATCTGTTATTAGGTAGGCAAGTGTTAACTATAGGATCTATGTTGAGACATTTTAATAGGTGATTTCAGTTAAATCTCTTAATAGAGTAGTCCTAACAAGTTGTATGAAATCATTTAACATGGTTCTTACTTAGTTGTAAGTTGAAGTCCTATAACAAGGCACACTTCTAACAGGGTGTTGAAATCCTCTAACAAGGTGAGACCTAATAGTCTTTGCAAGCTTTTAATAGTGCAGACCTTTCATAGGGTAGATCATGTTTCATGGTCAAATAATTGTAACCTTCATTGGATACACTTTATTACTATAGTAGTGAAAATTTGTGGGCATCATCCCTACCCCACTTTTACCTTCTCACTTAGAGGGTTTCTGGGTAATCTTATATGGTGTTATGTGTGTGAATGCTTACATGGTTAAATAGTTTAGATCCATATGCTTTACATGTTATTTTAGCTTACTTGTCAATGCATGTGATGAATGAATGTTGAAAGTTTTATGGGTCCAAGCTTAAACTACTAATTCACACCCTCCCCCCCCCAAGAAGTTTACTCTTTCCTGTTGTAATTCCAACAGATGATCAATATACAAAACAAACTCCTTCAGAAAAAGATAGTGTCTCCACTTCTTCAATGCTTGAACTATAGCATAAAATTCCTAATCATAAATATAATATTTTCTTTTTGCATCATTAAACTTCTCACTAAAATAAGCAATAGGTCTACCTTCTTGGCTCAAAATAGCTCATGTTGTAGTAGCACTAGCATCATGGTCTACTTGAAACACCTTGTCAAAATTAGAAAGTGCTAAAATAGGATACTTAGTAACTTTCTGTTTCAACAGATTAAAACTCTTATCTGCTCCTATAGTCCACTTAAACTCTTTCCTATCTCCTATTATTATTTTAGTTAAGGGTCCAAAAATAATGCTAAAACCTCTTATGAACTTTCTATAAAATGTAGCCAATCCATGAAAAGATCTTACTTCTATCTCACTCCTTGTGAGTATAGCCTTCACTTTCTCTGGGTCCATTTTTAGACCTTCTATTGAGAGTACAAATCCCAAGTACACCAACTCCTTTACAAAATTACACTTCTTCAAGTTTATCAAGAACTTTTCTTCCCTCAACTTTCAAACACCTTATGAATATGAATCAAATGCTTCTCTAATGTATTACTAAAGCCCAATATATCATCTAGGTAAACAATGATTTTTTTTTCTAGAAACTCCTTTAGTACCTCATTCATAAGCCTCATGAAAGTGTTGGGTGCATTAGTTAGCCAAAAAGGCATAGCTAAACACTCATACAGTCCTTCCCTTGTCTTAAAAGCAATCTTTCATTCATCACCCTCTCTAATACGAATCTGATGGTACCCACTCTTCAAATCTATCTTTGTGAAATACTCAGCTCCACTTAAATAGTCAATAATATCATCCATCCTTGGCAATGGAAATATATACTTTAATAGCATAATAATCTGTGCACGTCCTCCATTCTCCATTTTTATTTGGTGCTAATATTGTCGGTATAGCACATGGACTCAAACTCTCTTGAATTAACCCCTTCTACAAGAACTCATGAACTTGCTTGTTCAACTCTTCACTTTTTGCTAGTGTCATTCTATGTGCTGCCTTTTTTGAAAAATTGGCTTCTAAAACCAAATCCATCTAGTTACTGATCTTGCTCATTGGGGGAAATCCATCAAGTACATTATCTAATACAATATCAGAAAACTCTCCCAACATATTTGCAACTTCTACAAGTACCTCCTCTACTTCTTCTTTAATATCTTTAGGAATCATAGAAAAACACATATGCTCATGCCTCATACCTTTGAGAAACTCTTTTCCATCAACAAAACATATTCTAGCAACACTACATACCTTTTCTTCTTTAACCTTCAACAACTTAAATTTATGTTTCACTCCATCCTTAGTTATAGTGTAGGTATTTGTTTGCCCATCGTGTACATCATGCTTGTCAAATTTCCATGGCCTACTTAGCAACATATGACATATGTCCATTAGTATGATATTTCATAGTACTTCATCCTAGTAATTTCTAATCTTGAACTTCACTAAGCACTGCTCATTGACCATGACCTTGTGGTCATCTTGCACCCAAGCAATATGGTATGGATGTGGGTGTTTCTGCCTCTTCAACTCAACTTGGTGATGATCATTTCCAACACTAGATTATCAGTACTTCCACCATCAATGACCATATCACAACACTTATCTTCACATCTACACCTTGTGAAAAATAACCTCCTCCTTTGCTTAGGTTCATTCTTACCACTCAGCAGGACTCTTTGGTTAACTATGACTTCTCCTCTTTTAGCATCTTCAGAATATGAGAATCTAACATCTTTGTTAACATGTGCAACTCTGGTCTGGCCTTCTATTCTTTGATCTATCCTTCCTTGGCATTGGGTGCATTCAAATTCTTTATGGCCTTCTTCTCCATAGTGAAAGCATTTCCCACAGAAGCCACCTCTTCCAAATCCTTGTCCTTTGCCTCTTCCTCTCTAATCTTTATTGTTCTAATCATGGAAATGATTGGAATTTTTTCCCCTCTAGTTTTGACTACTACTTCCAGCCTCATCCTTATTCTTTTGATCATCATTACAACCACCATAAGATTGTCCACTAGATCTTCCATCGCAACCTCTTCCACTACTCTTATTGTCAAACTTCTTGCTCATTTTCTCCTCAACTCTTAGGAAAACTAGTATGCCTCCTCAATACTACTCATTCAAACTAGACTCAGCTAGTCCTAAATGCTTTTACTTAGCCCATTAAGATGATGGTCAACTTTATCCTTATCAGCTTCTGCATGGTCAGTTCTAATGAGAACTCGGTAGAACTCTTCAGTATACTCTTGAACAGATTTTCCCGCTTGCTTCAACCCTTGCATTTTCTTCAATAGATCAAGCTCATAATCCATAGGAATAAATTGTTGCTTCAGTTTAGTTACCATTCATTCCCATCTAGTGATTTTTTTCCTTTCCCTTTCTATTTTTCTCTAAATAAACCTCTTGCCACCAGATCTTTACATGTCCCTTCAGTTTTGCCTTTGTAAACTCAACCCTATCAGGATCTTCAATATCTTCATATTCAAAGTACTCCTCTAGTTCATTCATCCAATCAGCTACTCTAGATTAAAATTTCCCAAAAATGTGGGAACTTAAAACTTAGGTCTTTTTCCAATCTTGGAGATGGCCCTAAAAAGCCTCTCTTCCTCTAGGTTTAGAACTGCCTCTACTCTGGCATTTTCTTCTACTTCATCCTCATCCTCGCTTCATCTCTTATAGGAAGATTTATTCCTCTATGCATTTGTTCTTCCAATGTGTGCATCTATCTTTGGAGGGCTCTAAAACCCTCAAGTGTAACAACTACAACTCTTCCACCATGCTCTCTTCATGGAGGCATTTTTCACACTTCCATTGAAAGTGTAGTGCAAACTACCTCAGAATCGGTGATCTATCTACATGCTCGAACCAAACCATGGTCCTAGTGTTAACTAGCTCATAGTCAATGATCTATGCACACACTCAAGAAATCTAGCTCTAATACCACTTGATGTAGGGTGCTCCCCTTAATACCATAAACTCATAAAAGAAACAAAGAAACAACAAAAAATGTGAGAACAAAATATGGACTTATTTGCACCAAAAATGTGGAATTATAGAATTCATAAGTACAATATGCTAACCCACATGGGTTCCTTTAGTACAATAATTTGTAAGAGAAGCTATGAACTATCACCTAGAGTTGTCCTAGACAATGTTCAGGCCTTTCTTAAATAGGTAGCTTTATGCCACCCAGGAAGGTTCTAGATGCTCAAACTTAATACCTAGGGCCAACAGACCCTAACAAAACATATAGAGTTGGCCAAATACATCTTTGACATTTATTTTTGAAATATTGGGTAGCCCAACTTCAGAAGGCCATAACTCACAAATCATTGCTCTGATTGGCTATAATAACCACTTTTCAAAAATTCCAGCTCTTGATCTACAGGCTTGGAATTGTGATGTTGAGTTTTTGGACCTCATTTGGGCACTCAAAGGCCTCTAATGGTGAGTTTGAAGATTTTCTGCAAATGTTTCTACCGAAAATCTACAATAACTTCTTCAATACTTAAGCTAGAGCAATGAGATTTTTATGGTAGGCTTATATCTCTAAAATGAACCTTCTAGTAGCAAATGAGAACATTCTAAGCTCATATAAAAAACTTACTAAAAATAGGAAGTTACCATAAATAGTAACCACCCTATCTACTAGTCCTTATTAAAATAGAAAAGACTGAAAAAAAATATTTTTTGGTGATGCAATATTGCCCTTACACCAAGATGCTCCTACATCAATTAAGAATGATAATATCATTAATATAGATATAATATGTGTAATGTACAATTAAACTTATATAATATAATCTATATATTGATATAATATATATTATTGTTAATTTAATTATATAATTAATATAAATTTTTATATTATGAAAAGACACGACCCTTACTATTGAATATATAGAGAGAGAATAAAAGCTTGATAAGGGACTATTTGGAAAAAGAAAAAAGAAAAAAGGAAAAAAATATGTACAAAGTTAGGTTTATAAACTAATATCCAAATAAGGGACATTACCTATTGTTATTGTTATTATCAAAAGAGAAACTCTTTAGCAATGCAATTTATATCAATGATTTAGAGTCATTGAGATGGCCCACCAGCATTGAGATGATATCAATAGATTTTTATGTGCATTCCCTTAGAAGCTAGTGGACATGCAAGGAAATTGGTATAGAAATACAACCATAAAAATATATAAATATAATTATACTATGTGATTCACCATGTTGCATGAAGGAATTATACATATTTGGTATATATATAAGACAATGGTAGTATACACACCTTTGAAAAGAGACATCTTAAATAGAGCATATCAAACACACCAATATAAACCAATCAAACCATTCACATGGATACCATGATCTGTACACAATTTGTGGCCCGCACTACCATGTAATTTATAGATATGTAAATTAGTACCATCACAACATCGTTCGACCTTGAGCCTTAATAATATTAAGAAGCTGATATGAGGTAAAGAGGTAGTATTGACCAAGATACTTATGAATCATAGACCACATACAATACAATAATGCATTCCTAGCACTATAACGAAAGGAGAAGATATAAGAGAATCTCAATTGCCATTACATAAGAATGAGATGGAAGTCTAGAATGGGTGACCAGTCAATATTCTTTATCAAATAATATATTTTCTTTCTCGGCATATAGTGACATAGTGGATTGATGGATATTGTGGTGATGAAAACTACACTGATGTTAATAAAACCATGAACATTATCATACATAATATTTTTCATGATCCACCACAAATGAATAGTCTCAGTGAATGACAAAAGTTATAGCATAGACATACAACAAATAATTACAAGGATATTGATCATATATCATGAGAATGAGCTAATTATCAATGATAAATGATCAATGTTATATCGATTCACTTAATATGGAAAGAAAATAATGACTAAGTCAAAATCATTAAAAGTGGTATTCCTTTCCATCCAACTCATGCCTCACATAAATAAAAGGACCCACCACACACATTAAGAAAGTGGATGTAAGGATACCACATTGGGTGGATTGTATCACCATCAGAGTACAAAAGGATCAATCACTAATATAAAGTGATTTCATCATGGGAATACAGAGAGGTATATCCAGGTATGATCATATTTTAATTACTATATTGTATTATGTTATCTCACCTTTATTTATAATATGAAGTGAAGATTTATCTTATAGTTGCTTATGATATATACAATTAGAAGATATGTATATATTTTTGTCATAGGATTGATGATATTTATATTTCTTGATTCACAATTCAGTAATAAAATTGGGTATGATTGGAAGAACACTTATTTCTTATGCATAAAAATTAAATTATGATAAATCTATAAAAAAAAAATTTGGAGTCATAAATAAAGGTCACAAAAAGGGACATATACAAAATCATTGTGCTTAAATTCATGATGGATAGGGAGTGTACATAGGGGACAAGTAAATTGGTTACATTTGGGCAAGAAAATCCCAATATGGATAAAGATCTGAGGGAGGCCTAAGATGAGCATGTTCAACCTTGAGAAGCAGTAAATCTACCATCCACATCAAAATTAAACATGTTCCTAGTGGGTAGGGAGTGTGCATAGGGGGATGAGTAAACAGGTTGCATTGGGGCAAGAGAATCCCAATATGGATTAAATTTGAGGGAGCCCCAAGCTAATCATGTCCAAACTCGAGCAGTAGTAAACAAAGTAAACTTCAAAAGACCCCCCTCTAGAAAAAGATATAAAATATTGGCAAATCTTTCATTATTTTGAAAAACTAAGTTATTTTTATTAGCAAATCTCTCATTTTTAAAATTTTAAATATTATTTACATTGGCGATTATTTTGGAATCATAATTTTTGAGTAGAAAATATTCTCAAATCTTAATAATAATAGGAAGTCCACTAATCATCATGGATTATTAAAATTAAAATTGAACATGTTTTATCTCATGGAAATTATGAGGATAATTACATTATATTTTAAATCAATAGTGAAAACTAAATATTGGTGATATATCCCTAAAGTAACTAATAATTATGATAATTATTGGTGAATTAATTTTAATTTCTTTGATAATATATAATATTTAGGTCAATCAAATCTAATCAAGTATCGAATATTGTGGCGAATCTTTGAGTTTTAATTTTTAATAAAATAAATTATTGAGCAATTTTAAATATTTTAGAACTAAATTTAATAAAAATGTGGCAATTTAAGTTGCATTAAATCTTAAATTATTAGCCAAATTACTAGCAAATTTTTTTCTAAAATTAGCCAATTTACGAATATTAGCCACTAAAAAATACCTTGGTAATAAATCTACCATTCACTATGGAATTATGCACCCTATTATAGTATGGGCTATAGAAAAATTGTTAAAAATATGTATCTTTAAGAAATTATGATTTCAAGATTTGGGGAAGGAGCACAACATTCATGATCAGAGTGGTAAAACATTTCCTTACCTTTTTCTTATTTCCAATTGTAAGCAGCAATATATAACATGTATACTATGTGTCTGCATCGTGTCTTCATGCATTAATATGTTTTCTTCGTGTCTTCTTCGCGTCTTCGCACATTCGTGTATCTACCTAATGTTTGCATCATGTCTTCATGCATTAATCTGTCTACCTTGTGTCTTCATCCATATGTTCTTATACATGCTATTATATACTAACATATTTACTTTGCAAGTGCCTAACACATATGCAGGGAAGAGAGGAGTCTGAACTATAGATCATTCAGGGTCATATTTATTGCTTGAGGACAAGAAAAATCAAGAAGGGCAGACTTGTCATGTCTCCATTTTAACAAGACCTTAATAAATATTATAGTAAATATTAATAATATAATTATAATTATAATCAATTATACATAATTAATATATACTATTCTAAATAAGTCCCGTAATACATATGATAATAAATATAAATAATAAATAGCTATATATATATATATATCTCAACTATTTTAATATTATAATGTATTAAATTAATAAAATAAATAATATTTATATCACTATTAAAAATAATAATATCAATAATATAGATATAATATATGTAATGTATACTCATTCCCCTGGTTTCAACAATTTCCCCAATTTGGGTGTATCTCATGTTGTATCTCCAAAACCCTACATTCCCCCTTATTGGCGATCCTTGAAGAAGGTTATCAGGAACTCATTTAAACCTAAAGGTATGTCAAAAAATAAGGCAAATCCATCTAGCAAGGATAATTCCATCCTAATCCAAAGTGATGAATGTGAAGCCGCATGGTGAGAATGTCAAAATCTTGGACTTTTTGCAGTTTGGCATGGTCCTAATTAAGAATTGCCCTTTCTCTCCAACTAGCTTGAAGAAAAATATCATGGCCAAGTAAGTATATCCTACTTCTCAGCTAAAATCCTATATTTGAATTGTATAGATGAGTATGTCAAAGATGAATTTGTAAGTGTTTTGAAATGTTTCTTTAATGGTCATACTGTCAAATTTTTAGAATGGAGTCCAAACTTTAAAATAGAAGGTTTAGATTTTAAGTGTCCAATATGGTTCAACATTTAGTCTTTACCACTGGAGTTGAACCAGATTGAGATACTCAAATCAATAGGGAAGCTATTGGAGAGTTCATAGGGATTGATGCCTCATTTCAGTATTACAACAATGTGAAATTGTTGATTAGAAAAAACTTTAATCAATCCTCACATTTCCATAAAAAAGTAATAGCAAATAAGGCAACTTATGATTTAAGTCTTCACTCACTTGAAGGAGAAATTTTAGAAATCATAAAGGTTGAGGATAGTATAGGTACGGGTATCAAAAATTTACCTCTCACCTCAAATTTTCAAAAAGTATTTCCCATGATATACTCCTAGAAAAAGAAGTTGGGAATTAGATCCTCAGATCTGGGCACCTTCGTACAGTCTCAAGGAAAGGATGCTTCTCATGTTGATATGCCTTATACTGAATTGATGGATCAAGAAGAGTATAAGGATAATCTAGTTTCTAATGTAAAGGTCAAATCCATTATCATGACTGTTCTTAAAGAGTTTCAGGAATCAAATCAAAAGAAAGAGGTAGCAATTAAGCATAAATCTAAGAAGAAGAAGAAATTCTTGAAGAAAAATCTAAGACAAAGGATGTTGCTAGTTGAAGGGGAGAATATGACAAATAGTGAAATAAAGGAAGACATGTTTCAAAAATAGACATCAAGTAGTGAAAGGGGATTGCAATCTTCCAATCCCTCCAATGCAAAACAATAGGTACTCAATGTTTCTTGTAGGAGAGATTCAGGTAATCTGTTATGCCTAACAAGTGAGGAAGATCTAGATAAAGAGGGTTCAACATCAGCCCAAAATAAGGTATTAGGAAAATATGTCATAGAAGAGTTGGAAAACTCTTTACTTTTTCAATCACACATAGACATAGATGAAGTTAACAAGCTCTCTAAGGAAGATAGTCAAATGGAGTAGCATCAAATACAGGTTATAGATGAAAAATCCGCAACTCCCATCAAAGAAGGTGTTATTAGTTCTTCCAAGTTCTAGTAGACTCCTGCTACCTATGCAAGTTTACCATTTACTCCAGAGTATAATCAATTAGATAAGATTGGCAAGGAAAAAAATGTAGATAGATCCATTTCAAAAGAAGTTCAAAACTTTTTAAATAAGGATATAATTATGATTCCAGAAGTGGAAATTTTAAATTCAGAAGACAAGGATCTAGATCAATTAACTGAGGAGTTAATTCTAGTATTCAGTGTTGAAAATTTTGATAATAGAACAGATTCCTAGAAGGAGGATTTAATTCAACAAATCCTTAAATTAGGAGGTAATAATTATACAGTTGAAGATCTAAGAAGGGATTTGTTAAAATTGAGATTGAGAATAACATATTCAGACAGACTCAGAAATGTGGCATCATAACAAAGACAAAGCAAGAATTTAAAGGGACTAGAAAAAACTTCATGGAAGATTTAAAGGATGCAGTTGAAGATCAACCAAGAATAATTAATTAGATTATTAGTGAGATTGAAACTAAAGAATTCGATGGACAAAATGGCTTCAAGATGTCTTTTGTTCAAAGTCTAGGAAATAATGTACAACATCTCAGGATCCAAATGAATCAAGAACGTTTGAGTTCACCAAAATATGGTAGATCAAAAGGTAAAAGAGGTAGGAAATCACTAAAGGAACTCAAAGAGGCAGATGGACTTAGCAGAGAACAACAAAAGATTGATGAATTACTAAATATCGGAAAGGGAAAAAACCTTCCTAGGGAATCATGAGGATCACCGCATGGAATGCTAAGGGATTAAATGCCCCTAGTAAAAAGAGATTATTAAAACAAAATCTTAAATCTTTTAACTTAGAAATTATTTTAATTCGTGAAAGAAAGTTGAATAGGACAGAAGGTTTAAAACTAAATAAGATGTTAGGTCTTTAGGGATCTATCTTTCAGGAGTCTGTAGGTGCATCAGGGGGTCTAGGTTTAATTTGGAATTCTAGGAAGGTAGCTATTCATTGCTTAGAATTTAGTAACAATTGGTTAAGTGTAAGCATGTGGAGTCTTAAATCAGATCTGAAATTTATTTTACTAAATGTATATGGCTTGATCAACCATCTAGGGAAGAAAGTCATTTGGGATGAAATAAGTTCTTTTATTTATAGCTATAAGGATAGTCTCATTTTAGTAGGAGGTGATTTTAACACTATTTTAAGCTTAGAAGAAAAAGTAGGATGTATTCAACATCTCTCACATTCGTCTTTAGATTTTAAAGCTAGGTTCGATAAACATAATATGATAGAAACTCCAACAAATAATGGAATTTACACGTGGAATAATAGAAGGAAGGACTTTATGTATATTACTAAAAAACTAGATAGGTTTTTTATAATAGGAAATATTGATGATTGTAATTTATATTTCCATTCCTCCATTTTGCCAATTGCAGGATCTGATCATTTCCCTATTTGTTTTGAATTTAGTGAGCCTTCAAAACCAATTAGGAATCCATTTAAATGTGAAAAGATGTGATTCCAAATCCCAATTTCATTAAGAACATTAGGGATTGGTGGATACAAGCTAGATTTGAAGGCTCTAAGATGTTTGTCTTCATTTCTAAACTGGAAATGTTAAAAGAAAAGATCCTAAGATGGAATAAAGAGCATTTCAACAATATCTTTAAAGAAATGGAGATCGAAGATAAATTAAAAAATCTAAACCTAGAAATAATTAAGCATGGTATGAACAATGAAAGTTATTTGTTAGAAAAAGAACTCCTCGCTAGACAAGAAGATATTCTCTCCAAAGAAGAAATATTTTGGAGACAGAAATCAAGAGATAAATGGCTAGATGAGGGAGATCAGAACACAAAATTCTTTCATAATTCCACCATTTATAATAGATCTAAGAGCAAAATAATGAGCACTATTAATCACTTAGGGATACGTACTAAAAAGCCACAAGAAATTGCAGATACTTTCATAGCCCATTTTCAGGGAATATTAAATAATTTTGAAGGATCTAATAGAGAGGCCCAATTGAAATTGCTTAAATTTATCCCAAAATTAATTTCATGTGAGGATAATAAGGAGTTAAATAAAGCAATCACTTTGGATGAAGTAAGATCGATTGTCTTCAATAAGAATCCAGAGAAATCACAAGGCCTAGATGGTTTTCAGGTCTTCTTCTTCCAAAAATGTTGGGACATCATGCGAGAAGATTTGTGGAAAGCCATTGAAGCATCAAGGAATTGATTTTCTCTGCTTGTAGAAATTAATTTTTCATTCCTCACTCTGATCCCTAAAAAGGATGGGCTGAAAACTATGGGGGATTATTGACCTATTGCATTATGCAATACGGTTTATAAAATCTTCTCCAAGTTTCTTACAAATAGGCTTAAAGGTTTCCTTCAAAAGTTAATATTAGAAGAACAAACAGGTTTTGTCCCTGGTAGATCCATTTTGGATGGCGTTCTTACTATCCAAGAAACATTCATTTGGCTTCCAAAAATAAGGAGGCATGTATGTGTTGGGAGTTCATTTTGCACGAGGTCAATGATAGGAATCCATAGTGTAATTCCTCTCTTGAAAAGAAAATCTTTTAAAGGATTTGCTCCAAGGTTCACTGTTTGTCTTGTGACGTACCAAAATCCGCTTAGTAGAAGATAAATGTGAATGTTCACAAGGAGGCCTTTGCTAGTTCCAAAAAATCTTTTACCTTGGAATCAAGTAAAATTTGTTCACTGTCTCAAAATATCACACCAAAAGAACAATATTTTTTGTATTTTCTATTTTTCAATGAATGCAACTCTAACAATGCAGCTACTATGAGGTCCTATTCTAATAAGGGTGTTAGCAAAGAAAATAATGACACTGAAAGCAAATAACATGAAATCAAATAACTTGAAAGTGAAATTCCTAAACAGACATAAACTACAGAACACAACACGCTGTGAAGAAATTTGTAGGAAACCAATGAAAACAGGAGCATCGCTTCCTAGAATGCACTGATGCAATCGTCGGTGAGAATCTTTAACAAATCAGATGATGTTTCACTCTTCATCAAATTGCAAGGCCACAGAAAGTGCGCTCATGCGAGACAAAAAGCTATGTAGACACAATCGGGTGATTTCTTCTCAAGCTCATTACGTCAACGAAATTCATATATCTGTAGCAAACACCAGAACTAAAAGATCGCACAACCAAAAACATTGCAATAAACCTTTGGCTCAATCACAATCTCATGAATAAAATCCACAAAACAATGACACATTCAGGCAAGAATAACTACACTCTGAATGCTAGCACCAAAAGCATAATTTTATTGCATAATAATGACAGCCTTTTATACATTTTACAATGGGGTATTTATAAGAAATTGTCTCCTCAATTTGTGTTGAGAGTGAGAGATATCTTGATGCAATAAAAATACTTTTAAAACATTAAAACAAACTAAATATATACAAACTGGTAATCTAATTGGTGCTTAGAGGGACTCCATCCATATTTTATTCATTAATTGGATGCATGAGCCCTTTACATGTCAAAAACAATGAAAGCATGAGAGAGAAAGTAGGAGGAAGCCATCAGTCGAAGCAGAAGTGCATGGAGACACAAAAAATAGAAGCTGGCCCTTCACTTGATGTGTGTCGGAGTTAACTTGCCATCAAAATGTGTTTCTAATGCATGGAAAGTGCTATTTTTGAAAGTGCCAGTTAACTATCAACGCACCTCTGAATTGTGGAGCTACATGAAAATGCAGAGTTGTAGACCTGTGGAGTTGTGGACCTCGACTGAGTCAAAAATCTCAAAATTTTTCTAAGTGTCAAAATTGAAATTCTGGCATCTGGGTTTTGTTCATCTTCAACATAAAGATATGTTTGGATACTTCCCCTTGAATTTCTCTATAATCTCAGTAATCTTAGCAGCATCGGGAAGATCCAAAGCCTCATACTTATCTTTAACCTTCTGTCTCTAGTTTTCCACCTCAATTCGAGTTTCTGCAAAATCCCCAAGTTTGGTATCCAACTCTAACAATGCTACTTCTATCCTGAAGGCTTGTCTAATGTCTTCATCATTGGATGCTTCCTCTAAAGTCTTTCTAAAGTTTTCTACAACTACCTCAACTGGTAAAAGCTTCTCTCGTTCTTCATCTTCAAAAATATCCAAGCATGCATCACTATATAACTTTTCTGCTTCCAAAATTCGCTCTCGAGCTTGGTCCTTGAGCCTATGTATCTCATCATGCAATGTTTCCATCACTTTATTTCCCTCTGCAATCTTTTCTATCCAATCATCTATCATGTCTAGCTCTTTGCCAGTATATACATCAATTAGAATGCAATACCTTTGTCCTTTTATGGCCTGCAGAATTTGTAAATCCTTGCTCCAAACCTGTACCTCATCAATAATGCTGAAATCCTGCCTCAAAATTGCCATGATCTTATCAACATTGTCTTGTGTAGCATGCAATAATTTCAGACTTCCTATAATTATAGTGATACCCCTATCCTCAAGGTTGTCTTGCCAATCCTGACAAGTTCTCAGGAATGGATTGAGCCGAACACCTTCCCCTTCCTTAAGAATGGTAGTCAAAGTCTCCTTAGGGCATTCAGAATCAAGAGGATGAATAACTTTAGCTAGATATCCTTTCAAGATCTCAACTTGCCTTCGAAGTGCTTTGATTCCAATCTCATCACGTTCGATATGGTTAAGAACCTCTTTGACTCCCATAATCATCATTTGTCAAGAAGTATCCCATGTAGGTTTCCCTAACATAATATCCTTTACTTCATAGTCCTGAAGGTTGATAGCTTCTTCATCTGTACCTTTCGAGGGATGAGCCACTTTTGCAAATAAGTCCTGATTTCGAGTAGTGGTAATGAATGCAAATGGTGTTGCATCCTATAATGGAGAGTCAGGCTTGTTTAAAATCTCTACAATGTCACAAATATCATCCTCTAAAGCAAGGAATTGATGCTTAGCACTGCTCATTATTTCCTTCCGAAACCATCTCGGCATATGTCTTTCTTCAACCTTAGCTCTAGATGATGAAGGGATGTGTTCAGCTACTTCCTTCCCTTTGTCACTTTTACTTGGAGTTTCCTATTGTGAGGGTTCTTCTTCTATGGTCTCAGTTTTTGTAGATCTTGTAGTTTGATTCTTAACTTCCTGGGAAGGCTTTTGTATACATTCCATTACTGTGCCTCTTTTGGTGGCTCATTAGTAGTCCTTGGTTCTGGTTCTCCTTGTAATGATGATCTTTTCTGAACATGTTCCCCTGAACTCAGAGGTGGAGGTGTCACTGCAACCTTATCTACCATCATAGCTTGAGGTGAAGATGGGGGCGTTGGATGAGGACCTTGTGTCTCAGGTGGCATCTGCGTCCAATCTTGTTGTTGAGATTCACCTGTAGGAGTATCTCTAATCTTATCTCCAACCAATTCTGTACCCACTAGCATGAAATCAAAATCTGGAATGGAGAGAATATCATCACCTAGCTCTCTTTCCTCATTCACCCATCGTTGTACTTTTTCTTTCAAAGAAGAGATCTCTACCATTTCAGCTTGGGTGGGTGGTGGGGTATTTGTGACATTATTCTTTCTTTCCAATTTTGTGGCTTTGGCAAATCAAGTTCTCCCTTGTAAAGGCACTTGTTCTTCCTCCCCATCTAACTATGTTTCATCCTCATCTGATTCTTCCTCGGGAATGGTTTTAGGAACATATGGATTAGGCACTAATCTTTTACAAACTCTCTGCCTCTTGTTCATTGTAACCTTAACCCTCCTTTGCTTCTGTGGAACCATAGGAGAAGTGGGTTCTTCATGCATTGGATGAATGGATGTCTCAGGAATCTCTCCTTCTTCTTGTTGGCTTGACAAAATAGGAGATAATGAAAAATCAACTTGGATATGAGAAATTACAGGGTCTCGGGGGTCTTGGGAAGTAGATTCATGTTGCTGCATAGGGGCCTGTTCTTCAACATGCTCTATCTAGATCCTCTGAGGAGAGGCTCTCTTCCTCTTTTCTTTCTTCTTCTCTGAAGGATGGTAATATCCCACTGGACGATCAAGTTGGTAGACTATTTTTGGCCTAATAGGAGACTAGAGCACAAAGATAGGAATTGTGACTTTCCTCCCCTTTACCCTTTCTGGGTGAGCATGTGCATGGAATATCACTATGTTCAAAATCGGATCAAGTGGAAAGGGTTTCTTGATCCAACTCTTTGTCATTCTGATAACATGTCTTGCTCGATGATTAATATCATACCCTTCCTTCCTATCAAATTTTGCATTCAGAATGGGCCTCTCGCCAACCTTATCTATATTGAATAAGGGATCCAGCAGCTCTTGCAAATCTTGTAGCCTTATCTCATCTGGGATGGTCAAATGGAGAGCCTTCTTTGCTAAATATAAACTTATTCTACAATAGTCCCTAATACGAACATCATAGTCATTTGTGGCATTCATCCAATGATATTCAATGGCATCCTCATGTTAGAACTCTTTTTCTGCTAGATTTTTCACTTTACCAACATTGTCGAAGAATGGCCAAGGAGAGATATATTCTTTGAGGGGATAGTTCTCCCATTCCCACTTGAAAGTTAGGATATCTTGCTTTCTCTTTACCTGGTATGCTCCTATTACAAATGGCCAATCCCAACAAGGTCTTCATTGTTTCTTGATCCTCTCATATGCTGACTCAATCTGCTGAGAAATTTCCATTAGAACCAATTTGTCACTTGGGTACCTTGGGAGCTTCTTTGGATGAATAAATGCACCACCAACCCAAATGTATGTGAATGTCTAGAACTAGATAAAATATGCACCAAGAGCTATGATCTATGCCTTGGCCTTATCAGACAATCTCTTTCCATAATCGCCTTCGATGAATTGAATGATGGCAAAGATAAAGGCATCATTCGCAATCCTGTACTCTTTTCTTTGTGGCGAGAGCTTCTTCTTAACTAGCTAAGGATAAACTATATATGACCATGCATTAGGGTCCTGCATACTACCCTTTTTGTACAATCTGGGATAGTCAGCGACTCTTGCTGCAAGTAGATATACCACATAAGAAGTCATATAAAACTTTTTCTTGTCCTTTACTGTCCGCAATTGATCACACACGTTCTTGCTAAGTGCGGTGGCCCAATCCAGTGGCATTTTTGCATGTCTGAAAATTTAACCATGAATGGAGCGAGATGACTTGCTGCAGGCAATCCCATAACTCTACTCAGAAGAATGATTGAATATCCAATGTCATCCTTCATGTATCCTCACGCCATATCTACTTTGTTGATTGTCTTTCCCTGAGATGGCTTCTCAATGAAGTATGAGGAATATATGATGTCCATGGCCTCCTGGTGATGGTCCTTATGCCACCTCTCAGCTGCTTTATATGAAAGTCTGATAAACTGATCAGCTCTAGGTAAGTGAAAACCTCTCTCGATATTATCAGGTCGTAGATCTAAGACCACCTCCCCAGTGATGCTCTTTACCACCCTTTCCTCGAGAACAAAATGTTGAGATAAGGTCAAAATCAATTCAGCTGACTGAATGGTCCCAAGATGTGATGCTACATTTACCAATCCAGACTGGATTAAGGCGGATCTCAAGGAAGATCTTTTAGTTGGGTTGTTACAAACCCTCAAAAAGTTTCAAATATGAGTCTGGGAGTCGGAAGAAAGTAGGGGGTCCCCATTCCTAGTGAGGAATGGGGTGTATGTTGTGGATACCATAACAATATGTTTATGAAATTAGATATACAAAAGTCTTATGTTATGGTTGATTGGTGTTTTGTTTACAAGGTCCTTGAAGCATTTAGATTCTCTCATTAATGGATAAATCTCATTTTTAAATTTATTTCTACTCCAAAAATCTTTATTCTTATTAATGGGATGCCCGAATGTTTTTTTGAAATATCAAGAGACATAAGACAAGGAGACCCATTATCTCCTTCCCTCTTCATCATTATGGTGGAAGCATTTGGAAGAGAGGTTTTAGATGCCTGTCATAACCAAAAAATCTCTAGTATAATTGTTACTAGAAATATGCCTAATATCACTCATCAACAATATGCAGATGATACGATTCTGCCATGTAAAAGTACAATTTTTGAGGCATTGGGACTTAAGGCCATCATTAAGTCTTATATAGATGCCTCAGGAAAAAGGTGAATGATTGTAAATGTGAGATATATTTTTAAAATACTAATATTAAAATGGAAGATCTGATTTGTAAGATAATGAGGTATAGTAAAGGGAAATTTCCATGTAAGTACTTAGGTATTGCTCTTGAGAAGGGTTCAAAATCCAGTAAGGTTTGGCTGGATACTTTTGATAAGTTGGACACGAGGATAGGAATTTGGAAAGATAAGTGGCTTTCAAAGGCATGAAAGACTTCTAAAATTAGTTCAGTCTTATCAGCCATTCCTACCTTTCCTCTTTCTTGTCTTCCCCTTTCTAAGAATATGCTTTCAAAATTTGAAGCCAAACTTTAAAATTTTCTTTGGAAAGATTGTGAAGAAGACAAAAAATTGGCTCTTATTAAATCGGAAAATATATGTAAACCTAAGGAATTTGGGGGTTTAGGGATAAAGAACCTTCAATGGAAAAATGAAGCATTAGGTGTGAAATTGATTTGGCATCTTTATACTGAAAGAGACCATAAATGGGCCAAGATTTTTTACAACAAATATCTTAATCTGGATGATCCTTTGTCTTTATTCAGAATTGAAAATTTGCCAAGAGGGTTAGAGTACTAGAATTTTATGTCTAAATGTCAGCATTTTATATGTAAGTTCTTGACTTGGGATGTGGGTTTGGGTGATAAAGCCTTATTTTGGGAGGACTCTTGGGATGGATATCACCCGATTTCATCTTCCCCCCTCCCTATGAATCTCAAAAATAGATTGGTCTCATTATGGGGTGATAAAATCAAGGATTATAAGATTAAAATGTTTTCGAAAGGTTCCCATCAATGGATTTGGAGATCTTTGGATGGGCTAGGGTTGGAACTTGATTTAGTGAAGGCTTTTGAGAAGATTTTGTTGGATAGAAAGATTAAGCAATTAGAAAGGAATGATGAACTCATTTGGGCTGGCTCTAATGATGATAAATATAGTGTGAAGAATGGATATAAAGCTTTGGTCCATTCCCAAAGTTGGAAATGACTAAAAATTCCTCTTAATCTCTGTTGGGATGAGACTTGTCTCCCTAAGGCTGGATTCTTTTTGTGGCTTGCTCTCCAAAATAGAATCCTGATAGCTAATAGATTATCCAAATTTGGTATTATTGGTCTCTCTTGGTGTGTGTTATGTAAGCAAAATAATGAAGTTATGGATCATCTTTTATATAGATGTTCATTTTCCCAAGTTTTTTGGGATTGGCTTTATTTTTTTTTAGGGTGGTCGACACCCTTGCTGAAATCTTTCCTAGATTTCCTTATTGCCTAGCCCACTAGCTAGTTTATGGTGTTTATAATAAACTCTAGAATATATGCCCTTCAATTGTGGTATGGGAGATTTGGAAGGAGAGCAAACATCATATTTTTCAAGACATAGAATTGAATTTGGAAGAATTATTATTAAAAATAGAGGCATGTATTGTGGAAGTGATTAATTCCCATCTTAGGAAATCCATGAAAGAGGAAGGATCCTTCTTTATTTGGGATGGTCTTATGAAGAAGTATTGGTCCAAATTTATTAATCTTCCTCTTGTATATCTGAAGAAAAGTAAAGAGGCTAGGGCTAGGTGCAAATGGGAACCACCCCCCTATGGATGATTTAAACTCAATTTTGATAAAACTGTAAGAGGAAATCCAAGTGTGGTAGGAATTGGTTGTATTATTAACGATGACATAGGTAAGTTGGTAGCAAAGAAAGCCATGTCCATTCCTCCTACCTCTAATAACCTGGTAGAGCTAGAAGCACTAGACAAAGGTTTGCATTTATGTATTGATTTAGGTTTGTCTAAGGTCATCATTGAAGGTGATTCTTAGATAATTCTAAATGCAGTCAGGAAGCGAGTCACCCTTAATTGGGTCATGAATTCTAAATTAAGTGAAGTTCTCTTGCTCCTAGATCATATCGATGATATCTAAATTCATCATATTTTTTGAGAAGGAAATCAAAAAAGTAGATTGGTTAGCTAATAAAGGAGTAGACAGGGTATCTTTTCAAATTTATAATAATATATAGTACCTTTTCATCCTATAGTATTAGTTGATTTTGGGATTTATTCATTTAACTTATTATCCCCTATGATTCAATCTATAATTATAGATTACTATCAGGTTAGGAATGGGGTGGCTTCCCTTTTGATGTGGATCCCATAAGTTTCCATGTCAGTGACCCGGGACTAGGTTATTTGGTATTCATTTGCATTTCCATCATTAAGTGTAGTGGTTGCTCGATGGCCTTTTAGCTATCATGATTTTATGATCTTGGTATTTGTTTGTTAGAAGTTTCTCATGTTCAATATTGTTGTCATCAGTTAGATGAGGTCAGGACAAGTTGGCTTCTAGAGGTTTCTATTTGGCTTTTGTAGGATTTTTTTTCCCCCTTTGTTCCTTGTTTGATTGCGATCACAAATATGGATTCGAATGCTTATGTGTTTCACACCTCAAAAGCTTGTACCATGGCCTTTTGTGGTAACATTAGACCTAAGCGTTGGAGCTGTATTCTAAATCTTATGGATGATATGTCCACAACTGTAGAGAGCAGAGTAATCGAGAAGGGTGTCTTTGATTATAAGTATATATAGAGAACCAATAGCAATATTATTGGCTCCTTCATAGGCTAGATAGCGAGGCCAAAAGTGTAGTCTAATGCTATTATTGGTCTCTGTCAAAGTGTCTTCAATCCTACATGGAGAAAGGGGTTAGAACAAGTAGTCTATAGTATATATGGTAAGCTAAGGATTCCTTTACTAGAGAGATATATGGAAGTCCCACCGAGATCGTCAGAACTAGAAGTAGCCTTCCATCGTCCATCCCTAGTTATTTGGGAGAATTATGCCTTCTATAGGGAGTGGCAAAAAATGGAGGCTAACATCTAGTTTCTACTCTATTGGAGGGGCATAGTGGAGGACAAAAATAAAGATTGGTTAATCAATTATCTGAAAGCATATAATGCTTATATCCAGCCAAGGATTACATTCAAAGAAATGGATGCTCTAAAGTTCTCTACTCCAAATGCAAAGAAAACTAGTAGGGCAAAATTTGATTTTGAATCCCCCCCACCCCCCCAATTACCATGTAGAAAACCCTAATGACATCCCAGACGTCATAATGGTGTATTGGAAATAAGTCTATAGGTTGGTTCTTTAGGATTTTGGTGTGTAATTTTGTATAATTAAGTCTATTAGGGGTAAGGTTGGGCATTTTTTATATAGCCCTTGTCTAAGTTTTGATTTGTCCTAAATATCTTGCCATTTATAGTAAGTATTATACGATAGGAGATTTGGGATTTTACTCTGTATGAGATAATAGACTCTTTGTTTTCAAATCAAGACTATGCAAGGATAACTTGTTTCATTGTATTATGGATAATCTTGTTAATGTTTTTCGATATGAATTGTTCATATATCGGTTGGGTATTAGCTTACTATAATTTCATTGATAACTTTTGGATTAGTAGTTGTGGGTTGCTAATTATTGTTTGATCTTTTCATTTGGGTAAGGAAGGTATTTGTGAATGGAACTGTGTTAATATTTCCATTTAGTTGTGTAGAACCTCATTTGTTGGATGCCCTATAGTTCAGGCTCTTATTCTTACATGGGATTTCATAAATATTGTTTGGATGCTTTTCATTTGATATCTATAGATGGCAGATGGCCATTTGATGATTAAATATATTCACTTGTTATCTGGTCTATTCTCTATTTTTTTGTTTGTCTCATAATTGGATTTCAACTTACTTTTGGGCTTATAGGCCATTTATTTTTGGTCCTTCAATTAGGGTTCTTTTAACTTTCTGGGCTTGAGATAGATATATATGTTAATTTTGGAGATTAGTTAGTTTGTGATTGGATATATATGGGAATTTGTTTAATTATCCTTTGAACATTCTTATTGTATGGGATAGCTCGAGATTAGTGGTATTTGGTTTAATTTTCTATCTATTTTTTGAGTGATTACTCTTAATTTCAAATAGATGAAAATATTAAATAGAAAACCTAGCATTTCTAGATGTTTGGATGGATTTTAGTTAGACTAGTTTACAGGTTCGAGACTAGTATTTGTATTTTTGACTACTCCTAAATAGATAAGTGTAGTTTTCCTTCTATTGATGTATTTAAGAGGCTTGAGCCTTTGTCAGGTTTTTCTTGATAGCATTGGTTATCATTTGTCTCTTAGTCTTGATAGAGTATTAGCTGATATTTGATTTGATTATCTTGGTTATAATAATGTTAAGGCTATGATATGAAGATCAATTAATTTGATTAATTATCTAACATTATTTGGCAAGGTGGTAAGGAAATTATGTCTTTTGGAAGATTTTCAATCATGGATTATTTGGTCTTGAAGTAAGGACATTATTAATTTTATAATGATCATTTGGTACTAATATGCTTGATTGTGTAGATTATAGATAGGCTAGAGTAGATTGGGAAGATGTCAGTAGATGGCATAGGTTTCCTTCCGAAGTGCCATCACTGATCATGCCATATATTTGTTCCATTTAGCAATGTTTTAATGTAGCTTTCTAAGGCATTGCCCTAACTTTGTAATATCAAATATGATTGTAAATTATAGGTTTTTGACTGGGGTAGGACATTGCCCTAATTCTGTAAATCTATTGGATGGTAAATTAGATATTTCTGACTGGGTTATGCCCCTTTGAAGTTGTAATAATAAAGGACACTTGTCCCAAGCTAGTGCCCATTTGAATGAAGCTTGTTGCTGTAATTTTATTTTATATTAATAAAATAATCAAGGCCTTGGCCATTTACTGATTTATATATATATATATATATATATATATATATATATATATATATATATGTATATATATATATGTATATATATATATATGTATATATATATATGTATATATATATATATATATATATATGTATATATATATATGTATATATATATATGTATATATATATATATGTATATATGTATGTATGTATGTATGTATGTATGTATGTATGTATGTATGCATGTATAGTTAAATTATATAATATAATCTATGTATTGATATAATATATATTATTGTTAATTTAATTATATAATTAATATAATTTTTTATATTATGAAAAGACATGACTCTTAATATTCAATATATATAAAGAGAATAAAAGCTTGATAAGGGACTATTCGAAAAAAAAAAAGAAGGAAAAAAATATACAAAGTTAGGTTTATAAACTAATGTCCAGATAAGAGACATTACACTTCCTTCATTAACAGATATTGCTTGTAAGACCATGACCAATTGACTATTGCTACCTCGCAACCTAACCTTGACATCTTTCATTAACTGTCATGACCTTGCGAAGACACAAGTTCTAACCACATTCATACCATCATTGTTGTGACCCAAGGTTCATCTCTTAACCTTGTGACCAAGCGAAACAAAGGAAATCACTTGATTGCAACTCTAACTGTAGCTTCCTCTTAACATGTTGTAATAGCATGCTTGGCCATAGATCTAAAAGATCTAACAGTGCAAAATGTATCCTTGAAATAATGAAGATTTTTCCCTTTCCACATTGTCACAACTTAAACCATAGTATATCAATATAACCTTGTGACCAAGTGAACCCAGTGTAATCACATCGTTGAGGCCTGAACCTTAGTTAAAAAAAACTAACTCTATGACAATGTGAACACAATGTTATCTTGCCTTCACCACTTTGACTTGGGTTGAACCAATTAACTCTACGACAATGCAAACATAATGTAGTTGTGCCTTTGCCACTTGAACTTTATATAGCACTTAACCCATCGCAACTATGCGAATCACACAGTCATAACTCAAATTTTTTTAAGGCATAACATAAAGACAAAAGATGTAGCCAATGTTAAATTATTTCATAAAAACCCTAGGTGACTATTGAGTAACTTATCATTTGAATTTGATTTTATAGCGAGAGGGCATTTTGGTTAACATTTTACAAGTGACTTTTTTGTTCAAAATATAATGTTATTAGTTTTATTCAAAAATACAACGAAAAATAAAATAAGCAATAAAATTTCATAATCATGGGGCCAACACCTCTAGAAATTGTTGCTACTGGCTAAAATTTAGTAGTTGCATAAAGACTTGCCCTAACAAAGCTACTAAAGTGAGTAGTATGGACAAAACAAAAGTAACTATGAATTGTTTTATATCCACTAATCATTTAATATTATACTTTTGATATTTTATTGTAATTCTTTATATGTAAGCTTAGATATTTTGTAGTTAATATGTGATCACCAATTTTAGTTTAAATACTTTGATCTTATTATTTAACATCTTAATTCACACTTAAACACATGCACTTACATTATATTGATCATAAATCAATTCAGATATACTTGGTTGGTCCTTGATTAATTGATATCACATTTTCATAATCATCCTTAATCAACCAATAATATTAAACCAAGAAGTTCTCTACAAACTCGAGTTTGATCTACCTTACACTTCTAGGAAACTTATTGATGTGGCTAGAAGGGAATCATGTATCTCTTAAGATCCTAGTCAACCTCTAAGTTTGGAGCATTTCTTTCTTCCCCACATTTTTGGTGAAACCTATGTAAAATAATCTATTTGTTAATATCTTGGTGCGTAAAGCTCTACTAGCTCTTCAACCCAAATTGTAACAAGAGCTTTTATGTAGGGGTCTTTGCAATAGAGGATCCCTACTAATTTATATAGTCCTACTGAACTAGGACCAATGATTTCTAGAAACAAAGATGTAAATGATCTTAGTGGATCTCATGTCCTTTTAGGATCAATTTTTAGGGCTACTAGTTCCCAAGGATTAGGTTCTCACCATACCACACCCAATAACTCTCCACCAAAATCACCAATAGAAATAGATCATAATTCAACTCTTACAATTGAAATTAAAAAAGACAAATATTTGGAGGAGAACTTGGAATTATTTGAGACATTACTTAAGAAAAAAGGTACTCATTGAGAGGTAAGGGATGCCAATAATAACTTATATGATTTGTTGCTATGATACAAGGAAGGTCATTAAGAAATCCTTACAATAGGAGAAATAGTACAATCAAACATACCTCTCCCCACTCCTAACCAAGAGAGAACACACTTGAACCTCACTGGAGAACAACTAGACCTTACCATAAACAAGAATGCTTTTAGGTTTGGCTTACAAACCACTATTGCTAACATTAGAGTTAGTGGTGGAGGAATTACAAACATTGGATTGTCTTCCCCTCCTCCTCTTCCACTATATTCTAATCTAGTGTTGAATACCATATTGCAAAATCTGGGCCAACTACAACAAGAATTGGTCAACCTATTGATTGTGACCAACCAAAAGTTCTTTAGCTCTCTTCTATCTTCATAGTCCATTGACTATGAAAGTGTTGAGTTCTTTATTGCCACAAGGTGATGAATCCATTAAGTCCAAAAGTTACAATAATGTGTGATCCATAAACCCACATTGATTCCTTTTTTTGTGTACATAATACCACACTATGGACAATGCATTGCTAAATTTGTTTTCTACGTCTATAAAAGGAACTACTATGGATGGGTAATTCTCTTCCCAAATTTTCTATTAGGACCTTTAATTATTTGATGGATGCATTCCTCACTTTCTTCCAAGATAACATTGGGAGAAAAGTTAGCAAACCTTACATCGTACATTGTAAACAAAGGTCGGATAAGAAGGTAACATAATTCATCTCAAGGTTTTGATTCATCTCTTCGAAGATGCCTTGTGCCATACTAGATGCTAATCTCTTGAAAATATTTATTAATAATTTTTTATTAGTGTTGAGAGAGAAATTGTCTTTAATATGGTATCAAAACTTCACATGCCTTTTTTGTGCATTGATTGAATACTAACACACCATAACTCAATTCAATGATTCGTCTATGAATACTTATAGGTGACCTCTATCTTTGGGGGAGATTAAAAGAATAAGGTCATAGCCAATGTCATGACACTTCCTCAACTAAAAAATAATGAGGAATTTCTTCAGAATAAACTCATAGAAGAATTAAGCATCCACTAGAATTGTAAAGTCCTATGTATGTGTCTTACAAAACTTGTTGAAAGAAAATTTGGTAACCCTAGAAAAGATCATACCTCTTCTTGATAATTTACCCCATTTTAGATGGTACAATGGTTTAAAATATTGTCAACATTATTGTATGAATGGTTGTGACATGATGAGTTTTGTACACATTCACCACTTAGGGCCCATTTAGTTGCAAGCATAGGAGTGGAGAATAGGAATGCATAATGGAAATAGGTGATGCAAGAGCATCCTAGGTTTCATTTCTATCCTACATGTTTACTAGATTTCTCAATTGTTGTCAAGTTAAAATGTCTTGTATTTCCAAGTTCTATATGTTTTCTGAGTTAATAGTTGTTGTCGAGTTATCCTTTGGTTTCCAAGCTTCCTAGTTTATGTCGAGTTCATAGTTACTACCAAGTTCCATTAGTTGTCAAGTTCGTATGGATGTCAAGTGATAGAATTATGGTTTGCATCCTTTTTTCACTGAGTTTTTTGTGTCTAGTTCCAGTTTGGGCCGACCTTGCAAGTTAATTTGTATTTCATATTTAATATCTATTAAGAGTTAACTTGTGGATTTTTTTGGCATTTAATATAAGGGTTTAATTAGTTGGTATTTGCAATAGGCTGACTTGTGGTCATGCATGTATTTAAGAATTTTTTGATAGAGATCTAGGTATCAAAGTTTGTAAGTACGAAGATAGTAAGATCAGAAGAAAGATGAGATGTGAAGTTTGATCTTTGAAGTTTGAATTTTATTGTAATATGGTCCTAACCTAGAAGACCTTATAGCTGGGCATCTAATTGATATTGTGATGGATATATGAAGGCATTTTTTCCCTCTATCTCCTAAGTTCATTGTTATTGTGTTGTTTCTAGTGTGTTTACTCTCGTAGGTGGTTTGAAATAGCTAGGTGTACTTTTGTCCCTAGTTATTAACATCCCCTCCCTATGTTAGCTAGTACCAGAGTAGAGGTTCATCCTTATGGAGATTGGATCATGAAAAACCCTAAGTGAATTTAGGTTGTGGGATTGCAAATCTGTAGATTCAACCTACACCTTGCAGAGGGTTACAATCTTGCAAGAACTTGATTGTAAAGATGGTTTGAGGTAGAGGAAATTTTGACAATGCCATGTTGGATACATTGAGAAAAATTGCAACTAGATTAGAAGTTGTAGAGAAAATCTAGAGAAGAGGAGCACATCTTGATGATGTGAGTGATGATGAAATAGTCACACCAAACTATAATCCAAAATAGTGAATTATCTAGGGAAAATTCAAAACCTTTTGTAGAATTTATTCCTTATGATGGAAAATTAGATACCAATGTTGTGTTGGATTAGATCTCTATTATAGTGAAGTTCTTTGAATATTAAAACACTCCTAATAATAGGATGGTGAAGATTGTAGTTACTAGGTTGAAAGGACATGTCTGATTGTGGTGGGAGCATTTGTAAACTAATAGACAAATGAGAGGAAAGGATAAGATTAGGAAAAGTTCCTTCATGTTGATTAACAACTTAGCTTATTGAGAAAAATGCAAAAATTGAGACAAAGAGGCATGATTGTGAAAGAGTATACTAAGAAATTCTATAGATTAGACATCATATCTGGACATGTAGATGATGATGTTGAAATAATTATAAGGTACATAACTAGATTGAGTTCTAGAATTCAAGATGAGATAATTTTTGTGAAATTGGAAAGTGTGGAAGAAGCATATCAATATGCCTTGAAAGCTAAGGATATCTTGACAAAGAAGCGTGAACAAAGACAAAGACGTAGAGGTGGTAGATTCTAGAGAGACAAAGGTGGATCTAATGGAGAAGGTGGAAGATTTGATAATTCTATGTAAGATAAGGGAAAATTTTAAGGGAAGAATGATGATAAAGGAAAGATCAAGTGGAAAGGTGGTGATTCCTACCATGGAGGTACTAGTTCTTACCGAGGAAGAGGTAATTTTTATTCTAGAGGTAGTTTTCTCAATAATTGTTTCAAATGTGTTATAGAAGAACACAGATCTTTTGAAAGTGGGCAAGGTAAAAAAAATGTTGTGGTACAAGGAGACACTAAGGGTTCACCTAGTGGACCTAAGGCTGGAGAAAATCTAATGGTGAGAAGAATCTTATGTAATAAGGGAAGTGATAAGTAATCTATTCTTAGAAGAAGTATTTTCAAGACCATATGTAAGATGGATGGAAAATGTTGCAAGGTGATCATTGATAGTAGAAGTTCTACAAATTTGGCATCAAAATAATTGGTTACAAAATTATAGTTGCAAAGGTTGGAGCATCCTAAACCCTATCATGTTTCATGGATCAAAGATGATCATAAGATATTGGTAAGTGAGCAATGTATTGTGAAATTCGAGATTGGACATTACTTTGATGAAGTTCTTTATGATATTATGCCTATAAATTATTATCATATTTTTTGGGTAGGCCTTGGAAATATGATATATATGTTATACATGATGGACGATTGAATTAGTCTACTCTTTGGGTGAATGGAAAGAAGCAAATATTGCTACCTTTGATTGAAAGTTCAGATGAGGTTAAGTGTACTACTATGAGAATTTGCATGGTTAATGGAAAGAAATTTGAAAAGGAAATAAAGAAAAATCATGTCTATTTTTTCATAATTCCTAGAGGACCAAGTTGTGCTAGTAGCAACTGAGTATCAAAAATAGTGCTAATCGAGTGATAAAAGCTAGTTGAAACCAAGTGATAGTAGAAACTGGTAGTATCGAACAAGTGCCAGTAGAAATTATAGAATTTTTGAAGGACTATAAAGATATTGTTGTAGAGGATATCCCTAATGGTTTACCTCTAATGAGAAGTATAACTCATTGCATCGATCTGATTCCTGAAGCTAGTTTGTCAAATAAAGAACCATATAGATTGACACCTTCTAAAAACAAAGAACTTAATAGGCAAGTGCATGAGTTGTTGTAGGAAGGTTTGATCAAATAAATTTTTAGTCCATGTATTGTACCTAATGTATTAGCACCTAAGAAGAATGGAGAATGGAGAATGTGTACTGATTCTAGAGCTATTAACAAGATTACAACGAAATATATGTTTCCTATGCTGAGGATGGGTGATATAATAGATTGTTTGAGTGGAGCAAAGTATTTTAACAAGATTGATTTGAAGAGTGGATATCATCAAATCAAAATTAGAGAAGATTATGAATGGAAGACTTCTTTCAAGACAAAAGATGGTTTGTATGAATGGTTGATAATACCTTTTCGCTTGACTAATGCACCTCGTACTTTCATGACGTTGATGAACAAAGTTCTGAAGAGATTCTTGGGTAAGTTTGTGATTTATTATTTGGATGTTATTCTAATATTTAGTAAGACTAAGGAAGAACATCTTGAGCATGTTAGACAAGTATTGTAGAGATTGAAAGAGGAGAAGTCGATGATTAATTTGAAGAAGTGTTCTTTTATGCAAGAAGAGATTATGTATTTGGGATTTGTAATTTGAGTTGATGGTTTGAAAATAGATCTTGAGAAGGTTAAAGTAGTGTTGGAATGGCCTACACCTGAGAATGTGGATGAGGTAAAATCATTTCATGGTTTGGTTAGTTTTTATAGGAAATTTATAAGGAATTTCAGTTCTATTTGTAATGCTATGACTAAGACAATGAGAAGAGATAAAAAGGAATTCAAGTGGACACATGAAGCTGATAATAGTTTTGAGACTTTTCAAAACAAATGGTTGTTGAGTTTCCTGTATTAGCTTTGCCTAATTTCAATAATATATTTCAAGTTGAATGTGATGCAAGCTATAGTGCAATTGGAGTTGTATTGAGTCAAGAAGGAAAATCTGTTGCTTTCTTTAGTGAGAAGTTGAATGATGTTAAAAGGAAGTATTATGTGTATGATCAAGAGTTTTATGCTATTGTTAAAGCATTAAATAAGTGGAGACACTATTTGATTCCTAAGGAGTTTGTGTTGTCTACTGATCATAAACCTTTACAGTACTTGGGAAGTCAACATAGATTGAATCAGAGACATATGAAGTAGGTTGAATATTTGCAAAATTACACATTTGTAATCAAGCATAAGAGTGGAGTCACTAATAGAGTTGTTGATGCATTGGGTAGAAGATGTTCTTTGTTAACTAAGATGAAGGTTGAAGTTCCTAGTTTTGGTGAGATGAAGTTGTATGATGCTAATCCTAATTTTTTTTTGAGATGTGGACAGAGTGTAGAGCACCTAGTTTGATAGAACAACCAAGTAAGTTTGATGAGTATTTCATTCAAGAAGTTATGTTGTTTAAGGTTATTTAGTTGTGTATTCTTAAGAGTCCTATGAGGTTGAATCTTATTATGGAAAAGCATAGTGGTGGATTGGCTGGACATTTTGAAATTAATAAGACATTGAGTTTGTTGAAAGTGAAATATTATTTGCCCCAAATGTATAAGGATGTTTAGAAGTTGGTTAAGAGTTGTGGAGTTTGTCAAGTTGCAAAAGGGGTCAGTCAAAATACTAGTTTCTCTACACCTATTAACATTCCTGAGAAACCATGGAGTGACATCAGTATGGATTTTTTTCTTAGATTGCCTAAGACAGTGAAGGGGTATGATTCTATATTTGTGGTTGTGGATATATTTTCTAAGATGGCTAATTTCATACCTTGTAAGAAGATATTAGATGCCAAGAATATTGCTGAAATTTTCTTCAAAGAGATTGTTAGACTGCATGGATTACCAAAAGGTATTATTTCTGACAGAGACAACAAGTTTGTTGGTTATTTTTGGAAAACTTTGTGGAAGAAGATGGGTACTGAGTTGAAGTTCAGTTCTACTTTCCATCCACAAGCATATGGATAGATAGAGGTTGTGAATAGAAGCTTGGGTAATTTGTTGAGATGCTTAGATGGAAATGAATCACATAATTAGGAGATGATATTAACACAAGCTAGGTTTTCATTCAATAATTTTGTGAATACAGTTACAAGGAAGACACCTTTTGAGATTATTATTGGAATGTAGCCTAGAGGAGTATCAAATTTAAGAGATATTGCTAGTGATGAAAAAGTGAAGCGATGTAGCAAAAAAATTTGTTGATTTTATGGAGTCTTTCCATAAGGAAATAAAGCTAAAGTTGGAACAAAGTAATCATAAGTATAAGGAGAACGCTGATAAGTCTAGAAGACATCATGTTTTTGAAGTTGGTGATAAGGTGATGGTTTATTTGAAGAAATGAATATTTCGTGTTGGAACATATAGTAAGATGAAGATGAATAATTTTGGACATTGTAAGATCTTGAAGAAGTTTGATAGTGGAAATTATTATGAAGTTGAGTTACCTGATGACATGGATATATTTCATATATTCAATATTACTGATTTATATAAGTATCATGAGTTAGATGATGAATTTGTTGTGATAGATGAATATCCTAAGAAGTAGATTAAAGAAATTAAATAGATACTAGATCAAAGATTTGGTAAGAGCACAAGTGGAAAATATTACATTGAATATTTGGTAAAATGGAAGAACAAACCAATGGAAGATGCTATATGGATTTCCCAATTTGAGTTGGATCTAGCTCAGGTTTAAGAGATATTGTTGGTGATGAAAAAGAGAAGTGATGCAGTAGAAGAGTTTGTTGATTTTATGGAGTCTTTCCATAAGGAAGTAAAGCTGAAGTTGGAACAAAGTAATCATAAGTATAAGGAGAATGTTAATAAGTCTAGAAGACATCATGCTTTTGAAGTTGTTGATGAGGTGATGGTTCATTTGAAGAAAGGAAGATTTCCTATTGGAACATATAGTAAGATGAAGATGAAGAATTTTGGACTTTGTAAGATCTTGAAGAAGTTTGACAATGGAGATTCTTATGAAGTTGAGTTACCCAATGTCATGGATATATCTCATATATTCAATATTTCTGATTTACATAAGTATCATGAGTCAAATGATGAAGTTGTTGTGACAAATGAATATCCTAAGAAGAAAATTAAAGAAATTAAATAGATACTAGATCAAATAGTTGGTAAGAGCACAAGTGGAAAAGATTACTATGAATATTTGGACCTTGTAAGATCTTGAAGAAGTTTGATAGTGAAAATTCTTATGAAGTTGAGTTACCCAATGACATGGATATATCTCATATATTAAATATTGCTGATTTATACAAGTATCATGAGTCAAATGATGAAGTTGTTGTGACAGATGAATACCCTAAAAAGAAGATTAAAGAAATTAAATAGATACTAGATCAAAGAGTTGGTAAGAGCACAAGTGGAAAAAATTACTATGAATATTTGGTAAAATGGAAGAACAAACCAATGGAAGATGCTACGTAGATTTTCCAATCTAAGTTGGATTTAGCTTAGATTGTGACATCTCAATGATTCGAGAGAATCATTTCTTTCAAACCTGGTTGTCTAATGCAAGAAAATCCTAAGTTTCATTGTTATCCTACATGTTTACTAAGTGTCTTAGTTGTTGTCGAGTTGTAATGTCTTTCATTGCCAAGTTCTCTATGTTTTCCAAGCTAACAGTTTCTACCGATTTATCCTTTGGTTTGTAAGTCCTCTTTGGTTGTCGAGTTCCTTTGGTTTCTGAGTTCTCTTTGTTGTCAATTTTGCAGTTGTTGTTGAGTTCATAGTGGTTTTCAAGCTTCCTGGTTCATGCTGAGTTCACAATTGTTGCCGAGTTCCTTTGCTTACCAAGTTCATAAGGATGTTGAGTGAAAGTATTTTGATTTGGGTCCTTTGTTGACTAAGTTTTCTATGTCTGGTTCTAGTTTGGGTTGAACTTGCAAGTTATTTTGTATTTCATATTTAGTATCTATTGAGAGTTTACTTATGGATTTTTTTGGCATTTAATATAAGGGATTAATTAATTGGTATTTGCAACAGACCAACTTTTGGCCATGTATTTATTTCAAAAAGTCATTGATAGAGATTTAGGTATCAAAGTTAGGAAGTAAGAAGATAGTAGGAGAAAAAGAAAGCTTAGATGTGAAGTTTGATCTTTGAAGTTTGAATTTGATATTAATATGGTCATAACCTATAAGGCCTTATAATTGGGCATGTAATTGATATTCTAAAGGAATATATGAAGGCATTTTGTTCCTCTATCACCCAAGTTTGTTGTTATTATGTTTTTTCCACCATGTTTAATCTTGCGTGTAGTTTGAAATAGTTGGGTGTGCCTTTGGTACTCATTATTCTCATCCCCTCCCTGCATCAATAGGAATTCCTTTTCCAATAACATGTATTTTTTGGAATGGTTATAAGCTCATTTTAGAGGCAAAATAAGAATATGTATTCCTATTCCCTATTTCAATTGATGATACAAACAGAAAACAAAAAATGTATTCCAAATTTTCTATTCCTATTCCAGCAACCAAATGGGCCCTTAATGCAAGACCACATCAATAGGGAAATAATCAAAGTTAGCAAGAGGAAGCCTAAAGAAAATAAGTTTGTTGACGAGGAAAATGGGAAATTGTAGATCTATATTGAATGAAATGAAATGAATTTTTTTTAATGACATCCATGAGACCACACATTCTAAGGGACCACACTAAGGATTGATCACTCTAGTTGCTGTAGTTTCTCTAGGTTGTCACTTTTTTTATGTGGATCTAAATTAAGAAGATAGTCTCTTTGTGGATTCTTATCTTATCAAATAGTTCTTTTATGTTGATATCTTCATAGGAGGTACACTCTTTGATAAAGTATCATTCAGTTTCTAGCATATCTTTGTTTTAAACATACATATCCTTTCTTCCCACCCTTCTTTAGGAACCTTCAATCTACCAATTTCACATGGTAGATGATGAGAGTTGGTTCTTAGTTGAGAAATTAAGCTTTTTGACTTTCCTTTAATTGATGATCCTAAATATTCTTTATCCCCCTGTTCCAATGCCGAATTAGATTCTTTGATGTAGTAGTCCTTTTTTCTACCTACTTGATTTGTCCACATGAAAAACCTAAACTTCTCTAACACCCTTTTTTTATCTCTATATGTGTCTAGGCACTCTTGGGAATTGATGTTCCATTTGTTCAACCACTATTTCTTTTTCTTCTTCCACATTTTTTCCTTCAATCTAACTCTTCATCAACTACCACTTTGGGCCAGAATTTCTTATCCATATTTCCCACTTTCTTTAAGTAGCTTAGGAGGTGAGTAATTGTTGAGGCCTTCATCACGAACATGCCTACCTCCGCTAAAAGAATTTTGTAAGAAACCATTGATTTGACTTTGAGATTAGAAGTGATAAGGTACATTTTTGTATCCTCTCTATTTGCCACCATTTACAGTTTGAAACATTGTTTCTACAAACTTCACATCCATACAAAATTATCAAGACCACAAAAAGACCAAGAGTGTCTTCCTCATCTTCCAATCCCATAGCTCTACCTTCCTACACCTATACTAAAGAAGGTAAGAGGCCTTCTAACCACCCTATATTCTTTTTTGATTTGCAGTCTCCTAACTAAATCTATAATGGAAGTCAATTCCTAAGTATTTTTACTCTTCCAAAATTTGTATGGAGCTTCCCTCAAATATGAATGGATGTTTCTCCTTTTATTTTTCAAAGAAAAGATCATGACTTTAGTCTTTGAAGTGTTTACCTCCATCCCTACCACCAAGAAAAAGGTTTCTAAATTATTCAGATGCCCCCTCAAACCTTGGGTAGTTTTAGCAATAAGGACAAGGTCATCTACATAAAGAAGAAGTCTTATCACATAGTTTTCTACTTGAATTCCTTCTCCATTGGCTTTGTTCAACCACTCTTCTAACTTATCAATGTAAAGCCCAAACAAACTAGACAAGAAAGGACACCCTTTCTTGACTCCAATGTCACTCCCAAAGCATTTAGATATGTCATATTTAGTTCTAATTTTAGCTTTTATCCATTCATAGAACTTGAAATTAACAACTTTTTATTCTTTGGTTGCGTCAAATTCTTCCATCCTATGCCATAGCTTATTTCTAGGGATGGCATCAAAGTCTTTCTTAAAGTCCATAAAGAAGTAAAAGTACTCCTCAAAATGTCTCTCAAACTCTTTCAATGAGATATATTTCTCTTTTCCCACATCTCTTGTCCAACTTCATCACAACCTCCTCCTCATTTCCTCCATCATTAGTTCATAACCTGTATGTGAATATGGTGACCATCACACCTATCTTCCACAAAGCTTAAAGGGTTCCCAAGTCAACCATATCATCCACCTCTCTATGAGACTTATAGTGGAAGCCTTCTTCTTATTACTCCCTCAATTCCATCAATGACATCACCATCAAAGATGCCTTAGTGGATCCTCTAAGCCCAATCAACATAATAACATGGGATGTCCTCTTTGTGAATGGCTTGAATCATGGAAAATATTATGAGTGTGATATCACCATTCATATTCATGATGGAATGTCCTTTCTACCCTTGGGAACAACCACATTGACCATTCAAATAGGGCCTATGGAAATTTTATCCACCTTCATCGTGATTCCTAAATCAAACTTCTTTTGGGTCAAGATTGGTGTTACCTAACCAAATTTCATTGGATTTTTCCATCTATATCCCATAATTTTTTTTAGTTCCCACATGAGGGGACTATCTTATTTTTCCCATTCTAATTGGGCCCCTATGTCCCTAGTAAGATGATGAAATTCTAGCTTTCAAGTATATAAGGAAGCAAAAATGAGTTTTTGCATCATGGTTGTCTCATGTGTTCAAACCTCTCACAAGTCTCAATAGGATACCATTTATGTATTTTATCTACTCTAGTCTAAGACACAAATTGTGCCACCCTTCATTATACTTAGCTCACCATCCAACTTGGATCCACACATAAAATCCTAATAGTTCATGTGTGCACACTCCATAGGATGTTTGTGTGGTGTCCTCTTGTTTGTGAAATTGCAAATTTGAGCATTAAAAACCTATCACCCTATATTGTTAATGCCCAAAGTATTGAGATTCATGCACATAATTTACCTAGTGAGTTAAATAACCCTCAAATTGCATTCATTTTCTCTCTAGATAATCTCATTCTTGCTTCTTGGTCATTCACCCAAACACTCTTTCTCTCTACACAACCATCTACTTTTACTTTTACTTTCATACTGCAGGTTTTCTTCATTGTTACATAGTTTCAAGCTCACAATCATGGCTTCATCGCACATATCCAACCTTGGTGTCTTAGCTTGGAGAGTTCCTTCTCCATATCTTTGTTTATTGAGCATATTCTCTACATTCTTATAATTTCATTTCTACTTACTCTTGTTGTTACTTTCATTTTCATTATCTATCACTGATCATATCATGAATATTTGATGTTCATGGAAGTGGAGACATTAAAATGGAGGTTTGACTATGTAAAATCTCTTAAACAACCCCAAAATTTTCTTTTTTTTACACATGTGTAGGTCCTCAATCGTAGATTTGGAAGTCTTAGTTGGACCACATTATCAAAATTGAATATGGTTCCATCTTCTCTACCTTTTTATTTATTTTTTTTTCTCATAAAAAAAACAATCTTCTTATTATTCATTAATCTCCTCCTTAAACTATAAATCTGTTATTGTATTATTATTACTCATCTTTTGTGTATATAGAGTAGCCTTATTTCATTTAGTTGCATTCTAGTTATTTATCATATTCATATAACATACTCTATTTTATTTCTTTTTACTTCATTCTACATTTTTTTATACTCTATCTATGTAAGATGCTACTAAGCCACATTGATGTCCATCAAACAAATTGTTGTCCTATGGGTTGTGCACCTGTCCATAACAATGAGCTCATAGATTTCATAGTTTTTCTATGATCTCCAATATTTTTAGTTTTTATAGTTAAAATACTATAATTTTATCATTTAACACCTGAATTCAAGTTTGAATAATTTAATTCACACTCATATTTGCAATCATAGCATATTGATCTTAAATCACTTTGCATACACCTAGTTAGTCCTTAATCAATTGATCTCACATCTTCATAATCACACTTAATCAACCAATAACTCAAACTAAGAATTTGAAATACAAACTCTAGTTTGAGCTACATGACACTCCTAGCTGACTTGTTTAGGTGGTTTGAAGGAACTTGTACATCCCTTGAGGTCCTAGTCAACTTTAAGATTGGTGTATCGTTTTCTTCCATGCACCTTGATCATAACCTTTTCCATTATTTTGAATTAGGTTTCTATGGAAAATAAATCCTACTCCTTGGAGATTAAATAGTTTTTCATCCTTCACAAGGATCCCTTTTACATCTCATGCATGATATCTCTTTCATTTGACCCCTCCATAGCCTCATTGGAGCTATGTCCTCTTTGGCTTGGATTGGGTGTTGTTTGTGGATATTGTGTGGGTGTAAAAAATTATTTATCCTTGCTCATTGTTTCCTTAAGATGTCAAAATACTACTTAATTTTCCATCTTAAAGCAGTGACATACATATCCTCCTTATTACATATACCTTGATCACTTTAATCATGACAAAAAGAGTGCACTAACATAATACAATTGTCTAGGCCTAAATCACTCTTCTTTGTGCATTTTTGCAAGTTTCCTTAGATAAATTTTTTTCCTTGGTTATCCAAGGGATTGGATGGCTAGCATAACATAATTTTCTAGACCATTTCACGAAGACATTTTCAAATCAACATTTTGAATGTTGTGACACTTTCAATCATATATTTCCAAAGTTGTGACATTTTCAAAGTTATAGCATGTCAAAAATGATATTCCAAAGCCACAAAACCTTCAAGCCTCCATTAGGTGCAAACATATGAAGGTAGACTTGAATAGCATAACATCATTTGCTAGAATATCAAAAATCCTTTCTCTCTCTCTTCTCTTTCTTATGACCTAGTGCAACATAAATTTCCTAGCCTATGTCAACCATGATTATCTTGATCTCTCCTCCATGGTTTAATAACTTAACACTTTTCTATTTGAGAGGATCATGGAGTCTTATCTTATCTTTGGTGTATGCTCTTTCTCTTTTGAAGTGACCACTTTTTCTCTTGCAATAGCTTTATGAGTGTGATACTAGTGGTTGATACATTTTCTCTAGTGAGTTCTCTTCAACTAGTAACTTGGGATCTTAGTAAGCTCTAAGGTTTATGTTTTGTTTTATGTATCATTTCATATGGATGTATGAGTTGATATCCTTGGTTTGAGGGCTTATGTCCTTAAACTTGGTGATGCCTTATCTCCTTGCAATTTTCCCATGATCTTCATCTTTTTTTTGTTACTTTACCTTGAGCATAAGGAAAACCTCATGTTCTCACTTAAGTGGGGTCTAAATGTAACATCCTAAAAATTAAGAGCCCCTAATAGGTACTCATTTTTAGCCCCATTATATTATATATGTATGGGTTCTCACATTGATTTCAGATCCTCCTAGCCCTTTTGCATTCTTTAAGTCAACATTATTTGTTCAAAACCTAAGAATGGGTTTAATGATTTCCCATTTTACATCTTATTAGCATCCACCTAGGTCCTTTGCATGCATTTTTTGATTTGTCCTCACTTTGCAGTGGATTGTGACTTTCACTACACCTTTTTAATATGAACCCCAAGCCCCTATCTAAATATAATAAAATGTGGTTGGATGAGATTGAGTTAAGTTGGCCTTTTCTTGGACAAGGTCAACCCAAGTAAACCTTGTTCTAGACAAGGTTGACCCAAACGATCCTTGTCATAGCATACTAATTTTTAGCAAACTTCGAGCTTGATGCAAGATTTAATCTTATAGATAGTTAAGTGGTGACACCCTTGCAAAATTTGGACCCTAAAATGTGTATAAAAGGAAACCTCTTCCTCTAGTTCTCATATCCATTAGATATACATGAGAAATGTATTACTGTCCAAAATATTTTCTTGCAAGAATGTTATTGTGTATTCAAGAGATCCAACTGCAAGCAAGCATCCATTATTAAAGACATCCACCATCATGCATCCATGTTATAAGAAGCCATAAAGCATTTCAAATCTCCATTCTATCTTTTCCATCATGCATTAAATGCATTTCCTTCCATCGTTATGTCATATTTCTCAGTTGAAGGTTAGGAAAGGAGTTTGCAATTAAAGAAGGAAATGTACATTCATCCATTAAAACTTCTTCTTCTCTTTTTTCCTTGATCCAATATTGTGGAAAATTACACCACCCATTACTTAAGGGTTTTCTTTCATGATTTATCATGGATCTTTTGTGTGGAGTTCAAGCTATTGCATCAATACTTGTAAGATTCTCCAAAGAGACATTTCATCATAAAGGTATAAGGTGATTTATGTTTTATATACGGCTTACATTTAATCTTTCTTAAGAATTTTAAAATCAATTTTAGGTTAATTTCTATACAAAAATTTGACCAAGGAAAGCCCCTTTCCACAATAATTTCCCCTACTTCCTTGTGTTCAAGAACTTGTGGCACAACTTTGGATTTGGATTTTTAGAGTTGTAGACCTAGCTATAAGTCCTCTACAAATTTCATTAATTATTAGTTCTCAAGGACTGGGTCAAATTTTATTAACCCTATCCTTTGGATATGATATTTTCATAGTTAGAACTTACAGGTGTCAAAGTTCCATATCCAAAGCCCTTTCTAATTATAACTTTATGATAGTCAAGTCAAATTATGAAGTTCACTTGTCCTTCTCTTAGTTTCAAGGTGAGTTGATTATTCATCTTTTCCTCTTGCACTTACTTTCATGCATCATACCTAATATCATATCTTGTTAGTTTTTATTTCATTCGTCATAACATCAATTCCTTTTATATATCACAACCATACTTTATTCAACAAGGAATACCCAAATCTCCCTTTTACCTAACTCTTGAATTAGCATTCCTTCATCCATTTTGGGTTGTGCTAATCGTATTGGTTTGAGGGTTGGTCTGTATCCAATGCACAATATGATTTGGTGAGTGATCTACATCTTAGCATTGCTCACCATTTTCTAAAACTAATATGGATATACTATGGGTTTCAAATAACAATGCTAAAAAACTAAGTTATTGGAATAGAAAGGACTTGTACATGGTTTAAAATAACAACACTCAAAAACTACTATTGGAACTAAAATGACATACACATAACACCCTTATTTTCTCAAAAAATTTAGCAAATCCCACCACATATTTCTTGGAGCTTGTAGAAAGAGAGGAATAATAGATTTTTTGTGAAAAGGAGAGCATTGAGGATGATTCTTCCTTACATTTTTTATTTCTTTTAAGGGGAATAGGCACTATTTTCAAATTCCCTCATTTCCTTTGTCTCCATTTGAAGAAAGGGTCACTAGGAATTGGGAGATACCAAACAGGTATGCCAAATTTGATTATTCAAAAGTGATGAGGAGAAGAAGCTCTATTTTGAAACCACAAAATCCAAGGTGGCTTAAGCTTAATGGGATGACTAGAGGGGATATGTTAATTGTGGATGGTGCCATGAGAATAGAGCTAGGCATGATGATTTTAACTTATCTAGGTAATATAGATGATTTCACTAGTGACCGTGATGAATTCATGACAAAATTTTAGGTGATCAAGCTTTCTATTAAACTAGGGTTATGGACTTGGTCATTGAAATAAACTCTCTAGTAACACTGATTGTTGTTAAAGGCCAAGTTAATTCTAGCTCATCCATAACTAGAATAATGGAGGATATTCATAAGCTTCTTCTTGGTTTTAATAATTTTAAAATAAAACACTCTTATAGAGAAGGGAATAGGGTTGTAGATGCAATGACAACTCTTAGTCTAGAGTTGAAGAGGTTGAGATGTTGGCATGAAGTTGATAATACCCACCTATATGTTAAATCTCTCTTGTGGGCAGAATGTAATTTGAAGCATTAGATTTGATGAGAAGCTTGATAATTTCATTTTGATATACATGTTGATTTGTGTGTCACCCTAACATGTGAGGTTGTAATTCAACTGATAATTGAGGACAATATTTGCACACCTTATTTTACCCTCACAACTTTGTAGGCCAGTGCTATGTGGAAAAATAATGCTACCAATAATCGTGCACTATTGATTTGTATGCTCTCTTAGCATAATCATTCTTACAATTTGGCGGATCAATCTCCAACTTGTCAACAAGTATTTCAAAAAACCATTGGTGGACTCTAAACCAGAAAAAAGAGAAATATCAAACTTGAAAAAGCTGTATGCACAATTTCAAAAAAAAAGTATCAATCCCTTTTAGTCTATTGTGAAATATAATAGACAAAATGAATGAAATGGTTTAAGTTGGAGCCATCATAAGAAGATACAAGCAAGTATACAAATAGCTTGTATCATATTTTTAAGAAAACAAAAAATGTATTTTCAAGAAATGTATGCTACATAAAACTCTACAACAAACTAACCTCTAGATACCTCAAAAATCAAACTTAAAATCTCTATAATGAAATAAGGCGAGATGAGAAGAAGACAAGAAATATAGAGGCCTCTTTAGGAAATTATTTGCATTAATAGTAGGAATGAGTGTTCAGCTTCATTAAAAACTTAAAATAGGTTATATCCTAACAAAGAGATGTAAAATATCAATAACAAGGAGAGAAACATACCTTTAACTGATGAGGATCCATAGAAAATGTATAGTTTCATAATAGATGAAGATAATCACACCATTGTCTCTCTCAAGGATACTATATCTATTTTGAAGACTACCTATTCCATCATGAAATACACTTCAATTGTCAACCCAGGGACATAGGACTTGAAATGGGTTAGCACGGTATGTGCACTAAGTTCCTTTAAGAGTCTTCACACCTATGTTACAGGAAATTAAAATGCATGAAAAGAATCTATACTACTATTACAAAATAATAAACACACTTGGGCTAACAATAGATAACTGTAGAAAGCTTTAGAAAATGAACCAAAACTCATTGAAAACTCAAAACATCCACCATGATCATTTTTTGCAAGTGCTACAGGAACTTTCATAGTAACAATGTTGCAGGACTAATACAATAAATCTATCTTGAAAATAGGAAATTGCAAAGAATGACTCTACTCTACCTAATCTATTCCACCTCCCAAGTGAGTCCCCTTGGTTGGTTTCAAATAACTATGAACACAACAAGTATTCCAAAATCACTCTTTCATTAAAATCCTTCTTTGATTACATTAATTGAATAATTCATGAAGAATAGAAAAAAAGTAACTTCTAAATCTTAAAACAACATTGTCTATTTTCTCCTTAGCTTACTTAGATGATCCCAATCCATTATATAGAGTATTGGATACTTATTAAAAACATGACATAAAATTCTTGAACAAACATCACCAGAAAAGAAGGTGGAAGATCAACCATGACATAGTACATTTATTAGCAAGAAACAAAATAACAACTTGTAGGAAATATAGCAAGTTGTGTCTCCTAGATTTTCTAGAATAGTAACTCCTCTATAGGCATGGCTTATCCATAGGAACTGAATTGCGCTTTCCTTGCCACAATCGGTCTCCATCATCCTCTTCCTTTAATTTAGTAATCACCACCCTTTGTGTCACTCTTAATTTTCCTAAAAGTTAGAAACATCTGGAAAATATATGCAAGATAACATTCCTACTCTTATTAAGATATCAGAACATAGTTTAAGGTATTTATATGAAATGTTGCATTCTATGTATAATATTAAGCAAAATATGTCGTATACACTACCCATAGGTTTAGTAATTTCTAGCTATCTCTAGCATAAGTTCACAAGATATTTACACAAATGTTTTGGAAATGTTTTTGAAAAAGCACAAAAAGTAAGTCCAAACTATGAAAACTATATTAAAATTAAGACGTTAAAATGCCTCATTAGCAAAGCAGTTGTCAAAATGAAGAGCATGTAAGAAGATATACAAAATCAAGTTTGGATTAATCTCTCACTTGATTTTAGATGGGATTTGTAGGCTATATCCTATTGGAAATATCTTTTCCTAGAATCAAAGTACAACCATTTTCATAACAATCACTTAATGTCTCATCCATTTTCACTTTAGAAAAATCTTACCATCTACCTCACTTGGAGAATGAAGATTACTAGAACTCAAACACTAAATTTTTTATCATAAAACATTCATTTATTTTCCATTTCCAAATCATATTATTGTATCTTTATTAATTACATCCAACTTATTTGTACTTGGTTAAATATATACCACAGCAACATCCCAAGCCTACAATTTAATATATCTTGGATAGAGGGAAGCACACAAGACATGAAGGAGGGGTTATTATAAGCTCTTCATCAAATGAAAATATAAAACCCTTGAAGATTCAACATGAATAATAGAAGAGGCAATTGAGAATACTCGAGTAAAACTAACAAAAATATTACCATAAACCTTGGGTCTCATAATGTAAGGCTAAAAGACCTGTTGATATATGATTGAAAAGATCATTTGAATAGAATGATTGTTGAAGAAGACTGTGTGTTTTCAAACATTGTTTTGTCACTAATGTCAAACCTGCTATGTGCTGGTAAGGCAATTGCTTATATGTTTCAAGAACTATCACATAGTTGATTGATGAGGAGGATTTGATTAACAAGATGTAACAAAAGTACCTAGAGGAAAGGTTGAGTTATGATTATGTATTAAAGTGAAAGAATCAGTTAAGACAATGATAACATAATGTATTGATGATCTACTTGAGGTTACAAAATGATTGGCTACACTCAAAAAGTTCAGAAGAATAAGATTAAAAAGAAGTTCATTTTCCAAGCTTGACCAAGTTAATAGTAGGTGCCGAGCAAAGTTAGTGCAAGCCGAGAAAAAAGTCAGTTGAAGCTGAGTGAAAGCAAATTCTAGTGGATGTCGAGAAAGTTAGTAGATGTCGAGCAAGATAGTTGATGCCAAGTAATTTTTAGTTGATTTCGAACACCAGTAAAATCTAATTGATGTGTAGTGATTTTACAATAGATGTTGAGTAACACAATATGTGTCGAGCACTAGTAAATTGATAATGTTGAGCCACTGCATTATGACAAAGATCGAAGATTCACCAAATAAAAGCCAACAAGTTTATTTTCTTAGAACTTTTGAATTGGGAGGAAGATAAGATTGATGAGCTGGTGGCACAGAATATTATATAAACCATTTTTGAGGTGAATTCAAATGGATTCTAGGAGAAGTTTTTAGAAAAGAGAGGATATGGGGTAGATACATTGTATCCTACCTAATCCAACGAAAACCCAAATTTTGGTGATGGATAATGAGTGGAAAAAGAGTTCTAATTTCCTACATATAGGGATGTCTAGTCATGAAGCAAAGAGGTTAGAGATTTTTGATGCAAAAATATGACAAGGAGAAGGAAAGGGGTTTGCTTCATCAAGTGACCCAACAGAAGAAGTGTGCAATGGCGAATTTAGCAAAGAAGGCTTAAAGAGGATGAATGCTTGAAGGGTGAACAAGTTGTTAGAGCTACAAAGATTGAAAGGAAAGTAGAGTTGAGGATTGAATAGTGATCTGCAATCTACAAGTAAGGTTGTAAGTTGTATCAGATCAAAGCTCTACTGTTACTTTCTAACAATTGTATCACCATAGGGTAAATCCTTTGGAGTAAGGTTGACTTAACAGTCATTGAAAAATCCTTTAATAGGGTGGCATTCCAAGTGATTGGCCTAAAGTCCTCTAACAAGGCTCACTTTAACAGGGTGATTGAAATCCCTTAACCAGGTCATATTTAATAGTGTGTGTTGTAACCTTTAACAAGGTTGGCCTTTAACAGGGCATCACTTGAGAAGAGTGAAAAAGGAGTACCATGTTGCTAGTGGTTTTTCCTAAATTGGTTTTCCACATTAAATCATTGTGTCAAGTGTGTTGATGGATATGTTGTGTTTTATGTTTTACATGTATGCATGTTGATTTAATAGTATCATATCTATTTTGGTTAACACACAATGAATGCATGCATGGTTAAGGAAGTTTTATGGGTTCACTGAAAGTTTTATTTGTACATCTGGACCTTGACTAACTAATTCACCCCCCTCTCTGTTATTCTAAAAAGAATTCCAAAAAATAGTATCAAATTCATCTACTTAAGAGGATTAGTTTCAAGGTACTACAAGCACAAAGATTGAGATGTCAAAAAGAGAGGTACCTAAGCTCAACAAAGATAAATTTTTTGCATGGAAAAGTTTGATGAAGCTACACCTTGGAGGACTTGGAGATTATGCACAATCTTGCATTTCAATAGAAAATGTTGATCCAACAGGAGTCCTAATTTGTAAAGATTTAAAGAAAAAGAAAGAACACATTTAGGTAATGATGGAGATTGCCTTTGCCCTAAACTATGTTGAGTTTGACTATATCAAAGGCCTTAAAAGTGCAAAGCAGATGTGGGATACCATAGACACCATCTATGGAGGAGACAAAAATGTTTAAAGAGCCAAGTTAGAGAGGCTCAAAGGTAATTTTGATGACATGAGAATGGAAGAAGGTGAGAATATTGCTCAATATGTTTCTAGAATAAAAGAAGTTGTCAGTGCAATAAAAGGTGTTACTAGTAAAATAGATGATGATACTGTGCTAAGTAAAGTCTTGAGAAAATTGTTGCCTGTGTATGCTATTAGAGTATCTACAATTTAAAATTTAAGATGTATACCAGGAAATGATCTAACCCTTGAAGGTATGGTAGGAAGACTCACTTCTTTTGAGTTATCTAATTTTGACAATTATAGACAAGAAAGTATTGAATCATCTTTCAAAGAAAAATTGTTGTTGAAGGATTCTAAGGAGGTGAAGCAAAAGAAGAAGAAAAGGAAGATAAAGTATGCATCTAGTGATAGTAACAAAGATGAGCAGGACATTGAACAATTAGAAACATTGTTGGCAAGAAGATTTCATAGAGGAAAAGGCAAGTTCAAAGGTAAGTTGCCTATCGTTCATTTTAATTGTAATGAAGTTTGTCATATTATAGCAAGATGTACATAGAAGAAGAACTTTAGAGAAGGGAACAAATGCAAAAATAGAAGAGATTATAGAGACAAAAAAGACAAAAGTAATATAGAGACAAAGGCAAGAAATCATGCTACATTGCTGATGAACATGACTCTGATGAAAATGATGATGAAGTGGTATATGTTGCAATGAAGGATGAAGCAGATGAGGATGGGGCAACTGCACTTATGACTTGTATGAACAAGAATGACAAATGGATCATTGATAGTGGATGCTCACATCACATGACTGGAGACAAAAGTAAGTTCATTACCTTAACCTATTCTAATGGAAATAGTGTAAGATTTGGTAATGATGCATCATGTTTGATAAAGGAAAAAGGGTCTATCTAACTCAAAAATAAGATTTCATGTGATAATGCTTATTATGTTGAAGGACTGAATTATAAATTGTTAAGTGTGTCACAATTGAATAATTTGGGATGCAAAGTTGAGTTTGAAAATAAATCAGCCAAGATATATGATACAAATGGAAACATGATTAGTAAAGGTGATCAAACTAAGAGTAATATGTTCTATTTGGATATAGAATATGCTACTTGTCTTATTGTAAAATTTGATGATGTATGACTTTGGCACAAGAGGTTATGTCATGTAAGTTTTGATAATTTGATTAGTATCAACAACATGAAAAGAGTTAGAGGTTTGCCTAAGTTGAAGAAACTAGAAAATTATATAATGTGCAAACAATGTCAGCTAGGTAAGATGACAAAGTGAAGCTTTAAAAGTAAAACTTATACCTCTAAGGAAATACTTGAAATTGTTCATATTGACTTCTATGGACCTATTGAAGTGTAAAGCTACAAAGGAGAGAAGTATATAATTTTGTTTGTTGATGATTACTCTAGAATGATGACAATCATGTTTCTAAAACAAAAATTAGATGCTTTTCAAATATTTTAATGATATTTGAAAAGAGTTGAAAAAGAAAGAGGTAAGAGTTTGAAATGCTTGAGATCAGACAAAGGAGGTGAATTCATGTCACATGAGTTTGAGATGTGCTACAATGATAGAGGAATTAAGAGACAAACATCTATACCTAGGACCCCTCCACAAAATGGAATTACTAAAAGAAGAAATAGGTTAATAATGGACTATGCCAGAACACTCATGATGGAGAAAAATGTTTCTCTAAAATACTGGAGAGAAGCTGTAGGTACTACTATATAAACCTTAGACTGTGTGCAAGTAAAAAAGTTACACACTCAACACCTTTTGAACTATGGTATGGTCATCCACCTAATGTGAAATACTTTAAGGTATTTGGAAGAAAATGCTATATTCTTAAAGATGTTAGGAGTGAAAATTTTGATGCAAAGAGTGAAGAAGGTATATTCCTTGGTTACTCCACAAGAAGTAAAGCTTATAATTGTTTAATTACTAGCACTAACAAAATTGTGGAAAGTGCAAATGTGAATTTTGATTAGTTTACAGAAGCACATGAGGCTGAACCTACAAAAGAACTAGAAGCATACAAATAATTTGTATACTATTCTGAAGGAATGCCTATAGAAGAAGATGCTACAAATCATGTAGCAAACCAATAGCAAGTCTCAACAAGTGTCGAGTCACATCCTATGAATGCCAAGTTACATTTAGATGCCAAGTTGTTGAATGAGGAGAATGCAAAATCTGACTCTAAGATTAGCACACATGAAAGAGATGTTGAAACACCTGATAGCGATGCGCACAATGATATCAAAGCTAAGAGACAAATTGCAACCACAAGAACTGAGCCTAGACTATCCAAATATGTCTAAAGACACCATCCTATAGATCAAATCATTGGAGACAAAGATGCAAGGCCAATGATGAGAAATAGATTGAGAGGTGAATCATGTCTGTTAAGCATGAAGGAACCTAAGACAATGAGAGATGAATTGGAAGATGATGACTGGTACAAGGCTATGGAAGAAGAAATTTAAAAAATAGAAAAGCACAAGACTTGGAGTCTATTTCCTAGACCAAAAGACAAGAACATGATTGGCACAAAATGGGTATTCAGAAACAAGTTAGATGAGAATGCTGAAGTGACAAGAAATAAAGCAAGACTAGTTTGCAAAGGGTATGCACAAGAAGAAGGAATTGACTATGGTGAAACATTTTCCCCTATTGCAAGAATGGAAGAAGTGAGAATTCTACTTGCTTATGTTGCATACAAAGGTTTTAGAGTTTATTAGATGGATGTCAAGTCTATATTTATTAATGGCATATTAGAAGAAGAGGTCTACATAGAACAACCATAAGGATTTATGGATAAAAATAATAAGGACATGGTATGTAGACTGCACAAAGCCCTATATGGATTGAAACAAGCACCAAGAGCATGGTATGAGAGACTTCATACTTATCTTGTTAAGATTGGATTTGAAAGGACTGATGTCAACAACAATCTATACATAAAGGCAAAAAAAGACAAAGGTATTTTTCTATCTAAAATATTTGTTGATGATATCATATTTGGAGGACAAGATTCTTTATGTAAAGATTTTGCAAATTAGATGAAGCAAGAATTTGAAATATCTATGTTTGGAGAAATCAAATTTTTTGTGGGATTGCAAGTATATCAGATGAAGTATGGTATATACATCACTCAGTCAAAGTATGTCAAAGAGATACTAAAGACATTTGGACTAGAGGATTCCAAACCAGTAAGTACACTTATGGTGATAGGACACAAGTTGTCAAAGAATGATGATTCAACTGAGGTGAATCAAACATTGTACAGGTCTATGATTGGAAAATTGTAATATGTAGTACATAGCATACTTGATATTGAATTAGTTGTAGGGATAGTTGCAAGATTCTCTACTAATCCCAGGGAGAATCACTTAATGGCTATGAAAAGGATTGGCCTTTAATAGTGTGGGTTGCAACCTTTAACAGGGTTGGCCTTTAATAGGGTATCACTTCATAAGAGTGAAAAAGGAGTAACATGTTACTGGTGGTTTTTCCCAAATTGGGTTTCCACATTAAATCATTGTGTCAAGTGTGTTGATGGATATGTTGTGTTTTATGTTTTACATGTCTGCATGTTGATTTAAAGGAACATATCAGTTTTGGTTAACACATAATGAATGCATGCATGGTTAAGAAATTTTTATGGGTTCACTAAATTATGAAAAGTTTTATTTGTACATCTAGACCTTGAATAACTGATTCACCCCCCTCTCAGTTATTCTAAAAAGAATTGCAATAAGACCAAAGTTGTTTTATATAGCTTCAATCTCATTAGACCAATAGGACCAAATAGGAAGGTAGACTAGGATGTCACAAGATATTTTGAGTTTATTTATCCAATAATGGAATTAGAAATGGCTTTGGCATGCTTTTTTATCATTGCTTGAGTATTCAAGGCAAAATTCTCAAAATTGCAACATATTTGCAAAAGTTGCTAAAATGTTGTCAAGCAACATTTTTGCAAAATTTGTTTGGTAAATGCAACTTATTTACCAATAGTCATACTTATTCAAAAGTTAATTATGGTCATTGGTAATAGTCTATATAGATATATTTGAAGCATTCCCAAGTCAGTGGATAGTGATTATATGGATTTGAAGTTTGATGAATAAAGCAACACTGAGGGATGACAATTGATACAATTATAGATCCCCTAATAGCTTTTGTAGTGAGGATTATAGCACATAAGTTCTATCAATCTAGAAGATTAAATAGTGTACCTTGCATTGTAGTTGATGTGGGTTACAAATAGTGAAGAAGGATCATACTTATAATCTTACCGAGTTGCATTTACATGAATTGATTGAGAATTTGGGAACTATAAGGAAAACCAAAGGTGCACAATGTAAATTCAGATTTATTCTTGTATGCATTTTCTTTTATGTACATAATACATTTCCCACATTTGGTAAATTTGCATCAAAAGTAAACAGACCTATTGTAGTTCAAATAGGTAAATTTATTGAGCAACTAGGTGATAACTTTGAATCTTTCATGACAAGTTATTTTGAAGATCTCAACCAATCAATGAAGAAAAGACTGAGGATACTAGTCTCACTAGTGGAGAAACATTTTGATGATTTTTGCTTCCTAGTTGACACCAATTTCACATATGTTCAGGTAGCAATTCCCAAAGTGAGATGGATAGACCCATTAGGATATGAAATAAATGTTGATGAGGCCTCTACAACAATCACAACATTACGTACAAAAGAAGTGGATAAAGAAGCCATAGCATTTGGAAACTATGACATCGCCAAATCAAAGATTACAATGGAATTGAAGACTACCTTAGTGACTAGGAAGAAGAATAAACTGGTTAAGAAATTGAAAGAAAGATTTGGTGAAGGAGTTGAGGAAGAAGAAGAGGAAACACAAGGTCAAGAACCATTAGCATGGACACAAGTTTAGGGAGAAGACCAACAAGAAGAAGAAGTGGAAATTGTAGAAGGTGTTGAGGAAGAAGAAGCTAGTGAAGCACCTACAACTATTGAGAAGAAAAAGAGAAAAGAAAAGACAAAAGTAGTGAAAAAATCAAAGAAGGTTGGTAAACCTACTCAAACTAAGACTACAACACCTACAACAAGGGCTAACACTAGTCATTGCACAAAAGGCTAAAGAACTAGACAAGCCTAAGGAGAAGAAAGTTGAAGCCTAGAAGAGACCAAAGAAGAAATATGGTGCTCTAGCTGAATCTTGTTGTTTTCTAAAGTTGTATGATCTTGTACAATCTCAAAACTAGATTAAGTGACATGTTGGATAGTGTTATGAGTTACCTTTCTCATGTAGTTGGTCTGGTTTAATTTGGTGATTTCTTAATGGAGTTATAGGTGTTTTTGTATTAAAATTTTTCAAACCCTCCTAGAACTTAGATTTTGGTATAAATATAGGTTAAAATTGTAATTTCACTAGTGATTTCAATTTCCACTTGGTAAATTTAATTTATGACCATGTACTTTAAGATTTCAAAAGCTTGGGATGGGAAGATATTGTTTTCTATATTTAACATCATCCCCTAGGTCAAATATCTCTATGTATTTGACCCTGAAATGTAGAGTTTGTGTAACTAGTCAAGAAAAAGTATTAAAATGAGCATATAAAAGGTGGATTTGGAGTATTTTGAGGTTTATATAACTCTATGAAGGGTTGGTTTGATTCTATGAACCCATCACATAGGCTTTTCTTTGTAAAGACTTTGAAGCAAATTTCCATACTTTGGCCTAGTTTAGGGAACTTGTCCTTAAAGAACAAATTGACATCAACTTTGATTTGAATCCTAGGACTTTGTATGTTTTTCTAGGCATTCAAAATACATGGAAGGGTAGAATAACCTTTGATGAAGATGTGTTTGAAATTAGAAGTGAATAAGTCAAGTTTGAAGGCTTGTAAGAAAAGAGGTCCCTAAAGCATTATTTTGGTTGTGCTTTAAAGGAAAGGTAGAACAAGAAGACATGGTGAAATATCTACCATAGAGGAAAGGCCTTCTATGAAACTACATTCTAGTGATGTTACACAAATCATTCATAATAGCTAAAATAGAGTTATTTGATAGTACTATATACTTATAATTTATAATACACTAGATAAGGAATACAGTCATGGAAATGCAACAATTATATCAAAAATATTCATATATAGAATTTACATTTGATATATTCCAAGGCTTCAAGTGTACATGAATAAGGGTAGTAAAGTTGCATGAATGTGTTACATTTCAACTAAACCTTCCAATAAATATAATAGTAGTTGTGAATACGAAGGTATAGGTGTCTATCATGATAATGATACAATACTAAATAGAACTTTAACATGTTATAGGAGAATTTCAACTTTAAGTTAAATGTAACAAATAATAGATAAGAATGGTAAGTGTTAGATCTATGATGTGGAATGACCATTTTAAGGAACTTGTGATTGTTGGAGATTCTATTAGAGGTTTGAGTTGAAGTAGTAGAGTGGATAGAGGAACTTGAAGTCATTCCTTGTTGGGAGAAGTTGAGTAGTGTCTTGAAGTGATATTTTTTATGTGAGAATTTGTATCTCACCAAAACATCAAAAAAATTGTCCTTATTGAATAAGAAGATTGATTGGATCCCCCTCACACGATCACATGAGATTATAAAGGAACCTAGTAGATGTTCCTAACCCTAGGGGTGAGTGACACGAAGTTAGGGGTTGATTGTGACTATCATAAATAGAGGTACTGGTAACTATCATAAGGAAAGGGATTATTATGTCAATTTTTTTGTGAATAAATTTGGGTTGTGTTAAGTGTTTTGTGATTCAACTTAAATTGTAAGAGGTTATCCATGTGGAAGTGTAATTGAGATTCAAGGTATTAGGTATGGATCCATTCTAGGGTCTAATAGTGGGTATGGTGAGTGGTAAAAGGTTGTATTTGGGTAGTCAAAAAAATAGATGGAATGATGGTCATCATCAGATATTGAAGGTAAGTGATTGTAAGATGGATTTTGACAATTGATAGGCCTCTTGAATGTGAACGATATTTGGTAAAATCATACTACGAAAACATGGTTGGGTGTTGTGCTTCACCTTGTTTTGAGAATAGTTTACTATTGTCTACTTAACAAGGCAAAACACATAAAGGTGAAAGCTCAATTGCCCACCTTCCCCCCTTCCCTTAAACATAACTCAAAATTCTCCATTAACATCTAACATTCATTCATTCTTTCATCCATGATTAAAATATAACATTCATTCATAATCACATGAATAAAAAAATGAGCATCCACAAAATAATCTCATAATATCCAAAGATAACATCTAACACTCATTCATTCTTTCATCATTAATCAAAAATTACATTCATTCATTAACAAATGACACTCATTAACACATAAAATCTATTAAAATCTATCAATACACAACATTCACCATTATTCATTAGCACATAAAATATCTAGTCATTGTCAAATAAAGCACATTAAAGTAATAATTTTTTTTTCTTCCTTTTAATATTCTTGTAAGAAAAAATTTATTCATCCCTTTCTTCATCATGTTTATCTTCTATTGTGCTCATTGTAAGCCTAGGAGGATGAGGCCACTCTTGCAAAGGGGAGTTAATTGTAATAAGATATAAATGGATTAAATTCATGACAAAATTTTATTATTGTTACATTTGTGAATAATTTAAGGAACATAACTTTTCTTCTCTTTACCAACTTTCTAACTTGCTTCTCAAAGTTGTTGAACCATAGCTACATAGCCTTCCATATAGGCAATTTTCTTGACCTCATCTATGAGCGATTTGTTGAACTCAGAGCCCTACATTTTTGCCAACATTGTGAATTTTTCTTGCATTATTTCATCCAAACAAATTTTTTTGTAATTTATAAATATTTTGATATGATTTTTCATTTACTAATACTTGCAACTCATGGGGAAAGTTTCAAATAACCAACAAACCCAAGCTTGTATTGCCCATACTTTTCTAGTCTTGCCTTTGTTGCTTTTGACATATCAGTCAATATTTTAAAAAAATCAAATATTTTATATTATATAAATATAAAGATTAAATAGTAATTAATTACATTATTTATAGTATCACATACATTTTCCTTCCTTCTATTTTGGTGTGTCCTCTTCTCTTCATTTTTTTCTCCTTTCCATCCAAATTCAAATTGTTCAACTTATCAACTGTAATCCAAGGGGGACATTCACACTTCCAATTATCCATAAAGTTGGACCTATATTGATCTCTCATATTCTTAAGATATACCCCAACTTTCTTAAGGAGATTACCTTCATCAAATGTGTGATCCCCAAAAATCATTCTCATATGATTCATGAGGTCAAATTTTTTGTTTGGACATTCATGGTTCCACCTTTTAAGAAAAAATAAACTTGTTAGCTTCATAAATGAAGTGAAGCTACCTTTAATATAGTTCGAGAACTAGATCAAATAAAAATTTTCGTAGCAATGATATAAAATCAAAGTAGTGGTTTAGGGTCAGTTCACATATGATGTTCTACTTGTGACATACAGTGGGCTCAAATATCTCCAATGTAATGTTATGAGGATAATTATAAAATAGACCATTCTCTTCCAACAATTCATGGGATCATTAATCAAAATAGAGTGATTAATAAGTAAATTAAAATTAGATTCTATACTAATAAGTTTAAAGTACTTGAAACCTTTGGTATCTTTAAGGGAATCATTTATGTGTCACTCACGAGTATTTTACAACCCTAGACCGATCCTGTACTAGTTATTATAATAATAGTCCACCAAGATAACTGAGTTGGGGGGTGAATTGGTTATCCAATAATTCAAACATTAATTATCATTAAATAATCTTATCTATTCAACCAAATTAAATAGCAACCATAACAAGATGCACATAGATAATTACACTAGATATGTTAACTAGGGAAACCCTTGATCAGAGGGAAAACCCCAGTAGGAATGATGCCCACAACATGAGGTACTAATATAATCATTCCTTATTACAAGATGGACCCTATTAAGATTATTTGAATCCTTGTTAGGATATTCCAACCCTTTTAGAATTTGTGTCAACCATGTTAGGAGTCGTAGTACAATGTATGCAAGAAGAGCCCACTACCCAAACATGAAATTTCAATTACAAGAAGAGCTCAATGTTCAAAAAATTATTTTACTGTTAAGTTCCTCCTCCCTCAATTTTTTCAACTGAACAAATCATTGTTAGACCTTGTAGACCAAGTCACAAACCTTAGATCCAAATATCAAACCTCAGATCACACGATAAAACCTTGGCAATGAAGTTTCCTTCACTTCCGCTCTGCTTTGCTCAACTTCACATTCTACTCTTTATGATGCTTATAATCAGTTTTTCATATCATTATTGATAAAGTAAAATGTCCTTCCTTTATACTTAATCCATAAAACAATTCCTTGAGTTGGTTGTTACACCTTCTCAATTAATTATTATAGGACCACATCAAGAACATGTTACACTTGGTGATAACATTTCTGCCTTGCAACTTGAATAATTTTTTGTAGACATAATATTATGACAAGAGAGTTTAACCACATCATCATCAATATGTCTTCTTCACATCCTCAACCTCAATTCTTAGAATAATAATTTTGCTAAGAGATATAACAAGTTTACTAGAACATGCATCTGCAAACTCTATCTTAGAATAGACATCACCAAAACTTACATAACTCCATTTATTCACTTAATGTCAACTGCATATACTAGATACTCAAAAGTATCTCCCATAACCTCAAATAGTGAGAATACTCAGCTAGCCATCTGTACAAACTTGATCTTTCTAATGTTCTTTTGTCAGATACCACTAAAAACTTCTATGTTGGCATTAATGAAAAACTTAGTCATGAATATAATATATCATCATAGTAAAATATCTATAATACCCCCATAGGAATATCATTAGCATTCATGCTTCCAAAAATCTCCCTTTTTGACATTGATGGAAACACAAATGAAAAACATCTAGTTCCAGGAATACCAATAGTAAAAGATTGTTAACCTTTCTTTTCAAATCATCTTCATCAATCATTCTCCCCAACTATTTTCTTCTCTCAAACATTTTGTACTTGTTCTTGCTTGGTTCTCCCCCATTATGTTTTTCCTCATGATATTTTTCATGCTAATCTTCTCCCCCATTGACATCAATGTCAAAGGTTTTAGCATCCATCAAACTTTGCAACAATTGATTCTTACTAGCTCAAGTGTCCAAAGACACTATTCAAAAACAACATCTAATAGGAGTCCTTGATGAATCTATTCATCAAAAATACTCCCTCATATAGGAAGCATTACGATTTAGTCCAAACAAACAATAGTGTACTATTACACTAGATTGATGCATCCTTGCATCTTCTACTCTGATGTAGGAAGGGGCATAATCCCTAGCATACATTTCAAATACTCAAAAGTCTCTTTGGGAAGAGGCTTAGTGAATATATCTATAATTTTCTATTTAGTGCTCATATACTCCAATCTAATTTCTTTTTCTGCAACTTTCTCTCTCAACATGTGATATTTGATAGAAATGTGCTTGGTCTTTGAATGCAACACTAGATTCTTAGACATGTTTATTGTTCTTGTGTTCTCATAATGTATAACAACGGGTTCACTAAATTCTATCCTTATATCCTTCAGCATCTGCTTCATCAACACAATCAGATTACAATTGTTTGTCAGTGCAACATATTCTACTTCTATTGTAGTTTGTGAGGTACAATCTTGCTTCTTGCTTAGCCAAGAAAATATTCCTCCAAGAAAGAAGGCTCTACCATTGGTGCTCTTTCTGTCATCCATATTGCCTGCTCAATTAACATCAATTAAAGCACTTAGAGTAAAATCATTAGATTTGTCATACCACAATCCAAACTTAGATGTTCCTTTTAGGTATCTAAATATCTTTTTAACTACTGCATAATGTGCTTCTCTAGGATTATGTTGAAATCTTGTAACAATTCCAACTACATTTGCTATATTCGGCCTTGTGTGAGTCAGATATTGCAAACCTATATCATAGATCTATAATTCTTCTACTCAATAGTAGGTGTCTCATCCTTTGTAGGTAACTTGTGTCTATATTATCATAGGTGTTCCAACTTTTTTATATCCAAGCTTTGTCAAGTGCTTCCCCAACCTTGCATACCAGGTCTTGGGTGCTTACTTCAAGCCATATAATGCTTTCTTTAGTCTACATACTATGTCTTTGTCATCTGTCAAAGGAAAAATTTGAGGTTGTTCAATGTATACTTCTTGTTCAAGTTCTCCATTTAGAAATGCTAACTTGACAACCATTTGATATACTTTGAATTTCTTGTATGTTTCATATGTTAAGAATAATCTTACTACTTCTATTCTAGCCATAGGAGCATAGGTCTTATCATAGTCTATTTCTTCTTGTTGTGAGTAACTTTTACATACCAATCTTGCCTTGTTCCCTACAACTTCTCCTTGTTCATTCATCTTGTTCTTGAATACCTATTTAGTTCCCATCACATTCTTTTTTGTTGGTCCAGGGACCAATTCCCATGTCTCATTCTTTACTATCTAATCCAAATCCTCTTTCATAGCCTGTTTCCAATGATCATCTTTACATGCTTCATCTGCATTCTTAGGTTCAACTTGAGATATCAAACATATTTCTTCATTGACTCTAATTCCAATAATCTACTCAGGTGGATGATTTTTTATCATTATTATTTGCCCAAGTAAGATTTTTTATCTCAACTCTTAGCTCTGCTGAAGGTTCTGAGCTTTGTTCCCACCTTAACTCTCCTTCATTCTAAAAATCATTTTTAGTCTTAAAGAATACTTCATCATTCCTTGGTTTAGTAAAAATATCATCATCTAAATTGTAATCAACTATTATTTCTTGTATCCTAAATTTCTCATCAACTCTTACATTTGCACTTTCTATAATAGTCTTAGTTCTCTAGTTATAAAATTTATAAGCCTTGCATTTTAATGAATAACCAAGAAACATACCTTCATCACTTCTAACATCAAACTTAATAATACCATCATCTCTTTTCATATAATACTTACTACCAAAATTTTTGAAATACTTAATTGTAGGTGAGTGACCAAATCACAGTTCATAAGGGGTCTTGTTTGTATCTTTCCTAACCTATACTATGTTTAGAGTGTAGACAATTGTATTCACAACTTCTCTCCAAAACATCTTGGATACTTCATTCTTAGATAGCATAGCTCTTTTAGCTTCTATTACTGATCTATTTTTTCATTTTGCTATAGCATTTTATTCAGGGGTCTTCAACTCAACTCTTTCTTCTATTCTAGAATTAGATCTTTGTTCTTCAATCTGATTCCCATTCTGCAAATCATTGTTAATGATAACATTTGGATCAATAATAATTACCAAAGCTATCTCTTCTATTACTTACTTTTTCTTAGCCAATTCAAGTTTATTATCTTTATCACAATCATTCAAGAATCTTTCCATACTTGCTTTAAATTCTTCATCTTCATTAGAAAGAAAAATGTTTCTAGTTTTTCTTACTCTCTTAGGGCATGTAGATGCATAATGACCAAACTCATTACATATCCAACAAGAAAAAATTTCTATACCTTCTTTTTCTCTTTTCATAACTAGATCAATACCTTCCTTGATCTTCATGTCTTCTTCGGATCTGAACTTATCTTTCCTTGTGCCTCTATCTAGAAACTCAATGCTCAAATTTGTACACAATTATGATCTCTTACCAAGAAGCTCCATCTTCTGAGTGTCAAAATTTCCTCCGTCAGATTCAAGACTATCTTTCTTGAACATGCTTTCTATGGATCTCCCAAAGTTGTTAAACTTTATCTTCAAGTACCTGATGCTATGATACCAATTGCTAGAAACAATAGTCCACCAAGATAATTGAGAGGTGGGGCGATAAATCAATTATCCAATAATTGAAATATTTATTATTCTTAAACAATCTTACCCATTCAACTAAAATAAATAGAAACCATAACAAGATGCACATAGAAAATTATACTAGATATATCAACTAGGGAAACCCTTGAATAGAGGGAAAACCCCAATGGGAATGATTCTCACAATATGATGTACTAATATAAATATTCCTTGTTAGAGGATGGACCCTTTTAGGAGTCTATTACAACATTTAGTACATAGAGTCCCTATTAGGAGACTTTGAATCCCTATTAGGAGATTCCAACCCTATTAGGAGTTTTATCAACCCTGTTAGGAGTTGTAGTACAATGTATGCAAGAAAAGCTAACTTCCCAAACATGCAATTTTAATTAAAAGAAGAGCTCACTACTCAAACAAGCAATCTATTATTAATTTCCTCCTTCCTCTATTTTGTTAACTGAACCAATCACTCTTAGACCTTGTAGACCAAGTCATGAACCTCGGATCCAAATGTCAAACCTCAGATCACATAATAAAACCTCAGCAATGAAGTTTCCTTCACTTCCACTTTTCTCTACTCAACTTCACATTCTACTCTTTGTGTTGCTTATAATCACTTTTTCATATCATGCTTGATAAAGGAAAATGTAATTCCTTTATACTGAAACAATAAAACAATTCCTTGAGTCAATTTTTATACCTTCTCAATTAATTATTACATGACCACATTAAGAACATGTTACACTTAGAAATAACATTTCCACCTTGCAACTTAAATAACTTTTCATACATGTAAAATTATGACAAGCGAGCTTAACCACATCATCATCAATATGTCTTCTTCACATCCTCAACCTTGATTCTTAGAATAACAATTATGCTAAGGGATATAACAAGTTTACTAGAACATGCCTCTGTAAACTCTATCTTAGAATAGACATCACCAAAACTTACATAACTTCTTCTAGAATTAACATTTCTTCACCTAATGTTAACTGCATATACTATATACTCATAAGTGTCTCCCATAACCTTGGATAGTGAGAATACACAACTAGTTATCTATACCAACTTGATCTTTCTGCTATTCTTTTGTCAGATACCATAGAAAATTGGTATGTTGACATCAATGAAAAACTTAGTCATGAATGTAACATATCATCATAGTAACATATATATAATACTCTCCCATAGGAATATCATTAGCATTAATGCTTCCAACACTAGCAACACAAGAACATCCAAAAAATTCCTCTGCACCCTCCTTGGGTGATGCATCTCCCACTATATAAAATGAATGCATTATGAATTTCCCCTAAGAAATAAAAATTCAACATCAAAAAAACACATAATAAAATAGAGATCACAAGAAAGATCTATGTACTAATATGTTGTGCAATAGAGGATGATTTTATGCTCTGTATTGGTGACATTGTAGTGGTATTTCCACATGTGCATGACCTTGTCAAAGAACAAATTTTTGCAATATCATAAACATGACCTAGGAGCATTGGATGGAAAAACATGAGGATATTATGAATAGAATGTCCAAGTGGGGGATAGAAAATGGGCATCACCTGTACCACCTAAAGTACCCTCATCAAGGTGAGAAGGATCATGAATGTACAAAAAACCCTATAAAAAACAACGCATCCATTTAGTTAATGACATAAATTAGTATATAAAATAAACCATTATTGAACTTTTTTAATAATTAAGGATTTCATTGCTACTTACTCTTAAGGCATCTTCTTGGTCCAACAATATCTTTGCCCTCTCATCTATCTGAGGATTTTGAGGTCATATTGTTGACAACTTAAGAACTTTGGATGTAATATCCTTGATTATTTTATTAATTGAAGCAACTAGGTCAATAGATTATATGATAATAGTATTATATTCCTTATCAAAGCTCTCCTCCACAACTATCACATATGCCAATCCTTTTCCCCAATCGTACAATTGTGACAACAATATATATTATTAACACTATCAAACTTACTCCAATACACTCAAGAAAAGAACATAATAAAACAATATTTTTCTTCTATATAATTTGACCAATTATTATGAGGTTTATTTGCCAAAAAGAAGAGATGGGAGAATCAATATCATGTCAATGTTATGCTAATTCATGTGGCCCTGAGAAAAATATCAAATATAAAAACATTAGCAAAAAAACTTAACAATAAAATTTTGTGTTGGAGCCATTGTTTGGAGTTTTGTTTAAATGGTGCATAGTACATACCACCCCCATGATAGTAGGGTTTTTTGCATCTATATGATTTAAATTATAATCAATGGGTAACTATTTCCCTACACATATTGATTTTATCGCACATACAAATACATAATTTCCCCTACGCTCCTCGAATATGCAATTGAGGTTTCTTAAGAGTTGACTCAAGTTGTGTACTATTTATAAAACATATAACATTATTTGTTTCTTTTGTCCTTCCATCAATGTGTTTAGCTAATATTTTACTTTGATTATTGGCTTTTTTGTATATAATTTGCAAAGACTGCATACCTATGCATACTCTTTTTATATCGAACAATTTACATCTAACTTTTGTAATCATAATAGGGTCCAACATAATCTATCAAATCGACAACTATTTTCTAAGAGACCTTTATGTTGTCCATAGAAATAGGCCCAAACCATTAAATAATGATGGTTCTATGTCATGTATCCTCCCATTAATGCAAAAAATAGTATTTATTGGAGAAATTTTCTTGGGTACCCATTTCTCATGTAGATGTTGGTACTTAAAGGGCTCCTCAAAGTCTCTTTTGGTCTCATAATCATAAGAACATGACCACCCTTGAGAAAGGAAATTTTTTTTTTAAATTTATTAAATTGTCTTCTCATCTTTTGTGATGTAGGAGCATCCTGGGTTGCCTTGTAATACTACTCATCTTGGTTCATTCTTCCTATTATTTCCAAGTTCTAGTGATTGTAAAGCTATATTTTTTGTCGAGTTTTTCAGTATTGGCCGAGTTGTTCAGTGTTGGCTAACTCGTTCAATATTGGCTGATTTTCCCAATATTGACCAAGTGCTTTGGTAACCAAGTATTTCTTCATGTGCTGAGTAAACCTAATATTTTTTGATGGTTGGTTCCTTGTTTCACTGATTTTTTCTATGATTGATTCTTAGTTTGAGCCAACTTATGTATTTAAATTGGATCATGAATTTAATGCAAGGATCTTGTCTTAGGATGTTTATAGACTATTTTGAGGTTGTCTTTCTATTATGTAATAATATAGAATATTTTTTAAGCCATTTTGGAAAGTATAAAGAGGGGTGTTTAGGTTAAGTTAGGTATGTGGAGAGAGTTTGGATGGGAGTGCGAAGCAAAAGAGATGGAAGTCTGAATTAAGGATCGATAAAAGTTCTAAGTATGGGATTTTGTAAAATCTTTGTTTGTTGTAACCCAAAAGGCCTTATAGTTGGGCATGTATGTTGACAATTGGATGAATCAATAGAATTATTCATTGTTCCTTCTCTTCTTGGTGCTATTTTCCCTATTTTTTTCTTTCATTGTGTTTACTCAGCAAGGTGTTTGAATAGTTAGGTGTACCTCTAGCTCTAGCTTTTTAGACGCTCCTTGTGTCAAGTGGTATTATAGTTTGAGTTTTGTCCTTGTGTATATTGTATTGTGTAGAACCCTAAGTTGAATTTTTTTGTAGGGTGCAAGACCTATGGATTTGACATATAACTTGCAGAGGGTTATGATATTGTAGCAACCTATATGTAAAAATGGTTCAAGGTAGAGGAAATGCTAACACTTGTATTATGACCATATTGTGACATGGTGCAAGGTAGGAGTATTCCTAAAAGAGATGTCCCCCAGCTATACAACCACAAAATGGAAACACAACACCAAGAGACAAAAAAGAAAGATCTGATACATAATTACAATAATATATTACTAAAATATAACTGATTACATTCAATGTGTTGGGCTGTAAGGCCTTCCTGGTTATAGCCAAATACAAAGAAAGTAATAGTTCTACAAGATCCCTCAAGATCCAATCCAAACCCTAGCTAGTCTAGATCCACACTTTGGTAGAAACCTCTGAGGAAGATCTCAACTTGTGCTCGCAAGCCCACCAAACAATCTCCTTGTTTTCCAATCCACAGCTACTAGCTCTTCTCCAAATTCACTATTCTAGCTCCTCCTCTTCTCCCTGATGGATGAATAATGACTAAAGACTTCCCCCCCAACCGATTATACCAATATAAGCCACAAGTTGGCCCAAAACACAAATTAAATACAAATACATAAATTAAATGCCACAAGTCGACCAACAACAACAATTAAATGCCTAAAATTGATGTCTTAGTAAAATCATGAAATCTCCTAGCTCTTAATGAATTAGAACTTGTGCTTTGAACCATAGTTATTACTCTAGGTCCTCTTCAATCCTTGAAATTAGAATCCTCTAAATTGTTCTAAAAAAATAGTTACATGGCCTACAATAGGCACCAAATTCCTAAATAAGGCCAAGCTCCTCCAAGACCATGTCAAGCAACCAAAGACCATGTTGAGTAACCAAAAACCATGCCAAGCTCCAAGACCATGCCAAGTAACCAAAGACCATGCTGAGTTCTAGACCATGTTGAGTAACCAAAGATGATGCTGAGCAATGAAGACCATGCCAAGCTCCAAGACCATGTCGACCTCCAAAGACCATGTTGAGCTCCAAGACCATGTTGAGATCCAAAGAACATGTTGAGCACTAGTCCTTCTTCAACTGAGTACTAGTCCAAGAACCCTCCAAATAAACTACCAAGCCTCCTCCCATGAATTACATAGTAGTCACCAAGCAAACCCAAGATGCTCTTGCATCAGACTCCCCAGGTAAATAGAAAAGTGTGTCCCACACTTTGATGCCCAAAGAAAGATCAACAACCAACTTCATCTTCACAAAAGGCTTCCACTCCAATAGAGACAAGAAAACCAATCTGCACATCATCCATATCTACATCACACTATAAAACACTAGAATCTCAACCATCCAATTAGCATGCTCACTCCCAGGAACAAACAAAACATAATGCTTCAACATCAAATCCTCATCCACAGCAACAACTAGTGAATCCACACCAATACCAGCAATCTCATTGCTCAAAACAAGATGTTCTCCAACACATAAGTCACCACCAATAGCCAACTGATCATGAAAACCAACCTCTATCCTAGCATCAACAAGGTTAGGAATATCTTTAGCAACAACCTCTAAATGCTCTACAAGTTTTGTATCAGACTCCACAATCTGATCAACAAAACCAACCTCTTCCACCTTGACCTTGCTATGCCATCTTCTTTCATGAACAAGTCTCTTAATTGGCCAAAAAACTCTCTTCCGGATTGGCAGACTCCAACTCCACAAATAGATACAAAATTCCTTCCTCACCTCATCCTTAACTCAACCAGCTAAGCTAGCTTCAAACTTAGCAACCACCTTCTTAGTTTGATCAGCCAAACTGGCTTCAAACCAAGTAGACATCTTAGAAAACCTCCTCTCCACCACATTATAGAGATTCACAATCATCTCAGGGTCCAATCCTCTTGGAGCCATCTCCCAAGATCTTCATAAACCCTCTATGACAAATCCTTACCATGATCCTTATGACAACCTTGAATTTTTTGCAAGTTAGATCGCAACCTACTGCCTCACATGAATAATCAAAAACCGCATCACAAGTCCAAGACCATGGATCTGCAATCCACAAGCTCTCTATGATCATGCCTCAACAAGATCAACCTTCCATCTTTGCATCCATCGATCCACCTGTAAGCCCTCTATAATTGCAAGCCAAAAACATGATCTGCCACCTCACAACCAAAAGATCTAGGACTCCAAAAAGAAAATTCACCACCAGATCAAGACCAACTTAGATCTACTTTTCCAACCCCAGTCCTAGTGAAAACTACCTCAACTTCAATGATCCGTCTACACACTCAGGAACAACCTTCACTCCAATACCACCTAACATAATGCAAGGTAGGAGTATCCCCAAAGGAGATGTCCTTTCCCCCAACTATGCAACCACACAATGGAAACACAATGCCAAGAGATAGCAAAGAAAGATCTGATACCAAATTATAATAATATATTCATAAAATATAATTAATTACATTCAATGTGTTGGGCTATAAGGTCTTCCTGATTATGGCCAAATACAAAGCAAGTAATAGTTCTACAAGATCCCTCAAGATCCAATCTAAACCCTAGCTAGTCCAGATCCATGCTCTGGTAGAAACCTCCAAGGAAGATTTCAACTTGTGCTCGCAAGCCCACCAAGCAATCCCCTTGTTTTCCAAGCTGCAGCTACTAGCTCTTCTCCAAAGTCACTCTGCTAGCTCCTCCTCTTCTCCCTAATGGATGAATAATGACTAAAGATTTGCCCACCAACCCCTAATTATACCAATATAAGCCACAAGTCAGCCTAGAACACAAATTAAATACAAATACATAAATTAAATGCCACAGGTTAGCCAACCATAGCAATTAAATGCCCAATATTGATGTCTTAGTGAAATTGTGATATCTCCTAACTCTGAAAGAGTTAGAACTCATGCTTTGAACCATAGTTATTAATCTAGGCCCTCTTAAATCCTTTAAATTATAATCCTCTAACTCATTGTGGAAAATTAGTTACATTGCCTACAAAAAGCACCAAATTCTTAAGCAAGGCCAAGCTCCTCTCAGATCATGCTGAGCAACCAAAGACCATGTCGAGTAACCAAAGACCATGTCGAGCTCCAAGACCATGCTGAGCAAGAATAGACCATTATAAGTAACCAAAGACCATGTAGATTTCTAGACCATGTCACATAACTAAAGACCATGCCAACTAACCAAGACCATGCTGAGCTCCAAGACTATGCTAGCCTCCAAAGACCATGTTGAGCTCCAAGACCATGCCGAGCTCCAAGGAACATGTCAAGCACTAGTCCTTCTTTGACTAAGTACTATTACAAGGACCCTCCAAAGAAAATACTAAGCCTCCTCCCATGAATTCCATAGTAGTCACCAAGAAAACCCAAGATGCTCCTGCATTAGACTCCCCAGATAAATAGAAAAGTGTGTCCCACACTTTAATGCCCAAAGAAAGATCAACAACCAACTTCATCTTCAAAAAAGGCTTCCACTCCAATAGAGAAAAGAAAACCAATCTACACATCATCCATATCTACATCACACTATCAAACACCAGAATCTCATCCATCCAATCAACATGCTCACTCCTAGGAACAAACTAAACATAATGCTTCAACATCAAATCCTCATCCACAGCAGCAACTAGTTAATCCACACCAATAGTAACCAACTCCATACCAGAAAAAATATGTATCTCCTCAGCAACATATTCCAAACTCACAATACTAGCAATCTCATTGCTCAAAACAAGATGCTCTCCAACACACAAGTCACCACCAATAGCAACTAGATCATCCATGACCAAGTGCTCTGCAATTTCCATGTCAGATTCAACCAACTGATCATGAAACCCAACCTCTATCCCAGCATCAACAAGGTTAGGAATATTTTCAGCAACAACCTCTAGATGCTCTCCAAGTTTCATATTAGACACCACAATCTGATCAACAAAACCAACCTCTTCCACCTCAATCCTGCTATGCCATCTTCTTTCATTAACAAGTCTCTTAACTGGCCAAACAACTCTCTTTCGGATCGATAGACTCCAACTCCAAAAATAGCTACAAAATTCCTTCCTCACCTCATCCTTAACTCAACCAGCCAAGCTAGCTTCAAACTTAACAACCACCTTGTTATTTTGATAAGCCAAACTAGCTTCAAACCAAGAAGACATCTCATAAAACCTCCTCTCCACCACATTATGGAGATTTGCAATCATCTCAAGGTCCAATCCTCTCGGAGCCATCTGCAAAGATTTTCATAAACCCTTTGCAACAAATCCTTCCCATGCTTCTTGTGACAATGTTGAATTGTTTGCAAGTCAAATCGCAACCTACCACCTGACACGAACAATCAGGAACCACATCATAAGTCCAGGACCACAGATCTGCAATCCACAAGCTCTTTATGATCATGCCTTAACAAGATCAACCTTCCATATTTGTATCAATCAATCCATCTATAAGCCCCCTACAATTGAATCCAGAACCATGATCTACCTCCTCACAACCAAAATATCTAAGACTCTAAAAAGAAAATTTACCACCAGATCAAGACCAACTTAGATCTACTTTTCCAACCCAAGTCCTGGTATAAATTACCTTAACTTTGATTATCTATCTACACACTCAAGAACAACCTTAATCTAATACCACCTAACATTGAAAAAGGTAGGAGTATCCCCAAAGGATATGTCCTAGCCCCTAGCTATACAACCACACAATGGAAACACAACACCAAGACATAGCAAAGCAAGATCTGATACCAAATTACAATAATATATTCATAAAATATAATTGATTACATTCAATGTGTTGGGCTATAAGGCCTTCCCAGTTATGGCCAAATACAAAGCAAGTAATAGTTCTACAAGATCCCTTAAGATCAAATCCAAACCCTAGCTAGTCTAGATCCACACTCTAGTAGAAACCTCCAAGGAAGATCTCAACTTGTGCTCACAAGCCCACTAAGCAATCCCCTTGTTTTCCAAGCTGTAGCTACAAGCTCTTCTCCAAATTTTCTCTTCTAGCTCCTCCTCTTCTCCTTGATGGATGAATAATGACTAAAGACTTCCCCCCCAACACCTAATTATACCAATCTAAGCCACAGGTCAGTCTAGAACACAAATTAAATACAAATACATAAATTAAATGCCACAAGTCGACCAACAATAGAAATTAAATGCCCAAAATTGATGTCTAAGTAAAATCATGATATCTCCTAGCTCCAAATGTATTAGAACTAGTGCTTCAAAAGATAGTTATTTCTCTAGGCCCTCTTTAATCCCTAAAATTGGAATCCTCTAACTCATTGTGGAAAATTAGTAAAATAGCCTACAACAGGCACCAAACTCCTAAGCAAGGCTGAGCTCCTCCCAGACCATGTTGAGCAACCAAAGACCATGTCGAGTAACCAAAGACCATGCTGAGCTCCAAGACCATGCTAAGAAAGCATAGTCCATGTCAAGTAACCAAAGACCATGTCAAGCAACCAAGACCATGCTGACCTCAAAGACCATGCCAACCTCTAAATACCATGCTAAGCTCCAAGACCATATCGAGCTCCAAATAACATCTCAAGAACTAGTCCTTATTTGATCAAGTACCAGTCCAAGCACCCTAAAAAGTAACTACCAAGCCTCCTCCCATGAATTCCATAGTAGTCACCAAGCAAACTCAAGATGCTCCTACATCAGTCTCCCCAAGTAAATAGAAAAGTGTGTCCAACACTTTGATGCCCAAAGAAAGATCAACAACCAACTTCATCTTCACAAAAGGCTTCCACTCCAACAAGGATAAGAAAACCAATCTACACATCATCCATATTTGAATCACACTAACAAACACTAGAATCTCAACCATCTAATCAACATGCTCACTCCTAGGAACAAACTGAACATAATGCTTCAACATCAAATCCTCATCCACAACAGCAACTAGTGAATCCACACCAATAGCAACCAACTCCATATTAGCAAAAATATGTATCTCCTTAGCAACATATGCCAAACTCACAATACCAAAAATCTCATTGTTCAAAACAAGATGCTCTCCAACACACAAGTCACAACCAATAGCAACTTGATCATCCATGACCAAGTGCTCTACAATTTCCATGTCATATTTAGCCAACTAATCATGAAAACCAACCTTTATCCTGGCATCAACAAGGTTAGGAATATCTTTAGCAACAACCTCCAAAGGCTCTGCAAGTTTTGTATCAGACTCCACAATCTAATCAATAAAACCAACCTCTTCCACCTCAACCTTGCTATGCCATCTTCTTTCATGAACAATTCTCTTAACTGGCCAAACAAATCTCTTTTATATTGGTAGAATCAAACTCCATAATAGCTATGAAATTCCTTCCTCACCTTATCCTTAACTCAACCAGCCATGCTAGCTTCAAACTTAGCAACCACCTTCTTAGTTTGATCAGCCAAACTAGCTTCAAACCAAGCAAGCATCTTAGAAAACCTCCTCTCCACCATATTACAGAGATTTGCAATCATCTCAGGGTTCAATCCTCTCAGAGTCATCTCCCAAGATCTTTGTAAACCCTCTGCGACAAATCCTTCCCATGCTCCTTGTGACAACCTTGAATTGTTTGCAAGTTAGATCATAACCTTCCACCTCGCATGAACAATCAGGAACCACATCACAATTCCAGGACCACAGATCTATAATCCACAAGCTCTCTATGATCATGTCTTAACAAGATCAACCTTCCATCTTTGCATCCATCGATCCATCTATAAGCCGTTTGCAATTGTAAGCTAGAACCATGATCTTCCACCTCACAACCAAGAGATCTAGGACTCCAAAAAGAAAATTCACCACCAAATTAAGATCAACTCAGATCTACTTTTCCAACCCAAGTAATAGTCCTACAAGATACCTTAAGATCCAATCCAAACCCTAGCTAGTCTAGATCCACACTCTGGTAGAAACCTCCAAGGAAGATCTCAACTTGTGCTTGCAAGCCCACCAAGCAATCCCCTTGTTTTCCAAGCTACAGCTACTAGCTCTTCTCCATATTTTCTCTTCTAGCTCCTCCTCTTCTCCCTGATGGATGAATAATGACTAAAGACTTCCCCCCCAACCCCTAATTATACCAATTTCAGCCACAAGTTGGCCCATAATAGAAATTAAATACAAATACATAAATTAAATGCCACAAGTTGGCCAACAACAATAATTAAATGCCCAAAATTGATCTCTTAGTAAAATTGTGATATATCCTAGCTCCAAATGAATTAGAACTCATGCTGCCAACTATAGTTAGTACTCTAGGCCCTTTTTAATCCTTAAAATTGTAATCCTCTAACTCAAATTAGTTACACAATCTGCAATAGGCACCAAATTCCAAAGCAAGGTAGAGCTCCTCCCAGACCATGCCAAGCAACCAAAGACCATGTTGAGTAACCAAAGATCATATCGAGCTCCAAGACCATGTCAAGCAACCATAGACCATGCTGAGTAACCAAAGACCATGCCGAGTTCTAGACCATGCCGAGCTCCAAGACCATGTCGACCTCCAAAGACCATGCTGAGCTCCAAAACCATGTTGACCTCCAAAGAACATGCTGAGTACTAGTCCTTCTTTGATTGAGTCCCAATCCAAGCACCCTCCAAAGTAACTACTGAGCCTCCTCTCATGAGCTCCAAAGTAGTCACCAAGAAAACCCAAGATGCTCCTGCATCATATTGAGAAAAATTGTAGGCCTTTCAGATGTTGTGGAGATACCCAAAGGAGAGGATCATCACTTATGATGTGAGTGATGATAAAGTAATGGCACCAAACCCTAATCTAAAACTTGAAGAAGATTGCGATGAGGAAATATTATTGATAGTATTTTCTATGACATATTCAAAGATTGTTGTGGAAGTTGTTCCGTATGATGGAAAATTGGACACCGATGTTGTGTTGGATTAAATCTCTAATATGGAGAATTTCTTTGAGTTTGAAGAAACCTTTGATAATAAGAAGGTGAAAATTTTAGTTACTAGGTTTTAAGATCACACCTTACTATGGTCAGAGCATTACTGATAGACAAAGAAGAGGAAAAGAGAAGATCAGGACTTGGTTCAAATTGGTGAACAAGGTAAAGAAGAAGATCCTTCTTGTCAATTATCAAGTTAGTTTGTTAAGAAAGATGCAAAATTTGAGGAAGAAAGACATGAGTGTGAAAGAGTATACTGAGAAATTCTATAGATTTATGGATGATGAGCTTGAGAAAGTTGTAAGGTATCTAAATGGATTGGGATCTAGAATTCAAGATGAGATAAGTTTTGTAAAATTGGAATGTGTGGAAGAAGCATATCAATATGCCTTGAAACCTAAGGATATCTTGAAAAAGAAGCATGAACAAAGATAGAGGTAGAGCTGGTAGAATTTAGAGAGACAAAGGTAGATCTTATGGAGAAAGTGGTAGATCTAATAAATCTACGTAAGATAAGGACAAATCTAAATGGAAAAATGATGAGAAGGGCAAGACCAAGTGAAAAGGTGGTAGTTCCTACCAAGGAGGTGCTAGTTCTTACTAAGGAAGAGTTAATTATTATTTTAGAGGTGGTTTTTGTGGTAATTTCTTCAAATGTGGCATAGAAGGACATAGATCCTTTAAATGTAGATATTCTAGTGAAAGTGAAAAAGGTAATAGAAATGTTGTGATTAAAGGAGATCTTAAGGGTTCACCATGTAGACTTGAGGTTGGAGAAAACCTAATTGTAAGGAGAACTTTGTGTAATAAGATTTTTTATGAGGAACCTATCCTAAGGAGAAGTATTTTCAAAACCATATGTAAGAGTGGAGGAAAATTCCTACAAAGTGACCATTGATAGTGAAAGTTCAGCAAATTTGGCATTAGAGGAGTTGGTTACAAAGTTACAATTGTAGAGGTTGAAGCATCCTAAACCCTATCATGTTTCATGGGTCAAAGATGAGCATAAATCACTAGTAAGTGAGAATTTTGTTGTGACATTCAAGATTGAAAATTATTTTGATGAAGTTATGTGTGATATTATGCCTATGGATTGTTGTCATATTTTGTTCAGTAGACCTTGGCAGTGTGATAGACATGTTGTGAATAATGCTATACTAAATCAATATACACTTTGGTTGAATGGAGAAAAAAAAATATTATTGATTTTAATTGAATCTCCTTATGAGATAAATTGCACTACTATTAGAGTTTGCATGGTTAAAGTTTGTTTTTCCATAATTCCAAGAGGACCGAGTTGTGATAGTAATGGCCAAGTGACAATGTCTAGTAATGATTGAGCAATAGATAGAGACTGAGTAATAGCAAAAGAAGATAGTAGATGTCAAATGCAAATAGAAATTGAAAGGTTGTTAAATGAGTACAAGGATATTGTTGTTGAAGATATACTTGATGGTGTACCATGAGTAAGAAGTATAAGTCATTATATGGACCTAATTCCTGGAGCTAGTCTGTCGAACAAAGCACCATATAGATTGACACCTAGAAAAAATAAAGAACTTAATAGACAAGTGCAAGAATTGTTGCAAAAAGGTTTGACCAGAGAAAGTTTGAGTCCATGTGTTGTACCTACTATAATAGCACCTAAAAATAATGGAGAATGGAGAATGAGTATTGATTCTAGAACTAGCTATTAATGAGATCACAGTGAAATATAGGTTTCTTATGCCAAGGATGGATGAAATAATGTATTGTTTGAGTGGGGAAAATTATTTTTTGAATATTTATTTTAAAAGTGATTATCATCGTATCAGAATTAGAGAAGCTAATGTATGGAAGACTCATTTCAAGACAAAAGATGGTTTGTATGAATGGTTGGTTTTGCCTTTTGGTTTGATTAATTCACCTAGTACTTTCATGAGGTTGATGAATGAAGTTCTCAAGAGATTTTTGGGTAAGTTTTTTATTGTTAATTTGGATGATATTTTGATATTTATTAAGACTAAGGAAGAAAATCTTGAGCACATTAGACAAGTATTGCAAAGATTGAAAGAGGAAAAGCTACTAATTAATTTGAAAAAGTGTTCCTTTAGGCAAGAGAAAATTGTGTATTTGGGATTTGTGATTTTAGTTGGTGGTTTGAGAATGGATCATAAGAAAGTTAAAGAAATTTTAGAATGGACTACACCTAAGATTTTGGGTGAGGTAAGATCATTTCATAGTTTGGCTAGTTTCTACAAAAATATTATAAAGAATTTCACTTCAATTTGTAATACTCTAACTGAGACAATGAGAGGAGATAAAAAAGGATTTCAAGTAGCACATGGAGCTCATAAGAGCTTTGACACTTTGAAATAAAGTTTTTTTGACTTACCTATATTGGCTTTACCTAATTTAAATAAGGTATTTCAAGTTGAATGTGATGCAAGTGGTAGTGCAATAGGAGCTATGTTGAGTCAAGAGGGTAAACATGTTACTTTCTTTAGTCATAAGTTGAATGATGCTAATAGGAAGTATTATGTATATGATCAAGAGTTTTATGCTATTGTTTAAGCCTTGAAGAAGTGGAGACATTATTTAATTTTGAAGGAATTTGTGTTGTATATTGATCATAAAGCTTTAGAGTATTTGAGAATTCAACATAAGTTGAATTAGAGACATATCAAGTAGGTTGAGTACATACAAAGTTTCACATTTTTGACCAAGCATACAAGTGGAGTTACTCACCAAGTTATTGATACATTGAGTAGAAGATGTTCTTTATTGATCAAGAAGAAGGTTGAATTTCTTAGTTTTGATGAGATGAAGGAGTTGTATGATACTAAACCTAATTTTCTAAGGCATGGAGAGAGTGCAAAGCACCAAATATATTAGACAAACTAAGTAAGTTTGATCAATATTTCATGCAAGAAGGTATGGTGTTCAAATGAATTTAGTTGTTTATACCAAGAAGTTCTATGAGAGTTAATTTGATTCAGGAAAAGCATTGTGGTGGTTTGGCTCGGATTAAGTATAAGTACTATTGGCCAAAGATGTATAAGGATGTTTAGAAGTTTGTAAGGAGTTACAAAATTTGTCAAGTTGAAAACAAGTTAGAATATTGGACTGTATACACCTATTTCTGTTCCTGAGAAACTTTGGAGTGACATCTATATGGATCTTGTTCTTGAATTACCTAAGACAACAAGAGGGTATGATTCAAGAATCAATATTATTTGTTATGGATATATTTTCTTAGATGGCATATTTCATGCCATGTAAGAAGAAATTAGATGTTGTGGATGTTGCTAAGATTTTTTTCAAAGAATTTGTTAGATTACATGGATTACCAAGAAGTATTAATTATGACAGATATGGCAATTTTGTTGGTTTCTTTTAGAGGACTTTGTAGAAGAAGGTGGATACGAAGTTGAAATTTAGTTCTACATTCCATCCATAGACAAAGGTCATGAATAGAAGCTTGGGTAATTTTTTGAGATGTTTAGTTGGTGATAAGTTGAGTAATTGGGATAAGGTATTGGCACAAGTTGAGTTTACATATAATAATTATGTGAATATGAGTACATGAAAAACACCTTTTGAGATTGTTAGTAGAATGAAACCTAGAGGAGTATCAAATTTGAGGGATGTTGTTGGTGAAGAGAGTTGAAGGGGAAGAATTTGTTGGTTTTATGAAGTCTGTGAATGAGGAAGTGAAGTTGATATTGGAACAAAGTAATCATAAGTATAAGGAGAATGTAGATAAGTCTAGAAGACATAATGTTTTTGAAGTTGTTGATGAGGTGATGGTTCATTTGAAGAAAGGAAGATTTCATGTTGGAACATATAGTAAGCTGAAAATGAAGAAGTTTAGACCTTGTAAGATCTTGAGGAAGTTTTCTAGTGGTAATGCCTATGAAGTTGAGTTACTTGATGACATGCATATAACTCCTATATTCAATGTTGTTGATTTATATAAGTATCATGAGTTAGATGATGAAGTTATTGTACTAGATGATTATCGTAAAAATAATATTGAAGAGGTTGAATGCATATTGGACCATAGATTTGGTAAGAGCACAAGAGGAAAAGATTACTATGAATATTTGGTGAAGTAGAAGAACAAACTAGTTGAAGATGCTAAATGGATTTCTCAATTTGAGTTAGATTCAGCTTAGGTTGTGGTGTCTTGATGCTTTAGGAGAATCATTTCTTTTAACTCCAATAGTCTAATGTAGGTGCATCTTGGGTTTCCTTGTAAACCTACTCATCTTTGTTCATTCTACTTGTTATTGTCAAGTTGCAATTGTTGCCAAGTTAGCTAAGTTGTTCAATGTTGGTTGAGTCATTCAGCATTGGCCGAGCCACCCAATATTGACCAATTGCTTTGGTGGACAAGTGTTTCTTCATGTGTTGAATAAACCTAATATTTGTTGATTCTTGATTCCTTCTTTGACTAAGTTTTTCTATGATTGGTTCTTAGTTTGAGTTGACTTATATCTTGTATTTGGATCATGAATTTAATATAAGGATCTTGTCTTGGGATGCATGCAAACCATTTTGATGTTGACTTTCTATTATGTAATAATCTAGAACCTTCTTCAAGTCATTTTGGAAAGTACAAATAGGGGATTTAAGTTTAGGTTAGGTATGCTGGATAAAAATAAGTAGAAGAGCTAGAAGTCTTAATTAAGGACCTCTAAAAGTTCTAAGTCTAGGATTTCATAAAATCTTTGTTGGTTGTAACCCATTAGGCCTTAAAGTTGGGCATGTATGTTGATAATTAGATGAATCAATAAAATTATTTTATGTTCCTTCTCTCCTTGATGTTGTTCCCCATGTTGTATTCTTTCATTGTATTTACTTAGTAAGGTGTTTGTATAGTTAGTTGTGCCTCTAGCCCTATAGCTTTTCAGACCCTCCTTGCATCATTTTGACCTCAAGCTGATAACTTGATTACAGACCCACTACATGTCTCACTTTTATCTTCCATTCCTAGATTTTTCTCACTTGAGGAAGATATATCTTAAAAATAACTATTTGTTAGTTCCTGCACTCCATCAAAAGAGAGATATAACTAGTAGAGAAAGAGAGACAGAGAGATTGCAAATGAGAGAGATATCTTACAAGAAATTAATCTTACTATTCATAATTATATTAAATAATCTATCTCTATAAAGAGTATTAACTTATACCTATCAATTTATGAGACTATGAGGGATGCTCGGGAAAGAGGATCATGTTCATGCATATGTAATACAAGTATCTTATGTTTGCTAAAAATTAGATGATACATATACTACAATGTGACCATGGTTGCTACAATGTGACTTTGTTGTTTTGATATAAACTCTTTTAATCTTTAGGCCCTTACAATTTTTGCAAGTTAGATCACAATCTAGCAAGTATTAACCTTTTTTGTAATTCCTCACTCAAGAACCCAACAGTAATGAATCTAATATGTTACAAAGTTTTAAAAACTTCTTTTTCTTAAAGTTTAAACAACATCAAAGTAACAATGTGGAAGAAACATACACATACACAAAATTTACACAAATACAATTACATTTACGATACAGATTCCATTCCTAAAGGGTTCCTTCCCATTGAGTCACATTTGAGAAAGTTTTATTAATAAATTTAAGTATTAATTACAATGTTCATAATCATAAAATGAATAAACACATACATAATCTCATATACACATGCATAAAATTACTTATATGATAAAGTACATTCATATAGCATCATTCATGCTCATGTCACAAGGTATGCAATAATAAATACAAGGATCTCAAAATACATGATACATAGTTACATCAAATGATTAGAAGTCTCCAAGATAAGAATAAGAATGATAATGGTACAATTGTATCAATGAGCATCCAACATTAGTCAATCTAAGGGGGACCCAAATGGTAAGAAGACACTACCTCCCGATCATGCAGTCACCTAATTAGGCTCCCACTCCCACTATGTAGGAGAGATAATATATGATCCACACAGAGATAATTAAATCATAAAACAATCCTAGGTAATGATAGTCAAATCTACCTCAAGGGTAACACAAACTACTGATAAAAAATAAAATAACCAAGGTTGAAAAGACATGCACCTAGAGTACCTCCCCAAAAATCACAAACCACAATTGTGTCCAATACCACAAAAATAATATCGATCGAATTTGGTTCCTTAACAGGCAACCCAAAAATAACATTGGTCCTCAAAACTCAAGTTCTCATAAATGCTCATCAAAAGAAATGTCAATTTAAATCATAATGTACATCATGACATCTAGTCAAATAATCACAAAAGAAATCTCAAAAACACCTTTGATGCACATCCTAACTTGGCCATCTAAACAACTCACAAAGAAAAACCATCACGAAAATAAACATCACAAGACTATAAATAGAATATTTAAGAAAACACATAGTTTTCAACCATATGATTCAATTCTATCATTTTCTGTTGTTTAGTTTGATCCATAAAGATGTGTTTAAAAATAAGGTAAGAATATATATGTTAATATAAATTTTTATGCTAATATACTTATTTAAATCAATAAGTATTTGAATGTCAAATCTCTTTGTACATATAAAATATCATGCAATATTATCATGTTGTTATTTTAAATAATCATAAATCATAAATAATTTAATTAATAACATAAATGTATATTATTACATTAAATGTTAATATCAATTTCATTTCTAAAATATTAATTTGACTTCTATTTAAGTTCAATATTAATATTTACTTTTTCTTTAATTCGTGATGCAACCAGAGATAACTCAAACTTGAAATTATAATTTAATTAAGTTATCTACAATTTCTCTCATAATATTAAATATTCATAACTAGATGATTATAAGTGAACTCCACTATAGCTTCTCTTAAAATATAACTAAATCACAATTATATATTTATTAATTTGTAACTCCACTTGCATTGATAAATATATAATAAGTGATATCCCACTAAGAGTTTTAAAAGAAATTGATATGAAAAACCCACTTATAAGAAAATAAATAGTATTTATTTATTTAATTTTCAAATAAATAAGTAATAATTTTTAATTTTTTAATTTAAAAAAATAAAATTAATAATTTAATCATTAAATTTTTATTTTTATTTAAATAATTAAATCTAAAAGTTAAATAATATTTTTATAAAATTAAAATAAACATACAATTAGTATTTTCGCATGCCTTTGATCTCTCAAATCATGCAACCATACTATACTTAGTTTTCTATCTTTAGTATATTTATTTTCACATGCATGCATAAGTTTAGTTACAATATGTTTCCCTCTAAATTAATCTTTAACTTTTCCAATAAATTATGTAGCCAAATTATTTTAGATATAAGAAGAATATTTATCTTTTTTTAGAAAAATCATGATAATCACATGGTTCTAATGATAATTTTGAATTTGAAACCTTAGTTGTTCAATTTGTTGTTTTCTTTCAATTTTTTATAGTTGAATTTTCCTTATATTAAAAAAGATTTTAAAATAATACAAACATAATAGTTTTCTAGATTTTTCTACAATTTTTCTCAGTCAAGTTTTCTTGGTTAATAAGTTTTACTTTTTCAAAATCTAAAACATAATTCTTTATCTAAAAGTCAATACAATAAATTAATAAGCATTATGCAAGCACCGAGGAAGACATGAAGTAGACAGATCTTTCAATAAAATTATATAATGGGTTTTGAAACCCTACCTCAAAACCACAGCTAAAATCTGAGACAATATGTGAACACATACAAATCAAAACCCTCTAAAACTTTCAGCAATTCTTTTGATCCAATTCCAATTTTTTCTCCCCAAAACCTATGTGTGTAGAAATGAGCTCAAATCTTTTAGTAAAGAGTTTAACTCTACCTAGGGTTTCGGGTTTTTGAACATGCAAATGTCTCTCCTAAAAATAAAATTTTATTATTTAATTCTTTCATGCACATTTAAAGAACTTTTTAAATTAAAATATTCTTTTATTTTATTTTATTCCACCTTATTAATCAGTGCAAGCACTATTTAAAGTGTAGTCTACTATTTAAATGCAATTCTAATTTAATTATTATTAATTTAATATTTATAATAAACCAATATCAAATCTTTAATCTTTTAATATTTTAATTTTCTTTTTGTCCAACTTCTAGAATTAGACTTTTTAATTAAATCTTTTAAACTGAAGCACATATTTAATTAATTTCTAATTAATTAAATATCATCATATTCTAATTCTCTTCAACCAATTTTCTAAATTAGACTTCTAAAATTAAGTTTTAAAAATTTAAGCACATATTTAATTAGTTTTTAATTAATTAAATATTCTCATATTTTAATAGTTTCTTTATAATCAAATACTATTTAATAATTCTCAATATTATATGATTAACCCAAATATTATAATTAAATCATTTAAAAAATAAATTACATAGTCGAATCCACATAAAAGCAACATTACCAAAACTGACCAAAACTCAAAAGTAAACAACATGGACAAAGATAAACTCATGGGTTTTAAAAGTTTGGAAAGTTAGATACATGTCCTCCTTCTTGGGACAAGTAATTAGGCTATGGCTGGGCTTGGACCTTAACATTATCTCCCCTTTCTTACCATTGAGTTATTGTGATAGAGAAAACTCATCCTGGCAATTCAACAAAGATGATATCACAAGTACACTAATCTTCTTAGACATAGTTATATATGGAGCTTGAAATATTAGAACTATGAAATTTTGTTTCAATATAAAGAGTGTTGACCATTACGTAAAGGAAGGTAATTTTGTTTTATTGAGTTTTAAAAGGTTTTGTATTTGAGAAGAGGAGTTATGTCAATTAGGGTATGTTCCAAGAAAAAGAAGACCAATGTTTGGTCATGACAAGTTGGTAGAATAAGAAAGTATTTTATGGAAACCAATTCTTGCCTTGATATCATTCTATCTTTCTTTTAGTAACTAATTGCAAACTAAGTAAACCAAGAACAGGAAGAATCATGAACTCATGAACATAAATCAACAATGAAAGAACATCTATCAATGAAAGCCATCAAAAAATAGGATAACATTGCAAAATACTTCACATGAAAATCATGAAATACTACAAAGAAGTTTCATTAGAGAGGTCGCATTTACCAATGAACCACAATTTCTACAAGAAATTAAACGGGATATTGACATGGAAATAAGTATAATGATTTTTTTTAAAGGAAGAGGATTGATGCAAGAGTCAAAAATAATCATATTCACAGGGTGCACTATCAGTTCAACCTTAGTTTTGGATAGTTCTATAAATAATAAAGATAGTAAAATCACAATTTGTTGATAAGATATATGGAGGATTTGATGATGAAAAAATCCATAAACCCTAGACATCCTGCATGCAAATAACCTATTATAAGGAAGAAATAAAAGAAGAGAGAGAGAGAAGGGTTTTCTTAAAAAATGAGAAATTCTAGTTGCTTGTGCAAAATAGAATGAAAAATTTACAATTGATCAATCCTTATAAAAGATATTAAAACCCTAAGAGGTAAATGAAATTTAATAATTACTAATTAATTATTAAATAGAAATGCATGGTGCATAAAGTGAAATCTTAACAAGGGAGTAAAGGTAATTTAATAAATTAAATTAAATTAACCTTTTACTCTAACACGAAGATGAGTAACAATGCAAGGAAACTACAATGTTGAAAGAAAACTTGGCTTCTAACAGCAAGGCCTAATATGGTACCCAATCACAATCAAATATCTATGAAATGGAGAAATAGATAAAACCTAGTGGAAAAAACCCTACTCCAAAAAGAGATAGAAAAGGATGTACAAATGAAACATCTCAAGAGACTCTCTCAAGAATATAACTATAATAAAGGCCCCCATGATAGAAGCTTGGGATTCTATAGCCCCCCCAAAATGGTAAAACTCTTGTATTGATGAAGATACCAATGTGGCTCCAATCTGAAGGAAATAAAGGTAGTGGACAAGGATGATAAAACCCATGTATGTAAGGTGTAGCTGGAAGTCCTAGCTAATGCTCAAAGGAGAAAGCATGAGAATCCTAAAATGGAATCTCTAATGGAGGTGGGATAATGGGTGTGTTGAATCTATCATCTAAGAGGAGATATGTGTCCTTTGATATATCCTCAACAACTAAAATAGGTGGCTCAATGATTGAAGCTAAAATAGTAGGCAATGTTGAAGAGTAATATTGTACAAGAGATGAAATTTGAATAGGAGATGGAGCTATAGAAGTCACAACACTAGTCTCAAGAACAACACATAAGTTCAAGTGACCTAACTTCACCTCAATAGTCCCTCATGAAGAAGGAGAGAGAATCTCTGATAGTGGATATGGTAGACCAAAATGTGAGAATGAATATAGGAGGCAAGCATGATCAATAGTGTTGTTCCCCATCAAAATGTGTGGAGTATGAGAAGGCTCAAAAGAAGAGAACAAATCCTAAGAAGATGTTATATGGTGTGAAGCACCTAAATCCAGTAACCATCTAGAAGAGGGTGGAGTACTAGATTCACATAATGCATGACCCTTTCCTATATTTGTACCATCTTTCTGAAAATGATGATGATGAAGAAGATCTATGAGAAGTAGAAAGAATATCAATGTTTCTCTTCTAAAGGAGAGCTATCAAATTTGAAACCTATTTTGCATAGCCATCTAACTTCTTTGCATAGCAATATGACTCATCATGATTATTCTTATTACAATAAGAACACTTCGATCTTTCTAGTATTGGTTTACCCCCCATAGGAGGAGGTGGCCCTGATGAACTATGAGGGATAGAATCAATCTAAATCTTTGTAGAATGAGATTTAGGTGTCTTCTCCTTCATCCCAGAAGATGGTCGAGTTGCCAAAGTATAACTTTGTGAGCCTGTGAGAGAATCCAACTTAGAGAGCTTAGCTTGCTCTCAAGTCAAATGGTCACAAAAAACCTCAAAGGATGGCATGGTAAATATATTACCCAAAGAATCTTTGGTGGAATAGAAGGTAGAAGTAAAAATCTAAAAGTTTCCACGAATCTTAGAAAGAATCAAGTAGATGCACTCAGTATCAAACTTGGTTTTCCCATAACCCTATAATAAATATCTTTGTTGTTTGAACTTTGTCAAAATGTCCTCAAAGGAAGGAAAAGAATCTAGTACAAGAGAGGTAAGGTATGCCTCAATCAAAAGTGCCCTAAACTCATTCACTATACCAAACAAGCCATCAAGCATGGTCCACATATCTAGAGGGGTATTGCACCCATCAAGATGAAATTGTAGATTGTCGAATACCTGTAAAGCAATCAACCCCATTTCCTCATCCAACTTGTTCCTATGTTGCATGATCTCAAAAGGCCTCTATAAAATTGGTTGCAAGGAATCTAAACAAGACCACAACCCTTTTGACCAATGAAGACATGTCATCAGGGTCTTCCATGTGTGATAGTTATGAGAGGTCAGAAGTTTTAGATAAGAAGGGGTATTGGTCATTGTTTTAGAAAGTGTTAGAGTGTTTTTTTTAAAAATGGTTTACTCAATATAATTATGACACAAGATCTCTAAAATATCTAATCAATTACAAGTGTCAAAATAGACAAAAAAATGACCAAATATTGAAAGTACTATGTCCACTCAATATTACTCCAAACTGATACCAAATCTGGAAAGTAGATAATAAATCATACACTTTTTTTAAAAATAGCACTTGAAAATGTGTCTGTATGAGTCCAAATGAAGCCTCCAAAGTTATTGGGATTTACAATTTTTAGAAAAATTCAAAAACAACCTGCACTAATGTATAGATCACAAAATTCTACCTCAAAAAAAAAAAATTTGCTCAAAAAAAGGATTTTGTATGAGGGAGATATCTATTTTAAAAAATCACCTCTATAATTATTTTTTCTGAATCATCATCCTTGCACCTCCAAAAAAAAAAGACCCCCCCCTATTTTCATAGAAAATTCCCAAAAAATGACAGATCTATTATGTCAAACCCTCGTTCTTCTTTTTCTCCAAACAAGAACAAGTGACCGCATGGAAGGCTCTAATTCAATGTAAGATTTGATGATGAACAAATCCACAAACCCTTGATATCTTGCATGAAAATAACATGTTACAGGGAAGAAATAAAATTAGAGAGAGAGAGAGAGAGAGAGAGAGAGAGAGAGAGAGAGAGAGAGAGAGAGAGAGAAGGGTTTTCTCAACAAACAAGAAAATTGTATTTTCTTAGCAAAACAAAATAAAATAATTCACAACTGATCAATCCTTATGAAGGAGATTGAGACCCTAAAAAGGGGAAACCCTAAGAGGTAAATGACATTTAATTATTACTAATTAATTATTAAATGGAATTGCAAGGTGCATAAAGTGAAATCTTAAGAAGGGAGTATAGGTAATTTAATAAACAAAAATAAATTAACCTTTTACTATAACAATATACGCATGGTCATACTTTAACCCTAATGGTAAGAATTTTCTCGCATGGGCATTACATATTCTCAATAAAAAACCAAGATTTATTGATACTTAAAATATTTTTAGACACCTTATGATGAAATGAGTATGTCATTTCAACAATGGCCCTTCTTGCAAAATTGTTATCTAAAACCTTTCTCGTGAGATAATGTGTTATGAGCTCTTAATCAGTGGGATGGAACCTAAATCCATGAGGTAGTTGTGAATTACTCTTATCATGATTGTAACCAAAGTTAAGTGCCTCCATTATTTGTATTTCTAAATTAGGTCACAGGGGAATAGAAAAGAGTTTGTGGGGTTGTAACTAAGATCAATAAAGGATTATTTGGATTTCTTGCTACATGATCATATGATGGGCATGAACAGGCCCAAGCCTAGTTATTATTTATGTTATTAGTATAGTCTACCTCTACAAAATATACTATGGTATAGTTAGTACTACTACTACTACTACCATTACTACTATTTGGCCTAGCCTCTCGTTGATTCTGTTGGCCACTAATGTGGTTGTATATAAGCTACTTGTACTACACTATATATATAAGACCCTTCCTTTTCCCTTTATTCCCTCTCCACTAAAAAAGATCATTGTAGAGACATAGATCACAAGGGCACAACAAGAGAAAAAATATATATTCACTCCCCAATCCTAAATAAATGAATGAATGGAAAAATTGGGTGGGGACATATGTTATAATACAGTAAATCAAAAATTTATGACTTTTACTTTCCCTTCCATTCCCATAACTCAAACAAAGATTCCATTGTGTAGTGTCATGGTTTCTCTTTATCATTGATTTGTGTGTATGTAAATAGGAGAGAGCAAAGAGCCCACAGTTAGAACACCACATCAAATCTATGTACAACAAGGAGCTACACTATTCAGTGCTTGGTCATTCATGACTATTTATATTCTTACCCACTTAAAAAAAATCCCAACTATTTCTTATCAAATCCCACCTAACTTTATATATCATAACCACACAAACCAGAATTTAAAAAAAAACATAATCAGAGTCAACAAATACTAAATGAATATATGAATGCCATTGAAAGGGGCATGTTGTATAGTTGGGCCAAAGAGTTTTTCTTATGTTGAAAATTAAAGCTGATAAGAAGTCATTTCAAAAAAATTTATTCCACAAATTGTTCTACTCAAATGCGTCAAGGGTTATAGTGTTCTTAGGATGTAATCGAGATTCAAGGTATTAGGTATGGATCCATTCTAGGGTCTAATATTGGGTGTGGTGGGTGGTAAAAGGTTGTATTTGGGTAGTCAAAAAACCTAGATGGAATGATGGTTAACATCAGATATTGAAGGTAAGTGATTGTACGATGGATTTTGACCATTGATAGGTCTCTTGAATGTGAAGGATATTTGGTAAAATTATACTTTGAAAACATGGTTGGGTGTTGAGCTTCACTTTGTTTTGAGAATAGTTTATTGTTCTCTACTTAACAGGGCCAACCAGGTAAAGATGAAAGCTCAATTGCCCACCTCCCCCCCTTCCCTTAAACATAACTCAAAATTCTCCATTAACATCTAATATTTATTCATTATTTTATCCATTATTAAAATATAGCATTCATTCATAATCAAATGAATTTTTTAAAAAATGAGCATCCATGAAATAATCTCATAATATCCACAGATAATATCCAACATTCATTCACTCTTTCATCATTAATAAAATATTACATTCATTCATTAACATGTGATACTCATTAACACATAAAATCTATTAAAAGCTATCAATATGCAACATTCACCATTATTCATTAGCTCATACATTCATGAACATTCATTAGCACATAAAATATCAAGTCATTTTCAAATAAAGCACATTAAAATAATGATTTTTTTGTTTTCTTCCTTTTAATCTTCTTGTAAGAAACAATTGCTTCATGCCTTTTTTCGTCATGTTTCTCTTCTATTGTGTTCATTGTAATCCTAGGAGGATGAGGCCACTCTAGCAAAGGGGAGTTAATTGTAATAAGAAAGAAATGGGTTAAATTCATGAAAAAAAAAATTATTGTTACATTTGTGAATAATTTAAGGAACATAACTTTGCTTCTATTTACCAAATTTCGGACTCACTTCTCAAAGTTGTTGAACCATGGCTACATAGCCTTCCTTGTAGGTAATTTTCTTGACCTCATCCATGAGCGGTTCGTTGAACTCAGAGCATTGCATTTTTGCCAAAATTGTGAATTTTTCTTGCATTATTTCATCCACACAAATTTGTTTGCAATTTATAAATATTTTGATATGATATTTCATTTACTAATACTTACAACTCGTGGGGAAAGTTTCAAAAAACCACTAGACCCAAGCTTGTGTTTCCCATACATCTCTAGTCTTGCCTTAATTTCTTTTGACATATCAGTCAATATTTGAAAAAATTCAAATATTTTATATTATATAAATATAAAGATTAATTAGTAATTAATTACATTCTTTATAGTATCACATAACTTTGGCTTCCTTCTATCTAGGTGTGTCCTCTTCTCTTTAATGTTTTCTCCTTCCCATCCAAATTCAAGTTCTTCCACTCATCAACTATAATCTAGGAGGGACACACAATTCTAGTTATCCATCAAATTGGACCTGTATTGGTCCCTTATATGCTTAAGATATACCCCAATTTTCTTAAGGATCTTTCCTTCATCAAATGTGTGATCCCCATAAAGCTTTCTCATATGATCCATGAGATCACATTTTTTGTTTGGAAATTCATGGTTCCAACTTTCAAGCAAAAGCAAACCTTTTAGTTTTTTTTTTCATAAATGAAGTGAAGCTACCTTTAACATAATTGAAGAGCTAGATCAAATGAAAATTTTCCTAGCAATGATATGAAATCAAAGTAATGGTTTAGGGTTAGTTCACATATGATGTTCCACCTATGACGTACAGTGGTCTTGATTATCTCCAATGTAATGTTATGAAGATAATTATAAAAAGATCATTCTCTTCCAAAAAATCATGGGATCATTAGTCAAAATAGAGTGATTAATAAGTAAATTAAAATTGGATTCTATATTAATAACTTTAAATTACCTGAAACCTTTGGTATCTTTAAGGGAATCATTTATGTGTCACTCATGAATATTTCACAACCCTAGACCGATCTCGTACTAGCAACACAATAACCTCCAGGAAATTCCTCTACACCCTCCTTGGGTGATGCATCTACCACTATATAAAATGAATGCATTATGAAATTCTCCCAAGAAAGAAGAATTCAACATCAAAATAATAATAATAATAAAATAAAGATCAAAAGAGAGATCTATGTACTAATATGTTGTCTAGTAGATGATGATTTTGTGCTTTGCATTGGTGACATTGCAGTGGGATTTCCACATGTGCATGGCCTTGTCAAAGAAGGACTTTTCACAATATCATCAATATGATCTAGGAGCATTGGATGGAAAAACATGAGGATATTATGAATAGAATGTCCAAGTGGGGGATAACAAATGGGCATCACCTATACCAGTTAAAGTACCATCATCAAGGTGAGAAGGCTCATGAATACACAAAAATCCCTATAAAAATAGCATGTCCATTTAGTTAATTACATAAATGAGTATAAAAAATAAACCATTATTGAACATTTTTTATAAACAAAGATTTCATTACTACTTACTCTTAAGGTATCTTTGCCTTCTCATCTATCTTAGGAGTTTGAGGGCATATTGTTGACAACTTAAGAACTTTGGATGTAATACACTTGATCATTTTATTAATCATAGCAACAAGATCAATGGATTCTATGATAATTGTATTATAGTCCTCATCAAAGCTCTCCTCCACAACTAGCACATATGTGAATCCTTTTCCCTAATCATCCGGTTGTGACAACAATATATATTATTAACACTATCAAACTTACTCCAATACACTCAAGAAAAGAACATAATAAAATAATATTTTTCTTCTATCTAATTTAACCAATTATAATGAGGTCTATCTATCAAGATGAAGAGATGGGAGTATCAATATCCATGTCGGTTTTATACTAATTCATGTGGCCCTGAGACAAATATCAAATATAAAAATGTCAACAAGAAAACTTAATAATAAAATTTTCTGTTGGAGTCATTTTTTGGAGTTTCATTTAAATGGTGCATTGTACATACCAACCCCATGATAGTAGTTTTTTTGTATCTATACAATTCAAATCATAGTCGATGTGCAACTCTTACCTTACATGTATTGATTTTATCACACATACAAATATACAATTTCCCTCATGCTCATAAAATATGCAATCAAGGTTTCTTAAGAGTTGACCCAAGTCGCATACTATTTTTTTAATTTATATTTTTTAAATCGGTAAATGGCCAAGGCCATATAATTTTTACTAAATGAAGAAATAAAATACAAAAATCTACTCCATTCAAACGGGCACTGGTAGGAAAGAACGGAGAAGAAAACCTCCAGTATTGCCCAGGACAAACGTCTTATACTATTACATAATCTAAAAGGGGCATACCCCAATAAACTATTGCTTGTGTCCATCTTAAATTAGATTACATGTTTGTAGGGGCATACCCCCAGTATATACTGAAATTTAGAAGAGGCATACCCCATAGGTTAATGAAAAAGAATTTATATTACATGTAAATAGGGGCATACCCAAGAAATTGCAATGATCTCTAACCTTTGGAATCTTCTGTCAAAATGTAATCTGCCTGCTAAATTAACAACCAAGAGAAAGAATTGATCTAACTAACATCAATTATTAATAAACCACCTAGATAGGAGATTAGGGTTGTTAGCTCAACTGATAATTAGGGCTGATCTGATGCATCAAAATACTTAAGAAATAAATACTAATTTATACCATAAGACTTTACCTACAATTTTGAAACAATCTTTACTTATAATCAGCAGCCAACCTTACTAATTTATCATCCTAAATTTGAGATCAAGTCTATGTGAATAGATCTAAAAATGGTCTATAAAAGTTAAGAAAGAACTACTTTATTCTTTAAGAAGAAAAAGTGACTAAAGCAACACCAAACAATCTGATGGCCAATGCTAGACCTTGCCATAATTAACACCTAATTAGGGAAGTAAATCAGACCAATCACAAAAAATTTAATACGAGTAAATTGTTCTTCCATATAGTTAAAACTAAAATATATAGACTAAAACATTTCGAGGAGTTCTGATTTTGACCTTAAACTATATTAAGAGTAAACTAATTTTCCATATAGTTAAAGCTGAATTATACATACCAAAAATCGAGAAGTTATGGTGCTAACTGAAAACTATAATAAGTGTTCAGAAATCCTTAACTATACCCAACCAAGGCTATTTATTTAACCCTATACTAGTATATAGCAAAATTTGATACTATCGACAACCTATTTTTTCCAAGTCACCATGATGACTTTTGGGACATCTTTGGTGGCATCTTCAAAAATGATTGGAGGTAGTTTTAAGTAGTGCTTGAACCTACTAGATTTCTCAGAGTTGAGAATGCAGAACTCCAGTGCCTTCAAGTTGTCAAAATGTACCCCTTGTTTTATATATGCATTGAACAATCCAAGGTAGCTCGTCAACCATTCCTTACCCTCATCCACCAGTATCTATCTCTAGTAGAGTAAAAATTTTATACTTGCCTCCATGCAAGGCCACTCCTTCTGAAAGGAAAAACTCTCTCTAATAATTAGAGCTTGTCATCGGGGTGCAATGGCAATGTCTACTAAACTTGGGGGAAGGCTCATGTACCTTTCGAGAAGAGGTATACATTGTTTATCATCCAAACTAAGGATGGATTTTTCCATACCTTTCTTCCAGATTGGACTAAAAATGTCCAAGCATAATTTAACAATGAGTTCTCGATCCTCCCTAGCTCTTGCAGCCACCCCTATGAATGATCCTATGATGCTACTATTTGTTCTCCAAGTGGAACTATATTCAAAAGTCCCTTCTCCTATGGATCTACTCACTGCAAATCTGGTAAGATCATCCACCAACTTGAGCAATCTACTCCATCTTTTTGGTGTGACTTTTCCTAATAAAGCCATTGTTTTGTTCTCAATTGTGTGAAAAACATGAACATTGGTCTCCATTGGTAGGAGAGAGACTGGGTTTGAAACCATCTCTAATACCACTAAATAGCCAAATGTATTGTGTATCAACCTTGAGTTAGGGCCAACTAATTTACTGTCTCCATCTAGTCCTGTGTGAGCAATTAAAGCCCTTAATTCCTGATCATTTCGATAATAGTTGAAATGATCTTCATAGATTATGAAGTGGTACTGATACTCCCCACAAAAATGCAAGTGGAGCCTCTCACATGACAGGTTACAATCCCAAATCATTTCTAATTATGAACTGGATGTCCAAGAAGGCTGCTAAAAGCTTCATGATTCTTAGTGCTAGCTAAAAGGTCATTATCATTATTTTATAATAAAACACTATACCCTTTGTTTAACTAGGCCTATATTATAGGGAGGGTATTCCTGACCTACTACAAGATGGACTCCTTATGCGCCAATCTTTATAATTCTATTAATTCAAATGGGAACGTCTACTTAACAATTTAATTAAGTAAGAAGCATATTATATCAATTATTATAATAAGACTCCTTATCTAGGCTAACTATTCCCTTAATAAGGTCCATACACTACTTGTTATTATGAACTAATATTGATTCGCCATTAGCTCCCATGTTGGCTAATCTATCTGCCAATTTATTTCCTTCTCAAAATATATGACAGATTTGGTATTCTTCAAAACTATCCAATCGTATTAGGACTTCTTTAAGTTTTGAATTCAGAGTCTAATTTAGATATCTCTTTTCCTTAGAGCATTCAGAATAACTTGAGAGTCTCCTTCAATGATGACTCAGGGAACTCCTTGGGTGATGCAGAGTTGTAAACCTCTATCTTTTGCTTCCAATTCAGCTAGATTATTAGTAGTGGGAGGGAGGGGGGATGCTAATTTACCTATCCATTTCTCATGCTCATCATTTACTATGCACCCGATACCGGCTACTCCTAGGTTACCCCTTTCTGCCCCATCGAAGTTTATTTTGAACTAGCCCCGTGGTAGAGGTTCCCACTTGCACTTGGCACATGCTTCTTTATTATTTTTTCGATAAACATAGGGAGGATTAATAAGATTGTGCCAATTCTTTTTCATTGATCCATCCCACCAAGAGAAAGATCCTTCTTCTATCATCGATTTCCAAAGGTGGGCATTCAATACCTCAACAATTGCAACTTATAGTTTTAAGAGGAATCTTTCTATGCACAAGGCTTTGTCTTGGAAAATCCTCCTATTTCTTTCTTTCCACAATTCCCACACAATGATCGAGGGGCTAATATTCTAGAGTTTAGAATAAATCCCATACTCCAGATGGATGGGCCAAGATAGAATGAAAGTTTGAAATGAATATGGCAAAGGCAAGAACCAAGATAAATGAAAACAAAGCCACTCCCAGCAAGAAAGTGCATAGGGGCATCTATAAAATAAATGATCTGCAATCTCATTTCTATTTTTACACAAAACACACTAGGAGGGTCTGATAAATCCAAGTCTAGATAGTCTATCTAGTATCAAAAATTTGTTTTGAAGGGCCAGCCATAAACTAAATCCAGCTTTTGGGAGACAAGTGGAGTCCCAACATACTTTGAGCGGTATCTCCACTATCTTCCAACATTGAGAGTTAACCAACATATTATATCCTTGTTTCACACTGTATTTACCATCCTTAGACCCAACCTAAATCAGCTGATCTAGTCTATCTGACTATTTAATAGTTCTTTCTAAAATAAGCTTCTTAAAAGCATTATCTAGCTCAGGGTCTAAACCTAAACCTTCCACTTGATTCCATTTCCATATTTGGGTTCCATCTGAGTCATCCTTAAATTTTTAATCTATGACTTTAACACCCCATACTTATGATAGGATCCTTTTGAGTCTTTCATGGTTAGGGGTAGCTAGGATTGGGGGAAACCTATCCCAAGAATCTTCCCAAAACAAAGCTCTATCCCCCAACCCTACATCCCATGTTAAGTATTTCATGATCAACATATGACATTTGGACATGAAGGACCAACTCTCAAATCCTTTCAGAAGGTTGTACATTCTAAACAAAGACAAAGGATCAGAAGGGTCAAGATATTTATTATAGAAGATCTTGGCCCATTTATGACTATGTTCTATATCTAGCCACCAAATAAGTTTAGCCCCCAGTGCTTCATTATGCCATTGAGGTTTCTTAATTCCTAATCCTCCTAACTCCTTAGATTTACATAATTCATCCCATTTAATGAGCACTAGTTTCTTTTTATCATTCCTATCATTCCATAGGAAGTTTCTAAGTTTAGATTAGAGTTTCGAGGAAATCCAATTAGAAAGGGGGAGACAAGCCAATGGGAAAATTGGTATTGTGGAGAGGACCGATCTGATCTTGGTGATCTTGTCAACCTTTGATAACCACTTATCTTTCCTATACATCCATCCATCTTCCCCATACATCCATCCATCTTCCCCATTATATATGCCCAGATTTGTTTTGATTTCGATCCTTTTTATAGAGAAATACCCAAATATGTACATGGGAATTGTGCCTTTTTATACCCCATAATCTTGCAAATCTAATCTTCTAGATCATGATTTGTGAATAAAAAGAAAATCTTTGACTTATCTTTGTTTAGTTTTTTCCCAGAGGCATCCATGTAGGATTGAATGATTCTTTTAAAACCCCAGGCCTCTTGAACTGAACTCTTACCTATTAAAATTGTATCATCCGAGTATTGTTGGTGGGTTATGTTAGGAATATTACTCGTAACTGTGATGCCTACTATATCCTTGTTTCGATGAGCATCAGAAATCGCTCTACCAAAGGCTTCCACCATTATGATAAAGAGGAAAGGTGATAAACGATCTCCTTGTCTAATGCCTTTTGAAGTACCAAAAAAGCCTTCAGGAGTGCCATTTACTAAGATAGAGAATTTGGGCATCGAAATAAATTTGAAGATAAGATTGATCCATTGCTTGGAAAAAGAAAAAGCTTCGAGGACCTTACATAAGAATCACCAATCTACCATGTCATAAGCCTTCTGAATATCTAATTTCATAAACATACAGGGTTCTTTATTTTTGGAGGCTAAATGAATAGTTTCTTGAATTGTTAGAATACCATCCAGAATCAATCTTTCTGGGACAAATCATGTCTACTCTTCTGAGATCAATTTTGGAAGCAAGTTCCTTAGTCAGTTTTCCAAGATTTTGGAAAAAAATTGAATATAGTATTACATAAAGCGATGGGGCAAAAATCCCCTGGATGCTCTGGCCTGTCCTTTTTAGGGATCAGAGTCAAGAAAGAGTAATTGATCTCAGCTAGTAGGGCCCCTCCCTTCCTTTACCTTTCTATTGCTTTCCATATATCTTCTCCTACAATATCCCAACATTTTTGAAAGAAAAAGGCTTGGAAGCCATCAGGGCCCAAGAATTTGTCATGATTCATGCTAAAAAAAACCATACGAACCTCTTCCAAAGTGATAGATCTATTTAAAAAATTATTATCTTCTACTGAAACCAGCTTGGGGATAAATCTAAGCATCTTCGATTGAGCCTCCTTTTTGGGGCCTTTGTAATTATTTAATAAATTTTGGAAATGAGTAACTAAAGTGTCAGCTATCTCTAAAGGGTTAGTTGTGCATTCACCTAATTGGTTAGTAATACTGATAATTTTGTTCTGTGATCTATTATAAATGGATGTTTTATGAAAGAATTTCATGTTCCTATCCCCTTCATCCAACCATTTTTCTTGGGACTTCTATCTCCAAAAAAATTCCTCCTTAGAATGGATATCTTCTTGTTTTGCGAGAAGTTCTTTTTCTAACAAATAACTTTCGAAGTTCATACCCCATCTTATAATGTCTTGGTTCAATAATTTCAATTTTTCTTCAGTCTCTATCTTTCCTTTGAAAATATTATTGAAGTGGTGCCTATTCCATCTCAACATATTTTCTTTTAAGCTTTTTAACTTGGAGATAAATATAAACATCTTAGATCCTTCAAAGTTAGCTTGGGTCCACCAAGTCTTGATATTCTCAATAAATTTTGGGTCTTGAAACCACATTTTTTCGCATCTAAATGGATTTCTAGCAATTTTCAAGGGTTTTGATAACTCCAGGCAGACCGAGAAATGATTCGATCCTGTGTATGGAAGATTATTGGATTGGTAGTTTAAATCTCCTATTGTACTGTCTCCTAGAATTAAAAAACCTATCAATTTTTTTCGCTATATAATTAGAACTTTGTCTTCTATTAGTCCATGTAAAGGTTCCATTTTTAATAGGAATATCAATCAAACCTTGATCAACGATCCAGGCTTTACAATCTAAAGAGGATCAAGAGAGTCGTTGCATTCCTCCTCTCTTCTCATCTAAACTAATGATGGAGTTAAAGTCTCCATCAATGACAATCTGAAACTCCTTAAATTTCAAGAAGAGGGAGCTCAATTCATCCCAGACCTGCTTCTTCCTAGATAAATTATTTGGGCCATAGGTATTTACTAAAATCAATTTTAAATTTGATTTTAGGCTTTGCACATTAACACTTATCCAATTGCATCCTTATTCTAACCAAACTATATCAAATTTTTTAGGATTCCATATAACACCTAATCCTCCTGCTGAACCATTTGCTACTTGGTAAATAGACTGCCAAATACCTAACAACCTATCTAGTTTTATACCCTCATCCATACTTAATTTAGTTTCTTGTATTAAGATTATCTCTTATTCAAATTTATTTAAGTATTGTTTTATTAACATTTTTTTGCTAGGGGCATTTAAACCCCTAGCATTCCAAGTGGTGATCCTTATGGTGCCTTGGGAAGGCTCTTCCCCTTCCCTGTAATGAGTAGGTTATCAATTTTTATCTAATCTTTGCTTAGGCCCTCGACTTCTCTCAATTCTTTCAAAGATTTCCTTCGTCTTTTCCCTTTAACTCTGCCATATCTTGGTATGTTTAATCCTTCTTGATTCATCTATAGTCCAAGTTCCTATTGAAAAGTGATTAGATTCTGTGGTAAGCTAGAACTATCATTTCCTATGTCTATAAATTCTTCCTTTTCTAGTTCCTTGTAGAATTTTTCCACTAATTCTTCTTGTGTCCCTTCCAGCTGACTCCTGCAGAGATTCGAGTCCAAGTCTGTGTTATTCCTGTCTAGATCTTATTCTAATCTCTTTTCCTGATCTCCAGAATGTCTCCTCAGTTTATCTTCTACTTCTATTTTAATAATATCCCTTCTGAGATCCTCCTCTATATAATTTTTTCCTCCTAGTTTGATGATACGTTGTATCACTTTTACTTTCTATGAATTGGAACTGTTCTCAATGTCTTCATAGTTAAACACTCTAATGAGTTCCTCTAAGAGTTATTCTAATTCCTCTTCATCTACCCCTAATTCTTCCTTCTCAAAAGGAGAATCATGATCTTGATTCAAGAAATTTTGAACAACTGAGATAATTGAGCCATCAGTATTCCTATCTTTCTTTCTCATTCCTACCTGATCCATCTCTAGGGTGAAGGGAGAGGAAACATAATCAGCGGGGGTCTGCCAAAATTTTGATGGTCCTTTGGAGCCTTTAGTGTTGGGGGTTAAAAGAAATTCTTCCATTGCTCTCTCTAGATGTAACTGCTCCTGTACCTAGTTTCCTATTGAATAGGAAAAAATTTCCTTATCCATCTCAGGTGCTGAAAAAAGAAGAGCATTTTCTGCTACAATTATGTTTGTATCCTTAATTATTTTGGTAACTCTATTTGATCTTAAAGGAGACACCTCTTTGTTTCTAATATAGACTCGTTTCTTGTTAGATATAGTTTTAAAGTTGCCATTACCTACTGTGATTCCTGGCTTTAAAAGGGGAGTAGTTGAATCCTCCTTAGCACCTCTTATCAGATCTTTTTGTGGTCCCTACTCTGTCTAATTCTCACTATTACCTGATTTTGGATTTATATGACCTTGGCACTCCAATTCTTCCTTATTGATATTGTTTTCCTACTTTTTCTAATATGTTAAGACTATATCTACTGATTCTCTTTGCTCATTATTCTTAATAGTCTCTTTGTTATGTAGTAAGATGAGCTTTCTTGATTCAGCGACAATAATTTCCTTGTCATTGGGTTGCTACTTTTGATTACTATCATAACCACTTCTGTGAGTGTCTTTACTATTGTGATCAGCTTCGTTTTCCTTGCCTTTTTCTAAATTTTGCAAATTTTTATTTACCCTCTTTCCTTTGGATGTTACATTAACATCTTGTTTTGGAATAGGAGTAGGAACCTTTGCCATCTCTGAGATAAGGACATTTTTAGGAACCCTTGGCTCATTCTGAGAAACCTTCCCACACTGTCTATCTGATTGAGCACACTTCTTACCAAATTCTTGGCTACTACTATTTTCTAGCACCTTCATCCAAGGGAATTTAGTCCTTAGGTACAATGTAAGAGGAAAAATCAAGGGTCTGATTTTATGGGTTTTATCAGATCTCAAAATATCAATGATTTTTCCTTTATACCTTTGGAAGTTAATGTCATATGCTACATAATAGGTTCCTACCTTCTGTTGGAACTCAGATGGATGATTGATGTTGACTTTGATAAGGAGTTTAATGTTGTTACAATAGAAGAAGGATGAATCTAATGCTATAACTTCACCAATTACCAAGCCTATAGAGTAAATAATGTCTACATCACACAACTCCAAAGGGAGACATGCCATGGAAAACCATGTTGGAATCATGCATTTTACCTTGTCTATATGAAAATTATGTAACCAATCTAAAAATTTAATAAAGTGTCCATTAAAGTAACATTCGAAAACTAAAATGAAATTGTTTTTAACTTCTACTACCTCACATTTTAAAAATAATATATTTTCTGAATGATGGAAGATACTTACCTGCTCTTGGCAGTGATCCTGAAGCCAATCAATTAAGAGAGTAATTTCATTCATAGGCCCATTCTAGATGGAAAATATTCCTTTCTATCGACATTCATTCCAGGACTCTTTGGCAGCTTCATTAGAAATCCTAAAGGGTTTGTTGTAAGAAATCAATGAGGGAAAAATTGCTGGAGATTTAGGAATGGATAGGGATTTTTTGTTTTTCCTATGATGGGGGGAGATGTAGGAAGGGGGGGGAATTGGCTCTCTTAATGGAGGCTAGATTGGATGCAGAGGGCTAACCAGCAAGGGAGTCAATTTAAAGGTCTTGGGGTAAGCATATTTAGTTAGGTTAAAAGTGCAGATTTGGTTATCTAACATTTCTACTATGAAAAATGGAGGATGGACACTGAAATTAGATACTCCAATAGATTTATGCAAATTTACAAATATTTCCTTTGAACAATCAAATTCAAAATTGCGCATCTGTTGCACTTCCTCCCAACTTTGGGTTTGGAATTCATCTACTGGGTCTTCCAATGCTCTAAATCTGTTATCTGTGAGCACAACAAATCTGGCATCCACAAGTTGTTTCTAAAAATTGTTGTGTGCTGCTATATCGTATCCTTGCCTCTCAATCTCTAATACATGTGAGTCCCTAGGATGCCTCTTTTTATTTTGTTGTCTACCCTTCAGACCAGATTTCCTAATGTTTGTCATTTTTGTGATTGAGCAGGGCAGAGCGTGATTACAATCATACTAATCTTGTATTAGTTGCATACTATTTTTAAAACTTGTAATTTTACTTGTTTCTTTTGGCCTTCAATCAATTTATTTAGCCAATATTTTACTTTTATGATTGGCTTTTTTGTATATAATTTTCAAAGAGTGCATACCTATGCATACTCTTTTTATATCAAACAATTTGCATCCAACTTTTGTAATCGTAATAGGGTCCAACATAATTTATCAATTCGACAACTTTTCTCTAAGAGACCTATATGTTGGCTATGGAAATAGGCCAAAACCATGCAATGATGATGGTGTTATGTCATAAATCCTCTCATTAACACAAAAAATAGTATTTATTGGAGGAAGTTTCTTGCACACCCATTTCTCATGTAGATGTTGGTACATAAAGTGCTCCTCAAAGTCTCCTTTGGTTTCATAATCATAAGAACATGACCCCCCTTGAGAAAGGAAATTTTTTTTTAAAATTTATTGAATTGTCTTCTTATCTTTTGTGTTGCACGAGCATCTTGGGTTGCTTTATAATCCTACTCATCTTGGTACATTCTTCCTATAATTTTTGAGTTCCAGTGGTTGTCAAGTTGTAGTTGTTTTTGAGTTGTTCAGTCTGACCAAGTTCTTCAATGTTGGCTGAGTCATTCAGTATTGGATGAGTTCCTCAATATTGATCGAGGGCTTTCATAACCAAGCATTTCTTCATGTGTCAAGTGAACTTGATATTTTTTGATGCTCGATTCCTTCTTTCATTGAGTTTTTCTATGATTGGTTCTTAGTTTGAGTCAACTTATGTATTTAATTTGGATATTGAATTTAATGTAAGGATCTTGTGTTAGGATGTGTGTGGACTATTTTGAGGGCATCTTTCTATTATGTAATAATCTATAATATTTTGTAAAATAATTTTGAAAGTATAAAGAGGGGAGTTTAGTTTAGGTTAGGTATGTTGTAGAGATTATGGATGGGAGAGTGAAGTAGAAGAGATGGAAGTCTGAATTAAGGACCTATAAAAGTTCTATGGGATTTTGTAAAATCTTTCCTAGCTATAACCCAGAAGGCCTTATAGCTAGGCATGTATGTTGATAGTTGGATGACTTGATAAATTATTTTTTGTTCCTTCTCTCCTTGGTGCTATTGTCCCTGTTGTTTTCTTTCATTGTGTTTACTCGGGAAGGTGTTTGAATAGTTAGGTGTACCTCTAGACCTAGCTTTTCAAACCCTCCTTGTGTCAAGTTGTATCAAAGCTTGAGTTTTGTCCTTGTGGATATTGAATTGTGTGGAAACTTAAGTTGAATTTTATTGTAGGGTGCAAGATCTACATATTTAACCTATAACTTGCAGAGGGTTACAATCTTGTAGGAACCTATTTGTAAAAATAGTTCAAGGTAGAGGAAATGCTAACACTTCTATTATGGACATATTGAAATAAATTTTAGGTAGCTTGGATGTTGTGGAGACAGCCTAGAGGAGAGAAGTGCAACTTGATGATGTGAGTGATGATGAAGCAATGGCACCAAACCCTAATCTAAAGCCTGAGGAAGATTAGAATGAGGAAATATTGTTGATAGTATTGTCTACGACATATTCAAAGCCTATTATGGAAGTTGTTCCTTATGATGGAAAATTGGACACCAATGTTGTGTTTGTTAGATTATGGTGACTGATCAGAAAAATATTGTACATACTTCATAATTAGCGAGGTTTGGGCCATGGCCAACATTGTAGCCGACATATTATGGGCAATATTATAGCTGACATATTATGGTTGACATATGGCTGACATGCTGTAACCCTAAAATGGATAAAATACTTGTATAAAAGGGTTTAGGGTTAGGTATTTTTCATTATGTTGTGATGCAAAATTGCTTCTTGCAGCGGTATTGAGCTATAAGGGATTACAAACTATAATCAGGTTGTAATCACTGGATTGTAATAAGATTGGACTTGCTATTTGGTGGATGTAGCCCAGGGATTAGGTGAACCACGTTAAATCTTGGTGCCTTATGTTCATTTCTATGTGATCTATTATTTTTCTGTTATTGGTTATATTTGCATGTAGTTTTTATTTCTGTCCATGGTTTATCCTAACAAGTGGTATTAGAGCCTAGTTGTTTTTCAATTATCCTCTATAGGAAAGTTTCACGATTGAGTGGGAGTCTCACGGTTGAGTGAGAGCAATGGAAGATGAGGGTAAGCTGAGGGTTGATAGGTTTAATGGGTAGAACTTCTAGTTATGGAAGATGCAAATGGAAGACTATATGTATCAAAAGGATTTATGGAAGCCATTGGAAGGAAAAGCCAAGAATTAGGGAACTATGTCAGATGTTGAATGGGATCATTTGGATAGAAAGGCACTCAAAAGCATTCGGTTATGCTTGGAACCATCAATGGCATTTAATATTACAAAAGAGAAGATGACAAAAGAGTTGATGAAAACCCTAGCAACACTGTATGAAAAGCCCTCCACTTCAAACAAGGTATTTCTTATGAAGCATTTATTTAATATGAAAATGGTAGAAGGTGGATCTATTGCAGATCATTTAAATGAGTTTAATACAATTACTAGTCAGTTATCTTTTGTGGGTATCAATTTTGATGAAGAAATTAGGGCTCTCTTGATTTTTTGTTCTTTGCCTGAAAGTTGGAATGGCTTGGTAATGGTGGTGAGTAATTTTGTTCCTAGCTCTAGTACCCTAAAATATGATGATGTGATAAGTGTTGTTTTGAGTGAGGAAACTCGCAGGAAATCCTCAGGTGGATCTACATCAGGAAGTGCTTTGAATGCACAAAGCAGGGGCAGAACGATTGAGAGAAGAAGTAACTCTAGAAATCATGGGAAATCAAGAGGAAAGTCAAAGGGGAAGAGGTCTCAATCGAGAGGACCAAATGATTTCTGATACTGTGGGAAACCAGGGCACAAAAAGAAAGATTGTTGGAATTGAAAGAAAAATGAAGGAGATAAATCAGATATAGACAAGGAGGGAAATGTGGTAAGTAACAAATCTGAAGAGGATGCTTTGCTTCTATCTTTAGAAAGTGTTGATGATTCATGGGTTTTAGATTCTCGTGCTTCATTTCATGCTACACCTCATAGAGGTTATTTCATTGATTATGTCCAAGGGGATTTTGGGCTTGTTTATTTGGGGGATAATGAACCCTATCAAATTGTTGGAAAGGGAAAAATTAAGATTAAGTTGCAGAATGGGAATCATTGGCTACTACATGAGATAAGACATGTTCCAAGGCTGAGTAGGAATTTGATTTTAGTGAGGCAACTTGGTGATGAGGGTTGTGTTGTTACTTTTAATGATAAAAATTGGAAGGTTTCAAAAGGTTCCCTTGTTCTAGCAAAAGGTGTGAAAGTAGGCACCTTATATCTTTATACAGCTCATATTGTTCCTTCTACTTTAATTGTTTCAGAGAAAAATGAATGTTTAGGAACAATTGCTGCAGTTGAGCAGGGAGAACAAATAGCTGCTGTAGATTTTGATACAACACTATGGCACAATAGACTTGGGCACATCAGTGAGAAAGGTATGAAAGTACTTCATTCAAAGAAAGTTTTACCAAGTCTGAAATGTGTTAATATGGATTTCTGTGAAAGTTGTGTGAATGGAAAACAAAAGAGAGTGAGTTTTGTAAAGACTGGGAAGGAAAACAAAAAGGAGAAATTAGAGCTTGTGCATACAGATGTATGGGGACTAGCTCAGGTATATTCCCTTGGTGGCTCTCATTATTATGTTACATTTATTGATGATGCAACTAGAAAAGTATGGGTTTATTTCCTTAGACAAAAATCTGATGTGTTTCAAACTTTTAAGAAATGGAAATGCTTGGTTGAAAATGAGACTAGTAAGAAATTATAATGTCTTAGATCTGATAATGGTGGTGAGTATTGCAGTCATGAATTTGAAGATTATTGCTCCACTAATGGTATTCGTAGATAAAAAATTGTTCCAAGGACTTCGTAGGAAAATAGAGTGGCTGAATGCATGAATAGGACTATAATGGAGTGTGCAAGGAGTATGAGGTTGCATGTTGGGTTGCCCTTACACATGTAGGTGGAGGCTGTCAATACTATAGTATATTTGATTAATAGAGGTCCCTCTACTCCTTTGGGCTATAGTATTTCAGAGGAGGCATGGACTGGTAAGAAGGTGAGTTATTCTTTTCTCAAGACCTTCGATTGTGAAGCTTTTTCTCATATAGACTCTGAAAATAGAACCAAGCTAGAAGCTAAATCAAAGAAATGTGTCTTTGTTGGATATGGCATTAATGAATTTGGTTATAGGCTTTGGGATTTTTAAAATCATAAAATTGTAAGAAGTTGGGATGTCATATTCAATGAGAAAGTGTTGTACAAAGATTTGTTGTAGCAACATGAGAAGAAAGAAGATGATTATGTATTGCTCGATGATAGTCCAAAAGCTAATGTTCCAGCCATTTCTCATGATGTGCAACAACTGTAACTACAAATACCACACACATTGGTGAATGTTAGACGGTCAATGAGGCAAATTAGACCTTCACAAAGATTTTCTCCCTCTTTGTATTCTATTTTACTTACTGATGCTAGTGAACCTAAAAGTTATGATGAAGCTATGCAGGTGAATACTAAGATTCAGTGGGAGTCTGTAATGAATGATGAAATGGACTCTTTGCTGAAGAATAAGACATGGGATCTATGCAAGTTGCCTATAGGTAAAAAGGCTTTACAGAATAAGTGGGTTTATAGGTTGAAAGAAGAGGAAGGAGGTAAGAAAATATTTAAGGCCAAGTTAGTTGTAAAAGGATTTGCACAAAAAAAGGGAATTGATTTTGATGAGATATTTTCTCCTGTTGTTAAAATGACTTCTATTTGTACTGTTTTAAGTCTTGTGGCTCCTGAAGATTTGCATTTAGAGCAGTTGGATGTTAAAATAGCCTTTCTTCATGGTGATTTGGATGAAGAAATATATATGGTTCAGCCAAAGGGATTTGAGGTCAAAGGTAAGGAGAACTTAGTGTGCAAATTGAAGAAAAATTTATATGGCTTGAAGCAAGCACCTCGGCAGTGGTATCTAAAATTCAATAGTTTTATGCATGAGCATGGATATAATAGGTGTCATTCAGATTACTGTGTTTATTTTAAGAGGTTGGATAATGATAGCTACATTATTTTATGTTTATATGTTGATGATTTTCTTGTAGCTAGGTCTAACATGGATCATATTAAAGGGCTAAAATGCTAGTTAGCACATGCATTTGCTATGAAGGATTTGGGGGAAGTAAAACAAATCCTTGGTATGAATATTTGTAGAGATAGGAAGAACAAAACATTGACACTATCCCAGGCTTATTATGTTGAGAAGGTGTTGCAATGTTTCTCTATGGAGAATGCTAAAGTTGTCAGCACACCTTTACCTAGTCATTTGAAGTTGACTACAGAGATGTGTCCTAAGACACAAGAAGAGGAGGATAAGATTTCCAAGGTACCCTATGCTTTAGCTGTAGGAAGCTTAATCTATGTTATGGTATGTACTAGGCCAGATATTGCACATGCAGTGCGAGTCGTTAGTAGGTATATGAGTCATCCAGGATTTGAGCATTGGAATGTTGTCAAGTGGATTCTCAGATATTTGAGAGGAAATATCCAATAAGTGTTTACACTTTGGGGGATCTACTACTAATTTATAGGGCTATGTTGACTCAAATTTGGTAGGGGATATTGATACCAGGCAGATTACTATAGGTTATGTCTTTACTATTGGTGGGGCAACCATGAGCTGGGTTTCTAGGTTACAAAAGATTAATGCTCTATCCACTATAGAAGCAGAGTATGTTGCTGCTATAGAGGCAGCCAAGGAGATGATATGGCTTTAGTTCTTCTTGGAAGAATTTGGACATCCTCAAAAGGATAATTATTTGTTCACAGATAGTTAGATTGCCATTCATCTTTCAAAGAATTCAGCTCTACATTCTAAGACCAAACAAATACAGTTGTGGTACCATTTCATTCGGTCAATTTTGGAGGATGGATAGTTAAAGCTGGATAAGATCCATACAAATGACAATCCAACAAATATGTTGACAAAGGTTGTAACAAGAGAGAAGTTGAACTTCTCTTCAGCTTCGATTGGTCTTCTAGATTGAACATGAATAAAAGAATAGTAGAGTCCAGGGTGGTTTGATCCAGTGGGAGCCCCATGTGGTAGTGGTATTGCTATAGGATTAGTCTCCAAGTGGGAGATTGTTGTTTAGTGTGGAGCCTGATCAGTCCCCAAGTGGGAGATTGTTAGATTATGGTGACTAATCAGGAAAATACTATACATACTTCATAATTTTTTTGGGCCATGGCTGACGTTGTAGCCAACATATTATGGCCGACATTGTAGCTGACATATTATGGCTGACATCTTGTAACCCTAAAATGGATAAAATACTTGTCTAAAAGGGTTTAGGGTTAGGTATTTTTCATTATGTTGTGATGCAAAATTGCTTCTTGCGGTGAAATTGAGTTGTAAGGGATTACAGACTGTAATCAAGTTGTAATCACTAGATTGTAATAAGATCAGACTTGCTATTTCGTGGATCTAGCCCAGGGATTGGGTGAACCATGTTAAATCTTGGTGCCTTGTGTTCATTTCTGTGTGATCTATTATTTTTCTGTTATTGGTTATATTTGCATGTAGTTTTTATTTCTATCCATGGTTTATCCTAACAGTGTTGGATTGGATCTCTAATAAGGAGAAGTTCTTTGAGTTTGAAGGCATTTTTTATAATAGGAAGGTGAAAATTTTATATACTAGGTTGAAAGGTCATGTCTTACCAGGGTGGGAGCATTACTAATAGACAAAGAAGAGGAAAAGAGAAGATCGAAACCTGGTTGAAAATGGTGAATCAAGTAAAGAAGAAGTTCTTTCCTATTGATTATGAAGCTAGTTTGTTAAGAAAGATAAAAAATTTGAGGTAGAAAGACATGAGTGTGAAAGAGTATACTGAGGAATTCTATAGATTTGTGGAAGATGAGGTTGAGAAAGTTGCAAGGTATCTAAATGGATTGAGATCTAGAATTCAAGATGAGATAAGTTTTGTGAAATTAGAAAGTGTAGAAGAAGCATATCAATATGCCTTGAAACCTAAGGAGATCTTGACAAAGAAGCATGAACAAAGATAGAGGTAGAGGTGGTAGATTTTAGAGAGGTAGAGGTAGACCTTATGGAGAAAGTGGCAGATCTGACAATTCTATGCAAGATAAGGACAAATCTAAATGGAAAAATGATGAGAAGGGAAAGACCAAGTGAAAATGTGGTAGTTCCTATCAAGGAGGTGTTATTTCTTACTAAGGAAGAGGTAATTATTATTCTAGAGATGGATTTTGTAATAATTGCTTCAGATTTGGGAAAGAAGGACATAGATCCTTTGAATGTAGATACTCTGGTGAAAGTGAACAAGGTAATAGAAATTTTGTGATTCAAGGAGAGCTTGAGGGTTCACCATGTGGACCTAAGGTTGGAGAAAACCTAATGGTAAGGATAACTTTGTATAATAAGATTGTTGATGAGGAACCAATCCTAAGTAGAAGTCTTTTCAAAACCATATGTAAGAGTGCAAGAAAATTCTGCAACGTATCATTGATAGTTGATGTTCATCAAATTTTTCATAAGAGGAGTTGGTTACAAAGTTTCAATTGTAGAGATTGAAGCATCCTAAACCCTATCATGTTTCATGGGTCAAAGATGAGCATAAATTGTTGGTAAGTGAGCAATGTGTTGTGACATTCAAGATTGCAAATTATTTTGATAAAGTTATGTGTGATATTATGCTTATGGATTGTTGCCATATTTTATTGAATATACCTTGGAAGTATGATATAAATGTTGTGAATAATGATATACTAAATCAATATATACTTTGGGTGAATGAAGAAAAGAAACTATTGTTGCCTTCAATTGAAATTCCTTATGATATAAATTGCATTACTATTAGAGTTTGCATGGATAATGGAAAACAATTTGAGAAAAAGATGAAGAGAAACCAAGTTTTCTTTTCCATAATTCCAAGAGAACCAAGTTGTGATAGTAATGGCCAAGTGACAATCTCTAGTAATGACTGAGCAATAGATAGAGATTGAGTAACAATAGAAGAAGATAGTAGATTTTGAATACTAGTAGAAATTGAAAGGTTTTTGAATGAGTACAAGGATATTGTTGTTGAAGATATACTTGATGTTTTACTCCAATAAGAAGTATAAGCCATTATATGGACCTAATTCCTGGACCTAGTTTGTCTAACAAAACACTATATAGATTGACACCTGTAGAAAATGAAGAACTTAATAGACAAGTGTAAGAGTTGTTGCAAAAAGGTATGATCAAAGAATGTTTGAGTCTATGTGTTGTATCCACTATATTAGCACCTAAAAAGAATGGATAATGGAGAGTGTGTACTAATTCTAGAGCTATTAAAAAGATCACATTGAAATATAGGTTTCCTATGCCAAGGATGGATGACATAATGTATTTTTTGAGTGGGGCAATTTATTTTACCAAGATTTATTTGAAGAGTGATTATCATCATATCAGAATTAGAGGAGGTGATGAATGGAAGACTCATTTCAAGATAAAAGATGGTTTGCATGTTGGTTATGCCTTTTGGTTTGACTAATGCACCTAGTACTTTCATAAGGTTGATGAATGAAGTTCTCAATAGATTCTAGGGTAAGTTTCTTATTGTTTATCTGAATGATATTCTAATATTTAGTAAGACTAAGGAAGAACATCTTGAGCATGTTAGACAAGTATTGTTAGACAAGTATTGCAAAGATTGAAAGAGGAAAAGCTAGTGATTAATTTGAAAAACACATTTTAAGATTGTTACTAGAATGCAACCTAAAGGAGTATTAGATTTGAGGGGTGTTGTTGGTGAAGAGAGTTGAAAGCGAAGAATTTATTGGTTTTATGAAGTATGTGCATTAGAAAGTGAAGTTGAAATTAGAACAAAGTAATCAAAAGTATAAGGTGAATGTAGATAAGTCTAGGAGACATCATGTTTTTGAAGTTTTTGATCAGGTGATGGTTCATTTGAAGAAAGGAAGTTTTCCTTTTGGAACATACAGTAAGCCAAAAATGAAGAATTTTGGACCTTGTAATATCTTGAGGAAGTTTGACAGTGGTAATGCCTATGAAGTTGAGTTACCTTATGAAATGGACATATCTCCTATATTGAAAATGTGTGGAGTAGGAGAATCCTCAAAAGAAGAGAACAAATCCTAAGAAGATGTCATATGGTGTGAAGCACTTGAATCTAGTAACCATATAGAAGAGGGTGGAGTAGTAGTTACACATAGTGCATGACTCTTTCCTATATCTTTACCATTTGATTGAAATGATGATGATAAAGAAGATCTATGAGAAGTAGAAGGAATGTCAATGTTACTCTTCTAAAGGAGAGTTATAAAATGTGAAACCTATTTTGCATAGCCATCTAACTTCTTCTCATAGAAATGTGACTCATCATGATTATGCTTATTACAATAAGAACACTTCCATCTTTCTAGTATTGGCTAACCCCCCTTAGGAGGAGGTGGCCCTGATGAACTGTGAGGGCTAGAATCAATCTAAAACTTTTTAGAATGAGATTTATATGTCTTATCCTTTATCCCAGAAGATGGTTAAGTTGCCAATGTATAAGTCTGTGAACCTGTGAGAGAATCCAACTAAGAGAGCTTAGCTTGCTCTCAACTCAAATGGTCACAAAATACCTCAAAGGATCACATGGTAAATCTATTACCCAAAGCATCTTTGGTGGAATAAAGGTAGCAGAAAAAATCTAAAAAAATTCATAAAGCTTAGAAAGAATTAGGCAAATGCACTCAGTATCAGACTTGGTTTTCCCATAACCCTACAATAAATATCTTTGTTGTTTGAACTTCATCAAAAAGTCCTCAAAGGAAAGAAAAGAATCTAGTACAATAGAGGTATCATATGCCTCAATCTAAAGTGCCTTGAACTCATTCATTGTACCAAATAAGCCATCAAACTTGGTCCACATATCTAGAGGGGTATTGCACCCATCAAGATGAAATTGTAGACTGTTAGATACTTGTAAAGCAATCAACCCCACTACCTTATCCATCTTGTTCCTATGATGCATCACCTAAAAAGGCCTCTGTAGAATTGTTTGTGTGACATCTAAACAAGACCACAACGCTTTTGACTAGAGAAGCCATGTCAACAAGGTATTTGATGTGTGATAGTTATGAGGAGTTAGAATTTCTAGACAAGAAGAGGTCTCGAACATTGTTTTAGAAGGTGTTGGAGTGTTTTTTTTTTTTAATTAGTTTACTCAATACAATTAGGACACAAGATCTCTAAAAGATCTAATCAATTAGAAGTGTCAAAATAGGCCAAAAAAGACCAAATACTGAAAGTAGTATGCCCACTCAATATTACTCCAAACTGATACCAGATTTGCAAAGTAGACAATAAATCATGAACTATTGTTAAAAAATAGCACTTGAAAACATGTCTATATGAGTCCAAACAAAGCCTCCAAATTTATCAGGATTTACAATTTTTAGAACAATTCAAAAACAACCTGCACCAATGTGTAGATCATGAAATTCTACCACAAAACAAAAAAAAATGCTCAAAAAAAGAATTTTCTATGAGGGAGATATCTATGTTTGAAAATAACCTGTATAATTATTATTTTTGAATCATTGTCATTGCACCTCCAAAAAAAAAAAGACCCCCCTATTTTCATAGAAAATGCCTGAAAAATGTTAGATATGTTGTGTCAAACCCTCATTCTTCTTTTACTCCAAACAAGAACAAGCGGTTGCAAGAAAGGCTCTGATACCATGCAAGATTTGATGATGAAAAAATCCATAAGCCTTGGATATCCTACATGCAAATAACATGTTACAAGGAAGAAAGAAAAGTGGATAGAGAGAATGGTTTTCTTAAAAAACAAGAAAATTGTATTTGCTTATGCAAAACATAATGAAAGAATTTACAACCAATCAATCCTTATGAAGGAGATCAAGACCCTAAAAATGGGAAACCCTAAGAGGTAAATGACATTTAATAATTACTAATTAATTATTAAATGGAAATTCAAGGTGCATAAAGTGAAATCTTAAGAAGGAAGTAAAGGTAATTTAAAAAATTAAATTAAATTAACCTTTTACTCTAACAATATACACATGGTCACACTTTAACCCTATAGGTAAGAGTTTTCTTGCATGGGCATTACATCTTCTCAATAAAAAACCAAGATTTATTGATACTTAAAAGATCTTCAAACACCTTATGATGCAATTAGTATGCCACTACAACAATGGCCCTTCTTGTAAAATTTGTTATCTAAAAGCTTTCTCGTGAGATAATGTGTTATGAGCTCTTAATTAGTGGGATGGAACCTAACTCTAGCAGGTAGTTGTGCATTACACTTATCATGATTGTAACCAAATTAAGTACCTTCATTATTTGTATTGGTATATTAGGTCATAGGGGAATAGAAAGGAGTTTGTGGGGTTGTAGTTAAGATTAATAAAGGATTATTTGAATTTTCTGCTACATGATCATATGACAGGCATGAACAGGCCTAGGACTAGTTATTATTTATGTTCATAGTATAGTCTACCTCTAAAAAGTATAGTATGGTATAGTTAGTACTATTACTACCACTACCACTACTACTGACTAGCCTAGCCTCTTGCCACTCCTACTAGCCACTAATATGGTTGTATATAAGCTACTTGTACTACACTATGTATACAAGACCCTTCCTTTTCCCTTTATTTCTTCTCCACTGAAAAAGATCATTATAGAGACATAGATCACAAGGGCACAGCAAGCAAAAAAAAAAATTCACTCCTGAATCCTTAATAAATGGAAAAACTAGGTGGGGACATATGTTATCATACAATAAATCAAAAATTTATGACTTTTACTTTCCCTTCCATTTCCCTAACTCAAAAAAAGATTCCATTGTGTAGTGTCATGGTTTCTCTTTATCATTGATTTGTGTGTAGGTAAATAGGAGAGAGCAAAGAGCCCACAGTCAGAACACCACATCAAATCTATGTACAACAAGGAACTGCACTATTCAATGCTTGGTCATTCATGACTATTTATATTCTTACCCACCTTTGAAAAATCCCAACTATTTATCATCAAGCCCCACCTAACTTTATAAATCAAAACCACACAAACCATAATAATAGAAAAACATAATCAGAGTCAATAGATACTAAATGAATATATGAATGCCATAGAAGTGGGTGTGTTGTACAGTTAGGCCAAAAAGTTATGTTTTTGTTTTAACTTAGAGCTAATAAGAAGTCATCTCAAAAATATTGGTGCCACAAATTGTTCTACTCAAATGTGTCAAGGGTTACAGTTTTCTTAGGATGTAATTGATGGTGTTTTTGTGCAGATCTTTTGTGGTTTTAAGAAATTCCATTTTGAAAGAAAATTAGGTTTCAAGTTAGGAAAAATCATTTTAAAATCACCTCATTTAGGTTTCAAACAATTTCATTTCCAAATCTAAAAAATTAGGTTTCAAGCAATTTCATTTTCAAATCACATAAACTTGAGGTAGTATACATCTTTACCCTGGTAATGTTGATGATATGTTAGCTTGTAGTGTTGAGTCATTGGTAGGAAACTTTAGTGCTCAAACATCACATTCAAATAGTGCCTTTCATGCACAATTGACTATGAAAATTTTTTGGTGTTTGTCTTCTTCTTCCTTTTCCCCCTTTATCATCTAAAATATAACTAGTTTGAATTACGATGATGTCAGGGTGCATTTGAAAACAAAACACCAAATTTAACAAAATGTGCCTCCCTCATTGAAAAGTAATATCAAAAGATAGGGATAAATGTAGTGGTGCACAAGTATCCTAGGACACCCAGATCATCATCAGACACAAGTACAATAGAACAAGATTTCTAGGCAGAGGGAATCTCAATGCTCCCACAGAATCCCTTGGAAAAACCAAAGTGACACGATCTAGAATCTATATAGGGACTTCCCAGGAATTAAGTACTAGAAAAAAATCTGGGGGGATGTTACCCTCAATCTAATGGTCCTTTTTTTAGAATTTCTTATTCAATGGGTAAAGCCTGGTATAGATATCTGCTTGTTTCTCAAGGGTACCAACATTATTTTTAGACATAGCAGTGGTAACTTTCCTCCCTCCTTTGTTGAATATGTCAAACATTATATATTTCTTTTACATTTCTATTTGTTTTGTAATTCACTAAAATGACACCCCACTAATGACACTCATTTAATTGTATAAATGTGACTTTCCTCCCTTCTTCACCATATCTGAATTGATTAGCTACAATCCAAAGGCCCAGATACTCTGAGGCAGAGATCCCAAAACTTCTGTAAATTTTTCCTAATCTATTTTCAAGTTTTATCATAATTCAAAGAAAACTCATAATCAGTTGTTCCCTTGGTAAATCTTGAATAGAGTGTCACAAAATTTAAGTTCTATGATCTAAATATCTTAATGTGTGAAAATTTATTCAATCCTCACACCAAATCATATTGGATGATTGCATTAGCCTTTGAAATTTTGGCTTGTGCAGATCTATGAATCTTTCATGTTTCTCAGTGCCTTAAGTTCATTTGTGGCTTAGGGGTTTGCATCTTTTAACTATTATATTTGATTAATATTATTTTTTCATTCATCTTTTAAAGTTATGGATCATGCACTTTGAGTCACTATCAATTTCTATGGCTTTTAACATTCTTTCTAATAATAGATAACAAAAGACAAAAAAGGTTTGCGATCAAAATTTCTAAACTATCTTCATTGCTAATGTGAACTTTAGGAATATTTTCTTCCTCACTGTTCTTAAGGTTGTTGTTGTCATAAAATCTTGCACCCTTGCCTAAAGTTTTCACCAAAAGGAAACCTGGTGAAATGCGGAAACAACCTCCAAGTTGTGGGATTTGAACTATGAAGTTGAGTCTCTGGAGAAGGTCAACTTACTATCAAGATGTACATAAATACTCTTTGAAAGGAAAAGGGAGAAGGAATGCATGAAAGTAAACTACCTAATCTAATCTAAAGGGGGTGATACACCAAAATAGTTTTTTCAACCTTATTTTTGCCTTAAAATGTACTATTCATCAATATAACCTCAAGATACACTGATTCAACCTTTGCATTGACCCAAAAATCACATGTAGATCAGGAACCAAATAAAATGTTATAAGAAAGGGACTTCACTCTATAAGATTCAAAGGAAAAAGTAGATACTATCATGTAGATTGAAGAATAGAAACAAAACACCAATAGAGGCAAGAAGATTTTCCATTAATATTGATGGGAGAATGAGGTACAATAGAGAATTATATGCATTCATAGACAAAATGAAATTACAGTAGCAGAGCATGAAATGCAATACTAATGAATTAGAAAAAGGCCAACCCTAAGAAGGATTACAAAACCTTCTTTTATAGTTCAAGCATAACTGAGATAGCTTATGTCCTAAGAAAAAGCTCAACTACTACCATTAAAATTGCATAGAACAATCATGTAAATCTAGAAAAGATTTGATCATGGTACACATCCAGATGTAGTAAATCATATCTTTCACCAAAACTAAACCCTAAGAAGATAGAAATGGTGGTCATTATCACTCTGACAGAGTAGCTAGATAAAACAAAGGTGTTGGAGTGTTCCTTGCATCAAACAAGCATGTAGAGCACAAAAAAGTAGATGCAAATGATTGAAAAGATGATTTTCCATTAAAGAGTTGCTTTCTCTTTGTTATTAGAATACCAAATCAGAAAAAATAGTAAGTCAATAATATTCAACCCTTGTTTTACGTTTCCCACAATTTCATTGGTTGAAGACCCTTTTATTTCCAAGTTGGACAAGCAAAATACTTTTTCTATTATCCCAAGGTCCTACGATCTTACAATCATCAACATAGTCAAACCCTCATAACATCTCTAGCCTAGAGACTACATTTTAAAATCCTATGGTTGTTATTATATCTTATGGTCAAAGGCCCTCTTTAAAATCCTTACGATCCTATGAGTGTCTCTTTATTGTGGCATCGGTCCCTTCTCTCTACTCTATGATCCTTCGACATAGCTTGTAGACCATCTCATAGCATCGACGATTACCTTAGTGGCCTCTATAATCATATGGTGGCAACTATCTTTCCTTAGTGTAGCATTAACACCATCAAACTTTACCCTTACAATCACACAATAAGGTGCCAGTCGTAGCTTCAAAACCCTCTCCAAATTTTCTCTTCATCCTTCAAATCCATGAGGCTATGACAACCCAAACTCACAAACATGAAATAGCACAAAAAATACCTTTGGCATGGGGTTTTTGGACCTTATTTATTTCTTCATGATGTTATGATGCAATTAGAGTGACCCTATGATCTTATGATCATAGTTAATCATAACATTGGCAACAAACATTTCTATCCTTGAGATCCTACATTCACAGTCAGCTAGCTTTTATGATGACCTCGGTGGTCTCCTTCTTTAACTTCACAATCTTAGGAACAATGGTTAATCATGAGATTGGAAGCCCTTTAACTTACACTTGAGATCTTACAATGATAGCTATTTCGTAAGGTTCGAAGGCTTCAAAATTGATCCTCTTTATGGAGGGCATCGATTGAACCCTATCCTCCTTCATCTGATGAAGACTACCCCTAAATTTGTGCTCCATTTTAACTCTACCATGATCTCATGATCAAATGATCATACAACAACTGCATCTACCCATAGTATTGGAAGCCAATTCATCTTCTCTTGAGATCTTACAATCTACTGCCTTGTCGTAGCATCAACACATTTTTTTTAATCTCCATGCTCTTACAATCTTATGCCAACTCAACACTATGATTCTCTAATGTCACAACAATAGTTACCTTGTATAATCATGACCCTCCCTTATCCATTTCACAATCTTATGATGAATGGGTCTATCATAAAATTGGAACATTGCTTGCTTTGATTCCTCAAAAGAAACTTGTTAAATGAGTGATTTGACCTTTATCCGATGCATTATCCTTCGAATGATGAAACCTAGGACACTATGATAAAAGGATCTCTAGAAACCTAGCCAATCTTGGACATGTGTTGACTTGTCACTATATTGCTATGACTAATATTTGAGTTGTTTCTAATAGAAGCATAACAATAACTATTGATCTTTCTTGCATCTCACAATAGCTATAAAACTAGGAAACCCTTTGCATAGTCAACACTTCCATCCCAATCAAATATTGCCAATATGTCACTTCATTGACTCATCTATCATTGTGCATCCCACATACTAAATCTGGTCCCACCTAGACATGTGGCAGGCTATCGCTATGTTGTCATATTAAATCTCATGCATCTCTATAAAATGACATAGTGATGTCCCTTGATGCTCTTCAATTTGATAGTAGAGAAGAAACCATGCTATGAACTAGAATGGGCCCACTAGGATGTGTGTCCTATTATTACTATCTTGCTATGAATAATCCTGATGGAACTTCCATTAGTGACAAAGTGACAACCAGTGATCCTTGGAAGATCTAACGGTAAAGATCAAAACTATGGAATTTTCCCTTAGTCCTTATGACTAGACAATCTTACAATGATTTGATAACCCTTTTATCATATGGTCACACCACTTGAAAATTTTCCCTGAGATCTAATGATCTACCCCTTGTCATAACATTGGGAACCTAAGAAACCATCCTTATGAATAGTCAACCTTATGATGCCATGACAACTTGATGTTATAATGACCTCATCCTCTGTAGACTAGACTTATGATCTTAGATCGTCTCTTTATCATAACATCTCACCTTTTACTATTCAACTTTATGACCCTATGATCTTTGACTACTCATAGCATCACCACCTTCTCTATTTGCTTATGCAACCACTCAATAGCATGATGTTACAACTGAATGATCTTACAATATAAACCATGTCATAGCTTGTCACCTTTAGATTTTTACATTCATCATCTTATCACCATGGTCTGCTAACCATGTCATGCCTTTAGTAGTCTATTTCCTTCCTCTTGAGATCCTACGACAAACTACCAATTTTAACTTCACAATATTTAGAAAACATATCTACGAACATTTAGCTTTATGAACACAAAATCTCTCGATCTCATGAATACCCAATGCTATGATAATAACAACACATCATAACATTGCAATCCCACCAAAATTTCCCTAAGATCCTATGATACAAAGAAAATCATGACATCACAACCTCGTAGCATCATAAATCTCTTGACCTTGTCATAGCACCTTCAGTTTGATTTTTTCATCTCATGATCTCATGAGAACATCATATTGTGAGATCATGACTCCAATATTTTCAATTGAGAAACATTAGATGAGAAAAAAAAAAATTCATTGACCAAGACTCTTTGGACATATGAACTTATCCTTTCATGCAAACATGTGACTCTAAGAAGCTACGCCAAGGAACAAGGTCCAATCATCATAACTTGAACTTCAAAGGATATAACATGAAATATAAGGGACTAGAGACTTAGGAATATAATGATATACTAAGGTTTTTTTGTACTCCTATATTATATGATCATTTGAATATTTGAAAATAGGACCATTGGCCATTGTTGACAGGAAAAAATCAAAATTTGGCAAGAGGGTAAAAATGGCTAATAGTTGTCTTGAAATTTTATTGTTTGTTAGGGAGAGTTATTTGTGGATCAAATTATGTTATAGTTTTGTATCAATTCTCATAATACTCCCTGATTTATGATCCATCATCAGAATAGTTGAACATTGTGATCATAAATATCAATGTAAAAGCTATTGGGAATGTGAAGACCAATGGTCATGACTTTGCATCTTCTCATCTCTTCATTTGATAGTTGTATGTGTTTGTGTAAATGGTTGTGTAAAGAGCATGAATGGTGTAACTAAATGTTAATAAAAAGATTTATCTACCTTGAGTGTAGATGTAGCTAGATTTGGTGAACCATGATAATTAATTGTGTTATTCATTTTATCTTTATATTTCTATTACTTTTTTTGATTTTTTCAATTAGTCCTATCTACTCATTTATAACTTACAATTGGTATCAGAGCTTGGTTAAAGTCAATGAGATATTGTGAAAATTTGAGTAGATGTAGAAATGGTGATTTTCCATTTTTAACTATAAAATAAATTGCAATAAATGTTTGGGTGCTTGATAAGGGAGCATAATTTTGTGCTACCAAAAACTTTCAAAGTGGTACTTTGGGTAAGCTTTTTTTGCAAATGATAAATCTCTTAATATTGTTATAAAAGGAGATATTTTGTTGAAACTAATGATTGAAATAGTTGACTACTATGAGATGTTAGGTATGTCCTTCAACTAAACAAAAAATCAATTTTAGTTGGCCATTTGATCTCTCAAAAATGTAATCTCTAGCTTGAATCTAGTAAATGGAAGGTAACAAAAGCATCCTCATTCATTGCAAAAGAAAATAAATTGGGTGGTTTATATCTATTAGAGATTCACAATGAAGTGGGAGCTATGTGTTGCAAACTTACAAGTAAAGTTTTCATTGCACCAAAAGATTGACCTTTCAATACCCAATACAACCATGAGCTTATAGAATCCATACGAGATGGTTAAACCATGTCATAAATCCTCTAAGGGACACTAGTCCACTATCAAAAATCTCCCCTAGTGTCACTCACCATTGGCCCACATCACTCATAGAGAATATTCAAACTTGTGACAAGGCTCTGATATCATTTGTTACAAGTGTGGTTGTCATTGCACCAAAAGATTGACTTTTCAATGCCAGATAAACCCACTAGACTTATAGAATCCATAGGAGGCAGTTAAACCATGTTGTGAATCCCACTTGGGTTGCTAGTACATTAACACTATCACCACAATTTCTAACAATGGCACAAAACATTGGCACAAGGTTTCTAAGGATTAACATCACCAAGAAGTGAGAAAGGAGCATTTGAAACAAAAGGTAAAAAATTGGGAAATAGATATTAGAAACTATGATTGTGAGGGTTGCAATTGTAAAATCACATATAAGAAATCAAAAGTAGTAATATTTGGCAAGAAAAGAGTTGCTATTATTGTTGAACATAAAATTTCTTCCATGGAAATAGATGAATATATTTATGAATATTTTGCAACTAAAATAGAAATAGGTAAAATTAAAATAGATGGTTTGAATCAAAGAAAAGTGTTGTATACAATTGTTCAATTGTGTTTTATCTTTGATGTTACACAAATGTCATATCAGTCAACAAACAGATTCTACTGAGCTCATTTGGTCAGCAAAAAATATTACAAAGTCTACCAAGTGTTCCTAAAAATTACTCTATAGAAATAGTTTCTACCAAGCTCACTCAGGCATTGAAGGATTTTGTGGTAGAATTCAGTGGTAATCAAGCTCACAAGGTTAGCAGGAAAGTCAGTGTTTATCGAGTTCATTCGGTCTCCAAAGGATTTTGTAGAGTTCACAGTGTTAACTGAGCTTCAGTTGATTAACACTAGAAATCATTTCTGGATTAGTGTTTACCAAGTAGGGTCAGCCAATGAAGGATTTCATTATTTTGGAAAATAAAGTTTAATTATTTTATGTAATGATTGTAGCTGACTAATGTAATGATTATTGATAAAAGTAACTTGTAAATGATTTGACTTGACAGTTTGTAAAGTATAAATAAAAGGTCAAGTTGTGAATTCTAAAGTTTAATGAGCAAGCATGCAAGTGTATTGATTGAAGAGGAAAGTGTGAGAAAATTTTGAAGAAGGATCAGATATCCTTGAGGAGAAAAAATAATTTATTCAATCAAAGAGGATCTAGTGGAACAAAACATAGATCTGTATCAACAATTCAGTTGCATCTCATTCAGGTCAAGTCATTGTTACTTTCTCACCATTGTAGTAGTGATTTCTAATTCCCTTAATAGAGTTGGTCTAATAGCCATTTTATAAACCTTCTAACAAGGTGATAGTTCTATTGAATTTTTCTAAAGTCCTCTAGCAAGGCAACTCATAGTAGGGTGATTAAATCCTCTAACAAGGTCATACCTAATAGTGTGTTTTGTAACATTTAACAAGGCTGGCTCCTAACAGGGCTCACTTTAGAAGAGTGAAAATTAGTAGCTAGTTACTTGGTGGTTTTTTCCATATTGGATTTCCACATTAAATCTAGTGTCTCTTGTGTTCATGTTATTTCTTTATGCATTCATTTTAATCACTTTGAATGTTGAAAATTCTGTTAAAGATAAAATGCACTGCATCTACCAAGTTACAACATTCTTCTGTATGTTTACCTAGTGATAGAAATAACTAGTTTTATAAGACATCTAAGGGATCTATGGATTTATTTTTGTGGTAACTAATTCACCCCCCCTCTCAGTTACTCCATCTATATTTTCAACAATTGGTATCAGAGCTTTTGGTGCTTGCAGGAAGGATTTCAAAGATCTAAGCTAAAGATCAGGATGTCATACAAGAGGGAAATTCCAAGACTTAGTAGGGATAACTTTTTAGTATGGCAAGGTCTCATGAGACTCCATCTGGGTTCCATTATAGATATAGGATTGAAATATCTTGATGAAGAATATGTAACTCCTTCTGGTACATTATCCATCAATGACATTACTAAGAAGAAGACTCATAACACCATGATGATAGACATTGCATCAACCCTAAGATATGAAGAATTTGATGATATCAAGGACTGCAAAAGTGCCTTTGCTATGTGGAACAAGCTAAAAGATATCTATGAAGGTGATGAAAATGTGAGGAGAGCCAAAGCAGAAAGTCTAATAGGACAATTTAATCAGATGAGGATGAGAGAGGATGAGAACATTGCTAAATATGTCAAAAGAATCAAAGCAAGTGTCAGTGCAATCAAGGCTTTTGGAGGAGATATCAAGGAGGAAATAGTTGTAAGTAAAGTTCTTACAGCATTGCTTCCCATTTATGCAATTACATTTTCTATAATTTAGGAAAGAAGATGTGAAGCAAATCATAAGATAAAGTTAGAGATCATAGTATGAAGATTGATTGCATTTGACCTAGATAACTATGACAACAATGTTCCAGCTTCCAAGAACATTCAATCAACATTTGAAGCCAAGATTTTACTCAAAGAAAAGGGCAAGAAGATAAAGGATTCTTAGTTAGAAAGTGAAGAAGAATCAGAAGAGAGTTTTGATAGTGATCTTGAGGTGGTTAAAGCTCTACTTGCAAGGAAATATTCTAGAGGCAAACGAAAAGAAAAAGGTAAAGTTCCTTTAATCTATTTTTCATGTGAGGAAATTGGTCATATTGTTGCTAGATGCCCAAACAAGAAAAAAAAGGATGAGAAGAAAGGTCACAAGTGTAATGGTAAGAAATACTTCAAATCATTCAAGGACAAAGGTAAGAAAACATGTTTCATGGCCAAAGATTCAAAGGATTCTAATAATAGTGAAGATGAAATTGTTTACATTGCTATGAAAGATGAATTTGATAATGATGAGGAATATAAGATGGAACTTATCTCTCATGTAAGCAAAAATGATACATGGATCATAGACAGTGATTGTTCTCACCATTTGAATGGTGACAAAACAAAGTTTGAACAATTTGAAGACTATGATGGTGGTAGTGTGAGGTTTGGTAATAATGAACCATGTTGCATAAAAGGAAGAGGAAGAATCTCACTAACCAAAGAGCTTCTATGTGATAATTACTATTGGGTTGAAGGACGAAAACACAATCTGTTGAGTGTGGCACAGCTAATCAATATTGGATTCAAGGTGGAATTCATGTATGGAAGAGCAAGACTACTGGATGACAAAGGAAAGCTAATTGGATCAAGCATACAGACAAAAGGTAACTTGTTCTATCTTGAATTTGGTGAATGCTCATGTTTTATTGCTCAAGTTGACTAAATTTGGTTATCACACAAAAGGATATGTCATGTGAATTTTGATAACCTGGTGAAAATAAGAAAATTCAGGAAAGTAAGAGACATTCCTAGTATAAAGAAACCTGATGTTGGTCTATGCGAGAATTGTCAAATTGATAAGATGGGAAAAAATAGCTTTAAAAGTTAAAACTATCAGTCTAAAGAAATTTTGGAAATTTTGCATACTATTTTGTGTGGACCTATTAGAATTGAGAGCTATACTGGTGAAAAGTTCTTCATTCTTTTTGTTGATGACTACTCTAGAATGATGACTGTCATGTATCTAAGAGAGAAGTTAGAAGCATTTGAGAAGTTCAAATGGTATTTAGCCAGAGTAGAAAAGGAAATAGGGAAAAGACTAAAATGTTTGAGGTTAGAAAGAGGTGATGAATTCCTCTCCCATGAATTCAATAACTTTTGCATTGAAAGAGGAATCAAAAGATAGGTATTAGCCCTAGGAACTCCTGAGCAGAATGGAATAGCAGAAAGGAGGAATAGATCTATCATGGATTGTGCAAGAACTCTAATGATTAAAAAGAAAATTGCTATCAAATACTGGAAGGAAGCTATTAGCACTACAGTTCATACCTTGAACCGAGTACAGTTGAAGAAGGACTCATTCAAAACCCCCTATGAGTTATGATATGGCTATAAACTCAATGTAAGTTACCTATAAGTATTTGGAAGTAAATTTTATATCTTGAAAGAATCTAGAAAAGGAAAATTTGATGTGAAAGGTGATGAAGGCATATTTTTGGTATATTCTTGCAAGAGTAAGGCATATAGATGTTTGAATTTGTCTACTCACAAAATCATAGAAAGTGCACATGTGAAAGTTGATGAGTTTGCAGAAAGGACTAAAGAAGAAAGAAAAAAGGAACCAGAAGATTACAAGAGATTTTTTTTCATTAAACCTGATATAGTGCTAGATACATCTATCAATCAGGAAGCTTCTACTCCCAAGTCTTCAGTCACCAAGTTGCAAGAAGTTCAAACCCAGTTGCACGAACTCGAGTCACATTCAAATGCTATCGAGTCAGAGTAGCCAAAACCTGAAGTTGAAGTTCAAGAGGATGAAAATGGAATTCATTCAAAAGGAAAGGAACCTATATTGGCCAAGTATGTTAGGAGACATCATGCACCAAATCAGATTATTGGAGACAAATCTGAAGGTACTATGACAAGAAGTAACCTAAAAGGTACTTGTTTACTTGCTGATTTTGAACCTAGAAATGTCAAAGATGCATTAGAAAATGAAAGTTGGATTGAGGCTATGAATGAATAGATAGAGAAAATAGAGAAGAACAAAATATGGACTCTTGTACCTAGGCCTAAAGATAAAAATATGATTGGAACTAAGTGGGTATTCATAAATAAGTTGAATGAAGATGGTAAGGTATCAAGAAACAAAGCTAGACCGGTATGTAAAGGCTACTCTTAAGAAGAAGGAATAGACTATGGGGAGACTTTTGCTCCTATTGCAAGATTGGAAGGTGTTAGGACCTTACTTGCATATGTTGCATACAAAGGATTTAAGGTATATCGGATGGATGTCAAATCTGCATTTCTCAATGGTATTCTGGATGAAGAAGTCTACATTGAGCAACCTAAAGGTTTTGTTGATCCAGACAAGAAGGACATTGTCTAGAAATTACACAAAGCATTATATGGTCTAAAACAAGCCCCTAGAAAATGGTATGAAAGATTGCATAACTATCTTATTCAGATTGGTTTTCAGAGAACTAATGATAACAGTAGCTTGTACATCAAGGAAGGACTAGATAACAAGATTGTCTTGGCAGAAATATTTGTGGATGATACTTTTTTTATAGGAAATGATGATCTATGCAAATAATTTTTAGAGAAAATGAACAAGGAATTTGAGATGTCTATGTTTGGTGAGATTAAATTCTTTGCTGGTCTTCAAATTCAGCAAAGCAAGAATGGTATCTACATCACTCAATCTAAATATATCAAGGAGATACTCAAGAAATTTGGTATGGAAGATTGTAAACTAGTTGGGACTCCCATGTGTATTGGACTAAAGCATACCAAGAATGATGAATCAAAAGAGGTAGATCAGACCTTATATAGATCAATGATTGGAAAATTATAGTATGTAGTTCATACAAGGCCTGATATTGCTCTTGTAGTTGGTATAGTATCAAGATTTTCAGCAAAACCCAGAGAAAATCACATGATGGCAATCAAAAGGATCTTAAGATACTTGAAAGGAATTAAAAATTATGGATTGTGGTACAAATTTGGAGGAAATCTAGACTTGAAAGTATTTCCTAATGTTGATTGGGCATGAAACATTGATGATAGAAAAGTACAAGTGGTGGAGCATTCTTTCTTGGAAAGAGGTTAGTATCTTGGACAAGTAAAAAGAAAATTGTACATCCCAATCTACATTAGAAGCAGAATATGTTGCTGTAGCAATGAATTGTTCTAATATTGTTTGGTTCAAATAGGTATTGGAAGGCATGAAGGTTGAGATCAAAGAACTAGTTGTTATGTTTTGTGATAATACAAGTGCAATTAAAATATCCAAGAACCCATTGATGCATTCCAAAACCAAGCACATTGCAATAAAGTATCACTTTGTTAGAGAATTGGTGTAGGATAAGGAGATTAGATTGGAATATGTTATACAAAAGAATAAATTGCTGACATATTCAACAAGCCATTACCTAAGGATGCATTCTTGTATCTAAGAGGTAAGTTAGGGGTTATTCCCCTATCTGAAGCTTACTAAAATGAAGTTCTAGTGATGCATCAATAGGAACCAAGTTGAAGAACTATCAGTTGATGTAGCATAGTCATGGAAACACTGCATATGAATCAGTACTCAAGGTACATATTTACTCATCTGGTATGTTTTGTCTTTGGCATGTGTTGTCAAAGAGGGAGAGTGTACTGTCATATCTTTCTGAAATTTGAATGTATATGAGGGAGAGTTTACTATTTGGAAAAGAAACTATGTAATTCCTTCATAGGGGGAGAATAATACATTAGGGAAGCTTGTGGCATAAAATCTACAAGGGAGAAATGTTCTCTCTAAAAAAGACTTGTTTTCAAATTTCATTGTGCTATGACATGTTGTGCTTCCATTAACACCAAAGAGGGAGATTGTTGGATACAATTGTTCAATTATGTGTTGTCTTTGATGTTACACAAATGTCATATTAGTTAGCAGACAGAGTCTACCAAGCTCAGTTGGTTAGCAAAGAAAATTCTAGAGTCTACCAAGCATCCCTGAAAATTACTTTGTGGAAATAGTTTCTACTGAGCTCACTCGAGTGTTGAAGGATTTTGTGGCAAAATTTAGTGGTAACTGAGCTCACAAGGTTAGCAAAGGAAAGTCAGTGTTTACTGAGTTCACTCAGTCTCCAAAGGATTTTGTAGAGTTCGCAGTGTTAACTGAGCTTCAATTGGTTAACACTGGAAATCATTTTTGGATGAATGTTTATCAAGCAGGGTCGGTCAATGAAGGATTTCATTGTTTTGGAAAATAAAGTTTAATTATTTTATGTAATGATTGTATCCACCTAATGTAATCATTATTGATAAAAGTAACTTGTAAATGAGATGACTTGACAATTTTTAAGGTATAAATAAAAGGTCAAGTTGTGAATTCTAAAGTGTAATGAGTGAGCATGCAAGTGTATTGATTGAAGAGGAAAGTGTGAGCGAATTTTGAAGAAGGATCAGATGTGCTTGAGGAGAAAAAAAGTTTTATTCGATTAGAGAGGATCTAGTGGAATAGAACAGTGATCTGTATCAGCAATTCAATTGCATCTCATTCAAGTCAAGTCATTGTTACTTTTTCACCATTGTAGCAGTGATTTATAAATCTCTTAATAGAGTTGGTCTAACAGCCATTTTACAAATTCTCTAACAAGGTGATAGTTCTATTGAATTTTTCTAAAGTCCTCTCATAAGGAAACTCCTAGTTGGGTGATTAAATCCTCTAACAAGCTCACACCTAACAGTGTGTTTTGTAACCTTTAACAAGGTTGGCTCCTAACAAGGCTCACTGCAGAAGAGTGAAAATTAGTAGCTAGCTACTTGGTGGTTTTTCCCATATTGGGTTTCCACATTAAATTAGGTGTCTCTTGTGTTCATTTTATTGATTTATGCATGCATGTTAATCACTATGAATGTTTAAAGTTCTATTAAAGATAACATACACTGCATCTATCGAGTTACAACATTCTTCTGTATGTTTACCGAGTGATAGTAGTAACTAGTTTTATAAGACATCTAAGGGATCTGTGGATTTATTTTTGTGGTAACTGATTCACCCTAGCTCTTAGTTACTCCATCTATATTTCCAACAAAATGATATGGAGTTGTGTTGTACATGTAATGGCTAAAAGCTTGGGGTTTTAAGGGAGCCTTATCTGCAAACTATTTTGTTGAACAAAAATGTAAATTTGAATATTTTGGAAATTTAATAGATGTTTAATCTAAGTCTTTTTTTTTGTTGTAGTTGCTAAATTTAAGGTCCCCTAGGACATAGTTTCTAGTCCCAATATAAACAATTATAATTCCAAAGCCACCTAGCCCAAGTCTTAGAGGTGCTCATGTGTAGCACCCTATGGAGTAGACCTATCGCATGAGGGAAACACATGCAACATCCATTTTCTCAAGCTAGGAGAGGTTGTTAAAGAGGGTGTTAGGGATGTTGTCTTGGTGGGCATTAGCTTTGTCATAGTGGTGTGAATCAGGGGCATACAAATATGATTGCGCCTCCAACCTTAGGTGGGTCAATAACTTAAACAAAATAATTGATGTCCTTCAAAGTGTTAATTACACCACCAATTTGAGTTGTAATGCTCTTAGCATGGTGGACGTCTTGGACACCTATGGTACGAATGAAGCTCCTTGTAGGTGTCCCTCATTAGAGAGATCCTCAAATACATCTGATAGGTTGTTGTTGGACTATATTGGTTATGGTTTAGAGGGTGTTGCTCACATGGATGTTGTGCCTCATGTGACTGTGTCCAACATTTAGGTAGTAGTAAATGTTGCTCTAGATTACTATGCATGGAAATTTGTCATACATATCAAAGACTAGGTTTATGAGGAATTTAAATGGATTCATAATGTTGATGATGCTACAAAAAGTTTCTATAAGGAGACTTTCAAAATAAATAATGAAATGGCTCCATGAAACATTGACACAATGGAGGATGAGATGTTTAGGCATACTACTAGAGAGGGAAAATTTGAGGTGGAGAGAGAGGTCACAAGGGCTCTCAGCATGGAGATTTCATCTGTAGTGTAGTTCGCAGAGCCTAAAAGACCCAAATGTTAAGATGAAAGAAATGGCCTAGAAAAAATAGAAATGGCCAATAGTGAAATAGAAATTAATGAAAGAAAAATATTTTTAAAATAAATCAATTTTAAACTTTAGAATTTGACTAAATATTGTCATAAAAATCAATTACAATCAAAAAATTAGAAAACATTAGTTTCCTATCTATAGATAGGTAGGGACAAATGGATGGGATCCCTTGGTGGGGGGATTCCTTAAAAAAAATTGAGTGAGTGTTGCAGAATCATTTTAGGAATATTTTAAACCTCATGGCCCATGAAATTCTAATTAAAGGAAGTTTTAGATTTATGAATTTTCCTTCTAAAAATTTATTGGAGGAGGAATTTAAATTTTAGAAATAGTGGAAATAACTCAAGATCCACCAAAAAAAATTTGCTGAAATGAAAAACCCTTTCCTAAAATGGTGGAGATAACTCAAGTCCCACCAAATTTTTTTCTGCTCAAATGAGCAATCCTATATTTTACGGGCTCTTATTTTCTAGGAGAAGATTCCAAATGACCCTATAGCAATTCATTTCCTTCTTTATAGGACCCCTTCTTCCTTGAAAATAGAATCCTAATCCCCTCCATGTGACCCCACCCTAAGCTATGGAAAAGAAGGGGGCATGGGCAGGGCAAGGCAAATATAAGCAGCCACTGCATATTGAAAATAATGACGCATGACTTCCTAAATAAAGTTCCCTCCTTTAGTTCCCACCAATTTTTATCTCCTTTATTTTCCACCAAGTTTTCCCTCCAAAGTTTCACCCAAAGTTTACATCCAAATTAATGACTACTTCAAAATAAGTAGTAAAATTGAGCTTGCATGAGGCCACCTGCTCCACGTTTTTTTTTTTTTTAAATTGAATAGTGGTTGGTAAAAAAAATAAGCCTAGCAACCACATGGGGACCTGATATTAGAGGAGTGATTATAATTTAGGAATTAAATTAAGCATTGGAGAAAAAATGGGGGGGCTCGCAAATAGCATGGAAATACACTATGTGGCTTCACATATTTCTTTCCCTCTATTTTTATTGCTTTGCTTCCAAGTGACTTTTTTGTCCAAAATATATTTTTATTGGTTTTATTAAAAAATAAAATGAATAATAAAATAAGAAACAAAATTTCATAATTATGGGGCCACCACCTCTACAAATTGTTGCTATTATCCAAAATTTAGTAGTTGCATAAAAACTTGCCCTGATGAAGCCAATAAAGTGAGTAGTATGGACAACACAAAAGTAACTATGAATTCTTTTATATCCACTAATCATTTAATATTATACTTTTGATATTTTATTCTAATGTGTTTTATGTAAGCTCAGATATTTCATAGTTAATATGTGATCTCCAATTTTAGTTTAAATACTTTGATCTTATTCTTTAACATCTTAATTCACACTTAAATACATTTTCACTTCAATTTAATTTATCTTAAATCAATTCATATATACTTGGTTGGTCCTTTGATTAATTAATCTTACATTATCATAATCATCCTTAATCAACCAATAATATCAAACTAAGAAGTTCTCTACAAACTTGAGCTTGATCTACCTTACACTTCTAGCCAACTTATTGGGGTGCTTAGAAGGGAATCATGTATCTCTTGATGTCCTAGTCAACCTCTAGGTTTGGAGCATTGCTTTCTTCCCCACATTTTTAGTTAACCCTATGTAAATAAATTTCTTCATTAATATCTGTGTGTGTAAAGTTCTACTAGCTCTTCAACTCAAACTGTAACAAGAGCTTTTGTGTAGAGGTTTTTGAGATAGATAATCCCTACTAATTTATATAGTCCTACTACACTAGGACCAATATTTTCTAGAAACATGGATGTAAATGATCTTAGTGGATCTAATGTCCTTTTAGGATCAATGTTTAGGACTAGTAGTTTCCAAGGATTAGGTTCTCACCATACCACACCCAATAACTCTCTACCAAAATCACCAATAGTAATGGATCATAATTTAACTCTTACAATTGAATTTGAGAAGGTCAAATATTTGGAGGAGAACATGCAATAGTTTGAGACTTTACTTAAGCAAATAGATACTTGTCAAGAGGCAAGGGATGCCAATAATATCTTATATGATTTGTTGGTAACATACAGGGAAAGTCACTAAGTGTTCCTTACAATAGGACAAATAGTACAATAGAACATACCTCTCCCCACTCCTAACCAAGAGAGAACACACTCGAACATCACTGGAGAATAACTAGACCTTACCATAAATAAGAATGCTTTTAGTTTTAGCTTACAAAACACTATTACTAACATTAAAGTCAGTGGTAGAGGAATGACAAACATTGGATTAATTTCCCCTCCTCCTCCACCACATTGTAATCTAGTGTTGAATACCATATTGTAAAATCTAGGCCAACTATAATAATAATTGGTCAAATTGTTGATTGTGACCAACCAAAAGTTCTTTAGCTCTTGTTTATCATCATAGTCCACTGACTATGCAAGTGTTGAGTGCTTTATTGCCACAAGGTGATGAATCCATTAAGTCCAAAAGTTACAAAAATGTGTGTGGTCCACAAACCCACATTGATTCCTTTCTTTGTGTACATAATACCACACTATGGACTATGTTTTGCTTAATTTGTTTTCCAAGTCTCTAAAAGGAACTACTATGGATGGAAAATTCTCTTCCCAATTGTTCTATTGAGACCTTTTATCATTTTATGGATGCATTACTCACTTGCTTCTAGGCTAACATTGAGAGAAAAGTTAGGACATCTTACCTTGTACATTGTAAACAAAGGCCAAATAAGAAGGTAACATAATTCATCTCAAGGTTCTGATCCATCTCTTCAAGGATGCCTTATGCTATACTAAATTCTAATATTTGGAAGATGTTTATCAATAATTTTTTGTTAGTGTTGGGGGAGAAATTGTCCTTAATCAAGTATCAAAACTTCACATGCCTTTGTAGTGCATTGATTGATTACAAACACACCATAACTCAATTCAAGGATTCTTCCACGAATGTTTATAGTTGGCCTCTATCTTTAGGGGATCTTAAGAGAACAAGGTCATAGCCAATGTCATGACACTTCCTCATTTGAAAAATTGTGAGGAATTTCTTCATAATAAACCCATAGAGGAATTAATCATTCACTAGAATTGTAGAGTCTTATATTTGTGTCTTACAAAAGTTTTTGGAAGACAACTTGGTAACCCTAGCGAAGATCATACCTCTTCTTCTTGATGATTTCCCCTATTGTTAATGGTACAATGGTTTAACATACTATCAACATCATCATATGAATGGTTATGAGATGAATAATTTTGTATTCCTTCACCACTTAGGGCCCGTATGGTTGCAAGCATAAGAATGGAGAATAGGAATGCATACTGGGAATAGGAATGACTATTCCAATAACATTTTTTTTTGGAATGGGTATAAGCTCATTTTAGAGGCAAAATGGGAATATGTATTCCTATTCTCTATTCTAATTGCCAAACCAAATGAAAAATAGAAAACTTATTCCAAATTTTCTATTCTTATTCCAACAACCAAACAAGCCCTTAGTGCAAGACCACATCGATAGTGAAATAATAAAAGTTAGCAAGAGGAAGCCTATAGCTAATAAGTTTGTTGATGAGGAAAATAGAAAATTGTAGATTTATATTGAATGAAATGAAATAAATTATTTTTTAATGACATCCATGAGACCACACGGTCTAAGGGACCACACTAGGGAGTGATCACTCTGGTTGTTATTGTTTCTCTAGGCTATCACTTTTTTTGTGTGGATCTAAATTAAGAAGATAGTCTCTTTGTGGATTCTTATCTTATGAAAAAGTTCTTTTATGTTTTTCACTCATAATGTATCCTTGTATGGATATGAATATCTTCATAAGAGGTACACTCTTTGATAAAGTATCATTCAGTTTCCACCATACCTTTGTTACAAAACATACATAGCCTTCCTTCTGACCCTTCTTTAGGAACCTTCCATCTACCCATTTCACAACTTAGATGATGAAAGTTGGTTCTTAGTTGAGAAATTAAGATTTTTGACTTTCCTTTAATTGATGATCCTAAATATTCTTTATCCCTATGTTCCCATGTCAGATTAGATTCTTTGATGTAGTAGGCTTTTTTTCTACCTACTTAATTTTTCTATGTGGTAGGCCTAAACTTCTCTAACACCTTTTTTTATCTTTATATAAGTGTTTGGGCACTCTTGGGAATTGATGTTCCATTTGTTCAGCCACTTGTTATTTTGCTTCTCCCACATTTTTTTCCTTCACTCTAACTCTTTGTCAACCATCATTTTGGGCTAGCATTTCTTATCCATATTTCCCACTTTCTTTAAGTAGCTTAGGAAGCAAATGATTTTTGAGGCCTCCATCGAGAACATTCCTACCTCCACTAAAATAATCTTGTAAGGAAACATTGGTTTGACTTTGTGGTTAGAAGTGATAAACTACATTTGTGTATCCTCTCTATTTTCCACCATTTGTAGTTTGAAATGTTGTTTCCCCAAACTTCACATCCTTACAGAATTATTAGGACCACCAAAAGACCAAATAGAGTCTTCCTCATCTTCCAATCCCATAGCTCTACCTTCCTACACCTATTCTAAAGAAGGTAAGAGGCCTTCTAACCAGCCTATATTATTTTTTATTTGCATCTCTCCTAACTTAATCTCTAATGGAAGTCAATTCCTAGATATTTGTAGTCTTCCACAATTTCTATGGAGCTTCCCTCAAATAGGAATGGATGTTGCTCCTTTTTCTTTTTCAAAGAAAAGATCATGATTTTAGTCTTTGAAGTGTTTACCTCCATCCCTACCTCCAAGAAAAAAGTTTCCAAATTATTTATATGCCCCCTCAAACCTTGGGTAGTTTTAGCAATAAGGATAAGGTCATCCACATAAATAAGAAGTCTTATCACAAAGCTTGCTACCTGAATGCCTTCTCCATTGGCTTTGTTCAACACTCCTCTAACCTATCAATGTAAACCCCAAAAAAAGTAGGTGAAAAAGGACACCCTTGCCTGACTCCAATGTTACTCCTAAAGCATTCTAACATGTTATCTTTAGTTCTGATTTTAGCTTTTACCCGTTCATACAACTTATAATTGACAACTCTATATTCTTTGGGTGCTTTCAATTCTTCCATCCTATTCTATAGCTTATTTTTAGGGACAACATGAAAGGATCTCTTAAAGTCTGCGAAGAAGAAAAAAGCCTACTCCCAATGTTTCTCTCACACTCTTTCAATGAGATATATTGATCTTTTCCCACCTCACTTGTCCAACTTCATCACGACCTCCTCCTCATCTCCTCCATCATTAGTTCATAACCTATATGTGAATATGGTGGCCATCACACCTATCTTCTAACAAGAATGGAGGGTTTCTAATTTGACCATATCATCCACCTCTCTATGAGCCTTATAGTGGAAAGTCTTCTTCTTAGTACTCAATGTATTCCATCTATGACATCACCATCAAAGATGCCTTAGTGAATCCTTCAAGCCCAATCAAAATAATCACATGGGAGGCCATCTTTGTGAATGGTTTGAGTCATGGAAAATACTATGAGTGTTATGTCACCATTATATGCATGATGGAATGTCCTTTCCACCCCTAGGATCAACGACCTTGACCATTCAAGTAGGGACTATGGAAATTTTCTCCATCTTCATCGTAATTCCTAAATCAAACTTCTTTTGGGTCAAGATGGGTGTTCCCTAGCTAACTTTCGTGGGAGTTTTCCATCTATAGCCCATAGATTTTTTAAATTCCCGCATGAGGAGACTATCATTTTTGACCCATGCTAACTGGACCCCTCTATTCCTAGTAAGATAATGTAAGTCTAGCTTTCAAGTATATAAGGCTACAAAAATGAGTTTTTACATCATGGTTTTCTCATGTGTCTGAATCTCTCACAAGTCTCAATAGGATACAATTTATACATTTTATCTATTCTAGTCTAAGAGACAAATGGTGACACCCTGCATTATACTACTCATCTAATCAACTCACCATCTAGCTTGGATCCACACATAAAATCATAATAGTTACACATTTGCACACACCATAAGATGTCTATGTAGTGTGCTCTTGTTTGTGAATTTGCAAATTTGAGCATAAAAACCTACCACCCTACATTTATAATGCCCAAATTATTGAGATTCGTGCACATAATTTATCTAGTGAATTAAATAACCCTCAAATTGCATGCATTTTCTCTCTGGAAAATCTCATTCTTGTTTCTTGGTAATTCACCCAAACACTCTTGCTCTCTATACAACCATCGACTTTTACTTTTACTTTCATATTGTAGGTTTTCTTCACTTTTACATAGTTTCAAGCTCACAATCATGGCTTCATCACACATATCCAACCTTGGTATCTCAACTTGGAGAGTTCTTTCTCCATATCTTTGTTTATTGAGCATATTCTCTACATTATTATAATTTCATTTCTATTTACTCTTTTTGTTACTTTTATTTTGGTTATCTATCACTGATCATATCGTGACTATTTGATGTTCGTGGAGGTGGAGACACTAAAGTGGGGGTCTAACTATGGAAAATCTATTAAATAGCCCCAAAATTTTCCTTTCTTACATGTGTGTAGGTCTTCAATCATAGATTTAGAAGTCTTAGTTGGACCACATTATCAAAAATTGAATATGGTTTCATCTTCTCTACCTTTTTCTTTATTTATTTTTATCATAAAACATATAATCTTCTTATTATTCATTAATATCCTTCTTAAACTATAAATCTGTTATTCCATTATTATTCCTCATCTTTTGTGTATATAGAATAACATTATCTCATTTAGTTGTGTTATGGTTATTTATCATATTCATAGAACATACTCTATTTTATTTCTTTTTGCTTCATTCTACATTTTTTTGTAGTCTATCTATATAAGATGCTACTGAGCTGCATTGATGTCCATCAAACAAAGTGTTGTCCTATGGGTTGCACACCTGCCAATAACAATGAGCCCATAGATTCCATAGTTTGTCTATGATCTCTGTTCCTTTTTTGTTTTTGTAGTTGAAATACTCTAATTTTATAATTTAATACTTGAATTCAAGTTTAAATAATTTAATTCATGCTCATATTTGTAGTTACAATATATTGATCTTAAATCAATTTGCATAGACCTAGTTGGTCCTTAATCAATTGATCTCACATCTTCGTAATCACACTTAATCAACAAATAACTCAAACCAAGAAGTTTTCTACAAAGTCTATTTTGAGCTACATGACACTCTTAGTCAACTTGTTGAGGTGGTTTGAAGGAAATTGTGCATCCCTCGAGGTCCTAGTCAATCATTAAGATTAGTGCATTGTTTTCTTCCCTGCACCTTGATCATAACCTTTTCCATAATGAGAATTAGGTTTCTATGGTAAATAAATCCTACTCCATGGAGATTAAATAGTTTTTCATCCTTCACAAGGATCTCTTTTACATCTTGTGCATGATATCTCTTTCATTTTACCCTTCCATGGCCTCATTGGAGTTATGTCCTCTTTGGTTTGGATTGGGTATTGCTTGTGGATATTGTGTGGGTGTAAAAAATTATTTATCCTTTTTCATCATTTCCTTAAGATGTCAAAATACCACTTAATTTTCCATCTTAAAGGAGTGGCATACATATCCTCCTTATTACATATACCTTGATCACTTTAATCATGACAAAAAGAGTGCACTAACCTAACACAATTGTCTAGGCATAAATCACTCTTCTTTGTGCATTTTCACAAGTTTCCTTGTATAAAAAATTTTCCTTGGTTATCTAAGGAATTGGTTTGCTGGCATAACATTATTTGCTGGACTATTTCACAAAGACACTTTCAAATTGATTTTTTGAAAGCTATGACACTTTCAATCATATATTTCCAAAGTTGTGATGTTTTCAAAGTTTTAGCATGTCAAAACTAAATTTCCAAAGCCAAAAAACCTTCAAGCCTCCATTTGGTGCAAACCTCTCAAGGTAGAGTTGAATAGCATAACATAATTTGCTAGACTATCAACAATCCTTTCTCTCTCTCCTCTTTCTCATGGATCACCTAATGCAACATAAATCCTAGCCTATGTCAACCATGATTATCTTCATCTCTCCTCCATAGTTCAATAACTTAACACACTTTTCTATTCGAGAGGATCATGGAGTCTTATCTTATATTTGGTGTATGCTCTTTCTCTTTTGAAGCAACCACTTGTTCTTTTACAATAGATTTATGAGTGTGATACTAGTGGTTAATACATTTTTTCTAGTGAGGTCCTTCAACTTGTTAACTTGGGATCTTAGTAATCTCTAAGATCTTTTTGTTGTTTTATGTATCCTTTAACATGGATGTATGAGTTGAGATCCTTGGTTTGAGGGCTTGTGTCCTTAAACTTGGTGATGTCTTATCTCCTTGCAGTTTGCCATGATCTTCATCTTTTTTTGTTACTTTACCTTGAGCATAAGACAAACCTCATGCTCACTTAAGTGGGGTCTAAATGTACCATCCTAAAAGTAAGAACCCTTATTAGGTACTCATTTTTATTCCTATTATAGTGTGTATGGATTCCCACATTGATTTAAAATCCTCCTAGCCCTTTTGCATTCTTTAAGTCAACATTATTTGTTCAAAACTTGAGAATGGGTCTAATGATTTTGCATTTTACATCTTATCACCTTCCACCTAGGTCCTTTATATGCATTTTTTGATTTTTCCTCACTTCATGGTGGATTGTGACTTTCACTACCCCTTTTTCACATGCACCCCAAGCCCCTAGCTAAATAAAATAAAATATGGTTGGATTAGGTTGAGTTAAGTTGGCCTTGTCTTGGATAAGGTCAACCCAAGTCAACCTTGTTCTAGACAAGGTTGACCCAAACCATCCGTGTCATAGCATACTAATTTTTAGCAAGCTTCGGGCCTGATGTAATATTTTACCTTATAGATAATTGGTGCCACCCTTGCAAAATTTGGACCCCAAAATGTGTATGAAAGGAAACCTCTTCCTCTCATTCTCATATCTGTTAGACATACATGAGAAACCCATTATTGTGGAAAATATTTTCATGCAAGAATGTTATTGTGTATTCAAGAATCCAATTGCAAGCAAGTATCCATTAGTAAAGACATCCATCATCAAACATTTAAGTTCTAGGAATTTGTAAAGCAGTTCAAATCTCCATTCCATGGATCTAACGTCTTTCTCAATTGAAGGTCAATTTGCAATCTAGGAAGGAAATGTACATTCATCCATCAAAACTTCTTCTTCTATTTTTTTCTCAATCCAACATTGTGGAAAATTACAACACTCATTACTTAAGGGTCTTATTTCATGATTTACCATGGATCATTTTGTGTTGAGTTCAAGCTATTGCATCAATACTTGTAATATTCTCCAAAGAGTCATTTCATCATAAAGGTGTAAGGTTATTTATGTTTTAGATATGGCTTACATTTAATCTCTCCTTACATAATTTCAAATTAATTTTAGGTGAATTCCTATACAAATATTTGACCAAGGAAAGCCCCATTCCACAATAATTTCCCCTACTTCCTTGTGTTCGGGAACTTGAGTCACAATTTTGGATTTGGATTTAAAGAGTTGTAGACCTAGTTATAGGTCCTATACAAATTTCACTAGTTATTAGGTCCCAAGGACTAGGTCAACCTTTGTTAACCCTATCCTTTTGATATGATATTTCATAGTCAAAACTTACAGGTGTCAAAGTTCCATATCCAAAACCATTTCTAATTCTAACAACTTTATGATATTCAAATAAAATTATGAAGTTCACTTGTCCTTCTCTTAGTTTCAAGGTGAGCTGAATATTCCTCTTTTCCTCTTGCACTTACTTTCATACATCATACATAATATCATATATTATTAGTTGTTATTTTGTTTATCATAACATTAATTCATTTTATATATCACAACCACACTTTAATCAACAAGGAATACCCAAATCCCCCTTTTACCTAGATCTTGAATTAGCATCCCTTCATCCTTTTTGGGTTGTGCTAATCGTATTGGTTTAAGGGTTGGTTCATATCCAATGCACAATATGATTTCATGAGTGATCTACATCTTAGCATTGCTCACCATTTTTTGTTGTAAAACTAATATGAAGATACTATGGGTTTCAAATAACAATGCTTAAAAACTAAGTTATTGGAATGGAAAGGACTTGCACATGGTTTAAAATAACAACACTCAAAAACTACTATTGGAACTAAAATGGCATACACATAACCCTCTTGATTTCTCAAAAAAAAATCAAATCTCACCACGCATTTCTTTGAGCTTGTAGAAAGAGAGGAATAATAGATTTTTTGTGAAACGGAGACCATTGAGGATGGGTCTTCTTTACATTTTACATTATTTTTAAGGGGAATATTGTAGGAACTATTTGTAAATTCCCTCATTTCCTTTGTCCCCATCTGAAGAAAGAGTCCCTAGGAATTGGGAGATACCAAACAGATATGCCAAATCTAATTATTCAAAAGTAATGATGAGGAGAAGCTCTATTTTAAAACCACAAAATCTAAGGTGGTTTAAGCTAAACTTTGATGAGGTGGCTAGAGGGGTTATTTTAATTGTGGATGGTGCCATGAGAATAGAGCTAGACATGATGATTTTAACTTATCTAGGTAGCAGGGATGATCACACTAATGACCATGATGAATTCATAAAAATGTTTTAGGTGATCAAGCTTTCCCTTACAACTAGGGTTATGGACTTCGTCATTGAAATAAACTCTCTAGTAAAACTAATTTTTGTTAAAGGAAAATCTAATTCTAGTTGATTCATAATTAGAACAATGAAGGATATTCAAAGGCTTCTTCTTGGTTTTAATAATTTTAAAATAAAAAACTTCTATAGAGAATGGAATGGGGTTATAGATGTGATTACAACTCTTATTCTAGAGTTGAAGAGGTTGAGATGTTGGCATGAAGTTGATAATACCCACCTATATGTTAAATCTCTCTTGTGGAAGGAGTGTAATTTGAGGCACTAGATTTAATGAGAAGCTTGATAATTTCATTTTAGTATACATGTTGATTTGTGTATCACCCTAACACATGAGGTTGTGCTTCAAAAGAGAATTAAGGACAATATTTGCACACCTTATTTTACCCTCATAACTTCACGGACTAGTGTTATGTGGTAAAATAATGCTACCATTGATCATGCACTATTGATTTGTATGCTCTATTGGCATAATCATTCTTATAGGTGTGTTTCAAAAAACCATTGGTGGAATGCAAGCCAAGAAAAATAGAAATAACAAACTTGAAAAAGATGTACGCAAAATTTCAAAAAAAGTATGAATGCCATTCAATCTATTGTGAAATATAATAGACAAAATGAAGGAAAAGGTTTAAGTTAGATCAATCATAAGAAGATACAATCAAGTATGCAAATATTTTTTATCATGATTTTAAGAAAATGAAAAATTTCTTTTCAAGAAATGTATGCTACATAAAACTCTACAAAAAATAACTTGTAGATACCTCAAAAAATAAAGTTAAAATCTCTAAAATGAAATAAGGAGAGATGAAAAGAAGACAAGAGATATAGAGGCCTCTTTAGCAAATTCTTTGCATTGATAGTAGGAATGAGGAATTAATAGTAGGAATGAGCATTTAGCTTCATTAAAATTTTAAAATAGGTTATAGCCTAACAAAGAGACGAAAAAAATCAATAATGAGGAGAGAAACATACCTTTAACTTATGAGGATCCATGGCAAAGCCACTGTCAAAATGAAGAGTGCATAAGAAGATATACAAAATCAAGTTTGCGTTAATCTTTCACTTGATTTTAGATTGGATTTGGAGGCTATAACCTATTGGAAATATCTTTTCCTAGAATCAAACTACGGCCAGTTTCATAACAATCACTTAATGTCTCATTTATTTTCACTTTAGAAAAATATTACCATCTATCTCACTTCAAGAATGAACATTACCAAAAGTTTAACACTCTAAATTTTTTGTAATAAAACATTCATCTAATTTCCATTTCCAAATCATAGTATTGTATTTTTATTAATTACATCCAACTTATATATACTTGGTGAAAGATATACTACAGCAACCCAAACCTACAATTGAATGTATATTGGACAGAGGGAAGAACATAAGACAAGGAGGACTTATTATAAGATCTTTGTCATATGCAAATATAAACCCCTTGAAGATTCAACATGGATGATAGAAAAGGCAATAGAGAAGACTCGAGAAAAATAAGCAAAAATAGGACCATAAACCTTGGGTCTCATAATGTAAGGCTAAGAGACCAAAGGTGTTTTATAAACCTTGGGTCTCATTAGACCAATAGAACCAAATAGGAAGTTAGACCAGGATGTCATAAGAGATTTTAAGTTTATTTATGCAATAATGGCCTTAGAAATGGCTTTGGCATGGTTTTTTATCATTGTTTCAGTCTTCAAGGAAAATTTCTCAAAATTGCAACATCTTTGCAAAAGTTGCTAAAATGTTGTCAAGCAACTTTTTTGCAAAAATTGTTTGTTAAATGTAAATTCTTTACCAATAGTCATATCTATTCTAAAGTTAATTTTTTTCATTAATACGAGTCTATATAGATATATTTGAACCATTCCCAAGTCAGTGGATAGAGATTGTATGGATTTGAAGCTTGATGAATAAAGAAGCATTGATTTCTGTCTAAATTTTTTTGTTCTCTAAAGTCGTATGATCTTGTACAGACTAAAAAACTAAATCATGTACATGTTGTATAGTTTTCTAAGTTACCTTTCTCATTTAGTTGGTCTGACTTAATTTGGTGATTGCTTAAGAGAGTTATAGGTATTTTTGTATTAAAATTTTTGAAACCCTTCCAGAACTTAGGGTTTTGTACAAATATCGGCCTAAATTATAATTTCACTAGTGATTTCCATGGCCACTTGGTAAATGCAAGTTAGGACCTTGTACTTTAATATTTCAAAATCTTGGAATAGGAAGATAGTGTTTTCTATATTTAACATCATCCCCTAGGTCAAATATTTCTATATATTTAAGCCTGAAATGTAGAGTTTGTGTAACCAATCGAGCAAAACTAGCATAATGACTAGATAAAAGGTGGATTTGGAGTATTTGCAGGTTTATATAACTCTCTAAAGAGTTGGTTTTACTCTATGAACCTATCGCATAGGCTTTTTTTTTTGTAAAAACTTTGAAGCAAATTTCCATACTTTGGCCTAGTTTAGGGAACTTGTCCTTAAAGCACAAATTGAAATCAACTTTGATTTGAATCCTAGGACTTTTTAGGGTTGTTTTGGGCATTCAAAATACTTGGAAAGGTAGAATAACCTTTGAAGAAGGTGTGTGTGAAATTAGTAGTGGATAAGTCAATTTTGAAGGCTTGTAAGCAAAGAAGTCCATAAAGCACTCTATTAGTTGTGTTTGAAGGAAAGGTAGAAGAAGAAGACTTGGTGAAAGATCTACCATAGAGGAAAGGCCTTCTATAAAAATACATTCCAATAATGTTACACAAATCATTCATAATAGCTAAAATAGAGGTATTTGACAATACAATACACTTATAATTTATAATACACTAGATCAGGAATATAGTCATGGAATACCACAATTATATCAAAAAAAATTAGATATAGGATTTACATTTCAGATGTATTCCAAGGCTTCAAGTGTACATGAATAAGGGTAGTAAAGTTTCATAAATGTGTTACATTTCAGCTACATCTTCCAATAATATAATAGTAGTTGTGATTACAAAGGTATAGGTGTCTATCATGATAATGATACAGTACTAAATAGAGCTTTTATATGTTATAGGAGCATTTCCAACTTTAAGTCAAATGCAGTAAATAATGAACAAGAATGGTAAGTATTAGATCTATGATGTGGAATGACCCTTTTAAGGATTTTTTGATTGTTGGATAGCCTATTAGAGGTTTGAATTGAAGTAGTAAAGTGGCTAGGGGAACTTGAAGTTGTTCCTTAGGAAATTGAAGTTGTTCCTTATTGGGAGAAGTTGACTAGTGTCTTGGAGTGACATTTTTTATGTGAGAATTTGTATCTCACAAAAACTTCAAAAAGTTTATCCTTATTGAATAAGACCATTGATTGGATCTCCATCACTCCCTCACATGAGAGTCTAAAGGAACCTAGTAGATGTTCCTAATCCTAGGGGTGAGTGACATGAAGTTAGGGATTGATTGTGACTATCATAAATAGGGGTATTAGTAACTATCATAAGGACAAGGATTATGATGCCAAGTTGTTTTTGAATAAATTTTGGTAGTGTTAAGTGTTTTGTGATTCAAAATAAATTTAAAGAGGTTATCCTTGTGGAAGTGTATTCAAGATTCAAGGTATTAAGTATGGATCCATTCTAGGGTCTGATATTGGGTATGGTGAGTGGTGAAAGGTTGTATTTGGGTAGTCAAAAAAACTAGATGGAAAGATGGTCAACATTAGATATTGAAGGTAAGTGGTCATAAGATGGATTTTGACCATTGATAGGTCTCTTGAATGTGAAGGATATTTTGTAAAGTCATACTTTGAAAACATGTTTGGGTATCGAGCTTCACTTTCTTTTGAGAATAGTTTACTATTCTCTATAGAATAGGGCCAACCACGTCAAGGTGGAAGCTCAATTGCCCACCCCCCCCCCCCCCCCCTTCCCCATCCCCTTATGCCCACCCCCACAACCCCCACCCCCACCCCCCTGCCACCCCCCCCCCCCCCCCCCCCACCCTCCCCCACCCCCAACCCCCGCAAAAATAACTCTAAATTCTCCATTAATATCTACCACTCATTCTTTCTTTCATCCATTATTAAAATATAACATTCATTCATAATCACATGAATTTTTAAAAAATGAGCATCCATGAAATAATATCATAATATCCAAAGATAACATTTAACATTCATTCATTCTTTTATCATTAATCAAATATTAGATTCATTCATTAACACATGAAACTTGTTAACACATAATGTATTAAAATCTATTAATATGCAACATTTGCCATTATCCATTAGCACATAAAATATCCAGTCATTGTCAAATAAAGCACATTAAAATAATGATTTTTTTTTTCTTATTTTTCATATTCTTGTAAGAAACAATTGCTTCATCTATTTCTTCATCATGGTCCTCTTCTATTCTACTCATTGTAAGCCTAGGAGGATGACGCCACTCTTGCAAAGGGGAGTTAACTATAATAAGAAAGAAATGGGTTAAATTCATGAGAACTTTTTATTATTGTTACATTTGTGAATAATTTAAGGAACATAACTTTGCTTCTCTTTACCAGTTTCAATTATAGATGATTAATTTTATTAATAATTGCATAAAAATATTAATAGAAAATGATTACATGCAGTCCTAGAATCTAGATTGGGGCCTTCACCACTTGCAGATTGTGCTCTAGAAGTAGCATCCTTCATTCCAATGGCATGCACATTGTTATCAAATTAACTATTGGTATAGTATCCAATTCAGAAAAAATCATTTAGATTTTTTACCTGTGTGAAAAATCCAATAGTAGAACCAACTTTCCCACTTGCTTCTCAAAGTTGTTCAACCATGGCTACATACCCTTCCTTGTAAGCAATTTTCTTGACCTCATCTGTGAGTGGTTCATTGAACACAAAGCCCTACATTTTTGTCAACATTGTGAATTTTTCTTGCATTATTTAATCAAAACAATATTTTTTGCAATTTATTAATATTTTGATATGATATTTCATTTATTGATACTTACAACTCGTGGGGTAAGTTTCAAAAAACCACTAGACCCAATCTTGTGTTGCTCATACTTTTCTAGTCTGCCTTTGTTGCTTTTGACATATCAATCAATATTTGAAAAAAATAAAATATTTTATATTATATAAATATAAAGGTTAGTAAGTAACTACATTCTTTATAGTATCACATGCCTTTGGCTTCCTTCTTATTCTTTATAGTATCACATACCCCAACTTTCTTAAGGAGCTTGGCATCATCAAATGTGTGATCCCTAAAAAGACTTCTTAGAAGATCTATGAGATCACATTTTTTATTTGGACATTCATGGTTCCACCTTTTAAGAAAAACAAACCCGTTAGCCTCATAAATGAAGTGAAGTTATCTTTAATATAGTTTGAGAACTAGATCTAAAGAAAATTCTCCTAGCAATGATATAAAATCAAAGTACTGGTTTAGGGTCAGTTCACATATGATATTCCACCTATGACATATAGTGGGCTCAAATATCTCCAATGTAATGTTATGAAGATAATTATAAAAAAGATCATTCCCTCCCAACAAATCATGGGATCATTAGTCAAAATAGAGTGATGAATAAGTAAATTGAAATTGGATTCTATACTAATAACTTTAAAGTACTTGCAAGCTTTGGTATCTTTAAGGGAATCATTTATGTGTCACTCACGAGTATTTTACAACCCTGGACCGGTCCTATACTAGCAATACAAGAACATCTAGGAAATTCCTCTACACCCTCCTTGGGTGATGCATCTCCCACTATATAAAATGAATGCATTATGAAATTCCCTCAAGAAAGAAAAATTCAACATCAAGAAAACACATAATAAAATAGAGATCTATGTACTAATATGTTGTGCAGTAGAGGATGATTTTGTGCTCTATATTGGTACATTGCAGTGGGATTTCCACATGTGCATGGCCTCATCAAAAAATGAATTTTCACATTATCATCAACATGTCTTAGGAGAAATGGATGGAAAACATGAGGATATGGAATGTCCAAGTGGGGGATAGAAAATGGGCATCACCTGTACCACCTAAAGTACCTCCATCAAGGAGAGAAGGCTCATGAATATGCAAAAAACCATATAAAAACAACACATCCATTTAGTTAATGACATAAATGAGTATAAAAAATAAACCATTATTGAACTTTTTTTTTAATTAAATATTTCATTACTAATTACTCTTAAGGCATCTGCTTGGTCTAGAAATATCTTCACCCACTCATCTATCTAAGGATTTTGAGGGAGTATTGTTGACAACTTAAGAACTTTGGATGCGATATCCTTGATTATTTTATTAATCACAGCAACTAGTTCAATGGATTCTATGGTAATAGTATTATAGTCCTCATCAAAGCTCTCCTCCACAACTAGCACATATGCCAATCCTTTTCCCCGATCATCCAGTTGTGAGAAAAATATATATTATTAACACTATCAAATTTACTGCAATACACCCAAGAAAAGAACATAACAAAATAACATTTTTCTTCCATCTAATTTGACCAATTATAATGAGGTTTATCTACCAAAAGAAGAAATGGGAGTATTCATATCCATGTTGGTGTTATACTAATTCATGTGGCCCTAAGACAAATATAAAATATAAAAACATTAGCAAAGTAACTTAATAAAAAAATTTATGTTGGAGTCATTGTTTGGAGTTTTGTTTAAATGGTGCATAGTACATACCACCCCCATGATAGTAGGTTTCTTTGTATCTATATGATTCAAATTATAATCAATGGGTAATTATTTCCCTATACATGTTGATTATATTGCACATACAAATACACAATTTCCCTTGCGCTCCTCAAATTGTTGGAAATATAAGAGGAGTAACTAAGAGGGGAGGGTTGAATCAATTACTACTAAAATAAATCAAATATTCCTTAGATATCAATACAAAATAAAGTCTAAAAACCAAATATTGTCAATGCTCGGTAAACACACATAAAATGTTGTAACTCAGTAAGTACTGATTATGCAAATCTTTAAATGTTATGTTTGATTACCCTTACTTTAACTTAGTTGCAAACACATAAAATAAAATAACATAAACACATTTGACACCAAGATTTAACATGGAAACCCAATTTGGAAATCACCACCAATTGCAACTAGTTACTATTTTCACTCTCCTAAACTGAGCCCTATTAGGAGCCAACCCTATTAAAGGTTACAAAACACACCATTAGGTGTGACCCTATTAAAGGATTTAATCATCCTATTAGGAGTGGCCTTGTTAGAGGTCTTAAGACAATTCAATAGAACTACCACCTTGTTAGAGGATTTACAAATAGTTGTTAAGCCAACTTTGTTAAGAGATTTAGATCACTACTACAATGGTTAGAGAGTAACAATGAGATGACCTGATTTGAATGCAACTAATTTGTTGATTATAGATCTCTATTTTGGCTTGCACTTGATCCTCCCTAATCAAATATATCTTTTTTTCTCCATAAGGATATTCTACTTATCCTTCAAATTTTCTCCCTCTCTTCATCATTAAATCTTCAATATATTCATAACATCTTCACTTTCACACTTTCAAATTCTCAACTTAACCTTACACTTATATCTTTCATTTTGTCAAGTCAGCTCATATACAACTTAGAATAATTAATATTCATTATCTCATTCAACTAGAACCAATGGATAAATCAATTAAGCTTAATATGCCAAAACAAGAAAATCCTTCGTTAGCTAACCCAACTCGGTAGACAATGACTCAGAAGTAACTTCCTATGTTAACCAACAGAAGCTCAGTTAAAACCAAAAACTTGCAAAGACCCTTTGGCAACCTAGTGAGCTTGGTTAATACTAGTTCCATCCAAATTTTCTTCATTTACTGAGTGAGCTCGATTAACACTCATCTTCTATAGACTTTCCTTTGACACCCAAATGAACTCTATAGACACTACCTTCTAAACTGGGAAAACATAGGAATGCTCAATAGACATAGAAAACTATAACATAGGAATGCTTAATAGACATATAAAACTATCTTCACTACCTAAGTGAGCTTGGCATTTACTGATTGATAATGATATGAAATTTGTGTAACATCAAAGACAATACGCAATCAATCAATTGTATCCAATAATCTCCCTCTTTGGCATTGATGGAAACACAACATGTCATAACACAATGAAAATTTGGAACAAAAATAAAGTAAGGAAAATATCCTTAGTTTTATTCATGAGAAATCCCTCTATTAGTATGAGCTCTTCCTTTCTTCAATTTCTCCCTCTATCTGTAACAGCTTCTACCAAGTTTATTCATAGATAATTCTTCATAAAGTTTCTATGATAGCAAAATTCTACCTCTTACAACAAACTTCTCCTTCTAATTAAAATTTCTTATGAGATATGACAATAAAATTCTCCGTCTTTGACAACACATGCCAAGGATAATAACTCTATTAAATATCAATGTACCTTAAGTACCAATTCATTTACAATATGCCCTAGTCAATTTTGCACCAACTGATTGATCTCTAACTTGCTCTTGTTGATGCATCACTAAACTTTATTTAGTGAACTTCAAATATGGGAATGACCCCTAGCTTACCTCTTAAATACATCCTTAGGTAATGTCTTGATGAATATGTTTGCAATCTTTTCTTTTGTATTTACAAATTCCAAGCTGACTTCTTTATTCTACACCAACTCTCTCAAGAAGTGATATTTTATAGCATCGCGTTTTGTTTTGGTATGCATCACTAGATTATTTGATATATTGATCGCACTAGTGTTATCATAGTATATGACTATTGGATCCTTGATCCCTATCTTCATTCCTTCCAACAATTTTTTGAACCAAACAATGTTAGAACAATTAACTATGGTTCCCACATATTCTGCCTCTGTTGTGGATTGAGAGGTGTAATTTTGTTTCTTGCTTGTCCAAAGACACTAGTCTCTTACCAAGAAAGAATTCTCCAACACTACTGCTTTTCTATCATCAAGACTTCCTACCCAATCAGCATCAGTAAATACCTTCAAGTCCAAATTGCCTCTAAGTTTTTACCATAAGCCATAGTCTTTAGTACCTTTTAGATATCTCATGATTCTCTTGAGTGCCATCATGTGATTTTCTCTAGGATTCATTGATAATCTTGCCACTATTCCAACTGCTAGTGAAATATCAGGCCTTGTATGTACTACATACTACAATTTTCCAATCATTGATCTGTATGTGGTCTGATCTACTTCTTTTGAATCACAATTCTTGGAAACCTTATGTCTAGTAGACATAGGGATTCCAACTAGTCTTGGATCTACCATTCCAAACTTCTTTAGTATCTCCTTGATATACTTAGATTGAGTGATATAGATAACATTTTTGTTCTGTTGAATCTATAATCCAACAAAGAATTTTATCTCTCCAAACATGGACATTTCAAATTCTCTACTCATTTCTTCTAAAAATGCTTTGCACAAGTCATCATTTCCTATGAATAAACTATCATCAACAAATATTCCTGCCAACACAATATTCTTGTCTAGTCCTTCTTTGATATACAGACTATTGTTATCATTTCTTCTTTGAAAGCCAATCTATACCAAGTAATTATGAAGTCTTTCATACCAAGCTCTAGGAGCTTGCTTGAGACCATATAATGCTTTGTATAACTTCCAAACCATGTCTCTTTTGCTAGGATCTACAAAACCTTTTGGTTGTTCAATGTAGACTTTCTCATCAAGAATGTACATTTAAAATCCATTTGATATACTTTAAATCCTTTATGTGTTGCATATGCAAGTAAAGTTCAAACACCTTCTAATATTGCAATAGGAGCAAAATTATCACCATAATCAATACCTTCTTCTTGAGAATAACCTTTACATACTAATCTTGCTTTATTTCTGGAAACTTTTCCATCTTCCTTCTGCTTATTTTTGAACACCCACATTGTGCCAATTACATTTTTATCCTTAGGTTTAGGAACAAGATTCCAAATTTTGTTATTTTCTATCTATTCTATCTCTTCATTCATTGCTTCAACCTAACTTTAATTATTTAGAGCATCTTTAACATTTCTAGATTCAAATTCAGCAAGTAAACATGTACCTTTTAATTTGCTTCTTGTTATTGTTCCATCAGATTTGTCTCCAATGATCTAATCAGGTGCATGATGCCTTTTGACATATCTTGCTAACATTGGTTCTTTGGATTTTTAATGAATTCCACTATTTTCATCATGAACTTTGGTATCAAGCTCGAGTCCCACTATCTGTGACCCAAGTCCATCAAACTTGGTTTGAACTAGCTCGGTAGCCTCTAACTATGACTCGGGTCCTTCAGACTGTGACTCAGTTTGCACTATCTGCAACTTGGTAACTATTGGAGATTTTGGGGACTTAGAATATGAAGCCTCCTTTCTTTTAGATAGGTTTGGTAGGGTATTAGGTACATAGTAAAAAAATCTTATGTAATCCTCTGGCTCCTTGTTGCTTTCTTCTTTACTCTTTTTTGTAAACTCGTCAATTCTAACATGTGCACTTTCTATTATTTTATGAGTAGAAAAATTCAAACATTTGTATGCTTTACTTTTGTAGGAGTATCCTAGAAATATGCCTTCATCACCTTTTACATCAAATTTTCCTTTTCTAGATTATTTTTGGATATAAAATTCACTATCGTATACTTTCAAGTAACTTACATTAAGTTTGTAGCCATACCATAGTTGATAAGGAGTTTTATTTGAATCTTTTTTCAATTGTACTTTGTTCAAGGTATGAACTACAATGCTGATAACTTCCTTCCAGTATTTGATTGCAACATTCTTTTCAATCATCAAGGTTCTTATACAATCCATGATGGATTTGTTTCTTCTTTCAACTATACCATTTTCCTGTGGTGTACTAGGGGCTGATACTTGTCTTTTAGTTCCTCTTTCAATGCAAAAATTATTGAATTCATTGGAGATGAATTCACCACCTCTAGCTGATCTTAAACATTTCAATCTCTTTCCAGTTTCTTTTTCTACTCTTTCCAAATACCATTTGAACCTTTGAAAAACTTCTAATTTTTCTTTTAGATACATTAAAGTCATCATTCTAGAATAGTCATCAACAAAAAGAATGAAAAACTTTTTTCCACTATAACTCTCTATTCCAATAGGTCCACATAAGTATTCATGAACAATGTCTAAGACTTCTTCTAACTAATAGTTTTTTCTTTTGAAACTAGTCTTTCCCATCTTACCAATTTGGCAATTCTTGCATAAACCCATATCAGGTATCTTCAAACTAGGAATGCCTCTTACTCTTCTATGTTTACTTATCTTAACCAAATTATCAAAATTTATATGACATATAACTAGCTTTCTACTACTTGAGTAATAAAGCATGAACTTTCACTAAGATCAAGATAAAATAGATTACATTTTGTTTGCTAGCCAGATCCAACCAGATTTCCTTTTCCATCCAGTAGTTTGGCTTGCCCATTCATGAATTCTACCTTGAATCTAATGTTTCTCAATTATGCCACACTCAGTTGATTATGCTTTAGTCCTTCAACCCAATAAGCATTATCACATACAAGTTCTTTAGTCAATGAGATACATCCTTTTCCTTTTATGTTACAAGGTCTATTGTTTCCAAATCTTACACTATGTCCATTATAATATTCCATGTGCTCAAATTTTATTTTATCTCTAGTCATATGATGTGAATAGCCACTATTAATAATCCATATATCATTTTTTCTAACATGAGAGATAAGTGCCATCTTATCTCCTTCATTTTAGATTCATCTTTTACAACAATATATACCATTTCATCTTTACTGTTATCATAATCTTTGGCCATAAAACAAGATTTCTTACATTTTTCCTTGTAGTTCCTGGAATCCTTCTTCCCTTTGTGCTTATTGCTTTTTTTTTCATCTTTGATTTCTTTTTTTGGACATCTTGTAGTAATGTGACCAACTTCTTCACAAGAAAAATAGATTAGAGGAACTTTACCTTTGTACTTTCCTTTACCTTTGGAATACTTTCTTGCAAGTAGGGCTTCAACAACTTCAAGATCATTGTCTAAACTTTCTTAATGTCTTTTTCTTCACTTCTTGATTGATTAGACTTTGATTTCTTACCCTTTTCTTTGAGTGAGAGTTTAATTTTAAAGGTGGACTCAATAACCTTTGAACTAGGAACATAGTTATCAAAGTTATCTAACTCAAAAGCTATCAATCTTCCAACTAGAGCATCCAAAGATATTTTAATATTTGGATCACATCTCATTTCTTGAATATAAGACACTTTAATTGCATAAATAGGAAGAAGAGTTCTAAGTACCTTTCTTACAATTATTTTATCTTCAATTTCTCCTCCAGATGCTTTGAGTGCACTTACACTTGCTTTGATTCTTTCCACATATTTTGCAATATTCTCATCTTCTCTCATTTTCATCTGATCAAAATAACCTTTAAGACTTCCAACCTTAGCTCTTCTTACATTGTCATCTCCTTCATATATGTCTTTTAGTTTGGTCCACATCTCATGAATTGTTTTGCAATCTTTGACTTCATCAAATTCAACATAACTAAGAGCAGATGCAATATCTATCATCATGATGTTATGATTCTTCTTTTTAGTAATATCTTCAACTAATAATGTTCTAGTGGGATTATTGTATTCAATATCATGATTTTTTCACCTTGAATCACTGATAGTAGCCAAATATAACCTCATAAGTCCTTGCCATGCTGCAAAATTGTCTCTATTCAGCTTGGGAATCTCTTTTCTGTAAGACATCTTGATCTTTTAGCTTAGGTCCTTGAAACCTTCTCTGCAAGCACCAAAAGCTCTAATACTAATTTTTGGAAATATAAGATAATTAATTGAGAGGGGAGGGGTGAATTAGTTAGTACTAAAATAAATCCCAAATCCTTTAGATGTCAATACAAAATAAAGTCTGAAAACTGAATACTGTTGATGCTCAGTAAACACACATAAAATGTTGTAACTTGGTAAGTATTGATTATGTAAATCATTAAAAGTTATCTATGATTACCCTTACTTTAACTTAGTTGCAAAAACATAAAAGAAAATAGCATGAACACATTTGACACCAGGATTTAACATTCAAACCAAATTTGGGAAAAACCACCAATTGCAATTAGTTACTATTTTCACTCTTCTAAAGTGAGCCCTATTAGGATCCAACCCTAATTAAGGTTACAAAACAAACTATTAGGTGTAACCCTATTAAAGGTTTTAATCACCCTATTAGGAGTGGCCTTGTTAGAGGTCTTAAGACAATTCAATAGAACTACCACCTTGTTAGAGGATTTACAAATAGCTATTAACCCAACTTTATTAAGAGATTTAGATCACCACTACAATGGTTATAGAGTAAAAATGAGATGACGTGATTTGAATGCAATTGATTTTCTGATTACAGATCTTTATTATGGCTTGTACTTGATCCTTCTTGATCAAATAAAGCTTTTCTATTCCACAAGGATGTTCTACTTATCCCTCAAATTTGCTTCCTCTCTTCATCATTAACTCTTCAATACATTCATAACATATTCACTTTCACACTTTCAAATTCTCAACTTGACCTTATATCTTACATATTGTCAAGTCATCTCATATACAACTTTAAATAATTAATATTCATTATCTTAGTTGGCTAGAACCAATAAATAAATCAATTAAGCTTAATATGCCAAAACAAGAAAATCCTTCATTGGTTGACCCAGCTTGATAGACACTGACTTAGAAATGATTTCCTATGTTAACCAATAGAAGCTCGGTTAACACTGCAAACTTGCAAAGATCCTTTGGCAACCCAGTGAGCTTAGTTAACACTAGTTCCATCCAAATTTTCTTCATTGATCGAGTGAGCTCGGTTAACACTCATCTTCTACAGACTTTCTTTTGACACTTGAGTAAACTCGATAGACACTTCCTTCTAAACTAGGCAAACATAGGAACACTTGGTAGACACAGAAAACTTTCTTCACTACCCAAGTGAGCTTGACATACACTGATTGTTAATGATATGACATTTGTATAACATCAAGGGCAATACACAATTAATCAATTGTATCCAACACAGTTATGCAATCAAGGTTTCTTAAGAGTTTATCCAAGTTGTGTACTATTTATAAAACCTATAATATTACTTGTTTCTTTTGGCCTTCCATCAATGTATTTAGCTAATCTTTTACTTCAATTATTGTCTTTTTTGTATTAACTTGTATATAATTTACAAAGAGTGCATACCTACAAATACTCTTTTTGTATTGAACAATTTGCATCCAACTTTTGTAATCGTAATAGGGTCCAACATAATCCATCAATTTCAAAACTTTGTTCTAAGAGACCTTTATATTGTCCATGGAAATAGGCCCAAACCATGCAATGATGATGGTGTTATGTCATATATCCTCTCATTAATAGAAAAAAATAGTATTTATTGGAGGAAGTTTCTTGGGAACCATTTCTTATGTAGATGTTGATATGTAAAGGGCTCCTTGAAGTTTCCTTTAGTATCATAATCATAAGAACATGACCCCCCTTGAGCAATAAAAAAACATTATGAATTTATTAATTGTCTTCTCATCTTTTGTGAAGTAGTAGCATCTTGGGTTGCCTTGTAATCCTACTCATCTTGGTTCATTATGTCTATTATTGTCGAGTTCTAATGGATTTTGAGTTGTAGTTATTGCTGAGTTGTTCAGTGTTGGTTGATTCATCCAGTATTGGCTAAGCTACCCAATATTGACCGAGTTCTTTGGTAACCGAGTGTTTCTTCATGTGCCGAGTGAACCTAATATTTTTTGATGCTCAGTTCCTTCTTTGGCTGAGTTTTTCTATGATTGGTTCTTAGTTTGAGCTGACCTATGTATTTAATTTGGATAATGAATTTAATGTAAGGATCTTGTCTTGGGATGTGTGCAAATTGTTTTGAGGTCAAATGTCTATTATGTAATAATCTAGAATCTTTTGTAATCCATTTTTCATATGTATAAATAGGGGTGTTTAGGTTAGGTTAGGTATGTTAGAGATCGTTTGGATGGGAGAGACAAGTAGAAGAGCTAGAAGTCCTAATTAAGGACCTACAAAAGTTCTAAGTATGGGATTTTGTAAAATCTTTGTTGGTCATAACCGAGAAGGCCTTATAGTTGGGCATGTATGCTAATAATTGGATGAATCAATAAAAGTATTTGTTGTTCCTTCTCTCCTTGGTGCTATTATCCTTGTTGTTTTCTTTCATTATGTTTACTCAGTGGGGTCTTTAAATAGTTACGTGTACCTATAGCCCTAGCTTTTCAAACCCTCCTTGCGTCAAGTGGTATAAAAGCTAGAGATTTGTCCTTATGGAGATTGGATTGTGCAGAACACTAAGTTTAATTTGATTGTAGGGTGGCATATCTATGGATTTGACCTATAACTTTTAGAGGGTTAGGATCTTTTAAGAACCTATTTGTAAAGATGGTTCAAGGTAGAGGAAATCCTAACACTACTATTATGGACATATTGAGACAAATTGCAGCCAACTTGGATGCTGTGGAGACAGCCTAGAGGAGAGGAGCACAACTTGATGATGTGACTGATGATGAAGAAATGGCACCAAACCCTAATCTAAAACTTGAGGAAGATCAGGATGAGGAAAGATTGTTGAGAGTATTGTCTAGGGCACCTTCAAAGCCTATTGTGGAAGTTGTTCCTTATGATGGAAAATTGGACACCAATGTTGTGTTGGATTGGATGTCTAATATCAAGAAGTTATTTAAGTTTGAAGGTACATTTGATAATAGGAAGGTGAATATTGCAGCTACTAGGTTGAAAGGTCATGCCTTACTATGGTGGGAGCATTTGCAAACTGATAGACAAAGAAGAGGAAAAGAGAAGATTAGGACCTAGTTGAAAATGTTGAACAAGGTGAAACTACTGATAACCAAGTTATTTTGTTAAGAAAGATGCAAAATTTGAGGTACGAAGACATGATTGTGAAAGATTATACTAAAGAATTCTATAGATTTTTGGATGATGAGGTTGAGAAATTTACAAGGTATCTAAATGGATTGAGATCTGGAATTCAAGATAAGTTTTTTTTAATTGGAAAGTGCAGAAAAAGCATATCAATATGCCTTGAAAGTTGGGGAGATCTTGACAAAGATGATTGAACAAATACAGAGGTAGAGGTGGTAGATTATAGAGAGGCAAAGGTATAACTTATGGAGAAAGTGAGGGATTCAAAAATTCTATGCAAGATAAGGACAAATCTAAATGGAAAACTTATGAGTAAGGGAAAGACTGAGTGGAAAGGTGGTAGTTCCTATCGAGGAGGTGCTAGTTCTTATTGAGAAGAGGCAATTTTTATCCTAGAGGTGGTTTTCATGGTAATTACTTTAGATGTGGCAAAGAAAGACATAGATCCTTTGAATTTAGATACTCTGGTGAAAGTGAACAAGGTAATAGAAATGTTGTGATTCAAGAAGATATTGAGGGTTCACCATGTGGACCTAAGGTTGGATAAAACCTTATGGTAAGGAGAACTTTGTGTAATAATATTTTTGATGAGGAACTTATCCTAAGGATAAGCCTTTTCAAAATCATATGTAAGATGATAGGAAAATGCTACAAAGCGATCTTTGATAGTGGAAGTTTAGTGAATTTGGCATCAAAGGAGCTAGTTACAAAGTTGAAATTGTAGAGATTGAAGCATCCTAAACCCTATCATGTTTCATGGGTCAAATATGAGCATAAATTTTAGGTAAGTGAGCAATGTGTTGTGAAATTCAAGATTGCAAATTATTTTGATAAAGTTATGTGTGATATTTTCCCTATGGATTGTTGCCATATTCTGTTGGGTAGACCTTGGCAATATGATAGACATGTTGTCCATGATGGTAGACTAAATCAATAAACACTTTGGGTGAAGGAAGAAAATAAAATATCATTTCCTTTGATCGAAACTCCTTATGACATAAATTTTAATACTATTAGAGTTTACATGGTTAGTGGAAAACAATTTGAGAGAGATGAAGAGAAACCAAGTTTTTTTTGCCATCATTCTAAAAGGACAAAGTTGTGATAGTAATGGCCAAGTGATAGTGTCTAGTAATCACCGAGCAAAATATAGAGGCTAAGTAACAATAGAAGAAGATAGTAAATGTCAAGTACTAGCAAAAATTGAAAGGTTGTTGACTAAGTACAAGGAGATTGTTATTCAAGATATATTTGATGGTTTACCACCAGAAAGAAGTATAAGTCATTGTATGGTCCTAATTCCTGGAGCTAGTTTGTCAAACAAAGAACCATATAGATTGACACCTGTAGAAAATGAAGAACTTAATAGAAAAGTGCAAGAGTTGTTGCAGAAAGGTTTGATTAGAGAAAGTTTGAGTCCATGTGTTGTACCTATTGTATTGGCACCTAAAAAGAATAGAGAATGGTATATTGATTCTAGAGCTATCAACAAGATCATAGTGAAATAAAGATTTCCTATGTTGAGAATGGATGACATAATGTATTGTTTGAGTGGAGAAAATAATTTTACTAGGATTTATTTGAAAAGTGATTATCATCATATGAGAATTAGAAAAGTTGATGAATGGAAGACTACTTTTAAGATAAAAGATGGTTTGTTTGATGTTGGAAATATAAAAGGATTAACTTAGAGGGGAGGGTTGAATTAGTTACTACAAAAATAAATTCCAAATTCCTTAGATGTGAGTACAAATAAACTCTAAAAATGAACTTTGCTGATGCTAGGTAAACACACTGAAAATCTTGTAAATCGATAAATACTAAGATTGTTGAGCAAACACTTAACATGAAAATCTTAAGATGTTTATTTATGATTACTTACTACTTTAATTTAGTTTCAAACACATAAAAGAAATATCATGAACACATTTGACAACAAGATTTAGCATGGAAACCCAATTTGGGAAAAATCACCAATTGCAACTAGTTATTGTTTTTCACTCCTCTAAAGTGAGCCCTATCAGGAGCCAACCCTATTAAAGGTTACAAAACACATTGTTAGGTGTGACCCTATTAGAATATTAAATCACCTTGTTAGGAGTGGCCTTATTAGAGTTCTTTAGACAATTTAATAGAACTACCACCTTGTTAGAGGATTTACAAATAGCTATTAAGCCAACTTTGTTAAGAGATTTAGATCACTGCTATAATGGTTAGAGAGTAACAATGACATGACCTTATTTGGATGCAACTGAATTATTGATTATAGATCTCAATTTTGTCTTATATTTGATCCTCCTAATCGAATATATCTTTTTAGCTTCTCAAGGATATTCTACTTATCCTTCTTGATTCGCTTCCTCTTAGCATCATTAAATCTTTAATTATCTTCCATGCCTTTCACACTTCACACACTTTCTAACCCTAAACTTCACCTTTTATTTATATCTTTCATTTTTGTCAAGTAGGCTCAAATACAATTTACAATAATCAATATTCATCTTCTCAGTTAGCTAGAACTAGCAGATAAATCAATTGAACTCAATATGCCAAAACAATAAAATCTTTCATTAGCCAACTCTGCTTGATAGACACTAACTTAGAAACAATTTTCCCATGTTAGATCTCAATTAAAACTGGTTCCATCCAATATTTCCTTCATTAATCAAGTGAGCTTGTTAACACTCATCTTTCATAGACTTTCCTTGGAGGCTTGAGTAAACTCAGTAGACACTGCCTTCTGAACTAGACAAACTCTAGAACGCTCAGTAGCCACAAAAAACTATCTTCAATACCAAAGTGAGCTTAGTATATACTGACTAATAATGATATGATATTTTGTGTAACATCAAGTACAATACACAATTAATCAATTATTTCAATAATCTCCCTCTTTGGCATTGCTGGCAACACAACATGTCATAAAACAATGAAATTTTGGAGCAAGAATAAAGTAAGGAACATATCCTTAGTTTTATTCTAATTCTCATCCATGAGAACTCCCTCTATTAGTGTGAACTATTTCTATCTTAGTTTCTCCCTCTATCAAAAAGCTTATATTTGCTAGAACTTCTATCAAGTTCATTCTCCCTCGTTGACAACCCTTTCTATGATAGCAAATTTTTCCACAAAATTTCTATGAGATATGATAGAAAACTTCTCCCTCTTTGACATCTCATGCCAAAGACAATGTTTAGTTAATATCAATGTACCTCAAGTACTAATTCATTTGCAATATGACCTTGTCAATATTGCACCAACTGATTGATCTTCAATAATGCTCTAGTTGATGCATCACTAAACTTCATTTAGTGAGCTTCAAATATGGGAATGGCCCCTAGCTTACCTCTTAGATATAGAAATGCATCCATAGGTAATGGCTTGGTGAATATGTCTAAAAAAAATCTTTTGTCATTACATATTCCAATTTGACTTCTTTATCTTGTATGAATTCTCTCAAGAAATGATATTTTACAGCAATGTACTTTGTTTTGGTTTGCATCACTAGAATCTTTGATATATTGATTTCACTGGTGTTATCACAGTATATAACTACTGGATCCTTGATCTCTATCTTCATACCTACCATCTGTTATTTGAACAAAACAATGTTAGAAAAATTTATTGTTGCTACCACATATTCTACCTCTACTATGGACTAAGAGATATAATTTTGTTTCTTGCTTGTCCAAGACACCAGTCTTTTACCAAGAAATAATGCTCCACCACTAGTGCTTTTTCTGTCATCAATACTTCCTACCCAATCAACATCTATAAATACTTTTAAATCCAAATTTCCTCCTATTTTGTACCATAAACCATATTCTTCTATACCATTTAGATATCTCATGATTCTTTTAAATTCCATCATGTGATTTTCTTTGGGATTTGTTGAGAATCTTGCCACCATATCGACTACTAATGTAATATCAAGCCTTGTGTACACTACATACTACAATTTTCCAATCATTGATTTGTATGTGGTCTAATCTACCTCTTTGGAATCATCATTTTTGGAAAGCTTATGTCCAATAGAGATAGGGGCTCTAACTAGTCTTGAATCCTCCATTCCAAATTTCTTTAGTATCTCCTTGATATATTTAGATTGATTAATGTTGATACCATCTTTCTTTTGTTGAATCTACAATCCAACAAAAAATTTATCTCTCCAAACATAGACATCTCAAATTATTTACTCATTTCTTCTAAAAATGCCTTGCACAAGTCATCATTTCCTGTGAATAAAGTATCACCAACAAATATTTCTTCCAAAACAATCCTTTTGCCTATCCTTATTTGATATATAGACTAATATTATCATTAGTTCTTTGAAAACCAATCTATATTAAGTAGTTATGAAGTCTTTCATACCAAGCTCTAGGAGCTTGCTTAAGACCATATAATGTCTTGTGTAATTTTCAGAACATGTCTCTTTTTCCAAGATCTATAAAACCTTCAAGTTGTTCAATGTAGACTTTTTCATCAAGAATTCCATTCAAGAATGTAGATTTTTCATCCATTTGATAAGCTTTGAATCCTCTATAAGGTGCATATGTTAGTAAAGTTCTAACACCTTCTAATCTTACAATAGGAGAAAATTTTTCACCATAATCAATACCTTCTCCTTGAGAATATCCTTTACATACCAACCTTGCTTTATTTCTAGAAATTTTTCCATCTTCATTCAGCTTGTTTTTGAATACCCACTTTGTGCCAATTACATTTTTATCCTTGGGTCTAGGAATAAGAGTCCAAGTCTTATTCTTCTTTATATGTTCTATTTCTTCATTCATTGCTTCAATCCAACTTTCATTATATAAAGCATCTTTAACATTTCTAGGTTCAAATTTAGCAAGTAAAAATGTACCTTTCAATTTACTTCTTGTCATTGTTCCATCTAATTTGTCTCCAATGATCTGATCAAGTGTGTGATGCCTTCTAACATATCTTGCTAACACATGTTCTTTGGATTTGGAATGAGTTTCACTAATTTCATCATGAACTTTAGTATCAAACTCGGGTCCCATTGTTTGTGACTTAGGTCCATACTTTAAAGTAACTTACAATAGGTTTGTAGCAATACCATAATTCATAAGGAGTTTAGTTTGAGTCTTTTTTTAGCTTTACTCTATTCAAGGTATGAATTGTAGTGTTGATTACTTCCTTCTAGTATTTGATTGCAACATTCTTTTCTATCATCAATGTTCTTGCACAATCCATGATGGATTCATTCCTTCTTTCGGCTATATCATTTTGCTAAGGTGTACTAGGAGCTCATTCTTGTCTTTTAATTCCTTTTTCAATGTAGAATTCATTGAATTCATTGGAGATGATTTTACCACCTTTGTCTGATCTTAAACATTTCAACTTCTTTCCAATTTCTTTTTTTACTCTTGACAAAGACCACTTGAGTTTTTGAAAAGCTTCTGATTTTTCTTTTAGATACATTACAGTCATTATTCTAGAATACTCATCAACAAAAAAAAATGAAAAAAAATTCTCCACTATAACTCTGTGTTCCAATAGGTCCACATAATTTTGTATGCACAAGCTCTAAGACTTCTTCAAAATGATAGCTCTTGCTTTTAAAACTAGTCTTTCCCATCTTAACAATTTGGCAATTTTTGCATAGACCCATATTAGGTTTTTTCAAGCTAGGAATACCTCTTACTCTTTTATGTTTTCTAATCTTAACTATATTATCAAAGTTTACATGACATAATCTTTTGTGCCACAACTAGCTTTCTTCTACTTGAGCAATAAAACATTAACTTTCACTGAGATCAAGATAAAATAGATTACCTTTTGTTTATTTGTCAAATCCAACCAAATTTCTTTTTTAATCTAGTAGTTTGGCCTTCCCATTCATAAATTCTACCTTGAACCTAATATTATTCAACTGTACCACACTCAATAGATTATGCTTTAGTCTTTCAACCCAATAAGCATTATCACATATAAGTTCATTGGTCAAAGAGATACATCCTCTTCCTTTTATGCAACAAGGTTCATTGTTTCCAAATCTCACACTACCACCATCATAATATTCCATGTGCTCAAATTTTGTTTTATCTCCAATCATATGATGTGAGTAGCCACTATCAATAATCCAAGTATCATTTTTTCTAGCATAAGAGATAAGTGTCATCTTATCTCCATCATTAGATTCATCTTTACAGCAATATATACTATTTCATCTTTACAGTTATCAAAATCTTTAGCCATAAAAAATGATTTCTTACCTTTGTCCTTGTATTTATTGAATTCCTTCTTGCCCTTTTACTTATTTCTTTTCTTCTCATCCTTGTTTTCTCTATTTGGACACCTAGTAGCAATGTGTCCAATTTCTTCACAAGAAAAATAAATTAGAGAAATCTTGCCTTTGTACTTTCCTCTACCTTTGGAATATTTCTTTGCAAGTAGGGCTTCAAAAACTTCAAGATCACTGTCAAAAATTTCTTCTATTTCTTCTTCAATTCCTGATTGATTGGTCTTTGATTTCTTACTCTTTTCCTTGAGTGAGAGTTTGGCTTCAAATGTAAACTCAATACCTTTGAAACTTGGAACATAGTTATCATAGTTATCCAACTCAAAAGCTATCAATCTTCCAACTAAAGCATCTAAATATATTTTATTATTTGGATCACATCTCATTTCTTGAATAGTAGACACTCTAATTGCATAGATAGGAAGAAGGGTTCTTAGTACCTTTCTTACAACTATTTTATGACTCCTCCAGATGCTTTGATTGCAATCACACTTGCTTTGATTCTTTCCACATATTTTGCAATGTTTTCATCTTCTCTCATTTTCATCTGATTAAATTGACCTTTAAGACTTTTTGCTTTAGCTCTTATTACATTTTCATCTCCTTCATAAATTTATTTTATTTTGATACACATTTCATGAGTTTTTTTGGAGTCTTTTACTTCATCAAATTTAGCATAACTAAGAGCAGATACAATATCAATCATCATGATGTTATGATTCTTCTTTTCAGTAATGTCTTCAAATGATAATGTTCTAGAAGGAGTCTTGTATTTAGTATCAAGATACTTACAACCTAAATCATTGATGGTTTTTAGATGTAATCTCATAAGTCCTTGTCATGCTGCAAAATTGTCTTGGTTCAACTTCAAAATCTATCTTCTGTAAGACATCTTGATCTTTAGCTTGGGAATCTCTCTTCTGCAAGAACTAAGAGCTCTAATACAATTTTTTGTAAATATAAGAGGAGTAACTAAGAAGGGAGGGGTGAATTAGTTACTACAAAAATAAATCTTAGATCCCTTAGATGTCATTACAAAATAAACTCTGAAAAATGAACTCTGTTGATGCTCGGTAAACACACTGAAAATGTTGTAACTCGATAAATACTGAGATTACTTGACAAATACTTAAGATGAAAATCTTAAGATGTTTATCTTTGACTACTTATTACTTTAATTTAGTTGCAAACACATAAAATATATAGCATGAACACATTTATAACCAAGATTTAACGTGGAAATCCAATTTGGAGAAAACTACAAATTGCAACTAGTTATTATTTTTCACTTTTCTGAAGTGAGCCCTGTTAGGAGCCAATCTTGTTAAAGGTTACAAAAAACATAGTTAGGTGTGACCTTGTTAGAGGATTTAATCACCCTATTAGGAGTGGCCTTGTTAGAGGTCTTTAGACAATTCAATAGAACTATCACCTTGTTAGAGGATTTACAAATAGTTGTTAAGCCAACTATGTTAAAAGATTTAGATCACTACTATAATGGTTAGAGAGTAACAATGACACAACTAAATTTGGATGCAACTAAATTGCTGATTATAGATCTTATTTTTGGCTTATACTTGATCCTTCTTTATTGAACATATCTTTTTAGCGTCTCAAGGATATTTTTCTTATCCTTCTTGATTCACTTCCTCATAGCATCATTAAATCTTCAATTATCTTCCAAGCCTTTCACACTTCACACACTTTCTAACCCTCAACCTTTTATTTATATCTTTCATTTTGTCAAGTTGGCTCAAATACAACTTAGAATAATTAATATTTATCTTCTCAGTCAACTAGAACCAACAGATAAATCAATTGAACTCAATATGCCAAAACAAGAAAATCCTTCATTAGCCAATGTTGCTCAGTAGACATTAACTCAAAAATGATTTTCCTGTGTTAACCAAGTGAGCTCAATTAACACTACATATTAGCATAGTTCCTTTACTAACCAAGTGAGCTCGGTTAAAAATGGTTCCATCCAACATTTCCTTCATTATTTGAGTGAGCTTGGTTAACACTCATTTTCCATAGAATTTCCTTGGACGCTTAACTGAATTCAGTAGACACCACCTTTTGAACTAGACCAACTTTGGAACACTCAGTAGCCATAGAAAACTATCTTCAATGCTTGAGTGATCTCAGTATACACTTACTAATAATGATATGAAATTTTATGTAACATCAAGGACAATAGACAATTAATCAATTGTTTCAACAATTTGAATGGTTGGTTATGCCTTTTGGTTCGACTAATGTGCCTAGTACTTTCATGAGGTTGATGAATGAAGTTCTCAAGAGATTCTTGGGTAAGTTTGTGATTGTTTATTTGGATGACATTTTGTTAATTAGTAAGACTAAGGAAGAACATCTTGAGCATGTTAGACAAGAATTACATATTTGAAATAGGAAAAGCTACTGATTAATTTGAAAAAGTGTTCCTTTATGCAAGAGGAAATTGTGTATTTGGGATTTTTTATTTTATTCAGTGGTTTGAGAATGGATCCTAAGAAATTTTTAAAAAAATTAGAATGGCCTACACTTGATATTGTGGGTGAGGTAAGATCATTTCATGGTTTGGCAAGTTTTTGTAGAAAGTGTATAAAAAATTTCACTTATATTTTGAATGTTATGATAGAGACAATGAGAGGAGCTAAAAAGGATTTAAAGTGGATACTTGGAGCTGATAAGAGCTTTGACACTTTAAAATAAAGGATTTTTGAGTTACATGTATTAGCTTTGCCTAATTTCAATGAGGTGTTTCAAGTTGAATGTGATGTAAGTGGCAGTGCAATAGGAGTTGTGTTGAGTCAAGAAGGTAAAGATGTTACTTTCTTTAGTGAGAAGTTGAATGATACTAAAAGGAAGTATTATGTGTATGATCAAGAGTTTTATGTTGTTATGCAAGCCTTGAAGAAGTGGAGACATTTTTTGATTCCTAAGGAATTTGTGTTGTATATTGATCATAAAGCTTTACATTATTTGGGAAGTCAACATAAGTTGAATTAGAGACATATGAAGTGGGTTGAGTACTTGCAGAGTTTCACATTTGTGATCAAGCATAAAAGTGGAGTTACTAAATGAGTTGTTGATGCATTGAACAAAATATGTTCTTTATTGATGGAGATGAAGGTTGAATTTCTTGGTTATGATGGGATGAAGGAGCTATATGATATTGACCCTAATTTTTTTGAGGCATGGAGAGAATATAGAGCACCAAATCTATTAGATCAACTAAGTAAGTTTGATGAATATTTCATGCAAGAAGGTATGATGTTCAAAGGGATTTAGTTGTCTATACTAAGAAATTCTATGAGAGTTAATTTGATTAAGGAAAAATATTGTGGTTGTTTGGATGGGTATTTTGGAATTGATAAGATATTGAGTTTGATTAAGGATAAGTACTATTGGCCAAAGATGTATAAGGTCGTTCAAATTTTTGTAAGGAGCTATGGAATTTTTTAAGTTACAAAAGGAGTAAGTTAGAATATTGGATTGTAGACACCTATTTCTATTCCTAAGAAACCTTGGAGTGACATTAGTATGGATTTTTTTCTTGGGTTACCTAAGACAACAAGAGGGTATGATTAAATATTTGTTGTGGTGGATAGATTTTCTAAGATGGCACATTTCATACCATGTAAGAAGACATCAGATGTTGTGCATGATGCTGATATTTTCTTCAAAGAGATTGTTAGATTACATGCATTACCAAGAAGTATTATTTCTAATAGAGACAGTAAGTTTGTTGTTTACTTTTGGAGGGCATTGTGGAAGAAGATGGATACTAAGTTGAAGTTTAGTTCTACATTTCATCCATAGATAGATGTTGTGAATAGAAGCTTGGATAATTTGTTGAGATGTTTAGTTGGAGATAAGTCAAGTGATTGGGATATGGTATTGGCACATGTTCAATTTTCATATAATAATTTTGTGAATAGGAGTACAGGAAAAACACCTTTTGAGATTGTTACTAAAATACAACCTAGAGGACTATTAGATTTTAGGGATGTTGTTGGTGAAGACAAGAGAAGTGTTGAAGGGGAAGAATTTGTTGGTTTTATGAAATCTTTACATGAGGAAGTGAAGTTAAAATTGGAACAATGTAATCAAAAGTATTAGGAGAATGCAGATATACTAGGAGACATCTTTTTTTTTAAGTTGGTGATGAGGTGATGGTTCATTTGAAGAAAGGCAGATTTCCTGTTAGAACATATAGTAAGCTGAAAATGAAGAAGTTTGGGCCTTGTAATATCTTGAGGAAGTTTGACAGTGGTAATGCCTATGAAGTTGAGCTACCTGATGACATGGATATATCTCTTATATTCAATGTTGTTGATTTATATAAGTATCATAAGTCTAATGATGAAGTTGTTGTACCAAATGATTATCCTAGGAAGAAGATTGATGAGGTTGAATGGATATTAGACTAGAGATTTGGTAAGAGCCTAAGAGGAAAATATTACTATGAATATTTGGTGAAGTGGAAGAACAGGCCAGTTGAAGATGCTACATGGATTTCTCAATCTGAGTTGGATTCAGCTCAGGTTGTGGCATCTCAATAATTCAAGAGAATCATTCCTTTTAACCCAATTTGTCTAATGTAGGAGCATCTTGGGTTGCCTTGTAATCCTACTCATTTTTGTTCATTATGCCCCTTATTTCCAAGTTCCAATGGTTGTTGAGCTACAGTTGTTGTTGAGTTGGTCAAGTTGTTCAGTGTTAGTAGAGTTGTTTAATATTGGTTCAGTTTTCTAATATTGACCAAGTGCTTTAGTGTTTGAGTGTTTCTTCATGTGATGGATAAACTTGATGTTTGTTAATGCTTGATTCCATCTTTGACTGAGTTTTTCTATGATTGGTTCTTAGTTTGAGCTAACTTATGTCTTTTATCTGGATCATGAATTTAATGTAAGGATCTTCTCTTGGGATGTGTTCAAACCATTTTGAGGTTGACTTTCTATTATGTAATAATCTAGAATCTTTTGTAAGTTATTTTGGCAAATATAAATAGGGTTTTTTAGTTTAGGTTAGGTATGTCAGAGAGAGTTTGGATGGGAGAGAAAAGTAGAAGAGTTAGAAGTCCAAATTAAAGACCTATAAAAGTTCTCAGTCTAAGATTTCATAATATCTTTGTTGGTTGTAACCCAGAAGGCCTTATAGATGGGCATGTATGCTGATAATTGGATGAATCAATAAAATTATTTGATGTTCATTCTCTCCTTGGTGTTGTTCTAACTATTTTTTGCTTCCATTATGTTTACTCAGCAAGGTGTTTAGATAGTTAGGTCTGCCTCTAGCCCTTGCTTTTTAGACCCTCATTGTTAGTTTGTAGTGACTAATTAGGGAAGTATTGTACATACTTCATAATCCAAAAAAAAAATTGGGTTGTGGCCAACATATGGCCAACAAGTTGTAACCCTAAAGTGGCAAAATACTTTTATATAAGGGCTTAGGGTTAGGTATATTTCATTATGTGTGATGTAAAAATTTCTTCTCATGGTGGTATTAAGTTGTAAGGGATTATGGATTGTAATAAGGTTTTAATAATTGGATCATAATAATATTAGACTTGTTGTTTGGTGGACATAGCCCAGGGATTAAGTGAACCACGTGTTCTCTTCTGTGTGATTTGTTATTTTCTTATATTGTTTATATTTGGATGTAATTGTTATTTATGTCTTTGTTTTAATCTTAACAAGCAATATCAAAGCCTAGTTGTTTTTTAGTTATCCTCTATAGGTTAGTCTCACAATTGAGTGGGAGTAATGGTAGATGAGGCTAAGATGAAGGTGGTGAAGTTTTATGGGCAGAACTTTTAGTTATGAAAGATAAAAATGGAGGACTATCTTTATCAAAAGGACTTATGGAAGTCATTGGAAGGGAAAATAGAGAACTATGAAACTATGACAGATGAATACTGGGAGATTTTACATAGAAAGACACTTGGAAGTACTTGGTTATGCATGGCACCATCGGTGACATTTAACATTACAAAAGTGAAGACGATGAAAGAGTTGATGGAAACTCTAGCAAAATTGTATGAAAAGCCCTCCACTTCAAACAAGGTATTTCTCATGAAGCATTTATTTAATATGAAGATGGAAGAAGGTGGAGCTTTTGTGGATCATTTGAATGATTTTAATACTATTACTAGTTATTTATTTTATGTGGATATTAGTTTTGATAGAAACTAGGTCTCTCTTGATTTTGTGTTCTTTGCCTGAAAGTTGGAATGGCTTGGTAATGGTTGTGAGTAATTTTATTTCTGGATCTAATACCCTAAAAATTGGACACATGAGTGAGAAATTTTTGAGATTTCTTCATTTAAAAAAAGTTTTACTAGGTCTAAAATGTGTTAATATTTATTTCTATGAAAGTTGTGTGTATGGAAAACAAAAGAGAGTGAGTTTTATGAAGAGTGGGAAGGAAAAGAAAAGTGAGAGATTAGAGATTGTGCATATAGAAGTATGGGGACTAGCTCAGGTATCTTCCCTTGGTGGCTCTCTTTATTATGTTAAATTTATTAATAATGCAACTAGAAAAGTATAGGTTTATTTCCTTAAACAAAACTTTGATGTATTTCAAAATTTTAAGAAATGAAAATGCTTGGTTGAAAATGAGATTGGTAAGAAATTAAAATGTCTCAGATATGATAATGGTGGTGAATATTGCAATCATAAATTTGAAGATTATTTCCCCACTAATGGTATTAGTAATAGAAAATCTTTCAAAGGACTCCATAGGAAAATGGAGTGGCTGAACACATGAACAACACTATAATAGAGTGTGCAAGGAGCATGCAGTTGTATGCAAGGTTGCCCTTAGACATGTGGGTGGAGGCTATCAATACTATTGTATATTTGATTAATAGAGGTCCATCTACTCCTTTGGGTTGTGGTATTCTAGAGGAAGCATGGATTGGTAAGAAGGTGAGTTATTCTTTTCTCAAAATGTTTGATTGTGAAGCATTCATACATATAGATTCTTAAAATATGACCAAGCTAGAAGCTAAGTCAAAGAAATATGTATTTGTTAGATATGGCATTCATGAATTTGGTTATAGGCTTTGGGATTTTTAAAATCATAAAATTGTAAGAAGAAGGGATGTCATATTCAATGAGAAAGTCTTGTACAAATATCTATTGTAGTAGCATGAGAAGAAAGAATATGATTATGTAGTGTTGGATGATACTCCAAAATATGATGTTCCAATAATTCCTCATGATTTGCAACAACTGCAACCATAAATACCACACACCCCAATGAATGTTAGATGGTCAACAAAGCTAAGTTGACCTCTAGAAAGATTTTCTCCTTCTTTGTAATCTATTTTACTAATAAATATTGGTAAACTTGAATGTTATGATCAAGCTATACAGGTGGATACTAAGATTCAATGGGAGCCTACAATGGCAGATGAAATGGACTCATTGCTAAAAATAAGACTTGGGATTTATGTAAGTTTCCTGCAAGTAAATGGGCTTTATAGAATAAATAGGTTTATAGGTTGAAAGAAGAGGATGGAGGTAAGAAATGATTTAAAGCTAGGTTAGTTGTAAAAGGATTTGCAGAGAAAAAGGGCATTGATTTTGATCAGATATTCTCTCCTATTGTAAAAATGACTTCTATTCACACTATTTTAAGTATTGTGGCTACTAAAGATTTTCATTTGGAGTAGCTTGATGTTAAAAAAACCTTCATTCATGGTGATTTGGATTAAGAGATATGTATGGCACAACCATAGGGATTTGAGGTCAATGGTAAGGAGAACTTAGTGTGTAGATTGAAGAAAAGTTAATATGGCTTGAAGCAAGCACCTCGACAATAGTATCTAAAATTTAATAGTTTTATGCATGAGCATAGATATAGTAGATGTCATTCAAATAATTTTATTTAATTTAAGAGGTTGGATGATGACAATTACATTATTTTATGTTTATATGTTGATGATATGCATGTAGTTGGGTCTAACATGGATCACATTAAGGGGTTGAAATTTTAGTTAGCACATTCATTTGCTATGAAGGATTTGGGGGCAGTGAAAAAAATCTTTGGTATGAAAATTTTTAGAGATAGGAAGAAAAGGAAATTGACATTATCTGAGGATTACTATATTGTGAAAGTGTTGCAACATTTCTCTATGAAGAATGCTAAAGTTGTCAACACACCTTTACCTGGTCATATGAAGTTGACTAAGGAGATGTGTCTCAAGACATAAGAAGAGGAGGATAAGATGTCTAAGTTAGCTTATGCTTCAGCTGTAGGAAGTTTGATGTATGTTATAGTATTTATGCAGCCAAATATTGCACATGTAGTGGGAGTTGTTAGCAAGTATATGAGTCATCCAAGAATTGAGCATCAAAATGCAGTAAAATGGATTCTTAGATATTTGAGAAGAACATCCACTAAGTGTCTACATTTTGGGGGCTCTACTAATGATTTAAAGGGATATGTTGACTTGGATTTGGCAGGGGATATTGATATCAGGAAGAGTACTACAGGTTATGTATTTACTATTGGTGGGGCAACAGTGAGTTGGGTTTCTAGGTTACACAAGGTGAACGCTTTATTCACTATAGAGGCAGAGTATGTTGCTACTACAGAGGTAGCCAAGGAGATGATATGACTTCAATTCTTGCTGGAAGAATTGGAACACCCTCAAAAGGATAATTATTTGTTTGCAGATAGTCAGAGTACCATTCATCTTGTGAAGAATTTTGCTATGCATTCATAGATAAAACACATATATTTACAATACCATTTCATTTGGTCAATGTTTGGATGATGGAAAATTAAAGTTAGACAAGATACGTATCGATGACAATCTAGTAGATATTTTTACAAAGATAGTGACAAGGGAGAAGTTGAACTCCTCTTCAGCTTTGGTTGGTCTTCTAGACTAAAAAAAATAAAAGAACAATAGTGTCCAAGGTGGTTTGATCCAGTGGGAGCCTCATGGAGTAGTGATATAGCTATAGGATCAGTCTCCAAGTGGGAGATTATTGTCTAGTGTGGAGCTTGATCAGTCCCCAAGTGGGAGATTGTTCATTTGTGGTGATTGATTATTATGTGTGATGAAAAAATTTCTTCTTATAGCAGTATTGAGCTCTAAGGGATTACATATTATAATCAAGTTATAAGATCATTGGATCATAATAATATTGGACTTTTTTTTTAGTGGACATAGCCCAAGGATTGGGTGAACCATGTTAAATCTTGGTGCCTTATGTTCTCTTCTGTGTGATTTATTATTTATAGATATTGTTTTTATTTGCATGTAATTGTTATTTTTGTTTGTGGTTTAATCCTAACACTCCTTGCATCATTTTGACCTTGATTTGATCACTCGATTAGAGACCCACTACATTTATCACTTTTGTCTTCCATTCATATATTTCCCTTACTCAAGGAAGAAATGTCTAAAAAATAACTATTTGTCAATACTTGCACTCCATCAAATGAGAGATATACCTAGTAAAGAGAGAGAAAGAGAAATATCTTACAAGAAATTAATCTTACTATCCATAGTTGTAATAAATAAACTATATCTACACAAAGTATTGACTTATATCTATCGATCTATGAGACTATGAGGGATTCTCAGGAAAGAGGATCAAGTTCATGCATATGTAATACAAGTATCTTATGTTTGCTAAAAATTACATGATACAAATACTAAAATATGACCATGGTTGCTACAATGTCACAAAGATGTAGAATGTAATGTTGATGGAAAAACTCAATCATAATCGAATCCAAAAGTAATAATTGATTTCCTATAAAGAAATTTGTCAAACCAACGTTATGTTCAAAGAAAATTTAAAACCTTTAGGAAGAACTTATATCTTGTTTCAATATTTTGCATTTTTATGATAGTTTATATAGTGATGAAAAAAAAATTAACATAATCAAGTCCAAAAGTGATATCAAAAATTGAGATGGAATTTATTTTTCTTGGTTAAAAATATTCCTCTAAAGAATTTAAAGTGTTAGATCAAACTAAATCCCTCTTAAAGATGAGAGAGAAGAATGAGAGGATGAAAATGGGCATCTAAAGGAAGGAAATGAAAAGAAGGAGAAGGAGAAGAAAATGAAGGAGAGGAGGAAAAGGAGGAAGATGAGGAGGAGGAAAAGGAGAAGAATAAGAACAAGATAAGATGGGGAAGGAGAACATCAAGAAGAAAATGATTAGGAGGAGAAGAAGGAGGAGGAGAAGAATAAGTAATCTAAATGCTTACCTAGGTCTAATTTTAATATTTCTTCTTACTACTTAGACTAACTAGAGATGGTACAATAGATAAATGTCTACAAATGGTGGACTAGATGAAAAGCAATTCAACCAAATTTGAGAAAGAATTATCTTTAATGATTTGCCTACATGCCAAGACATTTTTCTACAAAAAAAAGATATAAAGGAGATGATAGATTAGTGTTCAATTATTGGTAGGAAGGAGAAGAAGAAGGTGAAGGTGAAGGTAGATGAGGATAGGTAAGGGACATGAAAGGAAGATAAATTGAAGAATAAGAAGGACAAGAAGGAGAAGAAAGAAAGGAATGGGGACACAAAAAAGAAGAAAACAATAAGGGGATAAGAAAAATACAAAAAATGAGAAGGAGGAGGAGGAGATAAGAGAAGATAGAGACAAAGAAGAAATGGATGAGGAAGATAAGAAAGGGAAATTGAAGAAGGAGAAGATGGAGAAGAATAAAAATAAGGCTTAGAAGAATTTGAAGTAGAATAAGGAGGAGGGAAGGTAAAAATGGAGGAGGAAAACAAGGGGAGGAGAATAAGGACAGGGAGGAGGACAAGAGGAAGATAGAGAATAAAGGGAAAGATAATGAGGGAGGAGAAAAGAGAATAAAGGGAAGGGAAAGGACAAGGAAAAGGAGCATAAGAATAATAATGAGAATGAGGAAATGAGGAGGAGGAGAAAGATAAGAAGGAAAAAATGAGAAGGAAAAGACATTCACTTTTTCCCCAAGTACATTTTTTTGATTGTAAGTGTATTTTTCAATTCTACAATAAGAGGATTTTTTTTGTGTGTGTCTATATGGCTAACTAGATATGGAGATGTAAATACGAGAGAGAGAGAGAGAGAGAGAGAGAGAGAGAGAGAGAGTTTTGAATTATTGATTTTAAAAAATAAAAATTTTTTTTCATATGGGAAATGATAGTTACAAGGACAGTGACATATCAAGAGAGATAATGGGATAGTGGGGAGAAAGTGAGTAAGATGCATAATAGAATGAGAGCAGAGTAGTGAAAATATCAATAAAGATTAAAATTGTGAAGGTAAAATAGAGAAATATTGTTTGTATGAGTAAATGGGATATGAAGAAGAAAAAAAGAGGAAAGGAGTGAGAGGGAGAGAAAAAAGAAGAGAAGAGAGTGAAAGTGTGAAATGAAGTGATGGAGCAATAAATGTATATGCGGTGGTAGATGGATAATAGATAGATAAATAGATAGACGGATAGATGGATTAGTTATTTAAATATAAGAATTGATCTGGATGATATTTTCACTAAATTTTGAATTATCTCCAAAACTTCAATAATCAGTACCAGATTGAAGTTCTCAAAATTCTAAACCCAATGCAACTTGAATGGGCAAAAAAGGAGTTTGTATGATCGATATATGGCCAATCAAAGGTTGGTCAAATATTGGTCAAAGGAATCAAAAATGAAGAAATTTTGAACTCTCCAAAATTGGTCAAAGTTGGCATCAAAATAAAGGTCTCATCGAGAGCTTTCTGAAAACATCCATTTTGTCAAAAATGGAGCTCATACGTGAAAGATATGCTCAGTCAAATTTTAGTTGACCAAAGTGGTTGATGATGTGGCATGATCATATAGATGATGTCATCATGGTGTTCAACACCTGGTCATAAGTTGACATGTGGCATTCTATGAGGCAAAAAAATTGGGTGCCATGTGTATGGTTGGAAGCCCGCATGGCACCTTGAAAGCTAACATGGCATTCAAGTTTGTCATCTACGTGGCATCCAATGGAATGTCGACATGGCAGACACAACAGTGAATAGTTCCAAGTCTTCACATTGACATGGCAAGAAATGGTTTTGAACCTGGTGGGAACCGAACCCCCAACCACTGGGGGTCTAAAATTGTGGGTGGTCATTAGGCCACCAATCATATTTAATATATATTTGTCACATTCGTTATTTAAGCATTAATGTTACTTAATTTTGGAAAAAGGCCGCTGGTGAGAGTTGAACTCCCAACTGGTTACATTCTAAAAGGTATGGCGACTATTGCACCACCAATGTACTTCGTAATATATATGTGCGTGTTTTTATTTATGCTTTTACCGAATGCCGAGCCACCCTTAAAATGGGTTTTTTTAAATTTTATTAATTGATTTAACCCCAATTTGATGTGTAATGCCAAAATGATAAAATGGAAAAGGGGTTATTCAAAGGCGCTTTATTGTTAATAGGCCTAATTATGTAATTTTTGGTTATAGGCCAATTTGGGAAAATTTTATGTATAAAAAAAGGGGGGTACGTGAAAAGCAAGAAATTGATAGAAATTTTGATAGGCATTCAGTTGATCTAGTTGATGGAGCTAAGGCAATTGATGCCAAATTGATAATGGAATTGATGGGAACATTATGCTGACAAATTATTGAGGATTTTGTGCAATTTAATCCTTGAGGAGAGAGAAAATCTGAAGGACATGTTTTAGTCCAAAATAATAGAGCAGTGTGATGTTGTTGTTCTACAAGGGGTTGAATTTGTAACACATTGTACTTGATTTGGAGTTAATCGGATCGATCTGCCAGTTGGAGCTGGACCCGAAGACATAGTCTTGACAGGGCAAACTTCAAGATCAAATCATGTTGTGCCTCTTTTCTCATCTCTCTTTCTATTAGTTATGTGATGTTCTTTTATTGTATTTTACAATTACGTTAATTTGTTTCAGTTAAAGCATTATTTAACTGCACATAATTGATTAAGAATTCCTCTATATCAATTCTTATTTCTTCTTCTCTATAATTTCAACAGTTTAAGAAACATAGCCATGCATTTACTGCCTAGATCAAGAATCTAAATCCAATTGTTAGGATTAAGTCATAATCTTAAAAGATCCTAAATCAGATCAAGTTTGGTATTAGAGCCTAGATTTTGCAAAGAAATTGCAAGTGGTGAATGTTAACTAGGTTGAAGTTGAAACAAGGAGAAGGTGAACTTGTAAAGTTCAATCTAGAAATTGGAAAAAGAAGAACTTTTTCACAAGTCATGGCATCTGAACAACATGTTCCTGAGTTTGATGCAAAAGCATTCTAGAGATCTATTATGGAATTAAAGGCTTTGGTCAACATTCTTCTCCAAGAGAGACATGAACGACAGTTGAGGAAATAAAATAAAGCTAAGAAGAAGGAGGAAGCAAAGTCCTCATTAGAAGATGCAAAAGTTAAAGGAGTAGAAGGTGGTAGTGACCCTCCTGAACCTCCATCTCCATCTTCATAATCTTCTTCATCTTCTTCATCTTCTTTGTTTACTTATTCTTCAAAGAAACCTAAGCATGTTAATGTGCCTTTGTTAAAACTGGATGTTAAGTTTGAGTTGCTTGTATATAGTGGTGAATTGGATGCAGAGAAACTGGATAATTGGCTTAAGCAGATCGAAGTGTATTGCAAGGTTCAAAAGATCTTGGATGATTCTTCCAAAATCTAGCTTGCTACTCTCAGGATGGGAGGTACTGCATTAGTCTAGTGAGAGAGTAAGATCTAGGATGATCTTGCTACACATGGTAAAATCATTTCATCTTGGTATGAATCTACTTCTTCTTTGAAGAAATAGTTTTATTTGTTGGGTTATATGCAACAAGCCATTATGGATTGGCAAAATCTAAGGCAAGGTAAAGGATAGTCAATACAAGAGTATACACAGGTGTTTAGGAAGAAGGCATTAACTCTTCCAATTCCTCTTTATACACAAGATACTTTGTTAAAGTATATAGGTGGAATACATTCGTATTTGAAGCATACGATATTGATGTTTAGTCCTTCTAACTTTGATGAAGTATGTGTTCAAGTGACACATATTGAAGTAGGTGGAGGAAACATGAGTTTCAATTCTAAGAAGGAATTTGCTACCCCTGATAGCATCAAGAAAGGAAAGAAGGTAGCCACAATAAAGAAAGAGGAAGGTGACAAGCCTACATGTTCGCATTGTCAGAAGAAAGGACATGCAAAAGAGAAGTGTTGGAAATTGCATCCACAGTTGAAACCAAAGTGGTTTAAGGATTGTAAGGGTAAGAAAATGTCTACAGCTATTGTTAAGGATCTTGGATTAGATTCTAGTGATGAAGCAACAATATCGGCTATGAGTTTGAAAGGTAAAGCTTTTGTTGATTCTACCACTGATGTTTCATGTGCTTCTACTTCTAAAAGTCATTTTGTTCCTGAAGATAGTAAAAGATCTGAACTTTTTCATATAAGGGTTATTTCAAATAACACTAAAATTGACACATTGATAGATAGTGGTTCCCAAGTTAATCTGATTTTAGAAGAAGTTGTTAAATAGTTGGGATTGGAAACCAAGCCGTATAAGAGACCTTATCCATTAGGTTGGGTTTGCAATGATAACAAATTGTGAGTCACTAAGCAATGTAAGTTAAGATTTGCAATAACATCTAAGTTCATAGATGAGGTTGAGTTTGATGTGGCTCCACTTGACATATGTGAGATTGTGTTGGGTAGTCCATATTTATATGATAGGAAAGCTATCTTCTATAGGGAATATAATAGGTATCACTTGTTTAAAAATTGAATTGAATACATTACAAGAGCTCATCACATGAAGAATGAAGGATCAATTGTAACTATAGGACATTTGAAAATGATAGTAAATGCAAGCAGTAAACTAACTCTCATGTCTGTAGCAGCTAGTGAGGATTAGGTGCAAGCAAAATCAAGTCTTCAACCAGTGATGGTAAAAGAAGATTTGAAAGGTTCATTTTCTAATGATGTTTCTGTACGAGAGGTCCAAAATGTTGATACTATTTCCATTTCATCAATTATTTCAATTATGTTGCTTCTATTTCTACTAGTTGGTACTATGTGGGTGATGGATGTAATAGTGGAGACTGGTGGATGTATGGTTGATTGTATCAATAGTGTTGTGTCATTCTTCATAATGTGTTTAATGGTTCAGATATTCAGAATTCCAACAGTTTGTACAGGTGATACTGGACAAGTGAGGCAAACATGCCCTCATTTACATTCTATGTAAAAATAAACTTTTGGAGGTCTGAAAGCTTCTCAGTGGGGAGGCTTGATCCAGAGGATATTTTCACTAAATTTTGAAGTATCTCCAAAACTACAATAATCAATACCAAATTGAAGTCCTCAAAATTCTAAACCCAATGCAACTCGAACGGGAAAAAAAGGAGTTTGTATGCTTGAGATATGGCCAGTCAAAGGTTGGTCAATCCATGGTCAAAGGCATCAAAAAAGGAGAAATTTTGAACTCTCCAAAATTGGTCAAAGTTGGTATCAAAATAAAGATCTCATCGAGAGCTTTTCAAAAATGTTCGTTTCATCAAAAATGGAGCTCGTACACAAAAGATATGCTCAATCATAGTTTAGTTGACCAAAGTGGTTGATGACATGGCATGACCGTACGGATGATGTCATCATGGTGTTCAATAGCTAGTCAAAAGTTGACATGTGGCATTCTATGAGTCAAAAAAATTGGGTGCCACGTGTATGGCTGGAAGCCCACGTGACACCTCGAAAGCTGACGAGGCATTCAAGTTTGTCATCTACCTAGCATCCAGTGGAACATCGATGTGGCAAAAAAAATAGTGAATAGTTCCAAGTCTTCACATTGACATGGCAAGCAATGGTTTTGAACCTGATGGGAGTCGAACCCCCAACCACTGGGAGCCTAGAATTATGGGTGGTCGTTAGGCCACCGATCATATTTAATATATATTTTCCACATTCATTATTTAAGCATTAATGCTACCTAATTTGGGAAAAAGATCGCCGGCAGGAGTTGAACTCCCAACTAATTTCCTTCTAAAAGGTATGGTGACCATTGCACCACCAATGCATTGTTGGAATTATGATATATTTGTCATTAGTGCAAACACTTATTCTATCATGAATGCTTATCTTTCTCATCACTTAGTCTCAAGTATATACTGAGCATTCAGTGGTTACCTTAGAAGTTCAGCATGTAAACAATTCTCACCCAGCATTCCAAAAGATACCGACTGAATGAGGAGTTCAACAGGAAAATAGTTCTCACCGAGCATTCCATAAGATACCGAGTGAAAAAGGTAATCAAAGATTTAACAGTGTTTATTGAGTGAAAAAGGTAATCAAAGATCAGTAGATTTTACCGAGTGAAAAAGGTAAACAAAAGATTCAATGTTTACCGAGCTAAGCAAGTTAAATGAAGAAGATAGTGTCTACCGAGTAACACTACATCTACCGAGTCACCAATGGCTACTAAGTTCCAAGCAATGTTCTGTGACTAGTATGAACCGAGTCTCTACTTCTACCGAGTGCATGACAATGCCAAGTAATGTAGTGGATGCTGAGTATCAAAAGGTCAGCGAGTTAGTTCAGTAAACTCGAGTTTACTAATGGGTCAACTTAGTAATGTTTTGTTCACTTGTGTTTTGGCCGACCTTGTAACTATAAAATATTGGAATGGTATATATGTAATGTATGATACAATTTTTGATATATGAATAGGAATATGAACATATTGGTATGAAATAAGAAATTATTGTTCGCATGTGAAGAAGGTATTGCTATCAGCAGCAAAGCAAAAGGAATACAGCAAGGTTAGCATAAGGAGCAGAAGAGTTATATCTATCACATCAAGTGATCAATGCAAAAGGATCTTATCAGAAAACAAGTTGTAAGTAGATCCACTATTTCAACCTAATAGGTGAATCAATTTTTTAAATCCTTTAACAAGGTAGACTTAATAGTCTTTTGTAAATCTCCTAACAAAGTGCATACTTCATTGTATGTTTGTAAATCCTCTAAGAAGGTGGATCTAGCAGTCCTGCTTGCTCCTAACAGGGCAGATCACTAGAAGTGATCATTGTAAGCCTTAACCAGCCAACTTCATACTGTAGTAACGAAGTTTTGTGGGCATCATCCCCACCCCAGTTTTACTTTCTAAATTGGAAGGTTTCTAGGTCACCAAATCATTGTGTTCATGTGTTATGATTGATTGATCTTTCATTTATGTAGTAGATTAGATGAATGAATGATGAATGGTTAAAATGCATAAAATTTTATATGTTACTGATTCACCCCTCCCCTCTTAGTAACACTTTTCATCCTTAATATTTCCAACAATTGGTATCAAAGCTTTTGGTTCTCAGGACAAAGTTTGACAGCTTGAGCAAGGATCAAGAGCAATGGAGATATTCAAACTTGACAAAGCTATTGAAAATGAAAAGTTAGATCTGGAAATGATCATGGCTCAACTCAAAGAAGCTAAGAAGCATCTTTCTCAATCCTTGAAAAGAAGAAAGGAACTTGCAACACAAATGAATGATCATTAGTATCTTGAAGAAAGGATTGAAGACCTTTTACCTTCAAGTAGTTCAAATGAAGCTAATGAGGCAATCAAGGAACTCCTGGCAAAGAATGGTTCCCTGCAGGAAGAAGTAAGAAAACTCAAAAGAGAACAAGAAATCCAATCAATCAAGCTATGTGAAGTCTTGGAACACAAGGCAAATGAAGACTTAGAGGTAAGAAATAGTCAATCCCTTCAGCATCAAGATCTTATAAATCAACTTTCCAATGCAAATGAAGCAATTATGAATTTGAGATCTGAAAATGAAGACCTGAGGAATGATCTGATCACTGAAAGACAAATTAATGAAAGCTTAAAAAGTGACTTGAGATCTAAAAGACAAATCAATAAAAGTTTGTAAAATGACCTAAACACTAAAAAGAAAATCAATGAGAGAATAATGAAATCATAAGTAGACATGACTCAATTAAATCAGCTAAGTGAGCAAAATCTTCATAGACAAAAAGGCAAAGCTGGACTTGGTTACAAGGAAGAAGGTGAAACTTCCAAACAAGGTGCACAAAGAAATAAAAGGCCTACTTGTAATCACTATGGTAAGATAGGTCATACATCAAACAAGTGTTAGAGTAATGGAAAGGCAAAATTCAATGGCAAATGCTTCAACTGCAATCAGCATGGTCACAAAGCTAATGAATGCAAAGAAAAATCAAAATTTGAAGGAAAATGTCACAAATGCAAGAAACTAGGTCACAAGGCATCTCAATGCAAATCAAAAGAATTTAATCTAGCAGAACAAATTATCAAAGCAATATTTGGTTGGGACTACAGTACCTAGTGCATATGTCACTATTGTGGAGAATATGGACACATCAAGATAAACTGTGCAAGACATCACCTAAGAAAGAAGGATACAACCATAAGATGTTACACATGTACTGAACTTGGTCATCTAGCTAAGAATTGCATGAATACTAAAAGAATTGAAGATGAAAAGAAAGCAAAAGCTGATAACATTAGAAAACAAATGAGACAACAATGGATTCCTAAATCTATCGATCAAGATAGTTCAAATAATGATCATGTCACTCAAGAAGTGGGTGACTCCATCATTTCCAATTGAGACTTAAGAAGACTCAGGAACTGCATCTTCTAGCCACATCTTAAACAGTTCCAGATTATAAAAATGGGTGCAATTGATCAAATCAGTATTTTAGATACATGGATCATAGAAAGTTATCGAGATTGCATGTACCGAGCAAGGTTGACTAAAGACCTTACCGAGCCAGGTCGAGAGTATAAAAGATTTTATTAGTCCACCAAGTTGAAAGGTTCTACTGAGTATTTCAATGATAGACTGGCACACACTATGTCATCTCATCTACCTTCGTACCAAGCCTTAATGACAATATTTCATTAAAAGGGAAAAATTTGATTTCATTTTCCACTGCGACTTAAAATTCTCAAAGCCAAAAGGATTTCCAGTTGCATGCCAAGCGATTTGAAGAAAAATTCTTGCAAAGTAATTGTTTGAAAATCTTTTCATCCATTGAGCATCAATGGCATCTGCAAGCACCAACAGCAGAAAGGTGAAGAAGGGTTCTGAAACACTTGTAAAAGGAGTCGAATGGAAAGCCCCAAAATTCAAGGTATTGCCCGCAGTTGCAGAATCTGCAGAAGAAGAACCTCTAAAGAAGAAAGGTAAGGTAACCATTACCAAACCTAAGAAGACACCTACTACAATATTATCAAGGAGAACCAGAAAAGGCAAACAGGAACCTATATTGGTCAAACCTTCAGTCACATTTGAGGAAAGGCTCAAACAATTGGAAGAAGGGGCAGGCATCACAAATTTCAAAGCTTTGAAATTTGAAACAAGAATAGATGCTAAGAAAATGTAGATAGAGGAACTGGTACTCTTGAAGATGGGAAAATGGAAATACTCCTCGGACCAGCTTGCCTCTCAAATCTCCAAGGAACTACTAGAGAGATTACAACCAAGATGGGAAACAGCCACCCAAACGGTGAAAGATATCTATGAGCAATCTCTGAAAAACCTTCAACCAAATCTCACTGGAGCAAAAATAAAGGCTGTAATGAAAAATCATGAAGGAAAAATGATGATCAGATTCCACACTTGTTTGATTTTAATCAAAGACATTGAGCATGTTGTAAATGATGCAACAAACATGTGGAAAAATATCTATCATCTGCATAAGCCCAGTGAAGATCCAGTAGAAATCTAGGATGATGACAGTAGTGATAGTGATGATACAACTACCTCTCCATCCATCGCAGTCTCACCAAGAGAGTTGCATGCATTAATGGAGGAAGACAAAGAAGAAAAAGAGGAAGAAGTTGAAGAGGAAAATGAGGAAGATGATCCAGTAAAAATTACAGCAGCAGTCATTGCATCTCTTCCTCACTCTCCACCTAAAACTATCACATCATCAAGGTTGGAGTCAGCTTCCGTAGGTTTGATAGTATCTACATTAGATTTATCATCTACACCTGCCACTTCATAGCTCTAGGTATCATCAGTGGAAGTGTCTACCACTTCATCTACCATGTTGCAGCCCTCTTCTTCAGTCACCGAGCCAGCCTCCTCTGTTCCAACATCATCAGGAGATACATCAGTAAGTTCTATAATTTTGTCAGTTCCAACAATTTTGACAGCATTATCTACATCTACTTCAAGTATAACTAGTTCAGATACTGCTATAATGGGTATATCATCATTTTTGGGAAGTATTCCAATTTTTGATCGTGTAAATACTTCTATTGGCATTCATTCTTCAAGTCCTATCCCAGTTTTTTCTGCTAGCCCTTCCATCTCTACTATTGTGTCTATTCCTAAGATTAAACCAATGGCCACATAAGTCAAACAAAAGCAACCATTAAGACTTCTAATAACTAGAAAGGAAATACCAGAAGAAATTGATTTAGACATAGATATAGTTATTCCAAAAATTGACTATGAAAATGCTACCATTGAAGAAATGAGGTATGCTAGTCAATTAATAGAGATGAAGGCTACGCAGAAGTAGTTGAGATCTAAAAGGGATAAGGAATATAACATAATAGAGGATGCCAAGAACATAATTACAGAAGCTATAGGTGTTGAAGTAGATTCTACTCAACACATTTTCATTCAATTAGAAGAGGTTGTAAATAAATTCAACGAGGACACCTCTAGTCAAGAAAAATTGATTGAGAAGGCTGAAAGAAAATTTGATAATAAGGTGCTTGAGCACATTGCTTAGCACATTGCAATAAAATGGGTAGAATTGTCTACAATTTTAGCCAATTTTGAAAATTCTTTTAATAATGTAACTTCACTTTTTGCCAAACTTTGTGATGTTACTGAGTACACCAAGGAGATCAAGGAAAAATTGAATAAAATTGATGAGGATATGAAGGGCAGTGCCCAAACGTTGCAACTTGACCCCAATTCAAGTTCATCCCATCATCTTAGAATTAGGTTTTTATTAGAAAAGTAGGCAAAATTATTGAGAGAAGAAGCAAGGATCAGGTCTACCTTAATAGACATCCAAAACATTATCCTTCCTATCATGGACACAATGCAGAAACACATTGTCCACTCCAAAGCATTGATCCATGACAACAATTTCTCAGTTGCAGATCATATGATTGAACTTTCAGCAGAAGTTCAAATAGCACTCTCCTCCTACAAAATTTTGCAAGAAAATTGGGATAAGACTTCGGCTCTTATTCTCAAAGTACATTCTGAACTCATCTCCCATTTTTCGTGTCTTTGTGTCTTTGTGGCATTATTGTCAAAAAGGGGGATATAGAGTTTAGAGGGGGAGATAGAGTTAGAAAAGATAGAGATATTTGTAAATACTCCGAGCATATTGTACAGGGGAGATATATGTAAATAAGTACATCAAATTTTGTACGTAAGTTTTTTACTCATAAATGTTTTTGTCACTAATGCCAAAGGGGGAGATAGTTGGAATTATGATATATTTTTCATTAGTGCAAATACTTATTCTATCCTGAATGCTTATCTTGCTCATCACTTAGTCTCAAGTATATACCAAGCATTCAGTGGTTACATTATAAGTTCAGCAGGTAAACAATTCTCACCGAGCATTCCAAAAGATACCAATTGAATGAGAAGTTCAATAGGTAAACAATTCTCACCGAGCATTCCAAAAAGATACCGAGTGAAAAAGGTAATCAAAGATCAGTAGTGTTTATCGAGTGAAAAAGGTAATCAAATATCAACAGAGTTTACCGAGTGAAAAAGGTAAACAAAGGATTCAGTGTTTACCGAGCTAAGCAAGGTAAACAAAGAAGATAGTTTCTATTGAGTAACACTAAATCTACCGAGTCACCAATGGCTACCAAGTTCCAAGCAATGTTCTGTGACTAGTATGAACTGATTCTCTACTTCTACCGAGTGCATGATGATGCCAAGTAATGTAGTGGATGTCGATTATCAGAAGGTCATCGAGTTAGTTCAATGAACTCGAGTTTACTAATGGGTCGACTCAGTAATGTTTTGTTCACTTGTGTTTTGGCCGACCTTGTAATTGTAAAATATTGGAATGGCATATATGTAATGTATGATATCATTTTTGATATATGAATAGGAATATGAACATATTGGCATGAAATAAGAAATTATTGTTTGCATGTCAAGAAGGTATTGCTATCAGCAGTAGAGAAAAAGGAATATAGCAAGGTCAGCATAAGGAGTAGAAGAGTTATATCTATCACATCAGGTGATCAATGCAAAAGGATCTTATCAGCAAACAAGTTGTAAGTAGATCCACTATTTCATCCTAACAGGTGAATCAATTTTTTAAATCCTTTAACAAGGTAGACTTAACTATCTTTTGTAAATGTCCTAATAGAGTGCATACTTCATTGTATGTTTGTAAATCCTCTAAGAAGGTGGATCTAGCAGTCCTACTTGCTCCTAATAGGGTAGATCACCAGAAGTGATCATTGTAAGCCTTAACTGGCCAACTTCATATTGCAGTAACGAAGTTTTGTGGGCATCATCCCCACCCCAGTTTTACTTTCTAAATTGGAAGGTTTCTGGGTCACCAAATCATTGTGTTCATGTGTTATGATTGATTGATCCTTCATTTATGTAGTAGATTAGATGAATGAATGATGAATGGTTAAAATGCATAAAATTTTATATGTTACTGATTCACCCCTCCCCTCTCAGTAACACTTTTCATCTTGAACATTTCCAACATGCACTTTGTAATATATATGTGCACATTTTTATTTATGCTTTAACCGAATGCCCAGCCACCCTTAAAATGGGTTTTTTGTTATTTTATTAATTGATTTATCCCGAATTCGATATGTAATGCCAAAATGAAAAAATGGAAAAGGGGTTATTCAAAGGGGCTTTATTGTTAATAGGCCTAATTATGTACTTTTTGGTTATAGGCCAATTTGAGAAAATTTTATGTATAAAAAGAGGGGGGTAGATCATTTTGAAAAATAGGAAACTGATAGAAATTTTGATAGGCATTCATTTGATCTAGCTGATGGAGCTAAGGCAATTGATTCCAAATTGATAGTGGAATTGATGGGAGCATTATGCTAACAAATTATTGAGGATTTTGTGCAATTTAATCTGTGAGGAGAGAGAAAATTTGAAGGACATGTTTTCAGTCCTGAACAATAGAACAATGTGATGTTGTTCTACAAGGGGTTGAATTTGTAACACATTGTACTTTATTTGGAGTTAATCAAATCATTCTTCCAATTGGAGGTGGACCCGAAGATGTAGTCCTGATAGGGAAAACTCTGAGATCAAATCGTGTTGTGCCTCTTTTCTCATCTCTCTTTCTATCAAATATGTGATGTTCTTTTATTGTATTTTTCAAATATGTTAATTTGTTTCAGTTAAAGCATTATTTAATTGCACATAATTGATTAAGAATTCCTCTATATCAATTCTTATTTCTTCTTCTCTGTAATTTCAATGATTTAAGAAACATAGCCATGCATTTACTACCTAGATCGGGAATCTAAATCTGATTGTTAGGATTAAGTCATAATCTTAAAAGATCCTAAATCAGATCAAGAATACTTGAAGTATATGTTGGAAATTTGTTCACCACTCCCCTTGGGGTTCGTGATAAAGGCTTAACCACCTCATGTGTACTATAATTTGTGTGGTTGTATTGAGCATTGAAAGCTCAGTATTTTAGTGCAATGGCAACCCCACTTTAACAAGTGGTATTAGAGCATCAGGTCCTTGAAGGAAAAATTTAACAACTTAAGGAGATCTAGGGTGTAGATCAAGAAAGAAAGTCTGAAGTTTGATGGAGTTAACTATGACAATTGGAAGGAAAAGATGAAGACAAGTTTTCTATGCAAGGGTTTGGGTTATTAGTTAACTACTAAGAGTAAAAAGGATGTGATTGAAGAAGATAAGTTTGAAGGTTGTAATGAAAATCAAAAAGATGTATTCATGTTCAATATGTTTGCAAGAGAAGCACTATTATATATTGGGAATTTTTTTAGCACTCCCCTCAGGATTCATGGCAAGGGTTTAACCATCTCCTATGTAATATAATTTGAGTGGTTGTATCGAGAATTGTCAGATTGGTATTTTGGTACAATGGAAACCCCACTGTAACAATATACCCCTCTCTTTACCTTTCACCTCCCTCTTAGGAACATCTAATATGAGATTTCACATAACTAAATTTGTAAGATAAAAGAAAAAAATATAAACATATTCATATTTGTCATTGTTAGTGTAAATAATTAATTATTATTACACTTTACTTAAGTTTACTTAGGTTAATGCATTATTTTATTATTTACTAGGTAGACATCTAGGAATATGTGTACTCATATGAGTTGTCTTGTAGACAACATAGTTGTTAGCAACTCTATTTTAGCACATGGTGTCTACAACACAAGAGTTTGCATATTTATCTGAGTTGTCATGTAGACAACATAGTTTTCCACACTCTAATTAAGCATATGGTGTCTACAACATCTTTTTATGTGACACACCTATGTAAGCTTATCCTCTCATCATTGCACTAGCTTTTGTGCTCAATGGAGGATAATCCACTCTTAGTGGAGATGTGCTTAGTTGTGAGACTTATCATTTTGTTAACTCCTAGTTATTCTAAAGGCCTTTATATTCAGGCACTCCTAGTGTGTATGTACATCAATTCATTTTCATATTATTATTCTGATCATACTTTATTGGTCCATATTGTGCTAGTTCTTGAGCTTCTTGATCTTGGGTGATTTTTTCCTAAGGCAAATTCTTACATGGTATTAGAGCTAGGGTAATTTCTCTTCACATAGCCATTGGAGACCATTTTTGCTTCACCTCTTAGAGGACCTCAATTTAGATCCAAAGAATCTATAGTCATTGGGAGCATCTAGAGCCAAAGCGAACCTCACTATTGCGTCCAGAGCATCAAATCGATGAATTTTGACTATAAATTCACCTGCCCTAGGCTATAGTCAAATTTGAGGCAAAAAAAATTTACAAATCGGCACCCAAAGGCCTAATTTGCAAATTTAGTATGATCATTTCAGATCTTTGAATTTAATTTTTGGATCTACATATTTTTTTATTTCAATCTTTGCAATTATTTTTTGGATCTATGTATTTTGTTCAAAAAAATTTTGGTAATCAGGCCTGTACAAAAGAATTTTTATTATAGGAACTAGGTGGTCAAATCCTAGCACCCGTAGCATATTTCATTACAATAGCTATCATATTCCATATTCCAAGTGGATCGTACTTTATCTAAACTAGCAAAATATTCCATAATTAACTAGCAGTCATAATTATTTTGGCCATGGCACAACACAAAGTGGCAATTCACATTCGGCGGCCTCTAAGCCATTAAACACACTATAGCCTTTTCCATTTAAACACCTCATTGCTCTTTCACATAGTGGATGTGGGATTTAAGTCCCCACCCTTCGACTTTAATCTACCTACCAGTATCCATTGCTGATGAACTTCTCGCCAGCCCTCTGCAAACTCTAGCGATCAATGTCGGCCTTCCAATTTCCCAGTGTCAGATTCTCTCCCACTAGCCACATTGACTGACAACTATCTAACGTCACTCCTTCCATATGGAAACCTCCACTGATGTAGCTCCACCACATCTACTCCATGCAGCATCTACACCAAACACTACATGTACCTACACCCTACTAAGACAATAGCCTAGTTAGCTCCAGTGCCAACTCGAATCTATGCCCAGTTAGCAATCCAAGTTAGCATCCACATGTGCCATGTTGTTTGTCTAGTCACTCTAGACATGTCACACCCCACCACATTAGTGCCATACATAGTCAATAGACACCTCACCTCGACAAGTCAGCAAGACACGTGTCTAACACATCAACACTATTGATGTTAGTCGTACAACCTGCCACATCATCAGGATGAGCCCCTTTTTTGCTAACATCAACCTTTCATGAGCTTAAATTTGATGTTCATTTGACCATCACCAGCAGGCCAAATTGTACTACTACGATAACAATTTGTACGTCAAATTTAACTCAGTGTTTTTCTGATCAAACCCCTCTCCATATGCAATTTTAATTTGACAGTCATAGTATTTTTATAGAAACTTTTTTTGTATATGTAACAATTAATCTTACTCTATGTGACCATATAGAAACTAGGGTGCATAGTATACTATTTAATAAATTTAATGGTGTAAATAGAGATAGAGATGCAAGTAGATACATAAAATAGTTAGAAAGTCTCCTTTATAGATCAACTCATGGTTGTATTAATGATGAAGTGTCCTACCTAAAACAATTGGACATTGATGCATTGAAATGGTTCTTTCAAAGTATGACTAATTAGCTAATTAATTCATATATTAAGCACACTAACAACACTTTTACAAGCTCTATAGATCATCAAACTAAATATCCTACCTAGAATTCCATTAAACATCTATTCATTTTGGGCATGTCTGTAAAATTTTTGGAGTGATGTTTTAGAAAATGTTACCCCATTCACCAATGTGATACCTAAGTAATCTACACATACATCATCAAACATTATTTGATAGTATTATGTATGGTAAAATCTCATGACAAGGATAATGAATGTGGCAATGCCTCAGTTTAACCGAACATGTGTGTGAACACGATAGATCTTCTAAATGTATCTATCAGTACCTCAAGTAAAATCATGTATATATATTGTAGACATAAAATTATATTCTCCCCATGCTATGCCAAGGACATATAAGTGGTTTCTATATATAGAAGACATATTAGCACTTGATTCTCACAACTTACCAAAGATGTATTAGCCTTGGCTTTATCTCTCCCATTACTCCCAATTATATCTACTCTTGCATCATTTATTGTATATATGTTCATAAACTTGAATTATCTAATTTATAATATGTAGGATTTCATTTAAATGAGTTATAAAATTGTTTGTCTTCATATTTTGTAGGATTACACATGAATGAGTTTAATAATTAATGCAGAGGTCAAGACCATTACAAAATAATTCAACATAACATTATGCTTCTTTTAAATAAAATTCTTATGGTTTATATGTAAGGTAGAAATTATACATCTCACTATCTATCTGAATCATATGTTAAAAACTCTTTTACCAAAATCATCTCCTCTGTATTCAAAATTCTCATCAAGAAGAAGAGAAGAAATCTCAATTAATTGTCATGTTGGATTAAGAAAAAGATGAGGAGGAGAGCTAAGAAGAAATGAAAGCTTGATAAAATGGATTGAAAATGATAATGGTGCAAATGATACTAGCTAGAAAAAAAAATTCAAAGTCCTAACAGATCAACTTGAATGTGTCCAAGAGAAACACTCAAAATATGGTAGTGGAGTACATTATGAAGAATCACTAATACTTTGAGCTTTTGTTTTCTGAGAAAAATCTCATTAATTTTGAAGAATACTATAAAAAAAAATGGAAGAAGATGGAAGTTGGGCAAACCATAGTGAGATTTATGTAGCCTCCATGGTGACTCAAACCAACATTCATGTACACCATTCGAAGGGCCACATATCCCAAATCTACAATTTTGATAGCTTAGATACTCCCACACTCCATGTCTCATATCATGATGGAAACCACTACAATAGTTTATACTTCATCAATAACAATTTCAACATTCTTGTAGCACCCATGCTTTTGGAGGAGGATAATGAAAATACAAGTCATATTGACTAAGAGCCTATAAAGTTCATTATGGATGAAAACATGGGCAAAGATATTGGAAAAATTGATGAAGAAGATAAATTATTGAAAAGATATGATGGACCTTGATGAAGGAAACATCTATCAAGGTATATTCTATGGGTACCAAGGGAGTGATAGAAATGCTTTAAAATAACTAAGAAGGGGGGGGTGGGGGGTAGGGTGGGGTGTGGGTGAATCAGTTATTCAAGGTCCAAATGTCCTATTCAAACTTTTTACTAAATATAGTGAGCCCATTAAACTATTCATTCATCCAAGCTTTAACTTTTCTAATCAACAAGTTACTGTAAATCAACATGCAAGAATAACACATAAGAAATCAACAAATAACACAGTGATTTACGTGGAAACCCAATTTGGAAAAAACCATCAATAACATGCTACTCAATTCTCACTCTTTTGAAGTGATGCCCTGTGAAAGGCATGCCCTATTAAAGGCTTACAACACATTATTAAATGTGACCTTGTTAGAGGATTTAAACACCTTGTTAGAAGTGGGCTTGGTTAGAGGACTTCAAAACATTCACTTGGAATACCACCCTGTTAAAGGATTTACAAATGGCTATTAAACCAACCTAAGTCCATAGGATTTTCAGATCTAATACAATTGCTAGAGAGTATTAGAAAATCTTGACCTAACTACAATATACAACTTATCTTGTAGATCTTAGATCACTTGTTAGCTCATACCCTTGCCCGGCCTTTAATCTCTACAACTCTGACAACTTGCCCTCCTTTCAAGCTTAGTCTCCTTGAGTTTCCATACTCAATGCACCAGTGCAATCATCTCTTCATGTCCACTCATATAAGTAGAACCTCTATCCTCTTCCTTCTCCTAGATGTCCTCTCCTTGACACCCTTCCAACCACTTCACAGATTTGGCTCTTTAGCATCAACAGTTTCAGCAACTCTTTTCTTCTTGGTCTATGGCTCCTTAAATAGAAGTCTTGGAGTTCCTTTTCCTACTTGATTCTTCCATTCTTTAATTTCAATTCATATGGATTAGGTATAATTCATTGCATCTAACCCATATTTTGTTTCCTTTAGAAACTTTTTGAATAATCCTTTAGAATTCACCCAAAAATGGTTTACATAGGATTTTGTGCCACCAGCTCATCATCTTGATCTTCCAACTTGTTCACAAAATTTAATGTAACCATTATGCTGGCTCAAATTTGGCAAATCTTTTTTATTTGAAATAATGCAGCAGCTCGGCACTATTGAAATACTGGTGCTTGGCACATACTATGTTACTCGACATCAACTATGTCTTTCCTGATGCTCGGCACCTGAAGATCACTTGGCACCAACTAAGAAATTTCTGATGCTTGGCACCTAATCTTCACTCAACACTTGAAGATCACTTGGCACACACTAGAATTTTATGTTACTCGGCTCCAACTGAGAATTTTCTTGGCTTCAACTAACTTGCTTGATACCCACTAATGATCTTAGTTTAAGCTTTGCATTTAATCTTGTTACAACTTCTTCCTCCACTATTTCTAAGTGTGACCAACCTCTGTATCTTTGAGTATTTTATCAATACATCATGTAACCATTGTCTTAACTAATCCTTGCAATTCATTACAACATCATAACTCAACCTTCCCTTAGGTTCTCTTATTAGATCTTGTTGATCAAATCCTCTTCATCAATCAACTAAGTGATAGTACTTGGATCTTATAAGAAAATGTCATTCCTACAAGTAGCAAGTTTGAGATCAATGACAAAACAATGATTGAAAACATTCTTTAAACAACAATCTTCCTTCTTTCCAACAGTCTCCCTCTTTGATCTTCAACAATCAGCTTTTCAATGAAATTTCCAATAGGGAGAGAAAATAATAAAGATAAAAATTATCTTAGCAATTTTTTACTATGCACAAAAAATGTTATAAGAAAACTTTCCATTTCAAAACTATAGTAGCAACATTTGATATACATAAAACTATCGACATAATCCTTGCAGCCTTCAAAGATGCAAGTCCTAGAATTTAATTCATAGAAAAGGGACTATTCATCAAAAATATGTCAACATTATTAGTTCCTGCCATAGGCAGGTAACTATAGCATCTAGGAGATGTCACTTTTTTCTCTTTATCCTAATTGAGGGAGCCAATCAAATTATAGAATTTTGTAGCTGAACTTTTTTTATATAATGTTTGTAGTTGGAACATTTAATTTTTTATTGTTTATGTACTATATTTATTTTTCTTTACTTCTAAGGTTCTCAATGAACAATCAGTGTTTTAGAATATTTTTTATTATTATTATTTTTTCAGGTTTTATGGTCAAAAGTTTTATAGTACCTTTCAAAATCTATAGAAATGGGGTGGAGTCCTTTCAAATTTGTATGATAATAATATCTTCCCTCCACTTGTGTCCATAGATCCATTTGCATTTATTGTGGGTATCAAAATAGGTTGAATTTGGAACACAACAATAAATCTTATTGCTTTTTAAAGTAGCTATTGTCAGTGAGTAATTGAGTGCATTTAATCTTTGGTCATAGACAAGAGTGATAGCAGGTTGAATTTTTAATATTGTGCTTAAACGAAGCATCTTTTCCTTTTCTAGTTTTTTGTATGAGTACTGATTTCTCTAGATGATGTAATGAACATAATTAATTCTCAATCTTTGTACACACTGCAATCCTAAAATCAACATTGATTTGGACTGTAGATGTCACCTCACTATAAATGTCAGTGTGATGAGTTAGAAATATTGAATTAGGCCATTCTATAGGGTTGTCGAAGTCTAAGAGGAGCTTCAAGAGTGCTTTGTTTTTTGAGGAGTGTTGTGTTCTTTGAGGTAAGCATGTTGCAAGCTTGTCTTGCTTTCTTTACAATCTTCCTAGGAAATTTACATAGGGAAAATGTTATCTCTAAAATAAATTGTCATGCTCCTATAGTTTTTGCTTTGCATGGTTGTGTGTAATGCCAATATATAGAATAAATCTGATGTAGGTATAAATCATAGGTTTTCAGCAAGATATCCACTTTTCTTTGTATTTATTCATGTATGTAGATATGGTTGCTAAAGCAAAAAGACCACTCCTACTTTTTGAGACTAGTGTTAACCTTGCTTTTTATGAATTTATAATTTCATACACCTAGCAGACATGGGTTCTTAATCAAATGGCCTTTCCAGAATTTTCAACAAGTTGTTTCTTACTTTATTACATATGCACCAGACATAGATTCTTGATGAATAGACCAATTTGAGTCTTTAATTAACTATGTAAGGGTAATTATTGAAATTTGATTCTAGTGGTAAAGTGAGTAGAAATCCCATGATAGATTGAAGCTTTCTCCATGTGTGTAGATTATAGGTCTCCTGTCATTATGTGACCCGATTATATTATGACTTTCAAAGCAATGGATGTGACCTTCAAAGAATAAGCTTCAGGGTCTGAAATGATTGCAACTTGTTTGACAACATGGATATGGCCTTTGTAAAATTGAAAGTTATTTTGTAAAAGCTCTTATTAATGAAAATTGATAGTAACTCATTATTTATTAGGTGCTTTCTACCCCATTTATACACCAGGTACAATAGTTTTGTCCATTTTATTTTCTTGTGTTTCCTTTTGAGGTTGTGCTCGTTGTGCACAACGCTGATATTTTACATGTAATATAGATGCTTAACCAATTGGTAATCTGAGTTTGAATGTTGACAGAATTCAAAAAATTGGGTTCATTTTCATTTGCTTGGATGAAACTTGTTTCGAAGTACTTAGATCTAGACCATCCATGGGTGGAATTTTATATGCAAGCCTAGATCTGAGGATTTCCTATGTTATGTCTACTTGTGACTTCAATTTTTTTGTGAGGTTTTGTTTGTGGATGGAATTGGACATCCTTTTGCTATGAAAAAGATATTTGGTTGAAATTGGTGTGTACAAAGTTGAACTGGGCCCTTCCTTTTGGATTTCATCTATGTACATGTATTCTTTTGCTAATTCGAGCTTGGATTTCAAAAACTATAAGATTTTTTCTTAATATAGAAATTTTTACCTTGAAATCTAATAGCATCAGGATTCTTCTTTCATTTAGGTTGTGAATCTCTTGCTTGTAGGTTTCTTTTATGTTTGAATTGAAGTTTAATAAGTACTTTTAATAATTGTTTATTGGTCCCATGTTTGTTGACAATGCCAGTTGAATTATTTTCATGTTAGCCAGTAATGCAACCTAACTCAAATCCCCTCTTGATTTGTTGGATCTAAAATCACTATAAATTATAATTTATACAATGATTCATCATAAAGCTTAGGATTGTATGTAACTCTTTCAGTTCTCTTGGAGCAATATATATGTGGTTTATCATTGGAAAGAATTGAACTACAAACCTAGACATATGGAATATTTTTAATTCCTACAATTTTTAATAGGTACTACTTGACACAGTTGTTTTTTGCTTTCAATTTTTGCCATGGTTAATTTCTCCAAGAAAAAATTGTAGAAGTTGATGACAGCCAACTTCATAGTGCACCAAGATCACCTGCATGCAAATAACCTGCTAAAGAGAAACTGAAGAAGGAACAAGAGCTTGAAGCAACAAAGAGAAATTATATTGCAACAATGTGAAAATGAAATTGTTGTCCAAAAAATGCAAAGGGAGAGCATGTTTATAAAGGCCTCTAGGAAGCTTGTAGAACAAGCTTAGAAACTACTAGAAAGTGTTAGGAGATAAGAATGACAACTAAGCATATGTCCACAAAAGGTGGGATATCCTCGATCAAGGTGAGAGGATAAGTATGACTTAGATAGGAACAAACTCCCGTATTGTCAACAACTCCTGGTCTACAAATAATAAATAAATTCATTAACCTAAGTAAATTTAAGTAAAAGAGTAAATAATAATTATTTACTCTAACACCCCCCCCCCCTTAAGTACAACTTAGGGTAATGCACTTAAGCTCACAATAGCTAAGATGAAATGGAGAATGGGTCCTGACAACAAGGCCATGTTAGGTACCCATGTACAATGCAAATAAATGTAACCTCTAAAAATGGGGAAAGAGGGAAAACCTCATGGGAAAAACCCTCCCCCAAAAAGAGGTAAGAACAAACATGCTGAACAAAAACAACAAAGGCCTCTATAAGACACCCCAAGGACAAATTCCACTAAAAATGGCTCAAGAGACTCTTTGAAAACCATAAGTACAACCAAACCTCCCATGAGAGATAGAAAAGACACCAAAGCCCCCACCAGAATAATCGAGCCCCTAGAGAAAGAATTGAACCAATGGAACTCCAATGCAGAGTAAACAAGGGAACCCCTGAATGAGAGGGAAAACTAGAAGGCTTAGTTGATGCTCAAAGGAGAAAATATGAGGATCCTAAAAGGGAATCCCTAGGGCAGGTGTGATAACACTATCATGAATGTCCACTATAGAATCTGTAACATGTGCACCTGGAGGCTCGATGAATAGAGCTTGAGGATTAGGCAGAGCAGAAGAAGAATCCTACTGAAGAGAAAAGACCTCAATTGGACATGGTGTGGTAGTCAAAATAGGGATATCAAGAACAATACAAAGGTTCAAGTATCTTGACTACACCAAATGATGCTCTTGCAAAAGAGAAGTAGTGTGCTCCAAAAATGGAGATGGTGGACCAAAGTGTGAGAAGGTGTAGAGACAAGTGGAAGGATCAACTACCCCTATAGCAATAAGACCTCCTATTACACAATCCTAAATGAAGATTGAATCAGCAATGAACTCAACTATCTTCCCTGATCCACTGCGCGTAATCTAAGAAATTGAGAGAAGGTTTATAGATAGAGATGGAACATACAATAAATAATTGAATATACCATCCTAGATGCAAACTAAACCTTTCTCATAGTCTGGTAGGATAGTTTTATTCCCCATGAGAATATGAGGAATGGGAGAAGCCTCAATAGTGGAGAAGACACCTTGAGAAGATGTCATATGGTGATAAGCACCTAAATCCAGTATCCAAGGAACCTATGAAGGAGATGCAAATAGAAGCCTATAATGCATGACCCTTTCCAAGATCTGGTGTAAATGTCGAAGAGGTGGAAGAAGCCTGAAAAGAAGACCCTTATGAGGTAGAAGAGGATGGAGAGGAAATAGTGCTCTTCTGAAGGAGAGCTTGCAATCAGCAATCTATTTTTCATAGCCATCAAATCTCTTCTAAAAACAACATGACTCATCATGAGATCCCTTCTGACAATAGGAATAGGTAGGAGTCTTAGTCTTCTTTTTCTCCTTCTTAGAAGATGATGAACTAGTAGAGTGCTGAGAGGAGGAATCAGATATCTGCTTCATCTTCTACTCTTGTATATCCTTGGCAAGCAATGCCTATGACTGTGAACCTGTAAATGAATCCATCTGAGTGATCTTGGACTATTCCCATGTCAACCAATCACAAAATGTCTCAAAAGAAGGCATTCGATGTCCATTACCCAAGGCATCCATAGTGGATTAGAAAGTGGAAGAGAAGATATGATACTGTCCTTGCAACTTTGAGAGTATCAAAAAGATACACTCATCATCTATTTTATTTTTCCCATGTCCATGCAAAACTGCACGCAAAAATTTGAACTTCAGCAAGAAGTCTTCAATGGTGGAAAAGTTGTCTGGTGACAATAAAGTCAACTCTGCATCAAACTAAAGTGCCCAAAACCCATTCACTGTGCCAAACAAAGTCTAAAATTTGGTCCAATAAGCTCATGGAGTGGTCAAACCATCCAAGTGAAATAGTAGACTATCTAAAATGTTTAGTGCAATCAATCCCATGGCCTCATCCATTTTGTTTATGTGATGAAGAACCATAAAGGGGCATTGCAGAATAGGTTGGTTCTCATCCAAACATGACCATAAACCTCATGACATGAGAAGCCTAGTCATATGTGCTTTCCAGGTGTGATAGTTGTGCGACATGAGTTGAGTCACAAAAGGATCCGACATTGAGAGAAAAAGACAGAAGAAAAAGGGTCTATTCTAAAGTAAATTATAGAAAAGAAAATGCCCCCCCACAAATGATAAAGATATCCCTCAAATACCAAAGAAACCACTATAGAAAGGATAAAAATTGAGAAAAGAACCTGGATTCTAGATGCAGAGAGGGAGGAAACTGAAGCCTCTACTTCAACACCAAAAATAGGACTCAATATTACTCCAAACTTATTCCAAATCTGGAAAGTAGACAATAAATTATGCACTTTTTTAAAAAATAGCATTGAAATATGTGTCCATATAAGCCTGAATAATGCCTTTGAAGGTGCAAAAAATGGGATTTTTGAGTTGTAGAAAAATTTAGGAATATAGATGTCAAACTTCCTGCACTAATGTGTAGATCAAGAAATTCTACCCTAAAACCAAAAAAATTGCTCGAAAAAATGAGTCTGTATGAGGGAGATATCACTATTTGAAAATCACCTCTATAGTTATTTTTTCTGAATCACCACCATCACACCTCCAAAAAATAAAGAAAAAAGCACAAAAAATGTTAGATCTATTATGTCAAACCCTCTTTCTCCTTTTTCTCCAAATACTAAAAAATGCTCTTCCTCCCGATTGAAGAAAAAATCACAAACAAACTAGCGTTTGTGTCTCTAAATCAGGGCTTAAAAAATCCTTTGAACTAGGAAGCAACAGGGAGGCTCTAATACCATGTAGAAGTTGATGAAAGCCAACTTCATTGTGCACCAAGATCACCTACATGCAAATAACCTGCTGAAGAGAAACCAAAGAAGGAAGGAACAAGATCTTGAAGCAACAAAGAGAAATTATATTGCAACAATGTGAAAATGACATTGTTGTAAAAAAAATGCAAAGGGAGAGCCTATTTATAAAGGCCTCTAGGAAGCTTGTAAAACAAGTTTAGAAAGTGCTAGAAAGTGCTAGAAAGTGCTAGGAGATAAAAATGACAACTAAGAATATGTCCACAAAAGGTGGGATATCCTCAATCAAGGTGAGAGGATAAGTATGACTTAGATAGGAACAAACTCTCATGTTGTCTACAACTAATAAATAAATGCATTAACCTAAGTAAACTTAAGTAAAAGAGTAAATAATAATTATTTACTCTAACAAAAATTACATATCTTTATTGGCTTTGGATTCTAGCAAGTTTAAACTTTTAAAACCCTAATGTTGACAAAATTATGCAAAATAGTTCATTTTCAAACTTTATAACTCTTCAAATAATATCACCTACTTTGTTTCTCCTCCTTAATGTGTCATTTTATATACATTATGTTTACACAAATAAGAATTCAAAAACCCTTTTTGGTAGTTTTATTGCTATATCTCTTATAAGATGTGTTGAAAGTTAGTCCTCTTTACAGTTTTTACTTGGATATTTATGAAGGTAATGAAGGTCTATAAGGTCTTTTTACTGGTTTTTTAATATAGTTTTTCTTGCTTTTATGGACTGGTTGAATTCTTAAGAACCTTTGCTTTTTTTCCCTTTATAAGTGGATTTTAGTTTTTAGTGCTCAACTCCACCGTATAAATGCAAGTAGTGCATTATCAAGCTTAGAGCACCCATTGGCTTATTTATAAGGAGTTAATAATTTTTCAATATTTGTATCTATCATCATCTCTATAGACCTTCCTTAGGAGGCTTACACCTGGGGTGGATTATTATAGTAGTAACTGCTCTTTTATACAACTAGAATGGGTCTGTAGGCTTCACAGTCATTTAAGCTAGTGAAAATTCACTATGTAACTATTTCAGTAGGGCCCAATTTACAACTAGAGAAACCAATAATATTTAAATTTAGCAAACCTTCTAGTAAAGGATGCAATGAGAGTGTTTGTTTTCCTCTTTTTTTCACCTTTTTATTACTCGTGGTCTACACTATTTCACTTTGGATAATTATGGGTAGGTGATGCAAGAGCATCCAGAGGTATAAGGGCAATCCTGTGTCAGCCAAAAAAATGTACTTAAACTTAGTTTCTGTTTCATGTCTTTACATTTTTGGATACCCATTTGGGTCAAATAAAGGTTCCAACTCTCACAGTTCCACTATCAGTGCGTTTGAAAATCCCAAAAAAATAGGAGCATGCAATTTGGCCATCATTTTGGTGACCTAGAAGGTGTGAATTGACCAGATGAATGTAATTGTGATTTAGAGCATTCCAGAAAAAGAATCAGGTCAAAAGGCCCCAAGGTTTGAAAGTTATTGCAGTTTTTTGGGTTTTGGAGACCTCCTAAGGATGCTTCAAAGTCAGGTTTGGGGCATTAAATGACCTTGAAAAGGGTCCAAAATTGGGGGACAAGCAAGGCTTGTCCATAGGGCTATAGAGCGCTTCGAGAGCTTTCCAAAAATGTAAGCGATTCGTCAATCGGAGCTACGGTTCAAAAGTTATGCCTCCCAAAAGTTTGGCTACCATTTCTGGATTCGTCTAGATTTGCACTGACTTCTAACACAACTTCTGGAACCTTCTATTTTGTCGGTGGATGCCTACTAGCACTTTCTAGAATGTACTCCTAGTCCTTAACCCTCAGGGGTCTATTTAAGGAGATTTCTGGCATTGTAAAAGGCAATTCGGAGTGGAGTTTGAGAGAGGTGCTAAAAGGAGAAATATTCTCAAGATTTATGCTATTGTAAGCCCTTAGGGCATGTTTTGAAGTTTATTTTCTCTATGCTATTTGTACTAGCTTAATTTCTCAGTTAATATAATTTTCCCTTTCTTTTGGTTCCATTCTGTTCTTGGGTTGTGTCCCCATCAGTAGGGAAGCTTTCCTCTCGGTATATATTTTAGTACATTTATTTGCTCTGTTCTTAAATGGGGATGTTGACTATGTCAGTCAAAATGTGAGTGAGCTAACATCAGCATTGTAGACAAGGTGTTGAAGAATAGGCTTTGACACTTCAAGTCTTTCAGATACCTTTTAGCCCAAGTAGATCTGGATCTGAATAGTTTCTTATTCTAGACAAATGTACAAATCCTATTTTTGTTCACTTTAAGTTTATGATTATTCTTCTAGCCTCAAAATTTGTGACCATTTCTAGGTTTTAATTTTGAAACTATTTAATTGACCTCTATTCAATAATCCATTATATGAAAGATTTTTTTTTGTTGAAGATATTAAAGTGTTGCTTTGGTGGTGGTGATGATCTTTCCTTGATTTATAATTTATATATCTAAAATTATGTAGAGCTATAAGATTGCAAGAATGGCACTAGTGTTCTTCATTTGCTTTGCTGTCATTTTTTGAGGTCGTGAGATTTGAAGGCTTTCTAGCTATTGATTTGCAATTATTCTAGATTTTCATTTCATGCACTTTGTAGCCATTCTGTGATTTTAGAATTTGAAGGTTTTCTAGGGCTTGATATCGAACACAGTCATTGTCAAATTAAAAAATAAAGACTATTTTTTGATAGATCCTATAGCTTTTTATATTGTCTTATTAATGTGAGTGGGATTGGTATGTTAGGGTTTGTATATATGTTTTGCTCAATGAATTTTGACAAGATCTATTTGGTGTGTGATTAATTTTTTCTCTACATTTGTGTGTTGATGATCTACAGCAAGATATGGCCTGTTCTTAGTGAGGATATTCAGAAATTTTTATTATCAGATTAGATTTATACAAGTCATAATTTGCACGCTTAAGTAATTTGGGGTATAGATGCACTATGATGTTTTCATCCAATTCCAATTCTAGGTTTTTTTCAGTCAATAGTTGAGTAGATAGAAAAGTAGGTCATGGTTTTTGAGGTAGGTTTTCACTAGTCAATAGTTGGTTAGACAAAAAGTAGGTCCTTGTTTTTAGTAGGGGAAAAAATAAGAACATGAATTTATAGAAGCAAATTGGCTAAGTTTAAAATTGTGTTTAATATATGAAGTGGTATTTTAAACTTAAGAAATTCCTCTGATTCGGTATATGTCTCTAATCTGTCTAATTTATTTTGTACATTAAGCAATATAATATTGAACTGAGTGGCATGGTAGTAGGGTTTTAGCTCTTAGTTTATAGTGACTAAAAGTAAAACACTCTAAATCAATCATTTCTATTATGGCACAATTAGTTGTAGATATGAAGCAACATTATTATTCTTCCTCTCTCTTGATTCTTTTCTTCAGCAAATCCCATATCTTCAATGATCGATGTGTATTCAGGTCATCTAATTTCGTTCACCGAATGTGTTTTTTAAATTTCTTATCCACAATCTTAGAATTGTTAAGAGATAGTGGAAAATCTTTTTTTATCATAAAAATAAGTTGCTAACAAAAAAAGAGTCTTAAAATGAGTAGCATTTGCTTATTGAAATTACTATAAGATATTTGGTGATATTCACATTGATAATTCTAATTAAAGATCCTTGGTTGTACTTCCTTTAGGATTGCCCTATTTCAAGCTAGTTTAAGCCTCCTCCTTAGAAAGACTACATAAGGAATCATAGTCTTTGTTTTGGCCTTAAGGACATTATTAAAATATTTCATCCATTTATTCATTAGATACCAATGCAAATTTAGGCACAATTTTATGTTGACTTTATAACACAATTTTATCTTACAATTTAGGGTCTACCCTAAATTAGCAAGGAAGAAAGATAAATATCTAATTAGGAGTTTATGGAGACACTTTTATAAGATGATAGAGAGGGTATAGGTTTTATTAAGATTTTGTTTTTTCTAATTATTTTTTTAAGGAAGGATTTAGGTTTGTACCATAATTGATTTTGAAAGAATATTTCGGTTTTGTATAAAATTGACTTGGGAAAAATCTTTAAATTATGTTTATTTGTATGAAAAAGATTTAGCTTTTCTTTATTTTTATTTTTAAATGATTTAAGTTAGTTTTATTTATATGTTCATATAAAGAATTTAGGTTTATATTTTAAATTAGTTGTGAAAAAAATTTTAAGTTTTGCTTATTTATTTTTAAAAAGATTTAGGAAATAGTGTTGTTTATATTTTCTTTAAAAGATATAAATTTTGATTTATGTACTAATTTTTTAAAAAGATGTAAGTTATGTTCTTATTGTAATAGTTATGTTCTTATAAATTTTTTCAATAGTTAACTTAAAGAGTATTCATGGTTTTTCCATCTTTCTTTTTCAGAATTCTTTTAAATTGGAATGTGTTTTAGTTTTAATTATTTGTGTAAATGCAACAATGTTTTTTAATTTTCATAAAAATAAGTTGTGAAGAAAAAAAAGAGTCTTAAAATGAGTTGCATTTGCTTATTGAAATAACTATAAGATACTTGGTGATATTTACATTGATAATCCTAATCAAAGATCCTTGCTTATGCTTCCTTTAGGATTGCCCTATTTCAAGCCAGTTTAAGCCTCCTCCTTAAAAAAGACTACATAAGGAGTCATAGTCTTTGTTTTGGCCTTAAGGACATTATTAAAATATTTTATCCATTTATTCATTAGATACCAATGCAAATTTAGGCACAATTTTATGTTGACTTTATAACACAATTTTATCTTAAAATTTAGGGTCTACTCTAAAGTTGGCAAGGGAGAAAAATAAATGTCTAATTAGGAGTTTATGGAGACACTTTTATAAGATGATAGAGAGGGTGTAGGTTTTATTAAGGTTTTATTTTTTCTAATTATTTTTTTAAGGAAGGATTTAGGTTTGTATCATAATTGATTTGGAAAGAAGATTTACATTTTGTATTAAATTGACTCAGGAAAAATCTTTAAATTTTGTTTATTTGTATGATAAAGATTTAGCTTTTCTTTATATCTTTTTAAAAATGATCTAAGTTAGTGTTATTTATATGTTCATATAAAGAATTTAGGTTTTATATTATGAATTGGTTCTAAAAAAATATTTAAGTTTTCATTATTTATGTTTAGAAAGATTTAGGAACTAGTGTTGTTTATATTTTCTTTAAAAGATTTAAATTTTTTTTTATGTACTGATTTTTTAAAAAGATGTAAGTTATGTTCTTATTGTAATAGTTATGTTCTTATAATTTTTTTAAATAGTTAACTTAAAGAGTATTCACGATTTTTCCATCTTTCTTTTTTAGAAGTCTTTCAATTTGGAATGTGTGTCAATTTTAATTATATGTGTAAATTCAACAATGTTATTTTAATTTTCATGGACTGTTCATGTTACAAATATGATATTTAATCAAAATTTCCTACAAATGAGTTTCTCTAAACCAATGGTATCAGCAAAAACTAGTTACAAATATATTAATTTCATATTTTTTTAAAAGTTTATCGTCACTATTTGTTAAATTATTATGGAAAAAATGTAAATGTGAAAATTGATTCTTTCTTGTGCCATGTTAAATATGTAGATGTCATCAAATGGTAGGCCTATAAGGATACTAAACATCATAGTATTGCAGTATTTGTAACATAAATGTATTAGTAGTTGTTGGAACATTATATTATTCTATTTAAAATGTCATAGAAGCCAACATTGTAAAGAAGCTTGTCAATTAGACTTTTTGATGTGCCTTATATTGTTCCACATTAGTTTTGTTTGTTGTTTATATGAAATATTTAAAACATGTAATTAGAAACATGGAAAATTTTATGGTTAAGAGTTTGAACTAAGAAAATTTAAAATTCCATTAGACCTAGCTAGTCTCTTGACTAAAAGAGTTATTCAAAATTGTATATGTGTTGATGTCATTTGACATTTGAATAGGGAATAGTAACATTGATGTCCATTTGAAAATATTTAACTATCTAAAATTGATTGAATACTTTAATTCCCTATCTAATTTTGAAGTCAACTATGGTAGATTTTGGCTATTGACAAATTTTGATCATGTATATATTCTAAGTCCAGGTGGTGATTGGGACTGTCCCTTGATTGGTGCAAATGAATCAACACATTTCAAAAATGTATTTGTTATAGATCGCCCAAATGTTGAGAAATCATATTAAAGTGTTGCTTTGGTGGTGGTGATGATTTTTCCTTGATTTAATATTTAAATATTTGAAATCATGTAGAGTTATAAGATTGCAAGACTAGCACTAGTGTTCTTCATTTGCTTTGCCATCATTTTTTGAGGGCATGAGATTTCAAGGCTTTCTAGCTATTGATTTGCAATTATTCAGGATTTGTGCTTCATGGACTTTGTAGCCATTCTATGGTTTTAGAATTTGAAGTTTTTCCAAGGCTTGATATGGAACACAGTCATTGTCAAATTGAAAAATAAAGGTTATTTTTTGATAGATCCTATAGCTTTTTATATTGCCTTGTTAATGTGAGTGGGATTGGTATGTTAGGGTTTGTATATGTGTATTGCTCAATAAATTTTGACAAGATTTGTTTGGTGTGTTCTTCATTTTTCCTCTATATTTGTGTGTTGATGATCTGTAGCAAGATATGGCCTATTTTCAATGACAATATTCTAAACAAATATTATCAGTTTAGATTAATGCAAATCATGATTTGCAGTAAAACCTAGGGTTTCATACATACATGAGGTACACATTAAGGCTTAAATAACTTGGGGTACAAATGCACTAAGATGTTTTCATCCAATTCCAATTCTAGGTTTTTGCTAGTTGGTAGTTGAGTAGATAGAAAAGTAGGTCATGATTTTTGAGATAGGTTTTTGCTAGTCAACAGTTGGTTAGACAAAAAGTAGGTCCTTATTTTTAGAGGGGGAAAAAATAATAACATGAATTTATAGAAGCAAATTGGCTAAGTTTAAAACTATGTTTAATGTATGAAGTGGTATTATAAACTAAAAGAAATTCCTCTAATTCAATATATGTCTCTGATATGTCTAATTTATTTTGTATATTTAGCAACATAGTATTGAACTAAGTGGCATGGTAGCAGGGTTTTAGCTATTGGTTTATAGTGACTAAAATTAAAACACTCTAAATCAATCATTTCTATTATGGCACAATTAGCTATACATATGAAGCAGCATTACCGTTCTTCCTCTCTCTCAATTCTTTTCTCCGAAAAATCCCATATCTTCAATGATCAATGTGTATTTGGGTCTTCTAATTTATTTCACCTAATCTATTTTTTAAATTTCTTATCCATAATGTTAGAGTTCTTAAGAGATAGTAGAAAATATTTTTTTATCTTAAAAATAAGTTGTGAAGAAAAAAAGAGTCTTAAAATGAGTAGCATTTTCTTATTGAAATAAATATAATATACTTGGTGATATTTGCATTGATAATCCTAATCAAAGATCCTTGCTTATGCTTCCTTTAGGATTGCCCTATTTCAAGCCAGTTTAAGCCTCCTCCTTAGAAAGCCTACATAAGGAGTCATAGTCTTTGTTTTGGCCTTAAGGACATTATCAAAATATTTCATCCATTTATTCATTAGATACCAATGCAAATTTAGGAACAATTTTATGTTGACTTTATAACATAATTTTATCTTAAAATTTAGGGTTTGCCCTAAAGTTGGCAAGGGAGAAAGATAAATGTCTAATTAGGAGTTTATGGAGACACTTTTATAAGATGATAAAGAGGGTGTAGGTTTTATTAAGGTCTTATTTTTTCTAATTATTTTTTTAAGGAAGGATTTAGGTTTGTATCATAATTGATTTGGAAAGAAGATTTAGGTTTTGTATAAAATTGACTTGGGAAAAAAAATTTAAGTTTGTTTATTTGTATGAAGAAGATTTAGCTTTTCTTTATATCTTTTTTAAAAAGATTTAAGTTAGTTTTATTTATATGTTCATATAAAGAATTTAGGTTTTATATTATGAATTGGTTCTAAAAAAATATTTAAGTTTTGCTTATTTATTTTTAAAAAGATTTAGGAACTAGTGTTGTTTATATTTTCTTTAAGAGATTTAAATTTTGATTTATGTACTAATTTTTCAAAATGATGTAAGTTATGTTCTTATTGTAATAGTTATGTTCTTATAATTTTTTTAAATATCTAACTTAAAGATTATTCACGGATTTTCCATCTTTCTTTTTCAGAAGTCTTTTAAATTGGATGTGTGTTAGTTTTAATTATCGGTGTAAATGCAACAATGTTTTTTAATTTCCATGGATTTTTCATGTTACAAATATGATATTTAATCAAAATTTCCTACAAATGAATTTCTCTAAACCAATGGTATCAGCAAAAACTAGTTACAAAAATATTAATCTCATTTTTAAAAAAAAAAATCGTCACTATTTGTTAAATTATTATGGAAAAAATGTAAATGTGAAAATTGCTTCTTTCTTGTGCCATGTTAAATATGCAGATGTCATCAAATCGTAGGCCTATAAGGATACTAAACATCATAGTATTGTAGTATTTGTAACATAAATGTATTAGTAGTTGTTGGAACATTATATTATTCTGTTTAAAATGTCATAGAAGCCAACACTGTGAAGAAGCTTGTCAGTTAGACTTTTTGATGTGCCTTATATTGTTCCACATTAGTTTTGTTTTTTGTTTACATGAAATATTTAAAACAAGTAATTAGAAACATGGGAAAATTTGTGGTTAATAGCCTAAATTGAGAAAACTTAAAATTCCATTAGACCTAGCCAGTCTTTTGACTAAAAGCGTTATTCAAAATTGTATATGTGTTGATGTCATTTGACATTTGAATGGGGAACAGTAACATCAATATCCATTTGAAAATATTTAACTATCTAAAGTTGATTGAATACTTTTATTCCCTATCTAATTTTGAAGTCAACTATGGCAGATTTTGGCTATTGACAATGTGTGATCATGTATATATTCCAAGTCTAGGTGGTGATTGGGACTGTCCCTTGATTGGTGTAACTGAATCAGCACATTTGGAAAATGTATTTGTTATAGATCGCCCAAATGTTGACAAATCATATTAAAGTGTTACTTGGGTGCTAATGATGATCTTTCTTTGATTTATAATTTATATATATGAAATTTTGTAGAGCTATAAGATTGCAAGTCTAGCACTAGTGTTCTTCATTTACTTTGCCGTCATTTTTTGAGACCATGAGATTTGAAGGCTTTCTAGCTATTGATTTGCAGTTATTCAGGATTTGTGTTTCATGCATCTTGTAGCCATTCTATGATTTTAGAATTTGAAGGTTTTCCAAGGCTTGATGTGGAACACAGTCATTGTCAAATTGAAAAGTAAAGGCTATTTTTTGATAGATCTTATAGCTTTTTATATTACCTTGTTAATGTGAGTGGGATTGGTATGTTAGGGTTTGTATATGTGTGTTCCTTGATGAATTTTGACAAGATCTATTTGGTATGTGCTTCATTTTTTCTCTATATATGGCATGTTCTCAAATTGGAATGTGTGTCAGTTTTAATTATTTGTGTAAAGGCAACAATGTTTTTTAATTTTCATGGACTGTTCATGTTACAAATATGATATTTAATCAAAATTTCCTACAAATGAGTTTCTCTAAACCAATGGTATCAACAAAAACTAGTTACAAATATATTAATCTCTTTTTTTTTTTAAGTTTGTCATCATTTTTTGTTAAATTATTATGGAAAAAATGTAAATGTGAAAATTGCTTCTTTCTTGTGCCATGTTAAATATGCAGATGTCATCAAACCGTAGGCCTATAGGGATACTAAACATCATAGTATTGCAGTATTTGTAACATAAATGTATTAGTAGTTGTTGGGACATTATATTATTCTATTTAAAATGTCATAGAAGCCAACATTGCAAAGAAGCTAGTCAGTTAGACTTTTTGATGTGCCTTATATTGTTCCACATTAGTTTTGTTTGTTGTTTACATGAAATATTTAAAACATTTAATTAGAAACATGGAAAAATTTATGGTTAAGAGTCTAAATTGAGAAAATTTAAAATTCCATTAGACCTAGCCAGTCTCTTGACTAATAGAGTTATTCAAAATTGTATATGTGTTAATGTCATTTGACATTTAAATGGGGAACAGTAACATCGATGTCCACTTGAAAATATTTAACTATCTAAAATTGATTGAATACTTTAATTTCCTATCTAATTTTGAAGTCAACTATGGTAGATTTTGGCTATTGGCAATATGTGATCATTTGTATATTCCAAGTCTAGGTGGTGATTGGGATTTTCCCTTGATTGGTGCAATTGAATCAGCACATTTGGAAAATGTATTTGTTATAGATTGCCCAAATGTTGAGAAAACATTGCGCATTACTCTTGGTGAAGATTTTTTGGAAAACAAATATGGAAGAATACATTATTCAGACATTGTTTCAAAATTCCTTACCAATTGAATAGATCTTTTTGAAAATGAGGAAATTGTAAATCAACTAGCAAATAGATATGTAAAAAATCACTTTAGAGCTATTGAAGACTACAATGCATTTATTAATGCATATGTAATAGAGATGAGTAATGCACGCATAGGTGGCTTGTTCTCCCTTGAAACTTTAAGCTCTTGTGCTTTTGCAACCTATGTGTATAATGCCCTCAAAATTGTTGTCAAGACCAAGTGGAAGTCTATTGTAGATCATACATTACAAGCACATAATTCCCTATTTTCTGAGCAAGATGCATTGAGGATTGTAAATGTATGTGATGCAATGATATTCCTACAAATGCCTATGTCTCCTCATGTTGTTCGACCTGATCATTTATCCTTCATTTCATTTTATTAACACATACTACATAGTGGGTTTGAGCTTTTAGTTATATGGGAAAGTTGCTTGTCACTGATGAACACTTGATAGAGAACTCTATGCAGGATTTAGTTGAATATTGAAAAAAAAATTGTAAATAGATGAAATGATATTTAAACTATGTATTGCATCTTTTTGTAAGAATTTGGACATTTTAAGTTAGTATTTTTCTACTTCAAACTATCTTTATTCATAATTATACTAAATGGCAGTAGAAAATGAGACATTTAAATTTAAATGAAGGCTTATTGCATGAAAGCAATAATAAATTAACAATTTTTTGTTACAAACCATTTGAAAACTTTGAAAGAAGAAAGGAAGACATTAACGAATGGATCTATTCTTTCATAAGCAATGCCTAATTACCTAGAAAATATAGTTCTCATGCTTACTTGAATGTTTGCTATGTATTTTTGTATCTTGTACTCTATTCTCTAAACAAATGGTTATTTCCATATTGCAAAAGCATTAAATGATTCATATATTGATATTGTAGAAATCTTACATCACTATTGGAGTCTATTAGGAGTGCTTTGAATTTTGAATATATCTAACAACATCAATTGCAACAATCTGGTATGTTTCCATGCCATTATTTTCAAATACAATATCAACTTCTTTCCTCCAAATATACTAATAAAGTTGTGATTACTGCATCTTTAAAAAAAACACATGTTTCACTTGTAATGCTCTTCATTTTTCTGCACATTTATGTTTTCCATTTGTAATCTTTTCATTAGTCATTTTTTGCTTAGTGGATATTTATATAATTTATGAGATATATAAAAAAAAATTGGATTTTATTTGACATTGTTTATATCACACCAAATATAGTGGCAAAATAAATTACAAAGATAAACTATTGTTGTGTGGAGAAAAAATAAATGATGTTACCAAACTTCTTTGCTTATCAACAATGATGACCACTTTGACATTGACAAAACACACTACAACTCCATTAGTTTATATCATTCTAAACTATATCACCTTAAATACAAATTTAGCTAATAGATTTATGTTATTTGTTTAGGGTGAATCCATTCAAAAATGATTTTTCACACATGCGCAATATATAAAATCTTTCTGAGGTAGTTGATCAACATCATTAGGCTATAAAATATAGTAAAGTTGTAAAGCAATTGAAAAGAACCAATGTTGAACATTATGAAGATTGTCATAAGGAATATGATGCCAACATTATTTGATAGATGTCATTTTAGATGAGTGGCAAAAATGATGGATAAATAGTTGTTGAAACTCTATGAAGACATCTCCATATTGTCTATGTCTATTGTATGTTGTGAAAAATTGTGCATAACAACTAGTAATGTATAATACATTATGTCTCATATGTTGTTAATCCAATCATATGAGACCATATAGTGATTTTTTTTAAGTACAATAATTTAATTTATATATAAATTGTATAGTTTATGAATAAAACATTGTCTATTACATTACCCATATTTGAGAACCATATGGAAATTATCAATGCATTGAAAAGGTGAACTGTTAAAGTTAGATGTTAATTTAGGCAACATTATCCAAGTAATGTATACTGTTATACTCCTTGTTAATTAGAAATTATAATAATGTAGACAATATTCTTATTCTTTTATGCTTAGTATAAAATAGGATAGTTCTCTTTTTTTTATACGATGTGATAGAATTCAAATGCATTTATAGTTTTTGAATTCTTAGATATTCACAATGCATTGATATTCCTCCAAAAGCACATATGTCCCATTGTAGTTTCATTATATGTACCTATCACATTCTTTATCACAAATCATTCTACTATTAAACATATCTAGATAGTAACATTGCACAGCCCCCTCCTACATCATCTCAGCCTTTATTGTACATTTGATAGATATTTGTGCCATATGTATATACAAACATACACATTAATTAGACATATATTACTTTCCCAGCAATAATATTTCCACAAAAAGGAATAACAATGAAGTTAAGCTATATCTTAGAATTCAATCATAGTTAGGAAAATCTAAGACATGTTGCTCATTGTCGACAGGTTTTCTCTCTCCACATTGTACAAGTATGAATACCATGAATGCATTTGCTACAATAAACCAGCCAACAGATCATCTTTTTGAAAGTCCACAATGTAGTGTCCTTGAAAAAATCCTATAACTTCCAAGTGAATGCCAAAGAAAAATATTGGAAAGATATTTTTATGACAATCATGTTGTCATATTTCGAAATGATGGATGGAGAAACATTCAATTGATACCAGAGACCAATCAAATTCGTGTTCTGTCTCCATTCATTACAAAAGGAGAATTGATTTACCTTAAATATTTGGTGCGGGTAAATAGGGAAGCTAGTATCATTTTTCATAGTAAAGATATTATAATCCATTTCCCTCACAGAAATCACACCACAAAATAATTGACTGTCATTTTCAATCCTACAAGCAAAACATTGTATTGTCAGCTATCACCATTTAGGGCTATAGTTGAAGGTGAGACACTTTTGTGTATAATAAACCTTGTCATATCATATCCAACTCTTACACTTGAATAGATTATGGGACATGACAATATAGAGCTTGCAAGACAATGGTATGATGATGATAAAAGAGCCCTATCAACTAAAACCATAGAACACCATTACTCATAACATTATTTGTTTCTATTTACAAACACTGACGTGTCACCTGGCATTCATCTTGTAGCAGATATTGGAAGATGGCACATTCTCAATGGATGAATTAACTATTACCACATGCAAATTAGTAGATGAATAGTTATGATGTATACAACTAGGCTCCATTTGCATGAATTCGAAAAATCTAGCACAATATGTATCTTGGTCATTTGCATCTCAACAATGTGTGCATATCTAAGTTTCAAAGGCATTTTTTTTTTTTCAATACAAAAATTTCTTCTACATTAATGTCACAATTTATGAATATTGCATTGTCTATTGCATAACTCAGCTCTAAGGATCATATGGAAATTATGAATGCATTGAAAAGGTCAATAGTTATATATAGACTTGTGATAGATTTAATTCCAATTTTCTAATACAAGATATCTGCAACATTGTCTTGTTTAGAATTGAAGCAAAAGCATGCAAAGCTCCCTTGTATATAGAGATATAATCTTGTCCACACCTACTCTTGAATATTTGTATACATAAAATCACATTTATTTCTTCCAACTTATGTGGATCGATAGTTTTATTTATACAAGTTTTTAAAATGCCTCATTTATTGATTGACAAGGAGAATTTGTAGAGCAAAATGTAGGACTGAATATATAACATAAATTTGTTCTTCCTTTTCACATTGAGCCATAATTTATATTTCAATGGAAATTTGAAGTCAATATATTCATGTGGTAGGGTTGACAGATTTGAGGGAGACATCTATTCCCTTTAAATTTTAGTTTTACATCAAGAGCCAATCAAGTTGATCGCAACTCACTGCAGTTAATTTTCAGAAGAGTATGGAACTTGTTGAAATAGTATTGGGAGTTGAATTATGCTCTCTCTTGGTTCTCTTTTTCACTATAAATGAAACACCTACTTTCATTTCATTGTTGGCTTTGAAAATAATAATTTTCTATGTAATTCTCTATGTATTTGAAAAATATATGTAATGTTTGTAGCCAAGAACAAAAATTAATATTCGATGTTGCTAAATTATTTCCTATTGGAGAACTAACTATGTATTCCCTTTTTTTAATATAGAGTATCAAATGTTGTGCAACTATCTATCAACTGTAAGGACAGTTTAAAGAAAATACAATTTTTAATTGGACAGTTGAGTGATTATACTCATTTCTTGTGAATTGGGAAGAGATTTATTAAGTTCACATCAAAGGATGGGATGTTTGCAATCATTTCTTTAAGAATTCAAGTTTTGAGCTTTCTTATGTAATACTTGGTGCATTTGAAATTGGAAATTAAAAAGTTAGTGATAGCAAGTCTATGAATGTTGAAGCATTAAGTCAACAAATGGTTTATAGAAAATTGAAAGCATTTGCAACCATGATAGACGAATTCAATTTCAATGGTATAAGATGAAAGAAGCATTTGCAACCATTACAGATGAATTCAATGGCAATGATATAAGATGAAAGTAAAACATGCTAAAAGATATACTATTCACTGTGTTTCCTACTCCACCTACTCTTTATTCATTTTTAGAATAGTAATATTGTAGATCAAAAAACATGGCAATGATGGTAGCTATGTTTTCCCATGCTGCTATTGTTGGTTTCAAAGCACACCCTAATCATAAACAGTGTGGTCATTTTAACTACACAACAATGTCCTCGTTCAAGAATGCCCTACCTAACAAGTAGGAAAATCTTGTAAAAGACCTTGATGTGGCTAATTTACAATTCCACGATGTAGATGAAGAAAATTTCATTATCAAAAATCATTTGAGATGTAGTGCCTACCCTCGTTCACATCTTTTCTAGACTCATTGTTGCTATTATTATCAGACTTTGATGGACTAGTATTATGTTGATGGATTAGTGGTATTGTTTTGAGACTATCAGACATTATGTTATAGATTCAGTGGTTATATGATGTGATCATTTAGACTTTATATTTCATGCATACATGATGATCATTATATTTTTTTTAGTTATTAATGATGATTAGTTAGATGGTTTATTATCTCATGTGTTTTATTATGGATACTTACCCCATACTTGCATGTGTATGGTGTGCATGTTTTCTTATTGTATGGCATTTCTGATGTGGTTAAGGAAGGGAGTCGTAGTCACCTGCTTAGTCGGGATCTACATGATGCACCACTTCCTGCCATTGCCTATTTAGCTTAGCACTATATATATATTGGATGTACATGCATGGTTTTTCTGTAGGTTGCAGGTATCGGGTATCGACTTCCCTGAATTGCCAGGATGAGCGTACCCTATTATACTATCTCAATGATAAGAGAAGGGAGATAAATTCTCAAGTCCAAATCCCAAACCCTAAAACCATTTGTCCTAGTGAGTTAGGACAAGTATTTGAGTTGAATACCCACCGAATGTGTCGGATGACATATTTCGTGATTTTTAACCCTTTAGATTGATTTTGTATGATTTGCTCTATGATGGATTTTCATATTTTATCTTGGAGGTCTATGGTGAATTTTCTATTAATTAAGTCTTAATAAATAGATTTAATTAATAAATTAATTATTTGAGAAAAATAATAAAATATCGTGATTTTTGATATTGTGATTATAATTAATTAAATGAGAATTAATTGAGGGAAAAGAATTAAATAAAAGAAAATTAGTAAATTAAAATTAATAATAATTATAAATAATAATAAAGTAATAAATAAAATAATAATAATAAAAGTTATAAAAATTAAAATGAAAGTTATAAAATTTAAAAAGAAATTATTTAAAAAGTAAATTGGAGTTATAAGCTTGCATGGGAATTAATGCATTTTCTATTTCTCTTGTGTCAACAACACGGGGGTTAGTGCATCAATTAAGCACATGGTGTCTACAACCCTATGACTCATCAAAAAGGTTGGAAAAGACCCATGCTTAGTTGGTGACACCTTCTAGCTATTTCTAGAAGCATTCTAGAGGTTTCCTGAGAGTTCTTTATATTCAGGCATTCCTAGAAGCTTAGACATAGCATTTGGAGTGCAATTGGAGCATTGAAGGATTCAAGAGTTTTGAAGAAGGGAGCTTGCTCTGCGGGTTTTCTGAGGAAGAGCGATTTAGCATCAGAATCCAGGTAGATTCTTGTGATTTTACTTATGCTATTTTTGCATCTTGATTTCCCTGTCTTCTTCGTGTCTTCTGTATGTCTTCTGAGGAATTTCATATTTTTATGCATTTTCAATATGGGCAATTAAATTTATTTGAGAATTTTATTTGCATAGATCTGAAAGGAAGATGGGGCTAGGGTTTAAATTGTGGCCAAACCCATTAGATTAATATTTGGATAATTTTGTGATTTAAAAACTTATAGGAAAATTTTGAGAACTGAAATTTATATATATATTTATATTTCCAAATCTGAATACATATATATATATATATATATATATATATATAAACTGTGATATTTGATTAAATTCTATATATATATACACACATATATATATACATATATGCTTTAATATATATATATATATACATATACATATGCATATATACATATATATATATATATATATCATTAAAAATCTGAATGTCACATATTTCACAGCGAGCGAATGACGCATCGCGATCGAGGAAGGTGTTTTAATAAAATGCAACATTTAAAAATATAATTTAAAATGTGAATGGGCGGAGGGGACGTGATTTTTTTTCCCACCCCCACCAGTGGCAATGCCAAACAGATTGCGGTACCGCAGAGTACCTACGATTTGTAGTGTACCTGCAACTGCAGTGTACCCTGCGATCTGCGAGTTACGTATATATGCTTGTTTAAAAGTTCTTTTAACATTTGATATAAATGAAATCGTAATCGATTTTCATATGTTATTTCGTTTCAATCGAATTCGATGTTATTCAATTTTATAAAATGCGATAATAATAAATATTGATGTTATTCGATAATAATAAATATTTATATATTATATATGTATGTATATATATATATATATTTAAAAATATATATATATATATGTATATATGTAATGTGTAAATATGTTATTAATAAATTTAAAACTATTTGATAAAAGATTTAAGAATTCTTTTTTTATAATAATGAATAATTTTGTAATTTTATAATTTAACTATTAAAATTTAATTAATAGTTTTAAATTATAAAATATATAAAGTATATGAAATTTAATTAAAAGTTGATGGGGAACAATTTCAACAGAATATTGTAATTGGAAATTGGATTTTAGACTTATAAAGGAAAACTTTTATCCATCCAAAAACAATACATGGAAAAACGTACAAAATGTTCCTCTAATTCTTTCTCTAAACTTGGAAATGTAAACTGAGACTTTTGCATTTGAATTCAAAATTGAAAACTTAGCAAAACCAAAACATGTGTTTACATTGTGCATTCTTTATGCTATTGTTTTGGGTTTTGGGTTGACTAGTGTTGACCAGTTATAGGACGTCTACCAGAGGCTTGGGGGTTTTGTGATTGTGATGTCATGATGATGTTTTAATCTCGATCTTTATAAACCCAACCATGGTTATGTGATGGAATGCTCTATGTATTGGATGTGAATACTGATTGTTATAGTTGAGGTTCTTATTTATGAGACACTTGACTTAACCATTATATTTGATCATCGATCAGTTATCCTTGGCTATTTTCTAGTCGTCATGATGGGACTGAAATGTGGATTTATTCTTGATGATGTCATGTTGTGACATGTTTGACTCAACCATTTTTGGAGTCTTCGATCAGTATGATTGAGATATATTTTGGTTATTGAGAACCATTGGATATTTGATTATCAGTGATACTTCAGTTGCCAATAGAGAGTTGTTGTGTTCATGATTTTCTATGGATGTTTGCTCATGGAGATTTGATGCTTTTATGCATATTTGATGATTTTATTATGGATTATCTTTTGTAATTTTGAGATTTATGAGTCCATGAGCATTAGGGTAGGATATCTGCATGTAGTGACAGGAAGTGGCTTGCAATGGGGGCCGGGGCCCTAAGAGGCTGCCAGGGTAACTCATTGTAAGTTGGATTAATAAGTGATAAGATTCACACCTAATACTAACTGAATGAACCTAAAAAGATAAGTGTTTTGTTCTCGCCCATGCCTTGAGTGCTTGTACAGGCTAGGATGGGAGTAGTGAGACGCATGGTTGCGACCTTGCATTCCATAGTATGCCTTGCCAATATGAGAGGATACTAGTGGCCGCATGAGATCAATATGGACCCGTGGAGTTTAGCTAACTGCCAGGGTAACTTGTACGTGATAAATGTGATGACACTTTACCACTTGCATAGTAGGTTCCTACATGTCATTGTGTGCCTCTGGGAAGTAGATGTCAATTTTGTGATTGGAACCTTTGAGTTAGTATACTTTTAGGATTCCTAGACTTATAGAGATATGTGCTATGTGATTTTGATAGCCTATTTGGGACTTTAGATTATCTCCTTAGCACGGTGGGAGTGGACCACTTAGGTACCACGTGGTCGGGTGGTAGTGTATTTTTCACTCTTATCATTTGAGACTCATTGAGACATCGTGGTTGATCCGTCCTTCGTGATGGTGGATATGTATCCTTTCATTGATGATTAGCATATGTTAGATGATGTTATCTTATGCTTATATTTGCATGTTAGATTACTTTCTACACATGATGTTGTATATATTAGGAGTGACATTCCTACTATGTTAATACCGATGATCTCTTTGATGATTTGGGATGTTACGCACGGAGGGATGGCTAGGGCCCACGATGGTCTAATGATGCTATTGACGGTTGGGAGGAACCGTGCACTTAGTTTATTATGTTTGATCTTATGATGGATGTATATGTATTCTATGATGGTGTATCATGTGTATCATGTGATTGTCTTTGATGTATCATGGATTAGAATAGGATGATGAACCTTATTTCACATATGTATATTCTTTGAGCTTGTCATACCCTGTGACATGTACAGTGGATGATTGAGCATTTGGAAATGTAATGTTTAAACATTGGACTTATCATTATTATTTCATGTGGATGTTGTACTAGATGGATTCTTGTATGTAATTCAACGTTAAGGGATCTTTAAAGAATGTAATCTGTTATGTATGTTATGTTTACTTTCAGATGGACATTGCTATTGCTTCCGTTATTGTGAATAAGTTATGTATGGTATTTACTTTCATGTAAAAAAAAAAAAAAATGTGTTACCAAACTTAGTGAAACTCTAGGTTAATTCTTTGGATCCCTTGGTGGGGTGTTACATGAGAAGCCATAGGGCCTTCACTATTTTGGATGACATGGATCACATCAGCTAGCTAAATAATTTTTTTCCATATAGAGACTATCATACCAACAAATAATAATAATAATGTTTTGGTTTTTTTGGCTTCCCTCACAACACTTAATAACCATAATCACAGTGGCTCTGAGATCCTAAATAAAATCCTATACAATACATGAATGTTCCAGATTCTAGATTTTTTAATTCACAATCCCAATGGCTGGCCCAAATTCAACACAGACATTAAATGTTAACACTATGACTACTCATTTTGGTTACTTGATGAACTAAAAGTTTATAAATGTGAGGCCTCGCCCCGACCCATCCTAGCATTGATGATACATTATTATTTTGATACTCATGACTCGATATGTCAGAACATTATTTGATGCACTGAACATTATTATGCTATTTTACGTTGTGTGATGCTTTACTTCAGTTATTTGCTTTTTTCATTTAATGCTTTATGAACATGTGTAATGATGAAGTAAATGAATGCAAAACTAACACCTTGATTATGCAAGTCTAATGGTCAGAAATATGAGTAGAATTAGATAAACAATTGATTATTAGAAAATAGATGCTTTAATTTATATGATTTTTCTAATACATAATTTACATAATGCATGGGATTTCTTGATCTACTAATGTGTGCAATGAGTGTGCAAAAAAATTAGCTGAAAAAACTCAATGGAAAGACGGAACTAAACCACTTGTTAATTTTGTGCTATCTTTGTATTGTAATTCTTTAAAGGTTGTTATTAGGTCTTACTATTCTCCTAGCTTTTAATTTTTCCTATTAAGTCCTTAAGGCCTAAAAATATTAAATTTAAGTACCCTAGGGGTAAGGTTATGGGTGGGAAGCACTTTCCAACCCTTTAGCCTCCTTGGTTGATTTTTAGGGTCACTCAAAAACCCTACTTTTGGTTGATTGCAAAAATTGATTGCCTCTTTACTTGAGTTGGTGACCCAAAACTCCATCTTGAGGTTACTTGAAGCCTAGTTGAGTTAAGGATCATGCTTAGAGGCATTTTGGAGTAGTTTTGGTTTTGTCACCCAATCTCTAATTTTGGAGAAAGTTTGAAGATTGAATGAAGAAAAAGAAAAGCTCTTCTCAAACCACCATTTTTCCATAACTCTTTTGGTGAAGGTAGGAGTTCTTCACTCCTTTGAATTGTTTCTTCATGTGATCATGCTTAAATATTGCTTGAATCATGCATAAGCATTGTATTGTTTTTGTATTGCTTGCTTGTGTGTTTGGGGATTGATTTGGAGGGATCTTAACTTGTTTTCTTTTGATGTTATTGTGAGGCCTCGCCCCAACCCATCATAGCATAGTGATGCATTACTCTTATTTTTGTTATCCGCGACTCGAGATGTCGAGACATTATCTGATGCTTAGAACATATTTTATTATTTCATGTTGTGTGATGTTATTTCCAGATATATTTGATGATTGTCATTTAATGTTCATGTATATGTATGTTGACGAAATCAGTAGGTGGATGGAGTTCCTGTGTGAGTATGATTTTGATGTTCATTACATCAAGGGAAAGGAGAATGTGGTTGCAAATGCCTTAAGCAGAAGGCGCCATGAACTTTCAGCTGTGACTACTTGCATTGACTTGAGGGAGCGGGTTTTGCAGCACTTGCCAGTTGATGAGCTTTATGCAGAAGTAAGTCAGTTAGTACATTCTCAGAGACCCTTGGAAGGGAAGTTTCCAGAGTATTCTTTGAAGTCCGATGGACTTTTGCGGCATAGGGGACGTATGTATGTACCTTCCATTGGGAGTTTGCGCGAGCTCATTGTACTTGAGGCTCACAGAGAACCTTATGCAGCGCACCCCGGTGTTAAGAAGTTACATGCAGACTTGAGGCAGTTGTATCATTGGCCAGGCATGAGAGTGCAGATTGCTAGCATAGTTGCAAGATGCCTCAAGTGCTAGAGGGTGAAGTCGGAGCACCGTCATCCTAGCGGGCTTCTCCAACCGCATGAGATTGCAGTATGGAAATGGGACACTATATCTATGGATTTTATTGTTGGTCTTCCTATATCATCTCGTCGCCATGATGCCATTTTGGTGATAGTTGACACATTGACCAAAGTTGCCCATTTCTCACCCGTGCGTACTACATTTACAGCACGAGACATAGCTCAGGTGTTCTTGCGGGACATTGTTAGACTTCATGGTGTTCCCCGTAAGATCATCTCTGATAGAGACTCTTTGTTCACTTCTTCATTTTGGAGAGAGTTGCAGTCGGCTTTGGGCACTAGGCTCAATTTTAGTACAGCATACCATCCTCAGACCGATGGCCAGACCGAGCGAGTGAATCAAGTTTTGGAGGACATGCTACGTATGTACGTGATGGACCATCAGGTCAAATGGGAGGCATACCTTCATCTTGTCGAGTTTGCCTATAACAATGGGCATCATTCTTCCATAGGTATGCCGCCATATGAGGCTTTGTATGGGAGACCGTGCAGGACACCCTTGAGTTGGGATAGGATCGAGGATCGAGTATCTATTGGTCCCCAGTTAGTAAAGGAGATGGAGCAGCAGGTGACCCTGATTAGACAGCGCCTAAAAGAGGCACAGGATAGGCAGAAGAAGTATGCAGATGCGAAGAGGACAGATCAAGAGTATCAGGTTGGTGATAGAGTGTTCTTGAGGGTACAACCACACAAGAGTCCAATTCGATTTGAAAAGGGCTCTAAGTTGGCACCCCGGTTTGTTGGGCCGTTTGAGATCCTTGAGAGGATAGGACTTGTTGCATACCGTTTAGCTTTGCCACCTAGCCTGTCACTCATCCATGATGTGTTTCATATTTCTGTACTTAGAGGATACATTTATGATGAGTCTCATATTATAGATTGGGATGCTTTACAGGTGGAGTCAGACAGACAGCTAGCACTGGAGCCTATCCGCATTATTGCCCGACGGACCCTAGCACTTCGAGGCTGAGAGCTAGACCAGGTTAGGGTCCAATGGGATTGTTACGATGAGGTCACAGCTTCATGGCAGGATGCAGTGCAGATGCAATCTCAGTACCCGTACCTTTTTGATGAACTCCAGGAGGAAGTTCATGCCTAGTGGGGGAGGATGTGAGGCCTCGCCCCAACCCATCATAGCATAGTGATGCATTACTCTTATTTTTGTTATCCGCGACTCGAGATGTCGAGACATTATTTGATGCTTAGAACATATTTTATTATTTCATGTTGTGTGATGTTATTTCCAGATATATTTGATGATTGTCATTTAATGTTCATGTATATGTATGTTGATGAAATCAGTAGATGTAGGATTGAGATTTGATTTACGATATTTCAAATGGTTAAGAATTATGAAGGGAGAAGAAACTTTATTAATGTATGTTTTAAATTATGAAAATTTCTTATACATATACGTTTATATACATGTGATTTTACGGGACTACTGATGTGTGCAATGAGTGTGCAGATATTTAGCCGAGAAACCCTACGGAGGAACAAAATTGATCTCCATGTGTTAAAATTTGGAAACCCTATTGTTCGTAATTATGCTCTTTCAGTGTCGCTTGACACTCATAAAATGTTTATGTGCTTAATTTTCTAGTTAGAGTTGTTAGATGGACCTATTTTATTCCTAAATTTTATTTTGTCTCTAAACCTCTTTCCTAAGGCTTTTAACATGTTTTTATTCTAACCAAAGGGTATGGGTATGGGTTAGGGGTCTTTTCCAACTCCTAAGCCCCTAGCTTTGACTTTTGAGGGCACTCAAAAAGTCCCTTTTTGCCTTTGTGCGAAAATTGCAAGTGGTTGTCATGAGTTGTCTTACCCCACCTCCTCTTAAGGTTTAACCATGGTGTAGATTGAGTTAGGAGTTTCTAGTGTGGCTAGTGGGTGGAAATAGTTATTGCTCCTTTTTGGGTGGTTGAGTTGGAGGCTTATTTAGAGGCCTCCCTTGGTCTAGTGGTTTTGTTACCCAATCTCTACATTTAGAGAAGATTTCTTGAAGCTTGAAGGAAGGAGGGATACTCTACTCAAATTGGTTCATTGCCATTACCTCTTTGTGAAGGTAGGAAACTCCCATCTCCCTTATTCATTTTTTATGTTTTGTTTCATGTTCTTGTTACCTTGTTGTTGTTTTACTATTGTATGGTTGTGGGTATGTTGGGAAGATTTGTAAACCTTGTTATTTTGGTTGTTTTCCTTTCTTGTTTATGTTTGCAATTTTGAGTTTCCTTGCATGGGTTTTTTGGTATTACTCACCCTAGGAGAGGGCAGAAGTGACCAATTTTGGGAGAGGTCTATTTAGTTGGACTCCAACCTGTGTAGAGTCTCTTCTCAGGATGAGAAGAGGGATAAAGGGTAGGGTGTTATGGGCCCCTACCCATCAGCAAAAACCTGGTATGAGTATGGCAAGTTTAAATGGAAGAATGGAAGTTCTTGGTTATTGGCCCCGATTGGGCATCTAAATTGGTGTTGTGCTTGACTTCTCCAGTTGGAAGAATCCACCTCTCCCTAGTCTTGATTCACTGTGAATCTTATTGTGTAAACCATGTATGATTATGCATGCTTGATGTTCTTTTGGTTCTGCTTGGTTGTCACCCGATCAGTTATTGGTTTCCTCCATGGTTCTTGAAATGAGACTCAGAAGACATTACAAACTCCTTGATTATGATCATGAAAAAAATTTGATAAAATTATTGGAAATTGGGATTGAGATCCTATTGTAAATTGTATTTTTTTTAAACCCTTTTATATATGGCTACGAAGCCGAGTTTTCTTCCTGATTCTTTCCCGACTGAGCCTTGAATCAGGTTGATAATAAAATAAGTGATTGAGTAAATTTACTTCTCTTAAATTTTTCGTATTCTATGTTGTCATATGAATGTGTATCAAAGATAAGATGCAACAATGATGTTCAATTATACAAGATTCAATTTGTGATGTGTGGTGATGCCTCTATTCATATGGACTATAGAGAGGGATGTTACTAATCCATGTAAATGTATGGTGTCTTTATCAAATTTGAAATGATTTAGTTTATGTAAGGTTGTGTTGAAAGTGAATTTGCAAGAACATGAAGGAAAGACTTACGTCAAGAGATCCAAGCTAAAATTGAAACATGATAGAGAAATAAATTTGTGTATTTTGATACTCCCTTCAAAAAGGAATGGAGCATTATCATTTTGATCTCTTATTTTCTCAATTGCCTTAAGACTAGTTTCATCACTATGTTATTTCAATTTTGCTCCATTAGTTATAATAGATAGTTAAACGAATATGTAGATGATTTTTCATGTAATGTAGGTATCATTGAAATACATGGCATTTGAGGTTCATGAAAGTTATTAAGCAGGAATTCATAAGAAATTTACATAGATTTTGATGATCTTGCACTAGTTGATTTGTTGAGCATAATGCATAAAAAGGTGGTAGATTAATATCATTATGAATTAAAACACCAATTCTATAAGACTATATAGTAAGACCTTAACCATCAAATAAGTTTCAAAATGGCATATAAAAGAGACCTGTAGAAGCACATTTTCATTCTGGAAATTGTATGGGAAACTCAAAATTGGTTGATGCCATTACAGTCTATTAAAATATTCACATCACAATAAAATAAAATAAAATCTAAAACCAAATTCTATGCATTATGGTAAAAATAATATAGTTGTAGTAGATATCCTTAATATCCTAATACTCACCTATAAAACTTTAGCATCGAATGTTTGGAGCAAGTCAAACTGTCATCCCTCATGATGACGTCACCATGTCCCATCACTATCTTCCTCCAAATTGGGCGCTCAGATTGAAGGGAAGGCATTAAAGTTTTGAGTTTAAAATATATATATATATATATATATACAAATTTTGCAAGAGATTCTATCCTGCATCCGTCCACTTGCTATCCACTTAAATTGCTTGAGTTGAGGGAAGGTGGGGGAGTCTGTCATGCCTCCCTTGGGCAGAGTGTTGTCCCAAGGACAGCGCTTGGGAAGCGCTTGCCCAAGTGGGGCATAGGGTTAGTGTAGGATGGGTTAGGAAGTAAGTTAGTTATTAGTGTTAGTTGCTTTTTTTTAAGTTTAGTTTATGTGTAGTTTATTTTGCTTTACTAATTATTAATAATGTTGGTTAGTTTCTACTTTGTTATTAGTTTAGTTAGTAGTTATAGGTTTGTTTAATTTCTAAATTAATTTAGTTTTAATTTAAGTAAAGTTAGTTAGTTTAAAATGTAACTAAGTTGTATTTAGTAGTATATACTATGTTTTTTAGTTACTTATGTTATTGATTAATTTGTAGTTACTTTTAATTAGTTAATTTTAAAAGTAATTTAAGAATGTTAGTATGTTATTTTTATAAAAATGTTGTAAAGTTTGCATTAAAATTAGTTTCGAATGTAATTAAGTTTGGTTAACAATGTTAGTAAGTCATTTAAAATTTATTTAAGTTTTAAGTTAGTTATTGTTTTGTTATTTGTTAATTATTCTAGTTAGTTGTTATTTGAATATAGTTTTGTTTAATTTTGCAGATGTAATTTAATTGATTTTACCATTAATGTTAATTTAATCCAATAACAAAGTTTCAAAATTTTAACGATGTTATCGTCCTCTTGTTTCAAAAGAGTTGTGTGTTTTTGCCCACGTAGTTTGGGCATGACAGTTATTCTCATGCTTGCTTTGATGTTTTGTGTTTTTTAGGAGATTTCATGGGGATTGTTTTCGCATCACTCACCCTTGGGTAAGGAAGAAGTGGCCATGTTTGGGGGGGAAGGGCCTTAGTTGGACCTCAATAGTGTAGAGTCTCCTCTCATGGTGAGAGGAGGGAAAAAGGGTAGGGTGTATGGGCCCCTACTTGTCATCACATACCTTGTTTGTTATTGACAATTTTGGAATATGGAAAGGAATGAAAATCCTTGCAGAAATAGCCTCGAAAGGGCCTTGTAAAAGAATGAAAGTTCTTGAAGATTTTAGCCCCGAAAGGGCTATGTTATGGTATGGTGATTGACATCTCCTATTGAGAAAATCCACCTACCCCCTATTTTGGTTCATTGTTGAACCTATTGTGCAAAACCAGGTTGGGAATGCATGCTTGAATTGTTCATCTTATTGTGTTGTTTTACCTCCATGTTGGTTCTTCTCTCTCTCCATGGTTCCCTTGATGCAATGAAGACATTAAAAAATGTTCTCTTGTGTAAGCCCTTGAAGAAAATTCAATTGTATTGTAATAATTGTAAAAATATATTTTAAATTTTGATGTATTTGGCAAAGAAATTAGGTTTTCATACTGGTTCTTTCTTGATGGAGCCTTGAACCAGGATGAATAATAGAGAAAGAAAAAGATTATGAAAATCTCCTTGCATTGCTTTTATGTGATTTCAAACTTTGCATATGTATGTAAGAAAATAGATTGATAGATAATGTCTTTGAATTGTGAATTCTCAAGTTTCAATTATGTAATGAAAAGCAATTTGATATGTTGAAGTTTCCAATTTGATTTTTAAGTATTAAGAGGAAATAAAAATCCCACATTGTGATCACAAAGTTATATCCCTTCTTGTTAAAATTCATAATTGACATAATCAAAATTTGATTAAGGATTATGTATCACCATGAATTCTGATTATAAAGGAACATATACCTTGCTATCTGATGATTTATAAAACACAAACAATAGGAGAGAAAGACAAAATATAACCTTATGCACTTCCTTGTATTGGTATGTTTGTTGAAGGAATCAATGTGGTCATTTGGATAGAAGTCACTCTTTGTGTGTGTGTGTGTGTGTGTGTGTGTGTGTGTGGCAAGAAACAAATCATGTCAACACTTAGACAAAATTGGCTTCTAATAAAAAAATGTGTATCTCCAGGAGTTAAAAACCTCTCTAGAAAATGTATGGAAAAAATTTTAATTTCCCCCAAGTCACAGAGAATATTCTGTGTATTATCCTTTTGGATTGCAACTAAAACCCAATATTAAATCCTTTAAAAAAAAGAATATAAATTAATTACATTTGAAATTAAAATATTTAAATACATGTCTTGTTGGCATTCCTCAACCATAAAACTTTATCATTAATCTCCATGTTGAATAGGAAGGGGCTAGGTAATTGCCTTGGACCCCTATCTAGCTAATTTTTAAAATTAATAAATCAAAAAAAATCTTATCCCACCTACTTTATTTTCATTTCTCCCCCCATTTTCAACTTGTTTGATCTTCCCATTTAAGGGCTAGGCATGACATCTCATCCACTGTGAGGCCACTTGTTCTTGTCATGTCATGAGTGGCGAGGGGAAGAAGTAATAAATGAGTTTCAAACTCATACATAATTTTTTTTGAAAAAAAAAAGGGGGGTGTTGAGGCCAAGGCCTTATGAAGCGTTGGCCAAGCAATTCCCCCCCCCCCTCATGCAAGGACAGGGATGGCCTGCACATGCAGACCCTTGGGGCAGCGTGTTGTCAAGGGTAGAGGGGGCCATGCATGCCAAGGCTTAGGTCTAGGGTGTGTGGGGGGTGGGCGGGGGGCGGGTAGGTTTGGAGTTAGGGGGTAATTCAATATTTAAATTGTTAATTGTTTTTGTTAAATTGTGAGAATAGTTTAGTATTTAGATTAGTAGTAGCGTTATGTCATTTTTGTTTAAATGATTAGTTAGGATTTAAATGCATATTTAATTTTGAATGAGAGTAATATTTATGGATAATGTTTTTTTTTTTTTTTTTTTTTTTTTTTAATTAATTTATTTATTTGTGTATTTGTATGTGGATAGTATTAAATTAGGGGGGGTATGTTAGTGGGTTTCTAAGTTAGCTAGTTTATATTAATTTAGTTTAGTTTAGATTCTAGTTAGTGTACTAAATTAGTTTTAGTTTAAATTTAGTAGTTTTTATTTTACTAATAATTTAATTGATTCGTTTTAGCATTAGTATAATTTAAATTGTAATTTATTTATTTTTATTATAGTTAGTGATGATGTAGCTTTATTTAGTGTTATAACATTAATGTAGTATATTTCGATAGATAATGTTATTTTATTTTGCTTTATTATTTAGTCATATTTAGTTTAATTTATATTGTTGTTTTATTAGAAAGGTTTATTATAATAATTCATAGATCTAAATAAATTTTGATTAGAAGCTCTTTTTATTTCAATATTTTGAAATAATTAGACTTATAATTATTCAAATGACCCAATCATATTGTTACTTAATAATTTGCTTAATTAATGTTATAAAAACTAATGCTATCTGAATGATTTAAATGCATCGTTCATTAACATTTTAATAGCATATAGAAGTAACAATGTGATAAATTCTTTAATAAATTGGAATTGGATTGTTTAAATTAATTAATCAATTAAACAATGTAAGTCCAGTTTGATGATATGGTCATATTCGTTGATTATAAACTTGAATGGAAATGTTCGAACACTGTTAGGAGAACCGTGTTGTTGTTTTACCATGTAACTATGTCTTTGTTGTTTCAAACATATCAACTTTGTGAATTTTAATTGTTAATTTAAAGATATTTTAAAAAAAAAAAATTGTGTGCATTTTTGCCCCTTATATTTTGGGCATGACAATAAAAGAGCTTGAACACTGACTGTTCATTGTACAAATAAATAGAATTATAGATAAATATAATTTTAGCAAAATGAATAACACGATTAGTATAAAGAAACATTATATTTGAATAGGAAGATGTAAAAATTAAAAGATATCATTGGCTAAATTAAATTTCAAAATAAGCATCACATGGATGCTATAATATTATAATATCTGCCTACCACACAAACTAAAAATCTCAAAAAAGAAACTAGAATGTGCAATTATCCAAAATATTTTTAAATATTTCATTACTATTTAAAGTCACAAGTGTGAGGCCTGCTAATAACATCAAACTAGCTAAAATTTGGAACGTCTAATATACGGAGAAATTCCCTCTATCCCCTAGTATTTTTTAATACAAATACAACAAAATCATTTTTAAGCAAAGAAATGGATCAATTAACTCTATATTGACATATTGGGAGATTTTTTTCACAAATAGCTGATTTACTCCTAGAAAATATCCCAAAGTCATTAGAAGGAAAAATATAAAAGTATTAGTTCCATATTGACATACTTGAAGCATTGTTTTACACAGAAGCCCAAAGTTGTAGATATACAAAAGAGCAAGCATATGAAAGCATTTTTCTTCCTGAAGAGCTAACTTATTGAAAGACAACTATCACATAACAATAAGAAAGTTAAAGCATGTGGAAGAATTACCTCCATATTGACACATTGAAACAATTTTTTTAGCCCTGAGGGTAATACATTTACAGTTGTTTTAAAAAACTAGTTGATAGTGTAAGCAACTATATTGGACTTTTACAAATATCTTTGTATACATTTGCACTATTGCTCTTCCAACATTGCTTAATAATAATAGTTAAATTCTTCACAAACATTTATATTTACATTCCACATTTCTACAGTTGCAATAGATGGTTAACATTAAAAAATATGATATATCATAATCTATAAGAGATTTACTAGCCAATATGTTAAAATAGAAATATACTATGAATAAAAAAATGTTTACAATATGACAATGCAATGATTACATATTCATATCTATGACATTTAATGCTACTATTGTTGTCTCCAGTCTTCTATGTTTTCAATTTGTCATAATATGTAGATATAATTTTTAATTTAGTTAAAAGATTTTCATTAAGAAAATATAACAATGTAACTAATTTATGGAAAAATATTAAAGTAGTCATCAATACCCAAAAACATTAAACTTGGAAGCAATGCATACTAATTTAGAAAAAATTATGGTTGCCTTACAGGAAAACACAAGAGAAACATTAAATAAAAAAAACATGCTATTTTACTACGAATGTTAAATTAATAGATGTTATAAGTCTCAAAATGCAATATAAAAACTAACCTTGCAAAATTGATGAAGAGCTCGCAAAGCAAGGACTATCAAGATTCAAAGAGTTCAAATACAATGTTGGTGATTGCTTATTTGACTCTCTTGTATTTCTACTTGATTTCACAAAAACTTGTAGTCAACTGTGAAATGGAACAATAGATTAATTTTACGAATGTCTTGAAAAACAATATCCAGAGGCACTTTATGCATATAGTCATGAATTGCATCCTCTCACTATAAAAGAACTCCATAATTTGAATGATCTGAATACTTATTTGAGGAGAATATGTCTCCTTACTGAAGAAACAAACACAAGAAATGAAAATGGCCTATGGGGAGACATATTTTGTATACACTGGATGTCAAAGTGGTTAAATATTCGTATTTCTATTTTTTCATTGACAACAAGCAAGAAATACATTGACTTTAATCAAAATTTGACTGGAAAATGATATTGTTTGCTCTTCCATGATTCAAATCCATGAAATGGACATTTTGAACCTCTAATTGAAATTCAAAGGTTGGAACACAATTGCCATACTCTTAAACTGCATAGACTGAAAAGAATAATAAGGGAGAATAAACATGGCATACAAAATCCACTACATAATAAAGAAGAACTAGGAGAACATAGTGAACAAAAAAAAGGAGAAATGGCTTGAAAAGTTCTCAAAAATGTAGCATGACAAGTTTAAGGCTGATTAAAAAACACATACATAAAGAAGCAATATCTTGTAACAAATACAATGTACAATCAACTAAAACTACATTTACTAATTATGAAAGCAATGGAAACCTCAACACCGTTGAAGAAAATCAAAAAAATGAAAAGAAAAAGAGAAAAAGAAGACAAACACAAATGATAGCAATAGAAAGATATGAACTTGCAATATAGGACACACCAGAACATTGTTGTCAAGTTTGTGACACTTTGCAATTCAAGAAAGATATGAGATATCCAACAAAATCAACGAAAGATGTATATACAATCCTAAAAAAATGTAAATGACCATCTCAAACAACCAACATATGCAAAATATGTTATAAAGCTCTAAAACAATCTAGCCTTCCAAAATTTTCAGCCCCTCAAAACATTTCTAGAAACAAACCTTTATGACATTTAAGAATGCTAACTCAATTAGAGGAAAGGCTTGTACCCTTGAGAATTGTCTTTGCACAAATATGGGAACTAGGACATAGAAAACTAGAAATGGGCTTGACTAGGTCTATAATAAATGTCCCTACAAATTTGAACATTGTTCAAAAAGCTCTTCCCCAAGCAATAGACAACACATCAACTGTTGCAGTTTCTCTAAAGAGACGTCTTGAATATAAGAATGCCTTCCAAAAAGGAATGGTACAACCCACTATCATAATGCAAGCTTTACACGAATTAATAGAAACATCATTGTATAAAGTAGCAAATGTAAGAATAAATCATTCATGGTTACAATTGCATGAGCCAGAACAAGAAGCTCAATCAATGAGTGACAGTACTTCAAGCGACATTGATTCACATAGCGATAGAGAGAATGGAAACCAGAAAAACACATTGATACATGGATTTATAGATGCTAGAAGCATACACAACATGAATGATAAAACCATTGATTTAGCACCTTCGCAAGAATTTTATCCAATAAGAATTTTCAAAGATAAACATTTTGAGGAAATGAATTTTCCAAACTTATTCTATGGAGAGCCCAGTAGTAGTCATGCCTTTGAAAAGTTAAAGTATCAAAGAGTTGTGCAAAGGGAGCTTCTAAACTCATCTTATGAATTTGCAATACACACAACAAACCTATTTTTCAAAACAATTAAAATACCGATCCACTAAGTCCTCTCAACAATGTGGGTGAGAATCAGAAAAGGTCAACTGGAAAGTAGGAAACTAGTTACCAAAGATGTGAAGAACAAACCTAACTTGGAAAAGATTTAGAAATCAGAAATTGGATACGTAGATTTCAAGAGAATTAGAATATCTCTAGACTATTCCAACTACTAAAGAAAAATGTTTTTGCTATGATATGACAATTAGGTCCTCCCACCTTTTTTCTCACTTTTACAAGTGCTAAGCAAAATTGGAAACCGTTAAGAAACACTCTACTTAAATTATATAAAACAACTGAGAATGAAACAAACAATACTAAAAAAATGCTTACGCTACTTGTGACATAGACCACCTTGTATGTAAAGATCCTATCACATGTGCACGATACTACCGACTTAGAGTATAACAATTGCGGAAATTAATATTCACCAATCCCTTATTTTTTGACAAAATTAATGACTTCTTCTTAGTCACTAAATTTTAGAATAGGGGGAATGAACATAACCATATCTTGATTTGGTTGAAAATACCCTGATTTATAGTAGAGAAAAGAACATCGGCATAGTTAAATTTGTTGACAACTACATAATTTGTAGTGTTGGCCACTTAGAGCCATCTTTAGAAAAATTACACAAGCATCATCACACAAAACATTGTAAGAAGACATTAAAAATAAATGTCATTTCAACTTCCCAATACCTACATTTCCAGAAACAATGATACTAGAACCTATAATGGAAAAAATAGAATCATTGTTAATACAAGCAAAAGATATTTTGTCGAACTTGGAAAAAGAGAAATATGATATTTCATGGACATATGACATGTTTATAAAAAAATTGTAGTTAACAAACTCTGAATACATTGACTCAATAAGATCTACGTTAGACAGGCCTACTATGTTTTGTAAGAAGAAGGCCTTGTGAAATTTGGAATAATAGTCTTGCAAGTGCAATGCCTACATTATGGAAAGCAAATATAGATGCACAATTTGTACTTAATGCATATGTTATAGCAATGTATTGTAAATTATATATGGTAAAAGTTGATAAATCAATGACAAATGCATTTCAAAAAATAAGAAATGACCACCAAAAACATAATATAGACGTAGTTGACATGATAAGAAAACTTGGGAGCGCTTTACTAAACTTACAACAAATGTCAGCACAACAAGCAGCCACTAATCCATTTGACCTCATTTTTCGACCAATATTGGTAAAAATTTTGTCCCAGGTTGGTCAAAATTTGGACCAACCAATTGGTCAAAGTTTTTCTCATCAAAATTTTGACCAACTTACTGGTTGGTCAAAATTTTGACCAATCCATTGGTCGAAAAATTTTTGGAGCCCTTGTGCAACTTCTACCAGGCATTGGTGGAAATTTTGACCAATGCTTGGTCAAAAACTACCAGGCATTGGTCAAAATTTTGACCAATGCTTGGTAGAAGACTTCCAAGCATTGGTCAAAAACTTTTGACAATTGGTCAAAATTTCAACCAATGCTTGGTCAAAAAAATTTTGAGGCATTCTATAAAATAGTTCACATGTCTTGCCTATGATTTGACATTTTGCATGCATCCTGCACTCTCTCATCCTAATGATGGATTACAAAGAGTGAGCTGAAATGATGATGCTAAAAAACACACAATCAAATCCAAAATGAACTTGCATTACAAATGGATTGTGGAAATCTGATATTGTTAATTTTGCATGCATGTCTACCAGGACAATCACAACTTAAACATATATAATCTCATCAAATCTATTATATATATGTTTAAGTTGTGACTATCCTGGTAGACATGCATGCAAAATTAACAATATCAGATTTCCACAATCCATTTGTAATGCAAGTTTATTTTGGATTTGATTGTGTGTTTTTTAGCATCATCATTTTAGATCACTCTCTGTAATCCATCATCAAGATGAGAGAGTGCAAGATGCAAGTAAAATGTCAAATCATAGGCAAGGCATGTGAACTATTTTATAGAATGCCTCAAAGAAATGTGATCTCTTTGCAAGCCATGATTATAGGAGACACAAAAAATGGATTAAGAACTCCTCCTTACTAATTAACCTGCACCACAGATTGAAGTATTTGGGCAAATTGGAGTCCCTCATCTAGCATGGTTTTGGCTGAGGCTGAGTTGGAGTATCCAAAAGGACACATATCAAGAAGTGTTTATGTTATGCTCAAAGTGGTTAACATAGCAAACAAAGCTCCTAATTTTCTCAAATGACTTCTACCCAATTTCATTTGGCTATTTGGACTACAACACCATGGACAATTCCTACAAATGCAATTGTTGCAGTCAATGGTCAGATTCTTCATGCAATGGTCTAGGTAAGAACAAAATCATATGTAGATACTTCTATAGAAGGTGTTAAAAAGCCTATTTTTGAAAGTAGCCAACATATTGTTGTTGCAGTAGATTTAGTTAGTACTCTACAATTGAAGTGGGGGGTACTTGAGCTTGATGTGTTGGGAACATTTTATGGTTCAAATCTTGAAAATTGTAGTTATATCCATCCCTTAGAAAATAGGGAATGCCCTGTTGTTGTGGGTGGAGATTACATAACGATGGAATCTAGAACAAGGCTAGTTCATACTGCCCTAGGCCATGGCCAAGAAGATTGTTTGACTGGCATAAAATATAAGCTTCCAATATCATTTCCTATAGATGATAATGGCAAGTTTACTGAAGAAAGTGAGGAGTTTGTTGGTTTGGATGTCTTGGGTGATGAAAATGTGGCAATTGTCAAGAGCTTAGATGAAAACTCATGTCTAATCATGGAAGAAGCATACAAACATAAATATCCTTATGATTGGAGGACAAAAAAATTGGCAAATCAAATTAGGAATTATTGAGATTAAAAAAAATAGGAAAAGATTAGAGAACCTATTAATGACAAAGAAACTTGAATTACACTCAGGAATAGGAATCTTCTTTGTTATGTATTTACATACAACATCAATGTTGTACTTTAGTTGTGTAGATATTTGTACAATTGGAGCTCCATCAGCAATGGTACCCTAATAGAACCAAAACATTTACAACACCTTAGAGTCACAAGGAAAAACAATGTCGATATCAAAATTGGTAACAATCATCGATGCATTTAGCATTGAGATTAAATATATTTAAAATGCACAGAATGAATTTCAACTTACCTAAATAAATTTTTGAATTTCCTCATGTTGGTTGTTTGCTACACTCTCCTAGATTAGGTCAATTTTGTTCTGTAGAATAATAATATGTTGTGTTGGAAATATTCAAGATATGATATGTTACTGAGAGGGGAGGGGTGAATCAGTAACATCAAAACTTTTAAAACAATTAAGCACTTTAACCATATATATTATTCTCAATTCATTCATGTAATCTATTCAATATATGAGAGAACAAACATTTATAACACATGTACACAATCATTTGGTGACCCAGAAACCTTCCAAATAGAAAGTAAAAATGGGGTGGGGATGATACCCACAAAACTTCATTACTACAATATGAAGTTGGCCTGTTAAGGCTTACATTGACCACTTCTAGTGATCTACCCTATTAGGAGCAAAAAGGACTGCTAGTTCCACCTTGTTAGAGGATTTACAAACATACACTGAAGTATGCACTCTGTTAGGAGATTTATACAAAGATTGTTAAGTCTACCCTGTTAAAGGATTTACAAAATTGATTCACCTATTAGGATGAAGTAGTGGATCTACTTACAAACTTGATTTTCTGATTAGATCCTTGAAGTATAGATCACCTCTTGTGACTGATGAACCTTTATTGTTCCTTGTAGACCTTTTTGAATATTATGCTCTTCTACTGATTCGTATTTATACTTCAAAACATTACATGTCTCTCTTCTATACTCATCATTCATTGTAAATGATATAATACATTACATATATATCATTCCAATAATTACAATTGCAAGGTTAGCTAGAACACAAGTGAACAAAACATTACTGAGTTGGCCAAATAGTAGAAAACTTGAGTTCACTGAACTGACTCGGTGACCTTCTGATACTCGACGTCCACTGCATTACTCGGCATTGTCATGCACTTGGTAGAAGTGAAGGCTCAATCCATACTAATCACTTGATGTAGTTCTGAACTCGATAACTATTGGAGACTTGGTAGATATAGTATCACTCAATAAAAATTGAATCCTTTCACTACACTTTCATTACTCGGTAAACATTGTGCTTCCATCACTTGGTAAACACTGCACTTTCATTACTTGATAAATACTGTGCTTCCATCACTCGCTAAATACTGTGAAGCTCGGTGAACACTGGAATGCTCGGTGTGAACTGTGAAGCTCGATATGAACTACTTAAGTGATGAACCTATAAGGTAACCACTGAATGCTCGGTATACACTGTAGATGCTCAGTGTAAACTGTGAAGCTTGGTGAGTGTAGGAAACTGAGTACTGAGCTTGGTAGCTATACTGATATGGATAAGTGTTGTCACTAATGGAAATAATAACTTAATGCCAATAATCTCCCCCTTTGGCATTAGTGACAAAACACTTATAAGCCAAAACATATGTACATTACCTAACTCAATGAATTTTGGTTTTTCAAAATTGATCTTTATAGAACTGTTGCATATACATTTCTATATACCTTCTTGATGACTTATAATGTATATACAATGATACTTATGTACACATGCTAATTCTAATGAGTGCTAACTCCCCCTATCACTTATAGTGATAACTTTCCTCATTTATTCTATTGAAACTCTGAATCTCTCCCCCTTTTTGACAATAATGCCAAAGGACTGCATATATACAATTTATATGGCTACACCAAAGTGAGATAGAAATTCTTGATGTACCTTTAGGATGGTTGCAAAAGTACTATCCCAAGTCTGCTACAAAATTTGACAGGTGGAGAGAGCAATTTGAACTTTTGCTGATAATTGGATCAAGTGATCAGCCACTAAGAAGTTCTTATCTTGGACCAATGTTTTGCAATGAACAATATGTTTTTACATTGTGTACATGATAGGAAGGATCATGTTTTGGATGTCTATGAGTGTAGACCGGATTCTAGCTTCCTCTCTCAATAGTTCTACCTGTACATCTACCAAATATCTAATCTTGGTGTGATGGGAGGTTGTGGAGGAGGAGTCCAGCTTCAACTTGGATGCACTTGATTGCATATCAATGTCAATCTTATTTAACTTATCCTTTATTTCTTTGGTAAAACCAGAAACATCACAAAGTTTAGCAAAAAATGATGCTACATTATTAAAAGAATTTTCAAAATTTCCCAAAAATGTTGACAATTCAACTTGCTTTATTGCTATCTTTTGAGCAATATGCTCTAGCACCTTATTATCAAATTTCTTTTCAGCTTTCTCAATAAGTTTCTCTTGTCTGGAAGAATAACTGAATCAAAATGTGTTGAGTAGAATCTACTTCAACACCTATGGCATCTATAATTATATTCTTGGCATTTTCAATTATTTTATATTCCTTATCCCTTTTTTATCTTAACTATTTTTGCATAGCTTTCATCTCTATGAGTTGACTAGCTAACCTCATCTCTTCAATGGTAGCATTGTCATAGTCAATATTTAGAATCACTATCTCTGTGTCTCAGTCAATATCTTCTACAATTTCCTTTCCAGTGATTAGAAGTTTTAATGGATGCTTTTGTTTGACTTCTGTAATGACTAGTTTGACCTTAGGAATAGACACAATAGTGGAGATAGAAGGGCTAGCAGTGAAAATTGGGATAGGACTTGAGGATTGAATGCCGATAGAAGTATTAACTAGATCAAAAACACTTCCCAAAAATGGTATCATACTTGGTAAAGTACCCATAGTAGAATATGAGCTGATTGGAGTGGAAGTGGATACAGATGACACTAACGAAAACAAAATTGTAGAACTTACTAGAATTGATGGAGACAAAATTGTGGAACTTACTGGTACACTCATTGATGGTGAAGGAACTAAGGAGGCTGGCTCGGTAGCTGAAGAAGTGATAGACAGCTTGGTAGATGAAGTGCTTGGCACATTTGTTTTAGATACTTGGAGCTGGGAGGTGTCTGGCGAAGATTGAGCAATTGATGTGGTAATTGTGCTCACAATCTTGCTTGTAGAAGTTGTCTCCATAGTGGATGTAACAGTCTTTGGTGGAGAGTGAGGAAGGGATGCAATCATTTCTGCTGCAATTTTAACTAGATCCTCTTCATATTTTCCTTCCTCATGTGCTTCTTCCTCCTTGTCTTCTTCATCTTTTTCTTTCATTAGTGCATGCAGCTGTCCTGGAGTAACTATGATGGATGGAGTGCTATCAAAATCATCACTATCACTATTATCATCATCCTTGATTTCAATAGGTTCATCACTAGGATTTTGTAGATGATAGATGTTCTTCCACATTTTTTTTGCATCATTTATAACATGCTCAATGTCCTTAATTAAAATCAAACATGTGTGAAATCTAATCATCATTTTACCTTCATGTTTCTTCATAGCTTCCTTAATGTCTGGTCCAGTGAGACTCGGTAGAAGATTCCTTAGGGATTGCTCATATATGTCTTTGGGCATTTGGGTGGCTAACTCCCATCTTGTTTGCAATCTCTCCAACAGCTCTTTGGAGATTTGAGGGGCGAGCTGGTCTGGGGAGTATTTCCATTTACCATCTTATTGAGTACCAGTTCCTCAATCTACATTTTCTTAGCATTAGTTCTTGTTTCAAATTTCAATGCCTTGAAATTTGTTATGCTAGCTCCCTCTTCCAATTGTTTAATCCTTTCCTCAAATGTGAGTGGAGGCCTAACAAGTATAGGTTCCTACTTGCCTTTTTTGGTTCTTCTAGAGAACACTGCAATAGGCTTCTTCTTAGGTTTGGTAATAATTGCCTTACCTTTCTTCTTTGGCGATTCCTCTTCAAATTCATGTTCTTCTTTTTCTTCACCTCCTTCTTCTTCTTCATCATCTTCTTCATCCTCACCTTTTCTTTCTGTAAGCATAAGAGGGCCGGTAGCAGTTTTCAACTTAGCTATCTTCCTCTTGCCTTTGCTTATAGCCTGGGGTAGCTTGATTTCAAGCTCAATTCTATCCTTTGCCTCATCAAATGTTTCAAAAATTTGTTGCTTTGGGTCTACTGGTTTATTCACTAGTGCTTCAATAATGTCCCTAGCCTCATCAATATTAACCTCATAAGGAAGAGGTTTCACCCATGCAACTCAGGGTCTGACTACCTAAATGTATACCTGATCACAATCAACCATAAAGCATACATCATCTTTGTAGTCTTCAACCAATTTTGATGGAATTCAAAACCTATTATTCATCCTTTCCTTGAAATCTTCAAAATAATTATCCATGATGCTATCAAAATTTTCACCCATTTTTGCTACAAACTCATTAATCTGATAAAGAATGGGTATATATTTTCTCCACACTACAGTTCCTTTAGATGGAAAGAATTTTTTAATATAGAAGAATAAACAAGTCAACATAGAACCAAATTTATGGAGATTGTTCTTTGAAGTCCTTATACTATCCATGTTCTTGTTTAATTGTTTCAATAGTAATTTTGATAGGTCAAATTCAAGGTTCTTTTTTACAATTTTGAAGGCCAAATCCATAGCCTCATAGGGTACACGGTTTAGTCAACTAGAGCTATAGATTTTGTGGGCAATGACATGAGTGCCAAATCTTAGTTCGACATCAGATACAGTGCTAACCTTCAAACCTCTATTGTCCCATTCAGCTAGGGTTTGCTTTTGTAACTCATCCTATCCTAGGGTTTTGGTACCCTTCACTTTGTTGAGCATAGGGAGACCTGTGATTTTGTGAATCATCTTCTTTGTGATTAACACTGGCTGCTCTAACCATAGTTTCCCATTGTGCACCCGACTCAAAATATATCTAATCCACTTGGTTTGGAAGCTTCTTGGCATATGCAAGATATGAGTCAAGCCTTTGGTTTCAATATGCTTATGTTCAGGTTTCAAAGAGCCATCAACACTCATTTCTCCTAGGGCATTGTCCATCTCTAGGTTTCCAATCTCTTGAACAGAACATTTAAAATGTATACGAATATCATTTATAAGGAGTACTTTTGGTGGAATTTGAGATTGAGCACCATTAGGGTCAAGTGATTCTGCAACGGCTGAAACAATTTTGAAGTTGAGCGATTTCCATTTTGTACCCTTTGCCAGCATCTCTGAACCCTTCTTTGCCTTGGTGCCACTGCTGCTCCCAAATGCCATTGATGGTCAGTAAAAGATAGAAATTTTTTGAACAAATCTTTTGCTATAAAATTGCTTGGAATCACTCAGAATTGCTTGAATTTCACCTAAAAATTTCTTAGTTCTAAAATCGCGATGAAGAATGAAATCAAATTCTACTCTTTTGATGAAAATTTTGTCATTAATGCTTGGTACAAAGGTAGCTAAGATGACATAGTGCTTGATAGGCTGTCATTGACTTGCTCGGTAGAACCTTGCAACTTGGTGATCGAACAAAACTTTTGTTACTCCCGACCTAGCTTGGTAAGGTCTTCAACCAACTTTCCTCAGTAGATGCAACTCAGGAAAAGATACGCTTTCTTTGATCTTTGTGTATCTAGAATACTGATTTGATCATTTTGCTTTCTTTTATTTTGGAACTGCTTGAGATATTACTAGAAGATGCAGTTCCATATCCTTATTTATGGATCTAACTAGAGATGGTGGAGTCACCCATTTCTTGAGTGACATTGCCATCATTTGAACTATTTTGCTCGATAGATTTTGGAAATCCATTGTTGCCTCATCTACTTTTGAATGTTATCAGCTTTAGTTTTCTTTTCATCTTCAACTCTTCCTATGTTCATGCAATTTTTAGCTATATGACCGAGTTCAGTGCATGTAAAACACCTTACAGTAGTGTCCTTCTTCCTTAGGTGATGTCTTGCACAGTCTTTGCCAATGTGTCCATATTCTCCACAATAATGACATCTACACCAGGTATTGTAGTCCCATCCAAATATTGCTTTAACAAATTGTTCAGTCAGATTGAATGATTTGGATCTGCATTGGAATGCCTTGTGACCATGCTTCTTGCATTTGTGACAATTTCCATCAAATTTTGGTTTCTCCTTGCATTCATTAGCTTTATGACCATGTTGACTACAATTATAGTATTTATGATTGAATTTAGCTTTTCCATTACTCCAACATTTGTTTGATGTATGACCTAACTTACCATAGTGATTGCAAGTAGGTCTTTGATTCTTTTGGGCACGTTCTTTGGAGGTTTCACCTTCTTCCTTATAACCAAGTCCAGCTTTACCTTTTTGTCTATGAAGATTTTGCTCACTTTGTTGATTTAATTGAGTCATGTCTACTTGAGATTTCATCATTCTCTCATTGATTTGTTTTTCAGTGATTAAGTCATTTTCCAAACTTTGATTGATTTTTCTTTCAGATCTCAAGTCGCTTTCTAAGCTTTCATTGATTTGTCTTTCAGTGATCAAATCATTCCTCAGGCTTTCATTTTCAGATCTTAGATTCATAATTTCTTCATTTGCATTAGCTAGTTGATCCACAAGATTTTCATGCTAAAGGGATTGATTATTTCTTACTTCTAAGTCTTCAGTTGCCTTTTTTCTCTATTCCAAAACTTCACATAGCCTGATTGATTGAATTTCTTGTTCTTTTTTAAGCTTTCTTACCTCTTCCTGCAGAGAGCCATTCTTTGCTAGGAGTTCCTTGATAGCCTCATTTGCTTCATTTGAGCTTCTTGATGGTAAAAGGTCTTCAATATTTTATTCAACATACTAATGGTCATTCATTTGTCTTGCAAGTTCCTTCCTTCTCTTCAGGGATTGAGAAAGATGCTCTTTTGCTTCTTTGAGTTGAGCCATGGCCATTTCTAGATCTAGCTTTTCATTTTCAATAGCTTTGTCAAGTCTGAATATCTCCATTGTCCTTGATCTTTTCTCAAGCTGTCAAACTTTATCCTAAGAACCACAAAGCTCTTATACCAATTGTTAGAAATATTCAAGATATGATATGTTACTGAGAGGGGAGGGGTGAATCAATAACATCAAAACTTTTAAAACAATTTAGCACTTTAACCATATATACTATTCTCAATTCATTCATTTAATCTACTACATATATGAGAGAACAAACATTTATAACACATGTGCACAGTGATTTGGTGACCTAGAAACCTTCCAAATAGAAAGTAAAACTGGGGTGGGGATGATACCCACAAAAATTCGTTACTGCAGTATGAAGTTGGCCTGTTAAGGCTTACATTGACCACTTTTGGTGATCTGCCCTATTAGGAGCAAAAAGGACTGCTAGGTCCACCTTGTTAAAGGATTTACAAACATACACTGAAGTATGCACTCTGTTAGGAGATTTATACAAAGACTGTTAAGTCTACCCTGTTAAAGGATTTACAAAATTGATTCACCTGTTAGGATGAAGTAGTGGATTTACTTACAAAATTGATTTTCTTATTAGATCCTTGAAGTATAGATCACCTCTTATGACTGATGAATCTTTACTATTCCTTGTAGACCTTGTTGAATATTCTGCTCTTCCGTTGATCCGTATTTATACTTCAAAACATTACATGCTTCTCTTCTACTCTCATCATTCATTGTAAATGATATAATACATTACATATATATCATTCCAATAATTAAAATTGGAAGGTCAGCTAAAATACAAGTGAACAAAACATTACTGAGTTGACCAAACAATAGAAAACTTGGGTTCACTGAATTGACTCGATGACCTTATGATACTCAGCGTCCACTGCATTACTAGGTATCGTCATGCACTCGATAGAAGTGAAGGCTCAATCCATACTAATCACTTGATGTAGTTCTGAACTTGGTAACCATTGGAGACTTGGTAGATATAGTATCACTCGGTAAAAACTAAATCCTTTGTTTACCTTGCTTTCACTTGGTAAACACTACACTTTCATTACTTGATAAACATTGTGCTTCCATCACTCGGTAAACATTGCACTTTCATTACTCGATAAATACTACACTTCCATCACTTGATAAATAATGTGAAGCTCGATGAACACTGGAATGCTCAGTGTGAACTACAAAGCTCGGTGTGAACTACTTATGTGATGAACCTATAAGGTAACCACTGAATGCTTGGTATACACTGTAGATGCTCAGTGTAAACTGTGAAGCTCGATGAGTGTAGGAAACTAAGTGCTGAGCTCGATAGCTATACTGATATGGATAAGTGTTGTCACTAATGGTAAGAATAACATAATGCCAACAATATTTAAGATTTGCATTAAAAAATTACAATCACTAAACTAAGTTATTATTATACACACCGAGCAATCAACAAATGAAATATATCATAAAAGCTTCATGCATGCATTTTCAAATCCAAGGACATCACAAAAAGGATTTTCTTCCTTTCCACTACCATATACCTTACAATGTGAATTGAAATATACATATATAGAGGAGAGCGTATGAATGATTCAGATCTACATATGTATACATATACAGGTATATATACATACATATATGCATATATGGAAACATACATTTAAACATATATATCTACATAAATACAATTGTAAATATATATATATATATATATATATATATATATATATATGAGATTCTAGAAAAAGCTTAGACATTTTCATATTTATACTATCATTTTAATATTTATGTGCTTAGACATACTATCAAATAGTTTGCGTGCTTCACCTAAGCTTTCATATTGTGCATGCATATTTTTGAATCTGAAAGGTATGTGTTCTTTTCAAGCTGGCGAGTGCATGATATTTTGCAAGATAGCTTCTATGTTGACCTTATCACTCCAACTTGGCCAATTGCAGCAAAAGATGCAGACCTGTGGGAAATAGCAATGGTATTTGACCTTCCCTATCCAATCAACAACATTAAACCAAAGAGAAAATGGATTTTTAACAAGATCTAAAAAGAAAAGAAAAAGTTGTTTCCTTTTTGTAAAGACACCCCCATCTACATAAAAGTCATTATATTTTGTGATTTTCACTGTCAATAAAGATTGTTCCTATCTATACATAAGAGCACACCCTCTCCCATCATAGATAAAATTCCATCCATTTTTTCATCACTCACTGTGTGTCCCTTCCCATGGAAGGAGTTATACAAATATTATCAGGGATTGAACTGAAAGTCACTATTCATTAGACATATCGTACACATTTTTTGAGACATTAAGGTGATATTTTCATCGTGATTTTTTTATAGTCCATTGGATAGGCCATACACATGTTTTTAAAGAGATTTCATATTTTCAAATGCTAACAAAGTGCAAACTTAAGTATTAGTTTTGGAACTTCGACAGCATGATATAATACATCTCAACTAACAAGGTCCCATGCCTATAAGCCAGACAATGGGCACAATGCTTTAAATGTATCATTTTTTATAATAAAAAAGTGTGCCATATAGATAGAAATATGAAGCCAATATCAATTTGTAGAGACACCAACCAGCATCTGATGCATTATAAGGCCAATTAGAAAATCATAAAACCTATTGGTAAAATATTGAAATGCAATTATTCTAATATAAAAATAATTTGGTCCTCTATTGCCATTAAATTCAGAGCTGAATAGTATACAATACCCACACATAAGGAACATTGAAAGGTTATTAACATAATTAATGCAATGTTTAATCCAAGAAGCAAAAATACATTTTTCAAATAAATTTTCAATTCATGATTAGGTCACCATAAGAAGAAATGAAGATAAAGGACCCCTCTGATATGTAAAAAGAGGAAGATTCCATTACTTTCAACATAAGCCATCACAAATAGAGCCAAAGGCTCAAGGCTCAGTATTAATCCAACCAAGAAACCAGACAGTATCATCAAATTAATTGTTGTTGTCAGGCTTCAATTAAATGTGGACTTCATTATGTGTGGACAACATACACACACATACATACATACATATGTAGATATTTATATATATGTATATATATTTAAACACATATATAACATGTGTGTTTATATTCAAGCAAATGCAATTGGTAGGTATAAAGCTAAATCACACAACCTTTGCCAGCATTATTGATGCCTGTGCCAAAACAAGAGCTTTGGAATAAGCTATGGACATGCATTAAAGCATAAAGAATTTTTGTTAGATGTTGTAGTCACAATTTCCATGGTAGACATGTTTGAAAAATGGAACCATAGACAAGGCATGTGAATTTTTTTACAGAATTCACAAACAAAGTGTGGTCATGGCATGCCATGATTGCCAAAAGTGTATCAAAATAGATTTGATGAGATTATATATATGTTTAAGTTGTGATTAGACCAATATCTTGAGCCTTATCCTACACTCATTAATAAAAATGATGGCTCTGCTTACCTCATATGTTACTCTAGACCCAAAAAGCCATCCAGCACGACGAGGACTAACTGCCCAAGTCTCGATATCTTCTAGGTCACTCCACATTAAATCACAAAAGGGCCCTTCATGTGGTATTTCACAATGCCTATCAATGATTGTAATATGGATATAAGAACATAGATATACCATATCATAAAACTGGCCTTAAGTTCAAATCTTTCAAATTTTAAAATTACAGATGCTTGTCTGAAAAATCTTGCAACTGACCTGATCAATTGCTCATATGTCAAGTGAAAGTCCTCCATGGACACAAAGGACCTAATTTTTAATAGCCAATGAAATGAAATTAAGTTCAAGAAACACAACTATTTTTCTTCACATTTATACATAGCCACCTCCAATCATCTTGTAAGATCAAACATACACAATCTCTATGCATTTGCATAAACTATAATAGATTATGTGATATTATTGATAATTGTAAAACCACCAATAGATTACAAATATATTTTTTCAACACATACCAGTACAATACATGCTTGGCACTTAGATTTCTAGAAAATTTTAAGAGAAGTAAGCTTACCCTTCTATCAATGATTGTTGATAATGTGAGGTAAGCTTACCCTTCAACTATCACAAGGAACAAATTTTATGCATTGAATTTAGATTAGCCTAGTGGGGTTACTTGAATTAAATAGACAATTATAATTGCTATTAGAAGAAAGGAAATAAATGGATATAAATTACTTACGGTGCACCCACAATTGCATTGCCAAGGAAGAAACATAAGCCTATGCTTACTCCAACCTCTGGACCCAGTGCTTTGCCAATAAGGTAATAAGGTCCACCACCCTGAATTTACAAAAGACATAAAAACTTCAATGACAAGTAAATGGTTTAAAACCATTGATATTAAATGACTAGAATGCACTATTGTAATCCTGTTCTCTCAAGATCATCCAATACAAAAACATACCCAAGGTTTGATACATTCAATGTGATTTAGAGCACACACAAATACACAATATTCACTAAATCTAATGCCTGCAACATATTGTCTTGCTGATAAACTTCAGCGAAGGTCTGTTATCAATAAATAACAAATTCCCAATAGACCCAATGTGTTAAAAGAAGAATTGCAAGGAAATAGGTACAAACTACTATTTTTCAAGACCTAATATGATTATCACTAGAGTTTGGACACAAAAGTCATATAATCTATAATAGAAGACTCTCATTACTTGGAAGTTTAGAATTAAATCAAAGAAAGAATGGTGTAATAGTAGTAGAATATATGGCTACCTATGAGAAGTATCAATAAAAAGAGAGTGTATAATGTATGGCTGCTTGTATAAATTATATATGAATGCAAGGCATATGACTTTGTTAGCTTCAGATGAATATTATAATTTTTCCTTCTTCTTTTTTGTCATAAACTAGAGAATTTTATTATAGATATCTGTACATTTTTTATTGCTAGGATTGGAAAAATGTGTGTAAGTTGCACCATACAAATTGTGAATAAATGGAGCATGTAAAAGATTTATGTTTTGAAAGTAAAATAAATTTTGAAGGTTGTCATTCACGTCATGAATTCCAAATGTGTAAAGTTGCATAGTTGCACACAAAGACAGCCTAAAAAGACTCTCTGTGTATGGTATGCATTAATAAATATTCACATATACATAGAGATTAATGCATACACAATAAGCTCAGCTATCCCAAACTATCTATCAAAGTATGACATATGAATTCAGTGTCTTCCATCCATGAAGGACTATCAACAAAGACATGTTACTAAAAGAAAGAAAATAACACACTATTTTGCAAATATTGATTTGTTCAAAAGAGAATAGTGATACATGTACTTATAAAAGAGGCACACTCATACAACCACAAGCCAACCCACATATTGGCCACACTATTTGACAAGAACCAATAATTAGTGAAACATTTACCAGTTCACTAACAAAAAATAGTAATATACCCATTGGAAAGTTGATTAGTTTCTACACAATATAGTGTGTAATACTCAATAAAATGTTTGTATTCTAAAACTTTTCCTGATTAAACTTAAAGATTTTTTTTAAATTTCTACTTGACCTACCAATCCTCTTATTTGTCGAATTGTGGACCTAAAATAAGCTAGCTTAGCTATGATACAATTACTATCATAATGAGCATAGAAGTGAAAAATATGGAGCAAAACATGATCCATAATTGGTTTACATGGCCAATTCTAATCTTTACACCCAAAACATGTGTCTGTGCTTAGCATCTTTAAGTGGACTCTTATTCCACTACAAAATATACTTAAATTAATAGGAGTGAACATAAATTATGAAAACTAGTAGACCCATTTCTCTTGTGTGATTACTTAAAATTTAAGCATACTAATAAAAATTCATTTTAGTAGACTAAAATGATAATAGTATTGTCACATGATTACAATTGCATTAAAAAATGGTTGGTAACTACTATGCATCATTTTTCTACTTTCTATGAAGGTGCTCTTGAGTCATGTATAGATTGTTAAATCAATAAAATGTGGATAAAAATTATGAGCTTAAAGGCTAGCCTTAGGACCAATGCAGCAATGTTCAATGAAAAGTACTAAACCAATAAATAACAATCCTTCCAAGGAACTTTTCTTTGCTGCTGAACATTAGTATTAAATATGTAGCTTTGATATAAACAAATTCAGTCAAGCACTATACCTTTTCGTGCTTAGATAGCTTGTCCAATTGCATGCCAAATGGTTTTGTATTATGCTTCTGACTCTCCTTTTTCTCTGTCTTAGACCTACCTAGATTGAGATTGTTGTTCTCATTTAGTTGGCCATCACAGTGATGAAATCTGCTAGGAGTTGTTTGAGAATGCCCAAGGCCTACAAATTGTAGAATTGATTTAAACTGTAGTTAAGATAATTATATTACAAATTGTAGAATTAATTAATTTGGAACCACAATAAAAATATAATTGCATTGTTTTATATCCCTTGAGTTTCCTCATAAAAACATACACAAATATTCCTACAACCTGCTATTAATGTGGTTGTGATACAAAAAAATTCTACATGATATCATCCAAATACCTTCCATGTGTGAAATAGAAAGCATTATAACAATTTTCTTACTGATGTATGAATTTTATCAACAGCAACATTCAATTAGCACAACTGGGACAAGACATAGATCATAGTAAATTTTAAATGCAATAGGAATGAAAGAAGGGTTTGCACCTGGCCTATCAAACTGATGATAGCTATAATTTGTTGAGATTGCAATATCTTGCAAGATTTGGATTGTTACTAATGTTTTTAGGATGGAAAATTATGAGTAAATCAAGAAAATTGTGATTTTCTGGCAATCTCTGACAATTTTTTCATAAAAAATTTACAGTTTTTGGACTTTAATAATTTTTGCACCAATTGTTTTTTTATTTTTCCTTAACCTAACCTGACCAATTTTCTTCCCCAAACTTAACACTAACCCAATGTTTACCCATTATTTGAAAAAAGAAAAACATTTTTCTTGCCAAGTTATTCACAAGAAAGATATTTGCTACTCAAGTAGCTATAATGCAAATATTGTTAAGACTTGGAGAAATATCAATGTTGAATTCATCCTAAGTTAAGGCTTGGAGGAAAGCTAACTTAATTCAATATGATCTAATCCTATAATTAACCAAATTTTGAAACATGATTTTCATTAGATTAAAAAAGAAGTAGTCAACACTCCTACACATAACGTCATCTCTTTGTTCAACAACAGTTTCCATCTAAAGAAAGATGATGGCAAAAATGTTGAACCAGGTACTTATTATTTACATATATCCATGTGGGCTTTAGATAAAATTCAATTTTTTGAATTACATGTTTAGAAGTCAAGCATATGGTACTCATGCTTCCTATTTCTGAAAAAATTAGCCTTATTGGCACCTAGAAGGCTAGAAGAGACAAGTGTATTTTAATATTAGATTCAGCAATTTTGATTGTGAGGATATATTGTAAGCTTTTATTTGCTTGGATAATTCATTTGAGATCATACTAACAGGTAAAATATGTTGAGAAAAATGAGTGTAATTTTAGATAAACCCCCTAAATAAATTGAAACTTAAAATATATTGTTTAAATCTACAAAATGCGACTAATAGGACATAATGGGTATGGATGAAAATTTGGACTATTATAGCTCTTTATCATATTGCATGTACTATTATATCTAAAGCATTGCATTTAGGTTTATCCTACTATTAATCTAAAACATGTGGCATTTTCTTGGGTGGAATTTTTAGTTGGAAGAGAAGTGGCAAAAGACAGTTTGATTAGGCTTCTGAGAATGGATCCAACTAATGACTCAAAAAGAGTTGTTGTAATTTATGGGTTTGGAGGAGTTGGCAAAACAATTTTGGCTTTGGCTGTAATCAAGACTTTGGACATTAAGGCCTACAAATAGTGTACAGTCAACATTGATGCAAATTGTTCCAATGATGATATCAAGGAGCTTAATCAGAAGATGTTGCATGAGTTGTTTAGGAAAAGGAATGTCATGTTGAATAGTTATGTGCAAGGTTAGAATTAATTAGCCAAGGCTTTTAAAGAAAAGTGTGGTCATATATTCATCTTTATTGTCAATGCCCTTGAAGCAAATAACCTCTCTAAGCTTTTGCCAACTAATCTGTCTTGTCTTCCCAGTGGAATGAGGATTCTTTTGACCATCGGAAGGCTTGGTCAGACTGACATGCTTTCACAAATGGGCTTTCAACATGTTCCATATGAAGTCAACTTTCTTTCCCCCTCAGACTCTAAAATTCTTTTATGTTCAATAGCTCTTGGTAGTGCCAATGCATCACTTCCCCCAGACATAGATGTGATTGTGAATATGTGTGGTGGTATTCCTCTAGTTATAGAACTAATTGGGCACAAATTAAAAAAGCACCTTTCCAGTGCCTCTGAAGTTAGGTCTCTCAAGGAATTCTTCATGGAATCCATAGCAATTGGAGGAGACGTTGGACTTGTGGTGGATGAAATATATAGAGGTTTGAACAATCTTTCAAAGGAGGCCTTTTTAGACATTATTTTCTTTTTTGATAATAGGCCAACAAGAGAAGTCGGTGTGGCCATTAGAAAGGCCCAACTTGAAGTGCTTTAGGATGCTACACTTGTAAAGCTCTGTATTGATGATGATGATAAAAAAGTCTATTCATTCCTATGGGAAACAGAGGGAATTCCCCAATTTTATCTAGAGAGGCATAGGAGGGTGAGAGTTCATGATATGATTAAGGCAAGAGGAATATTATTGTCCCAACAATATAGAATTTTGGAGCTAAGGTCTCTGAAGGATGCTCTACAAGATGGGCAGGTATATCTGGTACAACTTTTAAATTTGTTCTAGCCTTTTACTTCATTAATGTATTTGAAAGAATGTATTTGATTTTATTTTTGCTCTTGTAAAGTAGATTCTATTAGGTTTCAAAACTAATTTGTTAACATTCGAATTGAAAAAAATTTAGTTGCAGATTATAAAGGGGATTGGAATTTTCGCCTCTACGACCAATGGTGAATTTGAAATTAAAGCAAAAAACCTAAAATTTATGCATTCTTCTTTGAGAGTTCTGAGACTCCCAAAATCTATTAAGGTGAATGGAATATGCCACTGTAGTTTTGAGAGTCTAAAGTACTTGGAGATTTAGGGGAATTCGCCTATACATCCCAAACAACTCAAAGGACTGGTTGTTTTAAAGGGGATAGATAGTGAGAATGTTTATGAGGTAAGTTTCATCTCTCTTATAAAACTCTCAGTATCTTTGAGTTTTACATTATAGTAAATTTTGTTTTTGGATTTGATTATGTACTTTTTTTTAGTATCAACATTTCGAATCACACTCTGTGATCCATCATCTAGATGAGAAAATGCAAGAAGGGATTTCACTATTATATTCTTGCAATCTCTCATCAAATCCATTCTTTCATTCTCTCATCCTGATGATGGATCACGCAGTGTGATCCAACATGTTGATGCTAAGAAAACATACACAATCAAATCTAGAAACAAAATTTCAAATGGATTGTGGAAATCTAATAAGATTAACTTCACATTATTGTTATAACTAATTGGTTTCCTTTGTCTTTTATTTGAAAAATGATGTGCAACTACCAGCATCTTTACATTTCTTATCTTTGAGAAATTTTGCAAAGATTTCAACATTGCTTCAAAGTTTTAGCAACCTATCATTTTTGGAATATTTGGATTTAGAAGGTTGTGATAAACTAGTGAAGGTTCCAACAAGCTTTGGCTTGTTATAGTCTCTAACTAAATTGAATCTAAGTACATGTAGTAATCTCACTACACTTCCTCGCAACACTGAAAACCTATCTACTCTGCAACTTTTGAACTTATTGTGTTGCCATAAATTGGTCAGCCTTCCACCCACCTTTGGACAACTTAAATCGTTGCTATTTTTAAATATGGCTAAATGCAAGGCATTTTCTTTTTTGCCGCACAACTTTGGAAATCCATCCTCTTTGCAATTTTTGTCTTTAACTGGATGCAAAGAACTAGTTGTATTACCTAAGAACTTTGGCAATCTATGTGGTTTGAAGCTTCTCAATTTGAGTGACTGTTCAAACTAGAGCCTTCCACAATCATTTGGGCAGCTAAGTTGTTTGAAATCATTGTTTATGGATGCATGTGAGCACTTGAATAGTCTTCTTGATAATTTTGGAGAGCTCAAATCATTGAAATTTCTCACCATCAAAGGTTGCAACAACTTGAAGGCACTCAATGGTGGGTTTAGATCCTCAACTTCACTTATGGCATTGAGAGCATTAGATTGTGAATCACTAGACGAAGAGGTAGTGGAAATCTTAGTTGAAATAAAAAGTTCATTTTTTCTAGAAATGGATGGATCACAATCACTAATTCAGAGGTGGGAAGAAATAGGATAGAGCTACCCTTTAATTGTCTCTGGCACTGGGGTGAATATAAAGATAATGTTCTAATGGTTTGGCTTGAACATCACAATCTAATTTTTGGTTTGTTTAGGATCAAATGAACCATCTAATCTATCAGATTTCCACAAATCCATTAATAAGTGAAGCAAGTTTTAGATTTCAATTGACATTTTGTAGCTTCAATAACACTATCAATTACAAGAATGCCCTTTGTATATGCTATCTCCATGATAGAAAAGAGTAAGGGCAATAATTTCTTTTTAATGGACAATAGAAATTAGGTAAGTATATTGGTTAAACTTTTTAACATGATCGATAATACTAGTGTGACACACCTGCCAGTACTGCATGGGCTGGAGGGAGACTAGACCTCATGACTTCATATCTATTTAAAAAAACTCTAACCAAACAAACTAAACTAGGCCCAAGGCAAACCCTTGATATTATAAAAGGAGGACATTATTATTAGTTGTGCTCCTACCAATCAAAGCTTTAGATTTCCTAGTGAGGGTAAAACTGGCAAAAGTAGTTGTTACTTATAGACCCAAAGTTTGTGAGGGCAATGGTTACTCTATGTCAAGGGGTTGTTTGAAAGATGTTCTAGATTATGAACTCATTGAGTTAATGTCCCAAGAATTTGTGGGACTATTGGTAATATTTTCCAATCAATTATAATTTAGACATCAAGACCATTTGTATGATACTTATATATTTAATGACACAAATTTTGTTGTTTCTTACAGAGAGAAAGATGAGACATACTCAAAAGCCATAAATGCAAGCTTCTTATATCATTTTTCATTTTTCACCCACTCCTATTATTTCTAAAAGCAATGATAATCTGAATTCTCTAACCTACAAATCATGTAGTCATGGCAACAAGTAGAATAGTTCATTAAAAAATAAATGCATATTTAGGATAAAAGAAAAGAAAAATAGTTTTGGATTGTACCTTTCCTTGTACTTCCACACTTTGCATAAATGTATATTAAAATGAAAGTTGTTGTATTCATCTTAATTGGGTTTAATTAAATGTTGCCAAGCAAATCAAAATTTGCAATTGAAACCTAGCCTTATTCATGCAATGCTTCAATGTCATGGAAAATAGGAAGGTTGTGTTCATATATTGAAGGTCTTGTTGCTTTATCACCTTGTCGATGTTATTTAATCCATTCTTGTTGCTCACTATTTCATATTTTAGATTGCATAACTAACATAACTGGAAAGAAATATCAGTGAAGCTACCAATCCTTCATCTAAGAGAAAAACAAATTATTAAAACAATGTAAGTGGAGTGGATATTTAATATATGGTATATAGTGCAAAAATAAAAGGAAATTAGCAAAGCATGGAACTACAAGTCCTTCCTAAAAGGTAAGGTTTAAAACAATAATATCACAAGCAGTTGCTATAGCTTATCCTATAAAGCCTTTCTGAAATTATAAGCATGTACACATGCATATGAGTTTCCCCTAGCCAAGTACTCCAGAAGACTTACTGGGCTTACAAGTAAACTCATACATTTTTGGAGATTTCTATGGCTAAGTTTATGATGCTAGTTCAAGATGGAATGCTTCTCATTCACAAGGAAGATTTCAAAGCTATCCACTATCTAAATCAATACAAAGATATGATGGATCTTGCTGAACTAAATCAACTAGATAAGATGATGAAAGATCTAAATATTTCCAATGACACCCAGAACCCTGCCCCTAACAAGAATGAACATGAAGATTTTATGGGCCCTGATGATAATGTGTCAAAGGAATATGTCCTAGCAGGCTAGAATGATGAACTCTTTGCTACAGACTTTTTGGAGTCTCTGGAAAGTAATGATGGTTGGGGCCATCATGAAGGATGTTAGTTACTTCTTTATCAAGTTTGATACTATAAAGTTTTGATGTGCTTTAATGATTATACTACTACTCTTAACTCCTCGTGTTATATATACTTCTCATTTGTTTCCATGGGATAAGTTCTTGATATGTAATAAGATTTATTCCTTTATTGTATCTAGTTCCCGAAGCAACTTCTAGAATTTTGATACTTTTCTGCTAAATATATCGAACTGAACTAATTGTATCTAGTGATTAAACTATTCTAATATCAAAAATAAAAGGCACTAACCAAAACATGGAACTACAAGGCCTTCCTAAAAGGCAAGGTTTAAAACAAAAATATCATGAGCAATTACTACAGCTTATGCTATAAAATAATTCTGAAATTATAAACATGTACATATGCATATTAGTTCTCCCTGGCCAAGTATTCTTCAAATTCACTGGGAACAAAATGCAAGAAGAAAATTGCAATATTACAATGCAACAGATCAAATTTGAATATGAAAAACATTCAAGAAATTTCTATGAGGACAAGTTCATGTATTGGTCATAAACAAATTAGTAAATAGTTAAGGTAACCTGTGCAAAGGAAGAGACAAATAAACTGCTTTTCCCGAATGCAAGTTGAAAGGTTGTTCCAATAAGTGGCAACTAATCCTTGGCCTGTATGAGCCGATGTTGTATCAACTCAGGATCCTTAACATTATTGAACCATTTTCCAAGATTGAATTCATAAAAATATAGAAGACAGGGTAAGGGGCAGTCCATACAACACCAAAACAAAGACTTGGCACAATGCCTTTGCAGTAGAGTCCATATGTTAGTAAGACATTAGCAGGGATGGAATTGAGGATGGTAAATATATCGTTCATTTCAAAAGGTCCATCTCTAGACCTATGATGAGACTACAAAACCAAGTGAATGTTTGATTAGAACAAAGTAAGTAAACCTCTTTTTTTTGCTACAGTGGAACTTTAGGTTTGAAGATCATTTTTTCATCCACTTTAGCTCAAACTACAATAGCATTAATTTCATACCTCATGGATATTCCAGAGAGTACCATGCCAGAATTTTTAGTGAACCCAGCGAGGCCAATGCTCCATTCCAACCAGTATAAACAAAAATGAACTTAGCAAAAATCATGTCAAAGCCAACCACTATCGTAGGAAGAGATTTCAGGATTCATATTAGATAATCTTGTTGGAAAATGGGGTCATATTTGAATCAAAGGTTAAGTGGTGGAGTTCTTGTATTTGTATTCAATAAAAACTAAGGTATATATGACTAGGAATGACAAAACCAGTCTTTGTTTGAAGCCTTGAAAGCATTTTGCCTAATTTTCCATATTTGGCCTAGTTGAGGGCTAGTGTCCCTAAAGCCTTAATTTGAGAGGGGGTAAGACCTTAGAGAAGTGGTGTCCACTTGGAGAGATAGAGGTTAGCATTGGGTAAAGGCTGGTAACCTTGCTTGGCATCTTGTAGTGGGTTGGGTGCTACTAGGTACTTAAGAAGATTTTGGTGGATTAAGGTTTTAGACTCTACATTAGTTGAGGTGATATATGAGCACATATTTTGGGCACCTTACAAGTTACACTACCTCAACTTGGTGATGCAAGCAATTGGGATCCAAATAAAGTGGCTGAAAGAAATAGTGTGCATTATTCAAGCACATCATTCTTTTCTTTGGAGTGTTATAATTTTAGGATATGCAGATGATGAATTGATCAGGCTTTAAACCGTTCCAAATAAAAGTGGAAGAAAAGATGACTTATTGGGATGAGAAGATGAGAGGTAGATGGATTTGGGTTTTGTGATTCCTTGGTATGTTAGTTTGAGCTTCACTTGATTTCAAGAATACTATAATATTCTCTACTTAACAAGACCAACCACGTGAAAGTGGAATCTCATCTGGCCTCACCCCCCTCCCCCTAACATCAATCTAAATTACCCATTATCATCTAATTACATACTTCATTCATTCATTCATCCATTTATGAACTATAACATTCAATCAATACAAGCACATAACATTCATTAATATCATATAAAATTCATGAATACACAATACTAATCAAGACTTCATTAACACATAACAATATTCATTAAAATAAAATTAAAAAAAATATTAATATGCATCATTCATAGATAATTACTGAAAACAAAGTTCTTTCATTATCCAACAAGGTTTATCAAAAAGCATTTTTAAAATGTCATTTCTTCTTTTTTCTTTTCTTGGCTCTCTTCAGAAAAACACTCATAGGAGCATCCATATCTTCCTCATTCTCCTCCTCTTCTAGAACGTGTAATGTCAAACTACGATGGCTCTTTCTCTTTGGAGGAGTATGAGGCTGCTACACTAAAGGGGGCTCTATTGCAAGAACAAGTAAACAGGATAAATTGGCATACTCTTTTTCTTTTTTTAACTGTTACAAGTTTGTAATTAAGTACTAGTACAACATAACATGCATTTTTCTTACCTGAAAATGCCACATCATGTACATTAACATTTTGATCTGCTACCACGTCAACATGTTGAACACTTGGAACATGTTCCACTCCTTCACGATGATGTTCAACATGCTCTGAAATATTCAAAAAAAGGACACATGTCAAATTGCAATTGAAGATGTTAAATTGTATTCATAATTGCATAATTAATTTCCAATAGCAAATTAATACCTCCACCGCTATAATTCACATCATTGCTTTCATCACGAGCAAGTTGTGTGATAGGATATGAAGGCTACAGTAAAATGTTATGCACATTGTTATGTAGTCAATTTACATTCAAAACTAACACCAAAAAAGAATCTTCTCAACTATTCAATTTAATTTTCTTTTCATCTGACCAATTTACTTGTGAGATATCATTTGGTGCACTGGATTCTTGGGCAAGGCTTTCAGATTCTTCACATAGGCGTGCAGCGACAACTTTATAGCCTTCCTTCAAGGCAATTTTTCTATCTTCATCTGTGAGCTCCACATTGAATTCTATGCCCTATATTTTTTCCTTAATATCATAAGTTTTCCATGTATGGTTTTATTAAACAAAATTGTTTGCAACATTATATAAAAAAATAAATATGAAATTTCATTGCTCCTACTTACAAGTTGATACTGGAGATTCATATAGCCACCAAAGCCAAGTTTGTGTTGGCCAACCTTTTGTAGTCTCACTTTTGTAGCCACAGATGTGTCCTGCAATCTATGAACAATTTTAAACATCTTAGATTATATATTTACAAATATCACTAATTAGCGCATGATTACAATGTACTTAATACTATCATGAAATACCTTTTTTTGCCCTGTGCTGCTTCATTTACTCTATTTTCACATAGCATTTTCTGCTTCTGCTTTACATCTTCTATTATTTCATTCCACTCCATTGGTGGAATCATAGGAGGACGGTCATACTTTGGGTTCTCCTTAAGACCCCTTCTATATTGATCCCTCATAGTCTTTATATGCTTTGATGCTCTTTTGAGAAGTAGGCTACTGTCAAAAATGTTTTTTCCAAATTTCTCCTCAAAAGATGTAATTAGCTGATTTTTTAATTCCACGGCTTGTAAATTCCACCTTTATAAAAAAAAATAGATTGTTAGATCAATAACTTTAATATAGTACAATAAATGGAAGAAAAGAAAAATTATGTAGCAATGATATGAAATTACATACCTTTTACGTTTGATAGGTCTAAATAGTTTCAATGTCATATCAAAATGATGATCAAAGAAAGCATTATTATCTGCAAAAACATAAAGGGATTATCATTCCAAAATGAGTAATGTAAAAGTAAACTAAATTTACACTTTAAATAATAACAATTTTAAAGCATTGGAAGCTTTTGTTCTTTTAACAGAAACATAGTTTTCTTGTTCAGCAACAATGTCCTGGCATATGAACTAGTACTAATCACATGGACTACTCCAGGAAATGGATCAGCTTCAGTAGTACTACTCTTTTTTGTTGTATCAACTAAAGATCTATCTATTAGTGCACAAAATAGGACTGCAATAAGATCTATCTGGCATAACTTTTATTATTAGTTACATCCACTGATGAATTAGGGCAAACATTTATAGGCCATACTATTATTTTACTACCATTACTCATGATGAGTTTGAAGATTTATAATATATTACTCCATTGACATCTAATGACCCTTAAAGTGGAATTGAATGACATGGTTTTGTAGCTAAAATGACTTCTTAAAAGATAAAATGCATGGTTTTGTAGCTAAAACAACATGTGAAAAATACATTCTAACTAAAATTTTCCCCATAATGTATCAATAAAATCATCGAATGTTTATCTGCTCTCTATTAGGATCACATATTTATCTATGGAGAGAACTACAAAAATGTGTCCCAAAGGTGATACAATGCAGTTCTAAGATGCATTAGTTCAGTCTGGTAAAATTAATGAACCTTCTGGTTAAGACTGCCTAACTATGTTGTCTTGGAAACACATTTAATCCTTCCAAGAAAACACATATACAAACATTGATGCAGAAGGATCAAAATATGAAGTTTATTAAATGTAAATGAAACATCATGACAATTAAAGCACACACCAAATGAAATGAAAGACAAAGAGACACCGCCAATCACACTTTCTTTATTGTTAAATGCATACATAAAAACATACGAAAGTACTGCCACTAATCATAGTATTGAAATTGTTGCCATATGAATTGTTTTACTTCAAACTAGAGTGCAGATCTGTCAAACAGGACCTTAAATAAAAAGCTCAAAAAATAAATACTAGAATACATCTCTTCCCAAACATATACATTTCAGAGTTTCCAAATCTTGTAAGCCAACATATACTCCTAAATGATTACAAGAGTTTTGCTAGTCATCTTGTATTTGAATAATGACAATTTGGATGAAGTGTAAATGAGAATAGGGACACATGGTGGCTTCTTTCCCAATAAGAGTTACAAATATCTGAAACTCACCACACTCTTTGGCATGATTTATGATTGATGAAAATGCAAACTTCACTCAAACTTGTACAAAAGCTATAGAGATGTATCAATATAAACATTGTAGGCATCATAGACACTTTTATCAAAATTACAATCTATCCCATCAAAAAAAAAAAAAAAAAAACCAAGATCCAATAAACAAACAAGTTGATAATCAGCTTCAAGAATGAAGATGAATCACTTAATAGAGCCTTTCTTAAGAAATTGGAGCTAATAAAATGTCCTACCCTAAATAAATGGTAAACACAAAATAAATTCATAGTAACCAGTTTTATTAAAAAACTACTGCTAGCTAAACCACAGTTGATGATTGAATAAAAAAATCAAATTAGTCAGAAAGAACCTACATAATATATATTAGAGATGACTTGAAAAAATACCAAAAACAATTCATCAAGCCACTAAGAGCTATCGTATCAATAAAAGAAAAAGATGAAGATAAACTCATAAAAATTTGGAAACTCTAGTTCAGTGAATTCCCTTCCATAGAGAAGAAATAGAAAAATAAAGATAGTTATCTCATACTGACAATTGTTTTACAAGATAAAAACAATTACTAAAATAAACTATCGAGTCATCAATGAAAGTGCTCATGTTAACACCAAAACAAATACATTATACCTATAGATTACATATGCAATACCAAAGATCATATATCAAAAGTATAAGCTCGAGATAGAGATAATAAAATATAATAATAACATCTTGAAGATTAAAAGGTCAATTAGGGTATTCTTTTGTAGCCTTTAAAGCAAACATAAGTAAGAACTTACATTCAGTCACACATAACAGAGTACTAATCACCAGATTTTGCACTCTAGTATGTATGATAGGTATATGAGGACAAAACCCACCCAACAAAAAAAATGCATGATTAGCACATTACAAAATATAGCAAAACAAGGTTTTACCAATTGTAGTGGGCATAGACGAGGATGTTTGCATGGTCCTTGTTGTCGATAATGCATAAGGCAATATTGGACCGCAAACCAAAGGAGGCATCTGCACTTCATCATGAGCTGAATAATACAATATTTTTAGCAAATACATTTGCAATGGATAAAGATCAAATGGGATACTAGCTATAAGCATCCACAAAAAAAAGGTAAGTGTTATAATGTTGATGAAAACAAACAAAGAAAATGTTACTTACACGAAGGTTGTGCGCTACAACCCTCACCATGTTCACCATGTGATGTCACAACTGTCACATATTTTTGTACAAGAACACAAAAAATTAGAGATCATGATCCATAAGATATTATAAAATATTAACATCTATTGAACTTCTATTATTGCTTTAGTTGAATTACTACTTACCTTCAAAGATTGAACCCTACGGTCCAATTCTTTTCTCAATGCCTCTTTCTCCTTGCTTGTGTCACCCTCGATGATAATGTTAACAATTTCATCAGCGTATCTTTGTTTGAGTTGTTGGGCCATGAACATAGGGTCAACACTAAGGGCGATGTCATGTAGAAATGACACCCATATTTCATATTGCATTTGATCAGTTGTCATTCTAGCTTTTTCCTATATATCAGTAAAATTTCATCAAAATAACTCCAAAGTCATAAAGAAAAGAACATAATAATATGACATTTGTTTCTATATTAACATTAAAAATTAAAATAATTAATGTTTACCTCCGTTGAAGGTGTGTGAGATGGTGCATCCATGTCGCCCTGTGAAAAAAATTATTAAGTCTTAGAAATCAACAGCAAAATTAAAGTAATAGACTTATCCAAAAAAAATATTAATAATAAAGTAGATTGTATATGTAAATCATTTGTCTTAAGTTAGCCAAAAATTTGGTGTAACTAATTTGTATATCTAAAAAAATATTTGACATGTTCTACTTAATGTTTATATTTGCACATATGGTTCGAAAAGAAAAATTTGGTCATACATGACCCCATCATAGTTGACATTGATCCTACCTAAACATTTCATTGATCATCATGATCTTCATCCATTTCATCATCATCATCATCACCACCATCATCGTACTTATCACTTTGATCATCGTCGTTACCACCACCATCTTCATTGTCACCATCATCATCATGACCATCATTGCCAAGATCATCACCATGATCATGATTGTCATCAACATCATCATCATCATTATCACCATTATTGTTAACATGACCAAAATCATCACCATCTTCTTCCTCTTCATCACTGGGTAACTGTCATTCCTGATAATCATTTACTTTGTCTTGTGCTTCTTCAATATCTTCTTCTTCCATCACATTATACTTTACCTACCTTCCTCTTGGGTCATGTATCATAACAAATGACCAAACTGATTTATGTGGAACACCAAAGTAAAAAACTTATTTGCATTGGCTTGGAAGAACATAGGGCTCATCTCTGACTGGCTCAAATGACCTTGTATTTATCATTGTGAATCCACTATCATATTCAATAACAGTCCTATCAAGATAATTTTGATTCGACCGTAGCCTAAACCATTTGATGAAAAATGGAACTATTTTGAATGAATTAAAGTCACACTCAAGTATATCATCCAAAATTCCATAGTATCAATTTTCAAATTGTTGAGGATGTATGTTAGTTCTAGATGAAATATTGGTGATCATGAAGATAGCACTTATCCCAGAATCAAACATTTTCTTCTTTTCGTTTGACTTTTTTTTTGCAAAATTTATAGCCATGGTAGTACATAGATTTTTAGTGTTTGACCTGCAATTATTCAAACATGTCAAGATTATTTGCATTGATCTATGAGTTGATCTTAAACTTATATCTCATTATTAGTAATGTTATGTGTACCTTTGTATCTCTTAAGCCATATACTAGATCAAGTACCATTGGCGTAACATTGGGATCTCCATTACAATGAGCTTCTTTAACTAATGATGCAACACCATCCCATGTTAATGAGCGACCATTTTCTTGAGATTGTTCAATCCATTCCGTCATCCAATTAAGATTGTTTGCAATATACAAATATAGTGCATCCCACTCATGACCAACTATAAAAAAGACAATTACACCAATTAGAAACCACTTATATATATTGATGATGAATAAGAAATATTAAACTACAAAAAAATAACTTATAATTACCTCTCACTCTCCTCAATCTACCTTTTTCCATCAGGTACTCCCCTTCGAATTTTTCATTAGAGTTGGGATCCCAAATGCAATCTACATAGATATTTGCTACAAACTTTGGAAGATATTCACTAATGTACACCATGGTCTGGTATACCATATATCCCTCTATCATAGAACCCTTAGGATGTGCTCTTTATTGAACCAAGCCCTTCATAAATTTCAAGTGCCTCTCAACCATCCACATTGACCTAGTTTGTACAAGTCCACACAATTCAATCTCCTCAACTTGGTGTATGAGGTAGTGTTCTTGAGCATTGAAAAAGGTCGGAGGTAAACACTTTTGCATTTCACACATAAGCTGTGGAATTTTTCTCTTTCAATATTTTATATATTTTTTATCAATTTCTATAGATGATAACTACCTAAAAGAGATTCAACACACATAAATGAGATTTCAAATAAAATTATATAATAGATTTCAGATAAAAAGCTACAAAACTAAGAAAAAATACTTCTAACCTCATGTATTTTCCAAGATCATATATAACTTGTTTAATACTGTTGTCAAACAGGTGTGGAAGGGATAGAGGTAGGATGTACTACAATCATTAAAAAATGATCATTTCAAAATATTATTAAATAATGCAATAGGTAGTACATTCAATTTTACAAATATATTGTAAATAGAGAACATGGCTTACCTTGACGAAAGTATGTCAATCATGTGTTTTCAACCCTGGTTCAAAATCACCTTTCTTTGATAGAAGAGTGCTTATATTTATAGCAAATCCAATTGAAAATTTTTCTTTTTTTATGACTTCTTTTAATGCATCACTTTGTTGCTCTGTTAATAACCAAGGAAGGGCACTTGTATTTATTTGGTCTCCATTGCTATTTGATTCAATGAAATCTTTTAGTGCATGCTTGGATTCATGAATGTTAGTACAAATTTTGGCAATTTGTTCTCTATCACGCCTTCCATCCAATATTTTCTATAGTGTCTCTATTACATTCTTTTCAATATGCATTGCATCAAACAAATGCACGATTGGGAGATCCTTGTAGTACGGTAACCTACTAAATTGAGTAGGATAACTTTTCATTCCTCTAGGAATTTGGTCATTGATGCCTTGATGACCTTCATGAGCATCAGTTACAACATTAGTAAATATAAGACAATGTCAAAATATAAATTTTAAACTTTGGATGATAAATTAGACATTACCTCCACAATTTAGTCGAATGTATTCCAACTTCCATAGCTAAGGTGTCATTCTTCGTGGCCTTGATGATTTCTCTTCTTTTCCATTGAAAAGATGTTTTTCAACAATTTGATACCTATGATTATTATGGAGAAATTATCTAAACTCATTGAACACCTACTTTTCTAAACTTCTCAAATGATGAGATTTCATCTTCGGACCACAAACTGGACATGCAAATTTTTCCTTTGTCTAAAGACCTAAAAAATCATGTACAATTGGATCATGTACAATTATCATGCACAACTTAAGCATATGATAGTAATGTGTAAGCACTATAACAGACCAAAAATATGTGATCTTAATAATAAAATTAGTTAGCCTGGGGGCATCATGTATTGTCCATACAATCATTGCATGGAATTGAAATTATCGGTGTCCTATCGATCTAGAGATGTCATACATAGTGATGCCATTCCATAACTTCAACAAATCATCAATTAAAGGCTCAATATACACGTTCATATCTTTATCTTGGTACTTACCTAGTAATTGAATGAACATAAACATTACATAATTATTATGACCATTTTCATGCACTGTTTATAAATTAATTTAGATAACTATAAAATAAAAAAATACCCCGCACAATCACTGACAACATTATGTGCTCCCTCTTTATGGACATCCAAGGAGGAATGTTATTGTTAATTAGAAAAATAGGCGACACTGAGTAAACAGATCTCATATCTCCATATGGATTGACACCGTCCGCTACCAATGAAAGCTTCAGATTATGAGGTTCTTCTTTAAATTATGACCTTGTTTCTTCTATCTCTTTAAATGTAGAACTATCGGTAGGTATTCACATAATGTCATCTTGACTTCTATTATGTGCATGGTAATCTATAAATTGTGCCAAGCTAGCACAATTGAATAATCGTTCAAGATGTGGAATAATGGGAATGTACCAAAGAACCTTGTGAGGTACCTTTTTTGTTATTTGATCTAACTGATATCAACTAATATGACAATCAAGGCATTCTGTTGCAAATTCATGTTGTTTATGATATAGAATGTGATCATTAGGACATGCATGTATTGTCTAATACTTTGTTCCAATCTGATTCATAATGATAGATAACTCTCAGTACGAATGAGGAAAAATGTTTGATGGTGGTAACAAAAACTCACCTATCAACCTACAACAACAAATATGCATTGTTAATATAATAAATAGTAATTGTATGCTAGCATTGAAGATGAAAAAAATGGCATACCTTAGCATATGTGACATTACTACATTGGATATACCTGTTGGATACAACTGTTCAATTGTGTATTGTCTTTGATGTTACACAAATGTCATATTAGTTATCAAACAGAGTCTACCGAGCTCAGTTGGACAGCAAAGCAAATTTCAAAGTCTATCGAGCATTCTTGAAAATTACTCTGTGGAAATAATTTCTACCGAGCTTACTCGAGCGTTGAAGGATTTTGTGGTAGAAGTCAGTTTCTACCGAGCTCACAAGGTTAAAAAAAGAAAGCCAGTGATTACTGAGTTCACTCAGTCTCCAAAGGATTTTGCAAAGTTCATAGTCTTCACCAAGCTTCAGTTAGTTAACACTGGAAATCATTTTTGGAGCAATATTTACCGAGCAGGGTTGGCCAATGAAGGATTTCATTATTTTGGGAAATAAAGATTAATTGTTTCATGTAATGAATGTAGCCAACTAGTGTAATGATTATTGGTAATTGTAACTTGTAAATGAGTCGACTTGACAATTTGTAAGGTATAAATAAAAGGTCAAGTTGTGAATTCTAAATAAAAAATGAGGAAACATGCAAGTGTGTTGATAGTGTGAAGAGGAAAGTGTTGGTCTTAGAATGGTTTTGACATTTGAGTGTCAACAAACTTAACCACTTTTTATATTGAAGCCAAGTACACTATGTATGTTGAGCCACAATATGTGCCAAGTCAAAATTCCAACAGGTGTCGAGTGACTTTAGGTGTCAAGCATCATACATATGCCGAGTGATATATAGGTGTTAAGTTATAGTGGATGCTGAGTAAGTTAGAACGCTTCATATGTTGAGTGAGCCAAAGTCATACATGTGTCAAGCAAAGCAGGATAGTATATGTACCAAGCACTAGTAGTCTAGTATGTGTTGAGTAACACATAATCAGCATATGAGTTTGTGCCCTCACAAACTAAGATGTAAACCATTTTTGAAGCCAACATAGAAAGATTTTGAAGGATGATAAGGATAAGAACGAATCTTTTATATTTCATATCCAATCAGCATGCAACCATTTAGAAAAATGGAGAAGGCATGCAACCAATGAGAAAAATGCAAGTAATGAGTGAGAATTCAAAATTCAATATGGATCATAGATCCATACCTAACCCTAAGTCTATAAAGTCTTTATAATGAGGCTTAGACCCCATGATTTTAAGTTGTTAAAGAGAAGTTAAGAAAGTTGATAAGCAGATAGCAAAGTTGCATAACAGAGTAAAAAAGTAGGGGCATCACAGACTTAGTGAATTGAACAAAAATTACACATCCAGTTGATCAGAACAGTACAAGGGATACGATTAGATATCAGATCAAGCAAGGATCACATCAGAGTGAGAAGATCAAGTGTTTGAAATCAGCAATTGAAGATTGTAAGCAATCAGGTCAAAAGATTTATAATACTCTCTAGCCATTGTATTAGATAGTGAAAACCCTATGATGATAGTTTAGTTTAATAGCTATTTCGTAGATCCTTTGAAGAGGTGACTAAATCCTTTAATAGGTTGACACTTCATGTAAAGTGTTTGTAAATCCTTTAACTAGGTCACTATTGACACAGTGTAAAGCCTTTAATAGGGCAGACCATCAGAAGTGCTCAAACAATTATTATTGCAATGTTTTTTGTGGGTATCATCCCCACCCTAGTTTTACCTTATTATTCTTGGAGGGTTTTTGGGTTACCAAATTTGGTGTTATGTGTGTTGATGCATGTACTTACTTTATGCTTATTTAATATGTTTACATGCATCCAGTTTACTTTCAGTTTTTTTTTTTAGGGATTAGAAAAGGGAAACAACTGGGATTACAACACCAGGTATAGTTGTCATTATTGTCAGGAGTATGGACACATTCTTAAAAATTGCATAAGGACACATTTTAGAGAAAATTACACCTGATGGTTAAGTCAAACCACATGTTTCAGTTGCTTGACGACTGGTCATATCAACAAGAATTGCCCAAAAAATTCAAAGGCACCCAAGCTAGAAGTCAACAAAGGAAAAGAGAAGGTAGATGTTGAAAAAATCAAAAGGCAAATGAACAACACTTGGAAGAAGAAAGATGAGTGCAGCACATCAAATGGAGAGATCACTTCACCCAAGAGGTCAAGTGATCACATCTCACCCAACTAATCAAGAATAGGTGTATGGGACTGGTATACAAAGTTATATCATGCATCAATCCCAAGACAAAGAAGTATTGAAAAGAAGAAATCAACATGAGCAAAGATGCCAAGTCAAAATTTGAAGTTTTTGCAAATACTGTCAAACTGTCCTCAGATGTCGAGTAAAGCTCCAATGGATGCCAAGTTTCTAATAGCGACCGAGTTGATAGTTGATGTCGAGTTGAGAAATCTAGTGGAAGTCGAGTAAACGGAGTACAATGGGAGCCAAATCGTGTTGAAACCTTCAAGTGTCGAGTTTACAGCTATATGCACTAAGCATTTAATGCTAGGTTTTGACAGGTATAAGGTCAAATTTTAATCATTTTTATGCCATTTGAACATAAAGAAAAGACAAGAAAAGAGTAGGAGCAATCATACAGCAACCTTGAAGCCATTTTCATAGATCTCAACAATGATTCAGCATATATTTTGACAATCTAAGGTATTTATCAAGTGTCGAGCTACGCAGTGTTAAAGTTATTAATACATTAAAACCCTAGTTTTGTATAATGGCTTCTAGTTCAAGAAATCCCAAAGGAAAGGAAGGTCATGAGGTCTAGCTAGTTAGCAATGAGGTAAAACAACCCAAGTTTAGGCCAATCCTTGAAGTCACCTACAAAAATGATCTAGTCAGCACATTATCCATTATCCCACCAAAGGTTGTCATCATACAAGATGTGAGGAAGTATTATAACTACAAGATAGGAGTAGTAGGTGATCTTGAGATATTCCAAGCCTACAACAAACTATGTGAAAACAAAATTCTGAAGGATGAATTTCAAGTAGTTGAGAAAAAAGGTTTGACCAATGCCCTAGTTTACCCTACATGATGCAAGAGCATCCAGAGGTATAAGGGCAATCCTATGTCACCCAAAAAATGTACTTAGACTTAGTTTTTGTTTCATGTGTTTTCATTTCTAGATACCCATTTGGGTCAAATAAAGGTTCCAACTCTCACAGTCCCACTATCAGTGTTCTAGGATAGAGTATTTGAACACCTTGGAATATGTGTAAATGTCAAAAAAATAGGAGTATGTAATTGAGCCATAATTTTGGTGAACTATAAGGTTTAAATTGGCCAGATGAATGTAATTGCAATTTAGAGCATTCCAAAAAAAGAATCAGGTCAAAAGGCCCCACGATTTGAAAGTTATCGCAATTTTTCAGTTTTTGGAGACCTCCTAAGAATGCTTCAAAGTCAGGTTAGGGGCATTAAATGACCTCAAAAAGGGTCAAAAAATAGGGGATGAGTGAAGCTATTCATAGGGCTATAGAGCACTTTGAGAGCTTTTCGAAAATGTAAACGGTTTGTCAATTGGAGCTACGGTTCAAAAGTTATGCCTCTCGAAAGTTCGGTTACCATTTTTGGATTCTTCTAGATTTGCACCAACTTCTAACGTGGCTTCTGGAGCCTTCTATTTGGTTGGTGGATGCCTATTAGCACTTTTTAGAATGTACTCCTAGTCCTTAACCCTTTGGGGTCTATTTAAGGACATTTTTGGCATTGTAAAAGGCAGTTCGAAGTGGAGTTTGAGAGGAGGTACCAAAAGGAGAAATTATCTCCAGTTTTGTGTTATTGTAAGCCCTTAGGGCATGTTTTGAAGTCTATTATATCTGTACTAAATGTACTAGCTTATTTTCACAGTTAATACAATTTCTCTTTTCCTATTGTGTCCATTCTATGCTTGGGTTGTGTCCCCATCACTACAAGTTTCAAAATAGAATGGATACGGATTGTTTTAAGTAGAATTCACAATGGATGTTTATGGTTGGAAATAAGACCAATTAAAATTACCAAAAGGATAGTACATAGGGTTATGAGTTTCCCAACCCTAAAGTGGCCTAAGACCCTACACAGTGATTCCAAAGAGGTCATTGAAAGGAATACAGGAGCCAAATGGAATAAGAGGGGTATGACCATTGACACTGTAACTGATCCTCTTCTAGATTTTGCTATGAGAGTGATATCTCACAAATTCTACCAATCTAGCAGATTGAACAGTGTGCCATGTATAGCTGTTGATGTAGCCTACAAACTTGTGAAGAAAGATCATACATATGATTTGGCAGAACTAATGTTGCAACAAATAAATGAAAACCTAGGAGCAATAAGGAGATCAAAAGGTGCTCAATGCAAGTTTGGTTCAGTTCTTATGTGCATATTCTTTTACGTTATGGAAGAGTTTCCTTCTATTGGAAAGGTGAATTGGAACTCAAAGAAAACTGCAATTACACAAATCAATGAGTTCATTGATCAGATGGGTGATAATTTTGAGGCCCAAATGACAAGCTATTTTGAAGATTTTAAGAAATCCATGAAGCAAAGGGTGAGAATGCCAGTTTTCCTAGTGGAAAAACATATCAATGAAATATTCTTTCTAGTTGACATTGATTATACCTACATCCAAGTAGTAATACCAAGAGTAAGATGGCTAAGGCCATTGGGATATGAACTTGATAAAGATGAAGCCTCAGCAGCAATCACTGCATTGCTTGTAGAAGAGATAGATAAGGAGGCTCCTCATTTTGGCACATATGATGTTGTCAAATCCAAAGTTGAAATAGAATTGAAGACAGCCTTTGTTATCAAGAAGAAAGATAAATTAGTAAAGAAGATAAAGAATAAATTTGGTGCAAATATTGAGGAAGAAACAAGTGTTGAAGAAGACGAAGAAGAAGACGAAGAAGAGCAAGGGTAAGGCCGAATGGAGTTGACACAAGACTTAGGAGAAGAGAAGGAGGAAGGTTCCAAGGAAGAAGAAGCCAAGGAAGCACCTACACTAGCTAAGTAGAAGAAAAGAAAGGCTAAAACTTAGCCTTCAGCTCAGCCCAAACCCAAGAAGGTCACTAAGCCTGCATAAGCCAAGCTAGCACCAGCAACAAGAGCTACCACAAGGGTATCCACACAAAAGGCCAAAGAGGCAACAAAAGAGAAGAAGAAGGCTACTAAACAGCCTGATGAAGTGCCAAAGAAGAGAAGAAAATATGTGGCACAACCAGACACAGATGACGAGGAAAGAACAGAGTCAGAGGACATCAGCCAATTCAAAGTGGTAAGCCATCCTCCCAAATCTACCTTAGACAAAATTTGTGAAAATATTAGAAACATAGGTTTGAGTGATGTGAAAAACATTGATTTCAATAAGCTAACTAGAGAAGAGCAGAATAAAATAGAGGAATCTGTGTATACCATGATGGCTGAATTCAAAAACACACCTCTAGAACTAGACAATACCATGCCTAGAGAGCTATATGAGATAATTGAAAACAAATGGCATTATTGTCTAAAAATGGAAAAGGAGATTAGAGAATCTACCTTAGTACAAGTGAAGCCTAACCTAACAAAAGGTCAAATAACAAAGGCTAATAAGAAACATGGTGGCAAATTTGCACCTAAATATAGAGCCTTTAGCATCCTACAAAATAAGATTGAGGATGTAGTAAATAAATCCACACAATTGTGGAAAATAATTTACAAGATAACTGATGACAAGGATGAAGAAGCAAATAAGGCAGAGGCTAGTGCCAAGGAAAAGATAGAGGAAAAGAAAGCAAAAGAAAAGAAAGTAGAAGAGAAGAAGGAGGAAGCAACAGCAAAAGGAGATGAGGAAAATAAAGGAGAAGAAGAGAAGGAAAAGGAAGGAGATAAGGAAAGAGGTAAGGAGGAAGAAACAAAAAAAGGAGAAGATATGGCAATAGCTAAACAGTAGCAAGAAGAGGAACAGAGTGTGCAAGACACACAAATGCCACCTCCTAGCCCTCCTCATGTAACCATCACACCTATAGACACAATAACTATCAAGGATGTTCCTGACAATTTAGCTCAGAACATCAATCCCCTAATTGCAGAGGATCTCTCCAAGATCCTTCACTAATCCACTCTACAAGCATAGTTATGCACTAACCATGTATTGGTGAGTGTAGATGAGCTACAGAAGGTAGTAGCAGAACCACAAAGAGAAAAGGTGAAATCAAAGGAACCACCTTTCACCTATACAGCTACTTGCACTAAAAATTTAATGTTTCCACCATCTATAGCAGTAGGTGATACCTTACATAAGCCAAGCACATAAGAAGGGAAGTCTGATGAGAAGGAGGATACGTCAAAGTATAAGGAGTAGGTTGCTATTTAAACATTGGTAGAACTACCAAAGATAGGCACTCCTACAAAAACCCTTTAGAAGCTGAGCACTGAAGCCGTTCATTTGCAAATCTCCACACTAGGCTCAAGCTCAACCAAGGTGGCCAGGGTACTTCACTATGGAGACCCTAAGCTAGATGAAGACATAGTCATACCTACCTATGACTCAAAGACTATTACAATGGACTAGATTATAGAAATGCAAGATGCATTAAACAGGAGAAAAAGGAAGGAAATACTTAGAAAAGTGTATAAACACAAGCAGGCATTACATGAGATTACAGACATTTTTATGGATGCCTTCAGCTTGCAGTCACCAGATGAAGCAAATCCCATCATAGAACAACTATCTGATATAGTTGACCAAGTAACTAGTGAAGACTAGGATACAAATGTTAAATTTATGGAGTGGTCTGAGAGGAAATTTCAAGGGAAGGTGAATGAGAAAATATCAAGTGGCATAGCACTTGAACAGGTTGAATTGGCCAAGAAAACTAACAAGGTCAAAACTTTACTTCAGAACATTTTCTCATTGTACAAAAAGTTGTGTGATTTTTCCAATTTCACACAAGAAACAAGTCAAAGGATAATGAGCTTGGAGAGAAATCTGAAGATTTCTAGCATGCAACTACCAACGGATCTAGCTCAAAGTGAGAAACATTTTGCCCAATCACTTCACACTCAAAGAGAATTAGTTGTACTTACAAGTGAAGAGGCCAATATAAAGACCAAACTAATGCAAATTCAATCCTCCATAACCCCACATTTGGAGGTCCTCCACAAAGAACAAGTCTATGCAGAAACTATCTTAAAGAAAGATCCAAATCTCTCTACATTGGATGGACTTCTACATCTTGCTGCAGAGACTGCCATCCAGCACAAGTCACTATACATTGCTTTGGAGAATGGGGATGCAGCTCTCAAAATGATAATGGAGGTAAACAACACATTTTTGGAAAAATATGGTATTACTCCTTAGAACCCTTTGACATAAGTGTCAAAAAAGGGGGAGAAATAATAAAGGAGATAGGGGGAGAAATAATAATAAGGAAGATATATTTAAGGGGGAGAATACTAAGTTTTGGTCATAGGTATAGATTACAGAAATAGGGCAAAGGCAAAGAGTATTAGATACATCAGCACAAGAATTTTGGTTGCAAGAATGTTAGGGCACAATCAGCTCAAGGGGAGTTATAAGGTATTTTTCAACAAATTTTGAACCAATTTTGAAATTTTGCACATATGTAGAGCAGATTGGATAGGGTACTTATAAGGACAGATTAGTAATGTTTAGTTAAGTGTTTTTGACACTCATGTCAAAGGGGGAGATTGTTGGTCTTAGAATGGTTTTGACATTTGAGTGTCAACACACTTAACCACTTTTTATATTGAAGCTGAGTACACTATGTATGTCGAGCCACAGTATGTGCCAAGTCAGAATTTCAAGATGTGTCGAGTGACTTCAGGTGTCGAGTATCATACATATACCAAGTGATATATAGGTGTCGAGTCACAGCTGATGTCGAGTAAGTCAAAATGCTTCATATGTTGAGTGAGCTAGAGTCATACATGTGGTGAGCAAGACAAAATGCAATAGGTGTCGAGCAAAGCAGGATAGTATATGTGTTGAGCACCAGTAGTCCAACATGTGTCAAGTAACACAGAATCAACATATGAGTTTGTGCCCTCACAAACTCAAATGTAAACCATTTTTGGAGCCAACATAGAAAGATTTCGAAGGATGATAAGAATAAGAACGAATCTTTTATATTTCCTATGCAATCAACATGTAGCCAATCAAAAAAATAGAGAAGGCATGCAGCCAATGAGAAAAATGAAAGGAATAAAGGAGAATTCCAAATTCAATATGGATCATAGATTCATACCTAACCCTAAGTCTAGAAAGTCTTTATAAGGATGCTTAGACCCCACAATTTTAAACTACTGAAGAGAAGTTAAGAAAGTTGATAAGCAGATAGCAAAGTTGCAGAATAGAGTAAAATAGTAGGGGCATCACAGACTTAGTGAATTGAACAACAATTACACATCCAATTGATCTGAACAGTACAAGGGATACGATCAAATATCAGATCAAGCAAGGATCACATCAGAATGAGAAAATCACGTGCCTAAAATTAGCAATTGAAGATTGTAAGCAATCAGGTCAAAATATTTCTAATACTCTCTAGCCATTGTATTAGATAGTGAAAACCCTATGATGATAGGTTAGTTTAACAGCTATTTTATAGATCCTTTGAAGAGCTAACTAACTCCTTTAACAGGGTGACACTTCATATAATGTGTTTGTAAATCTTTTAACCAGGTCACTATTGACACAGTGTAAAGCCTTTAACAAGGTAGGTCTTTCATAAGGCAGACCATCAGAAGTGGTCAAAAAATTATTGCTACAATGATTGTTGTGGGTATCATCCCCACCCTAGTTTTACATTCTTATTCTTGGAGGGTTTTTGGGTTACCAAATTTGGTGTTATGTGTGTTGATGCATGGACTTACTTTATGTTTATTTAATATGTTTACATGCATGCAGTTTACTTTCAGTTATTTGTTTTAAAGGATTATAAAAGGTTAAAAGTGTGGTACTTCTGATTCACCCTGCCCTCTCAAAAGTACTCTTCCCATCTGAATATCCCAATAGAAAGTGTGAGCAAATTTTGAAGAAGGATCATATATCCTTGAGGAGTAGCAAAGTTGTATTTGATTAGAAGAGTATCTAGTAAAGGAGAATATAGATCTGTATCAGCAATTCAGTTGCATCTCATTCAGATCAATTCATTGTTACTTTCTCATCATTGTAGTAGTGATATCCAAATCTCTTAATAGAGTTGGTCTAACAGCCATTTTTTAAATCCTCTAACAAGGTGATAGTTCTATTGAATTATTCAAAATTCCTCTAGCAAGGCCACTCCTAGCAGGGTGATTAAACCCTTTAACAAGGTCACACCTAACAATGTGTTTTGTAACCTTTAACAGTGTTGGCTCCTGACAGGGCTCACTTCAAAAGAGTGAAAAATAGTAGCTAGTTACTCGGTGGTTTTTTCCATATTGAGTTTCTGTGTTAAATCCGGTGTCTCATATGTTCATGTTATTTATTTTATACATGCATGTTAATCACTATGAATGTTTAAGATCTGTTAAGAGTAACATACATTGCATCTACCGAGTTACAGCATTTTTCTGTGTGGCTACCGAGTGACAACAATAACTAGTTTTATAAGACATCTAAGAGATCTGTGGATTTATTTTTCTGGTAACTGATTCAACCCCCCCCCCCCCCCCCGCCCCCCCCTCTTAGTTACTCCATTTATCTTTCCAACTATTGGTATTAGATCTTTTGGTGCTTGCAGAAAAGATTTCAAGGATCTAAGCTAAAGATCAAGATGTCTTATAATAGGAAAATTCCAAGACTTAATAGGGATAACTTTTTAGCATGGCAAGGTCTCATGAGACTCCATCTGGCTTCCATTGGAGATACAAGATTGAAATATCTTGATGAAGAATATACAACCCCTTCTGGTACATTATCTATCAATGACATTGCTAAGAAGAAGACTAATAACACCATGATGATAGACATTGCATCTGCCCTCAGCTAGGAAGAATTTGATGATGTCAAGGATTGCAAAACTGCCTTTGAAATGTCAAACAAGTTGAAAGATATCTATGGAGGAGATGACAATGTGAGAAGAGCCAAAGCAGAAAGTCTAAGAGGAAAATTTGTTCAGATGAGGATGAGAGAGGATGAGAACATTGCCAAATATGTTGAAAGAGTCAAAGCAAGCATTAGTGCAATCAAGGCTTCTGGAGGAGATACCAAAGAGGAAATAGTTGTAAGTAAAGTTCTTAGAACATTACTTTCCATTTATGCAATTAGAGTTTCTGCAATTCAGGAAAGAAGATGTGAAGCAAATCATAAGATAAATTTAGAGGCCATAGTAGGAAAATTGACTGCATTTGAGCTAGATAACTATGATAACCATGTTCCAGCTTCCAAGAATATTGAATCAGCATTTGAAGCCAAGCTTTCACTCAAAGAAAAGGCCAAGAAGATAAAGGATTCTTAGTCAGAAAATGAAGAAGAATTAGAACAGAGTTCTGACAGTGATCTTGAGGTGGTTGAAGCTCTACTAGCAAGAAAATATTCTAGAGGTAAAGGAAAATACAAAGGTAAAGTTCCTCTAATCTGTTTCTCATGTGAGGAAATTGGTCATATTGCTGCTAGGTGCCCAAACAAGCAAAACAAGGATGAGAAGAAAGGTCAAAAGTGTAATGGCAAGAAAGACTTCAAATCATTCAAGGAAAAAGCTAAGAAAACATGTTTCATGGCTAAGAATTCTGAAGATTCTGATAATAGTGAAGATGAAATTGTTTACATTGTTGTGAAAGATGAATCTGATAATGATGAGGAAGATAAGATGGCACTTATCTCCCATGTGAGCAAAAATGATACATGGATCAAAGATGATCGTTACTCTCATCATATGACTGGTGATAAAACAAAGTTTGAACAATTTGAAGACTATGATGGTGGTAGTGTGAGGTTTGGTAATAATGAACCTTGTTGCATAAAAGGAAGAGGAAGAATTTCACTAACCAAAGAGCTTGTATGTAACAATGCCTACTGGGTTGAAGAACTAAAACATAATCTGTTGAGCGTGGTACAACTAATCAATATTGGATTCAAAGTGGAACTCATGCATGAAAAAACAAGATTGCTAGATGACAAAGGAAAGCTCATTAGATCAAGCATACAAACAAAAGGTAACTTGTTCTATCTTGAACTTGGTGAATGTTCATGTTTCATTGCTCAAGTTGAATAAAGTTGTTTAGGGCACAGAAGGTTATGTCATGTGAATTTTGATAACCTGGTGAAAATAAGCAAATTCAAGAAAGTAAGAGGCATTCCTAGTATAAAGAAACATGATGTTGGTCTATGCAAGAATCGTCAAATTGGTAAGATGAGAAAGACTAGCTTTAAAAGTAAAAACTATCAATCTGAAGAAATTTTTGAAATTGTGCATACTGATTTGTGTGGACCTATTGGAATTGAGAGCTATACTGGTGAAAAGTTCTTCATTATTTTTGTTGATGACTACTCTAGAATGATGACTGTCATCTATTTGAGAGAGAAATCAGAAGCATTTGAGAAGTTCAAATGGTATTTGGCTAGAGTAGAAAAGGAAATAGGGAATAGACTGAAATGCTTGAGATCAGACAAAGGTCGTGAATTCATCTCCCATGAATTCAATAACTTTTGTAATGAAAGAGGGATCAAAAGATAGATATCAAATCCTGGAACTCCCGAGCATAATGGAATAGCTGAAAGGAGGAACAAATCCATCATGGATTGTGCAAGAACTCTAATGATTGAAAAGAGCATTGCTATCAAATACTAGAAGGAAGCTATCAGCATTGCAGTTCATATCTTAAACTGAGTACAGTTGAAGAATGACTCATTCAAAATCCCCTATGAGTTATGGTATAGCTATAAACCCAATGTAAGTTATCTAAAAGTATTTGGAAGTAAATGTTACATCTTGAAAAAATTTAGAAAAGGTAAATTTGATGTGAAGGGTGTGAAGGTATATTTTTGGGATATTCTTGCAAGAGCAAGGCATATAGATGTTTGAATTTTTCTACTCACAAAATCATAGAAAGTGCACATGTGAAAGTTGATGAGTTTGCAAAAAGGATTGAAGAAGAAAGCAAAAAGAAACCAAAAGATTACAAGGGATTTGTTTTATTGAACCTGATACAATGCCAGACACATCTACCAATTAGGAAACTACTACTCCCAAGTCTTCAGTCACCGAGTTGCAAGAAGTTCAAACTGAGTTGCAGGAACCTGAGTCACATTCAAATGCTACCAAGCCGATGCCTACCAAGTCTAAAGGACCCAAGCAACAGTCAGATCAACCAGAGCCAAAAATTCAAAATGAAGACAGTGGAACTCGGTCAAAAGGCAAGGAGCCTGTATTGGCCAAGTATGTCAGGAGACATCATGCACTAGATCAAATTATTGGAGACAAATCTGAAGGTACTATGACAAGAAGTAAGCTAAAAGGTACTTGTTTACTTACTAATTATGAAACTAGAAATGTCAAAGATGCATTATAAAATGAAAGTTGGATTGAGACTATGAATGAAGAGATAGAGCAAATAGAGAAGAACAAAATATTGACTCTTGTACCTAGGCCTAAAGACAAAAATGTGATTAGAACAAAGTGGGTATTCAGAAATAAGTTGAATGAAGATGGTAAGGTATCAAGAAACAAAGGTAGACTAGTATGTAAAGGCTACTCTCAAGAAGAAGGAATAGACTATGGAGAGACTTTTGCTCCTGTTGTAAGACTGGAAGGTGTCAAGACTTTACTTGCATATGTTGCATACAAAGGATTTAAGGTATATCAGATGGATGTCAAATCTACATTTTTCAATACTATTCTGGACAAAAAAGTCTACATTGAACAACCTGAAGGTTTTGTTGATCCAGACAAGAAGGACATGGTCTACAAATTACACAAAGCATTGTATGGTCTAAAAAAAGCCCCTAGAGCATGGTATGAAAGATTGCATAACTATCTTATTCAAATTGGTTTTCAAAGAACTAATGATAACAGTAGCATGTATATCAAGGAAGGATCAGATAGCAAGATTGTTTTGGCAGAAATATTTGTGGATGATACTTTATTTACAGGGAATGATGATCTATGCAAAGAATTTTTAGAGCAAATGAACAAGGAATTTGAGATATCAATGTTTGGTGAGATCAAATTCTTTGTTGGTCTTCAAATTTAGCAGAGCAAGAATGGTATCTACATCACTCAATCTAAGTACATCAAGGAGATACTCAAGAAGTTTGGGATAGAAGATTTTAAACTAGTTGGAACTCCCATGTGTACTGGACTAAAGCTTACCAAAGATGATGAATCAAAAGAGGTAGATCAGACCCTATATAGATCAATGATTGGAAAGTTGCAGTATGTAGTTCATACAAGGCCTAATGCTCTTGCAGTTGGTATAGTAGTAAGATTTTCAGCAAAACTTAGAGAAAATCACATGATGGCAATCAAAATAATCACGAGATACTTGAAAGGCACTAAAGATTATGGATTGTGGTATAAATTTGGAGAAAATTAAGACTTGAAAGTATTTACTAATGCTGATTAGGCAAGAAACATTGATAACAGAAAAAGTACAAGTGGTGGAGCATTCTTTCTTGGAAAGAGGTTGGTTTCTTGGACAAGTAAAAAGCAAAATTGTACATCCCAATCTACAACAAAAGCAGAGTATGTTGCAGCAGCAGTAAATTTTTTAAATATTGTTTGGTTTAAACAGTTATTGGAAGGCATGAAGGTTGAGATTAAAGAACTAGTTGTTATGTTTTGTGATAATACAAGTGCAATCAACATATCAAAGAATCCAGTAATGCATTCCAAAACCAAGCACATTGCAATAAAGTATCACTTTGTCAAAGAATTGGTGCAGGATAAGGAGATCAAATTGGAATATGTCCATACAAAGGAATAGATTGCTGACATATTCACCAAGCCATTACCTAAGGATGCATTCTTGTATCTAAGAGGTAAGCTAGGGGTCATTCCCCTATTTGAAGCTCACTAAAATGAAGTTTTAGTGATGCATCAGCAGGAACCAAGTTGAAGATCTATCAGTTGATGCAGTATAGTCATGGAAACATTGCATATGAATCAGTACTCAAAGTACATTGTTACTCATTTGGTTTGTGTTGTCTTTGGCATGTGTTGTCAAAGAGGGAGAGTATATTGTCATATCTTTCTAAAATTTGAATTTGTTTGTGAAGAGTTTGCTGTTAGAAAAAGAAGCTATGTAATTCCTTCACAGAGGGAGATTACTATATTTAAGAAGTTTGTGCCATAAAATCTAAGAGGGAGAAATGTTCTATCAAGGACAAACTTGTTTTCAAATTTCATTGTGCTATGATATGTTGTGTTGCCATCAATGCCAAAGAGGGAGATTGTTAGATACAATTGTTCAATTGTGTGTTGTCTTTGATGTTACAAAAATGTCATATCAGTTATCAGACATAGTCTATCGAGCTCAGTTGGTCAACAAAGAAAATTCCAGAATCTACCCAGCGTTCCTAAAAATTACTTTGTGAAAATAGTTTCTATCAAGCTCACTCAGGCGTTGAAGGATTTTGTGGTAGAAGTCAGTTTCTACCGAGCTCACAAGGTTAACGAAAGAAAGCCAATGTTTATCGAGTTCACTCAATCTCTAAAGGATTTTGCAGAGTTCACAGTGTTCACCGAGTTTCAGTTGGTTAACACTGGAAATCATTTCTGAAGTAGTGTTTACCAAGCAGGGTCGGCCAATGAAGGATTTCATTTTTTGGGAAATAAAGTTTAATTGTTTCATGTAATGAATGTAGCCATCTAGTGTAATGATTATTGGTAATTGTAACTTGTAAATGAGTCAACTTGACAATTTGTAAGGCATAAATAAAAGGTCAAGTTGTGAATTCTAAATGAAAAATGAGGAAACGTGCAAGTGTGTTGATTGTGTGAAGAGGAAAGTGAGAGAAAATTTTGAAGAAGGATCAAAAATCCTTGAGGAGCAGCAAAGTTGTATTTGATCAGAAGAGGATCTAGTAAAGGAGAATGGAGATCTGTATTAGCAATTCAATTGCATCTCATTCAAGTCAATTCATTGTTACTTTCTCATCATTGTAGCAGTGATATCCAAATCTCTTAACAGAGTTGGTCTAATAGCCATTTTGTAAATCCTCTAACAAGGTGACAGTTCTATTGAATTGTTCAAAAGTCCTCTAGCAAGGCCACTCCTAGCAAGGTGATTAAATCCTTTAACAAGGTCACACCTAACAGTGTGTTTTGTAACCTTTAACAAGGTTGGCTCCTAATAGGGCTTACTTCAGAAGAGTGAAAATTAATAGCTAGTTACTTGATAGTTTTTCTCATATTAGGTTTTCACATTAAATTTGGTGTCTCATGTGTTCATGTTATTTCTTTTATACATGCATGTTAATCACTGTGAATGTTTTAGATATGTTAAAAGTAACATACATTGCATCTACCGAGTTACAAAATTTTTCTATGTGGATACCGAGTGATAGTAGTAACTTGTTTTATAAGACATCTAAGGGATCTATGGATTTTTTTTTGCGGTAACCAATTCACCCCCCTCTCTCAGTTACTCCATCTATATTTCCAACAATACCATTCATAATCTTTAAGTTCACCAACAACACTATAGCTGAGAGTAGAGTTGTTTGGGAGCCTTCATATAAGGGCTCGTGTGCCTTCTCAAGTAAAGGTATATCAAGACCATCTCCATCATCATTATCAGATTTGCTAGTACCATCATTGTGAGCCTCTTCATCACCTACCCCAATACCATCTTCTTCAATCATGTCCTCTGGCACATTATCATCTTCTTCCATGGGAGTGTTATCCTCGACTTGGATATTCACACCTCCATGTTCCTCCAGTAGGAAATCCATATTCAGCAATGGACAAAAATCGTGGCCCCCTTCAACATGACTATGTTGCCTACAATGACTCTGGGTTGTTGTGATTAGAATTCTTCAATTCTTTAAGCCCTTACACTTTCTGCAAGGACAATAACATTTATCAAGTTTTCTTCAGAGTTGAGACCACAATGCAGCCATTGTCTCATTATTTTGTTCTGGGTTCATGTTGTTAGGCATGGTCTTTCTTCACAAGAAAATATATCTGTAAATAAATTGGACATGTTGTAGTTAATGTTTATATCTGCACATGTGGAAATTGTTGATTAATGTTTTCAAATGTAACTAAAATGATCCTATAATTTCTAGAAGGCCTAGATGTTTGCAAAATGTGGAGTTATAGACAAACTATATTAATTATTTGTAAAATACCTCAAAGAGATGTCACAAGGTGAAAGTTACTTAGGTGTTATTAGCAGCATGCCTTGACTAATCCTGATAGCAATGACTAATGTGATTAATGCATCAACTAATGAAGATGACTAAAAGATTGAAACATATTAATGTATAGCAATGTTTTTCTCGAGGAAATAAATTTTCTTTAGTAAGATATAAAAGGAAATATGAATTAGATGTGATCTATGTGTGCTCCAGGCAGATGGACATTACCTTTTCAAAATCGTTCAATAGGGGCATCATATTTTCATCAATTTATTAAGAGGTTTGTACAATTTGAGACTGGAGTAAGAGACAGTTATCATTGTTGCTAAAGCTTATTATCCTAAGGACTGCAGACTAAGTGTAATTAGACATTTCATTGTCTATGGTTTTACCAATCCTAGGAGGCTAGCTAGGAATAGGAACTGCTCTAGGAACATTTTGTGGATAGGCTTTTGGAACGAGACAATTCAATATGCTTGGCATTTACATATAGCAATCTATTGTGATATAGTGTCATATTCTGAATCATATAGTGTCATCTAAAACATTACCATTGTACAATCGAACCTAGAAAAAATAATTCATTGATATGAATTGTGGATATCTGATATCACTAAATGAGAAATCTATTTAAAAATAGAATCCCAATATGAAAGCAATCCCAGAGAATATACATTTGTCAATGCTAACAATTAGCTGTAAGCATGAGGTTTCCAATTGAAACTAAACTATAAGCATGATACTCCAAACAAAATGTGCAATTGTGTGATGAAACAATATGTGCAATTATAACTGAAGTGTCATCTAGTGGTTCTATCTTGCAATTGTAAACATGATTCACCAAAATATTTTGGGCGTGAGAGTCTCAAACATAAATTCTATCATGGACATGGTTCTGTCTTGCAACCATAAACATAACAAGAGTGTCACCTAATAGCTCTATCTCACAACCAGACACATGATACTCCAAAATCTTTTGGGAGTTCAAATACATACATTCTATCTTATGGAAATCTTAGCTGGTATGACAAGGGCCATGATCTAACTAATCTAGGTGAACCCTTTAGTAGTTTCCTTTTCAAATAGCCATGAGCCTCAATGGCATGCATCTTCATAGCACATGGATCTTATAGTTGCTACTAGTTAGAACATTTATTTCATTGGTTTTCATCAAATGATTTGGTTGTAAAGAAGGCGTACAATCCTACAATTCATATAATCAAGAATGGTCATGGCATGCATTAACTCTTACTATACGTATTTTAATACTTGTTTTAAGGCCCTTTAGCTTAGGAACCACACTTCTCTTTGATGGATTTGCTAAGCAAGATTTAAAAACTTACACAAGATTTGTTGAAGAAATGTACCATCAAATAACAAGACACATGAACTTTGAGAAACAAAAATTTGTATCAAATAGCTAGCAGAAATCTACAATTTGTATCAATACCATGCTATTTTGAGAAACAAAGGTAGAAGATGCTATGTATATGCAATTTTCTACCATAGTAAATGTAGAAAGGAGGTGACAAAGGAATTCCTAGACATAGAATTTGTGATCCCTAATATTGTTGTAATAAAAATTCTCACATTCCCAGAATTCCAAAACTGATAGGAAAATGTCAAAATCTGCTCTAACATCCTTATTCTCAATGGCCATGCTATAGAAGCTCTAAAATATTGCTTTGCATACAGAGTAAAAGATAAGTTCTTCCAAAGCACAAATGTTGGTTTCATATATGATTTGAACAAAGACTATATAAGAAATGTGTTAAGAAAGAGACTACAAAACTAAACAAGCAAAAGCGAGTGCGTAAATACAAGTTTGGCAAATAGAAAACATTGAACTTATAATTGGATCAACATGACTATGTACACAAGTCCAAACCCTCACCTATCCTATAGTTTAACAAATCTCCAAAAAATGAAGAGAGAAGTAAATTGATTCACAGAGCTGACACATCCACCTAAAAGGATATTTTTATTGGCAAAATTGTTCACAATCCAGAAAATCATATCCAAATCTTAATTGTGGATAGAAAGGAATGTTTGCAAGTAGTTTCCTATTCTAATCCCTAGATTCTTGGCTCAAAACACACAATGATGGACATGTGGAAAATGGATAGGAAAAATAATATAGGTCACAACTAAAAAAGAGTTTAGAGATGGTAAAGTTGATACTAAAGTCAACCAAACAACAAATAACGTGAAATCATAATGGAAGAGCGAACAATGGGTAATGCACGGTATGTAAAAAGGGAGATTGAAAAACTTGGAAGACAATGACTAGAAAGGAAATTCAAGACTAGTGAATAACAAAATCAAATTTCTTATAATAGTCATGAGTGAAGCCATAAATAAATGAGTGGTCGCAACCTATTCCTAAAATACATGTAACCTCATAAAATTCCATACAACTAAGTAACATCATAAAATTCCACATAGCTCAGTAACATCATAAATCTTACAAGGCCTTATGATAGAATGTGAGCTTCCTTCTCGAAGTTATTATAATGAGATTAAACAATAGTTATACTCATAAACTTAGAAATTTAGAAACCAATATTTCAAATGTAATATAATTATGTTGTGGGATGTGTGTGCACCTATGTAATAATTTGATACTATTGACAATCAAGAAAATGACAACAAACAAAATCAGCATAAAAATAACTCTCCTACTACTCGCACCTTTTTACTGGCTTCCTCCTAGCCTCCTTGTTTTCTATCCTGGCAATTCCTTGGCTTCCCCCTTGCAATCACCATTTAAACATGTTGAAATTATTCAAATAAATATTAAAAAGACTAGAAATTATTTAAATTTCAAATTTTACAAGGAAACTCACATTTATTATAATTTTCTAGTTAATATGAGCTGGAACGAGAAAGCACACTTTCAGAGGTAATAATGATGAATTCAATCTAAAATACAAACAAAAATAATTTGCAGACTTTGCAATAAAAGAATTTATTTATTTTCAAAAAGCTACATGCATATAGATTATATCGTTGCAAAATGATGTAGAGTTGACAAGTAAACATCATAAATGAAAAAATTCCAAGCCCTGGAGAGAAAGGTTGTGTCAAATTCTTCTCATGAGTGAATGAGGAAAGGTATAGTTCAAGGTGACATTGACATAGGATCATCAATCCATTGGAAATTCCTTAGGCACTTTGAAGAAAAAAGCCAACTTAATGACCTACTAATATGCAAGCTTTGTGAAGAGCTGACTTGATATGGTTCCCAATGAGAGGTGCATACGCTATGGTTAGGCATTATACTAGTTTTTAAATGTCATACTCAACTGGTTGAGAGAATAAATCAAAGCTGATAATATTCGTGAGTAGGTGCAAAATGCAAGCCTAATAAAAAATCACCTTGGGAAAATGAGGGCTTTAAGCCCTAGACAAGGACGACAACTAAACATATCAATTTAATGTCATCAAGAGCAATCACATCTAAATCTATTAAAAATGAAAAATGAATGAGCCATGTGGAAGCTTACATATACGACCATGGAGCTTTAGAACCTTGAAAATTTTTGGCCCAAAATGGCATAGTGAGAGCCAAGTACAAAGTAGTTTCTCTATTAGAGTACATGAATAAGCCGGAGAAGCTAATCAAGTTTTCTAGGGTGCATCAAATTGAGATACAATGGCAGAAAAATGTGATAAGTACAATGAGGAATAAGCTCCATCTCTGCCTTCATAGAAGAGGAAGGAGGGGAACCTCACCCAAAGTGAATGCGACCTCAATAATTGTGCCGGTTGATAGAGCCAAGACCTCTCTAGTGTGCAGATGCTATAATGCATCTTCTAGTATAGCTCATGGAAGGGAGAAGTCTATCTACAAGCCCTATCCCATCCTATTGACAATGAAAGACCTCCACCTACAATAGGATCACTTGTGACATTAGGTTTAGAAACAAGGTGAGCAACCTTTGCTTATTGATCCTCCAACCATTATGCAAATAGACTTTCTTCTTCCTCCTCATTAAGAGGCTACACCAGTCACCCCCTACTTCTGCTCAACTAGTTGACTTCACCACCCTTTCATTATCATCATCCTCCTCTCCAACCTACAACATTTCCCTTCTCAATGGAAACTCAAAGCACTATTTCTTGCTCAACCTACTTTGCTCAACATGGATAATATTTATTTTGACCATCAGATTTATATGAAGTTCTTCGTTAGTAGATAAGAACCCATTAGTCATGAGCATGAATGGTTCACTCAGCACTTATTATATCTTGATAGTGCTCATAAGATGAAAGTTAATCCATCTTAATAATACACTAAATTAAAGGCTATGCGATCAAGCTTAACTTGCTGCACTGTATTCAAAACCTTAGTAAGTGTTTTGCCTTATAGTTATTCCTTATACAGCTCCTTGGCTTATTCCCTTGTTTGTTTACATGAAGTGGAGTGTTTGCAATCTATCAACATAAATATGACATTTTATATGCATTCAACTGTGTAATTTTAGAGTCAATCTTTACTGACCATATTTCATGACTAGTGTTTAATCATGTTACTATTCCAACAATGTTTTGTTATTTTGAATACAGATGAAATTAGAGAATGAAAATATCTCATTTAAAGACATGGGAACAATTATGGGAGAAAAGTGGAAGGTTTTGAATGCAAAAGAGATGAAATGATACAATGATAAATATGAGGCTGAAAGGGAAGCATGCCCGCAGGTAGTTCTCCAGGTTGTGTAATCTTGTTTTTGCATAAGATCCTTAAAGGACTAGAGCTAACCTCCTAACAACTTTGAAGTTCATTGGATAAAAGAAGCGCAAAAGTGAAGCACAAAAGCTTCTTTGTGATGAACAGCAACATAATTCAGTGTTTAATAAATATAATATATAAAATATATTGGCTACTTTTCTTGTTATCTAAAGATTGCCTCATTAGGTGCCTTACACCAGTAATTTGTCTGACTTTCCTTTGTTCTACAAAAGCAGCAGTAGAATGAGGAAGGCACACTGACCTAACAAACCAAAGAAGTCCCCAACATCATTCTTATTTTCCAGGTTTGAGCTCTCTGATTGCCAATCAACTTCTTTTCTTAGTTGATTAGCTTTCACTCATTAGCATTCAGTTCGCTAATTTAGATCTTATTTTTGTTTTAACAACAACGGAACAAGGGAAATGCTAGCAAATGAAAGGCCCAAAATTAACAACATAGCCAACGATGCACTCTTTTCTATTTAATGCAAGGTAATGATTTTGGCAAGGTAATAAAATTCCTCAGTATGTCTTTTATAGTTCCTCATTTTTTATCTTTTAGGAATTGGAAGATGCAGGTAGGGAAATATGGGATGATCACGTAGTAAATGTAATCGTGTTTGCTTTTGATCTACCTTTCCTTTTTGGCTGAGATCATTCATGGTCCTAGATTTTGTGATCCCAAATCTTCCTTCATCTAGCTTGTCATTATTCCCTCCTATGATGGAGGTGTTTCCATCAATATTTCTCCCTTTTTAACTATTGGGTTCATTCCTCCATTCTTCTTATTATTGGCTAAATTCCAATCATTTTATCCTTTGTCTTTATAAGTTTTATCTCCCTCGGTCCATATCACCATCTTTGATTTGCATCCATCAAGTTGGACAAATAAGTGATCTCCTAGCTCTATAGGTTGGCCTAGCTCCTAATTAATCATCCACCGACCATAGGTTGAGTTCTAGATTGTTGTTTGACTTTTGTCTCTCTAGATTATTATCAAAAGCTATTATCGTTGTTATTTCTCCATCTTCCACCTGATTAGATTCCTTATCTTTCTAGTGGGAAACTCCCTCATCCCATTCATGTTTTCTACTAAGTTCCTTCTTCTTTTCTACTAAGTTCCTTCTTAAGTTAGCTTTATTTTCTTTAAAGGACTAATTTGTGTATCATCTTTAGTTTCTTTAAAAGACCTATTTGTGTATCTTTGTATAGTCTTCTCCTTCACTTAAGGATCTAAAACTACCTTAGTTTTAGAGCATTGTACTTCATCCTTATTTAGGTTTTTGCTACCTTCTACTAGAGATTTTTCCTTCCAAACATTTTTGGGTTCTTTGACAGTTTTGGGTTCTTTGACTAATCTGTCTCTTAAGTTTATACTTCGGTTGTTCATGGGGGCAATGCTTTTCCCAGAGGCCCGATTTTCTTTTAGATTAAGAAAGAAAATGGAAGTGATTCATACTCAACAACTTGAGGCCATTTACCAAGTTTGGAGTGAAGAAATATGCTCAGAGGTAGATCAGTTTGTAGATAAAAATTAACATAATCTGGCATAGATACAATCCTAGATTTGTCTACAGAAAGGAGCTCCCCAAAATGAATTTTCCATGCCCTTGAAAAGATATTCATTCCAATACTTTAGAGGAAGTCCAACAAGTCTAGCCTAGATAGGAATAAAGAAGAAATAAGATTCATATAGGCCCATGTTCATAGACCATTTTTGCAAGGCAATGGAGACCTTATCCATCATCGATGGACAGCTACAAAGAACATTAGATTGGTCCTCATCATTCAAAAACTCAAATGAGAAGAAACCTTTGGCCATTGTCGCAACCTCCACCCATCCCTTTCAATACCAGTTTTTCTTAATGAAGCTTCTAACCACGTCAATATTTGGTTAAGAATGAACAAACTTTTCAACAAGAGTTAGAGCCATGGCCAAGATTGAGTGGTCTATGATAGAATTAGGTATCAAAATAGAAAACAACCCTTTGATAGGCTCTGAAATATTGTCTATATCAAGAAAAGTGGATTTACCAAATGGTTCAACCCAAAGAGAGATGAACACTTGCCATAATCCGCTCCTAGTTTAAGTTTATTATGTTCAATACCAATCTCACTTTGTTCGCCCTTATTGAGATTGAAAACTCCCGCAAAAATTAGATGAAAGAAACACAAGAAAAAGATGGAGGAGCAAAAAATGCCAGAAAAATGTGATAAGTACCTTGATTCCTCGCCTCTTCCTCGATTCCTGCCTCTTCTCTTAAATTGCTTGCGCAGCTCCAACGCGCGCTCTGTGTTAAACAAAGCAATGAAATAGGCTGAAACCCTTTTTCATTTTAACATGTTAAGCTCGTGTTGGTCAAAATTTTGACCAACACGAGCATAAATTTTTTTAAAAAAATATTTTTCCTTCCATATTCCGACCAATCTAAAACATTTTAATAGATGGTCGAAAATTTTGATCTAAAAATAGGGTCAAATGTACTAGTGAGCACATCTAGTGCTCTCAATGCCACTTAATCAAAGTTCACGACAGTGTACATTTAATATCAAGTAATGGGAACTTTGGTACAATCAAGCTCTGAGAGGGCCTGGGTTTTCGGATATGGATTGCATCAGTTTATGAATGGTGGGAATCAGGAATGCTGTACAGGTGGTCAAGTAATCGGCTTAAAGCCTAGCTTGCAAATGGATTATTTTGAATGTGAAACAAATCTGATAAAGGGACATCATGAACTAAGCCATTAGATGTCACTTCTGTCTAATGGCACTTTTTTTTAATTATAGTTCTCTTTGAAAATTCCCTTGCTTCCTGAATATGACACATTCCATAAGATAAAGAATGGCATGCCTGCAGTCATAAAAATTAGGAGCTGCAATGTAATTTTTTGCTTCTGACCATGCAGATCAATTGTCCTTCTCCTTGCCTAGCTTTGGTATATTGTCTGGAAATCAACTTAAGATTTTCTCTTTGTATCCTTATCCTTTTGCTGTAAAGCATTTCCAAAGTTGTTGGTGGTCAACAAATATAAAGCTTATTTATGGATTTTTCATCATGTAAGTTGATGCTAATTTGCAATTGAAATTCGTGATTTATTTTATTAGGTTACCAGGTTAAAGAAAATATATAATAATGAACTCTATGCTTGAGCTGCTCCATGTTGCAGACCAAATTTCACTTTCAAATTTGAGAAATTACATAAAAAATTCCCAGTTTTAAAGAACAAGTAATTCTGCAATATTTAATCATCTCACCACCCTGGAGTGTGTATTGGTCTTCAGTACAACATTTGTAGTGATCATTTCTCAATTGTTTACCTAGCATTCTTTATTTGTTGATTTGAGAAGCACTAATGGAAATGGACGATTTGTTTCTTTGGTCCAAAGCTAGGTCTGAATGGATTTCAATGACTCTTGTGGCTGTTCAATTCCTCTGAGGCCAGTGTAAACTTTTTGATTTTGAGTAGTTCCCTTTGTATCTATTAAGGTTTTCCTTTTGCCGTCTAGGATTTCTCAAAATTAAAAGCCTTTGCCTTTGTTGTGATCAGTGTTGAAGATTTTTGAGAGGTTTTTTCGTTTTATCTCTTTGGGTAGCTTCTCTCTTTTTGTGGTTAATCCACAAAGCAATTCTGAGCCTGATGACCATGTTCCTGACAAATCCTACAGTGAAAGGGATACTCTTGTAGTTCACTAGCTGCTCCCATTCAATCCCATATCTAAGATAATACAGATGGACACTATTTTTTCAAATCAACATTGACAGATTCTTGCACAGTAAACACATTAAGAAACTTGGTATAGTCGGTGGCAGTAATGTACAGACCAATTCACTAGGAAGGAAAGGATTGCCTGACCAGCATTGTATGTTTTCAGATAATAGCAGGACACCTCTGTCCAAGAACAAGTGCCTTACTATTATAATAACCCATTTTTCAAAAAACCTCAATAGATTCAACATGCAAAAGAAATTACTACAACATGCAATGAACGAAATCTGGCTATTTCATTTATTAAAATGTGTTGAATAAATGCAATGAAGTTGCATTTGTAGAAAATACAAGAACGTGAAGAGCATGACAACTACCTTCCAAGCAGTGTAACTTCAAAGGAATAAGAGCACCTCACCTCCAAAAAGGAAAGTGTAACTTCTATGATATGGAGCAACATGTCACTCACCAAAGAAGGAAGTATAACTCCTAAGGAGGAGGATGACACCTCACATTTGAAGAAAGCACAAGCCTAAACAAACCAAAGTAAGTTCTTACGAATGTTGTAATAAATGTATAATTACATCAACAGTATGCTTTGAACATGTGTGAAATTGAAGTCAGGAGATTAGTACCTCATGAACAAACATGATTTTTGAATACAACAGTGGTCTCCTTGAGAAATCAGATCTATTTCTTGTTAGGGAATCTGACCACAAATAATGTCTTTGGCATTGTGTGAATATCCAGAGATCCTTGTGGCTTACATTTTTCCTTGCAACTTTTAGGGTTTTATGCTCTGGAAAACCTCCATAAATCTGCAAATAAGGACATTTTTCTTGAACAGTCCGAGCCCATTTTCCATGTCATCTTTTGTAATTTTATGACCTTTGGGGAGAGTTTACATTCTAAGTTAACAACCCTTATCATTTTTAGTGGGGCAGGCCCAAAATCTTTTGATAGATATGGTTTTGAATAAATTGTAACAGATTTTGATTACAAATCTGATTCATGCCATGTGAGATGGCATATATGATAAGAGAGTTTGTGCATAGAGTTTTGAAGAGGCAAGGTATAAGGATTTTGACATTGGAACAGTTAGGGTGCAGTTAAAAGTAGAAAATAGAAAAAAGACTCAGTAAGAGACATCCTTAAGTGAAGGCAATAAATTGTAGTATACGACCTTAAAGAGAACAAACGATCCAAATGTTTTGAAATGGACAATCCAAAAGCCAAAGAATTGCAAAAACACTTCTAGTGTTGATAAATAGGAGATATTTCCACAAGTTAAATTGTGATATTGCTAACAGGATTCAACTGTATAGTTTTCAAGTTGAACTCATTGACCCATATATCAAAAGTACTCAAAATCAAACCCATGTCATCTTTTGTAATTTCGACATCAAAATCCAAAAATGTCGACATCAACTCTCCACAAGCTACCTATCGGTTTGACCATCTCTATACCTTGATGCCAACTCCAAGAGTCGATGAAAACTCAAGCCAATCTGACAAAGAACAACACTCCACTGCCTACTCCCACATGAGCAATAACAAACTGAAGCAACTCTCCAACCAGAACACGCTCACTGTCATCTCCTCACCAAGAGTTGGGGTAACAAAAGCAAGATCACTCCAAGATTCACGCACAGACTCTAACCATGCTTAGAGTGATCGGCTCTGATACCAACTATCACGGGGCTGGATTTTATGCTTATGCCCAGGTTAAGCCTTCTCCTTGAGAATCTCCAAACCACGCGCGGCACTGGCGATCCCTACTTTTGATCCACCATAGGATGCGACCATTTTCGTTCACCCAAACTACGCCTCCCTTTTCTCCATCAAATGTCCACACACCTGACTACCTAAACATACACTCCCGCGGAATAGAAGCGCATGTCGAACCATCCTACTCCTGGTTCTCTTCCTTCGGTGCTCCACGCATGTATCCTCGAGCTTCTAGCTCTACCCCTATTCACCTCCACGCTGAACCCCGACTTAGCCCTTTGTGATATCTTCGCCTCGGTGACTCCCATAAGCCCACCTTACTCTGACATCGGCCACATAGGTGATCTCAACTCCCACGAGTCTCTTGACCACATCCTGATCCTCTATGATCATCTTGCCACACTTGGGAATGCACCGAGCTCCCACAGCTCCTCATGTTCAACTCACCTGACTCCCCGAGACCAACGCTGCACCATTGCAACCCTGCATCGAGAACCACCTAAACTCTCTTGCTGAACACTGCATCTGCACTGGCTGTCTTAGACCACAAGAGTACTCCCTAGCTCATGCATATGCTTCAAAGCATACTCAACACCATCTTGACATCTCTCTGAACCTTATAGCTCAATACGCATACACCCAGTGCATACTCGACACCTTCACGGTATCTCTCTGAACTTCCTGGCTCATACGCACACCTGCACGGTATACTCGGCATCCTTATGGCACCTCTTTGAACTTCCTAGAGTCCTCCAGTCCAATCCTCGATATGACTATGCCTCCACGGCACTCCATCACGTGTTAGTCTCCCTAGCTCCCCATAGAGCAACGGAAGCCCAACCCTTGCTCCCCACAGAACAACCATCTACCTTCCAACTTTGGATCCCCACCATGAGCCCCAACCGCTTCAACACCCAAGTCTATGTCTACATGCCCTTGTTGGTGAACATCACGTCCTCGTGCACTCCGGGCACTCAAACCAACCTCTCCATGCATCCACGTCGTCTCATACTCAATCCATGGATCCCTTTGCATTGCACAACCTACTTGAGTTCCACACCTTAGCTCCATGATCCACCCAACCTTGTGGGACGCTGGCAGGTTGAACCAACTCGGTTACCACTCCGTAGCTTCACCTCTGAACCACTTCACCCATCTGCTTCACTCGGTTCACTCATGCACCACAAGCTTTTGTTCCTAGCCTTCCATCATGACTCACCTCCTTGAGTCCTACCCAACGACTACCTCTTCGGATACCTGACATCGATCTGCCCACTTGACTCGGCATCTCCTTAGCATTATTCCGAGACACTACATCTTGCTTGCCATTCTTGACCTCCCCGGTCTCTGAGATCCAACCTCAATGCAAACCCATGCAACCAAGCACCCAGGATGTGCACCTATGGCCACACACAACCGATACCGCACCACTTAGCCATCTAGCACAATGACACCTTTCCCGCATAGCTAACCTCAAGCCCACAATGCTCCTACTCGAACAAACCATATTGTCTCCCACCGCAGGACTAGGAAAACCGCTTCCCTAGCTTTCAGACTCCGAGAAACCCCAAGGGGAAATAGGCTGCCAACATTGGTCCAGCTCCTCTGCTACACTGAGACAGGGACCTTTTTCATAGTACCAAACCTCACCATGTTACGTAACGGCAGAGCAATACTTCATTGCTCCTAAAGACTTTGCGTCACCTCTGTCTCCCGAAGACCAGAGGGAGGGACTACTCTGCTTCGACCCTCTTGAGGGAGATGGACTCTCCAAGCCATCCTTAATGCACACCGGCACTTACCCTCCGCGGATACTCCTCAGCTCAGCTGCACGCCTCGCCTACACCACAACTATGCTAGAGGGAACATCTCATAGCACAGTCCCAAGGTCACACCTCGGCCTGGTTGCGCACCGTGCCTACACCACAACTATGTTGGAGGGGAACCACTCGCAACACAGCCCCAAGCATACACCTCGGATCATGTCTAGGACAAGATCCTACACCACAACCATGTCTGCCCAACACACGACATAGTCCCATTTACACCTCAGCTAGACCCACGTCTGCCTACACCACACCTGTGTGCACCCAGCTTTGCAGCACAGGCCCATCTGGCCTCTCGGTCTCATATCGCGAATCACCAGCCCCTTACACCATGTCTCATGAGAATGAATGAAACACTTGGCACTTATTGTATTGTGGTGATGCTTGTAGAGGTGAAGTATTGGGCCTCAAAGAGGTCACCCATCCTAGTACAATTCCAATTCAAATGCCCGAGTTGGAGTTGTATTGGAATGGGTGACCTCTTGGGAGGGCCCAATGCTTCATTTCTATGAGCATCACCTGGTGTCGATGAATAGCTTTATTTAGATAAATTGGATGATATAATCTCCTTGATCTGCCATATATATACTAATTCATTCTTATTCATATTAATACATAAACACATATATATATATATATATATATTATGCAGATGATTATGTTGTCATCCTCTAACCAAGTACATCTGCGATCTGCTCCAGCAGATTCCTTGTTGCATTATGCTGTCATCCTCTAACCAAGTACATCTGCGATCTGCTCCAGCAGATTCCTTGTTGGATTATGCTGTCATCCTCTAACCAAGTACATCTGCGATCTGCCCCAGCAGATTCCTTGTTGCTCTTTCATGTTCACCTTAGGTAATGATCGAATCATGATGATGATCGGACTATGCACAATTTTAAGTCTGATTATTACCTTTGTAGATTGACGATTAGTTTAGAGGTCTGGTTAAACAAACTAATACACAAACATCAATTGGTAATCACATATTGTCTGGACGTGTCTCCTCTTTGAGGTGGAATGGCTACCTTAATCTGTAAAGTAGAATATATACCTTTTTTTTTTTATCACAACAACGGATTCTTAATCAAAAGATCAAACCTCGGCCGCCACCAAGGTACCCACTGACACTTCTATTTGTCCAACTACATTTTTATACCCAGACAATTGAAATGGACTTTTACCAGGATTAGTGAGAATGGAACTCCTAACTTCATACAAATAGCACAGTTGTTGTTAACATAATCATTTAATCTCTTTAATGCACTTTGTGTGGTCTAAGAACTAAATCTGCTTGATCATGTGGCGACTGACCTCTAGCAACTTAATGTTGCATGCATTCTACTGCGGAATTTCTCAGCAGAAATCTGATAGCTTGACTCCGGTGCAATGACAATAATTAACAGTATTACTGGTAAGATTGTTGTTTGCAGGTCTGTTGTGAGGCATACCATAGTAGCCATTGCAAGAACTTTCAAGTATAATCTTGCCTTCAAGGTGCTTAATAATGGAATCAAAAAATTGATACTGCCCTTTGTTGTTTTCTTGACGTAGCTCATTTTCATCCCTAAACTTGAAAAGAAGCAGATGCTTTTCATGGGGCATCCAACTATTATGTTTTTGATTAAGTAAAACAGGTTTTACAAGGATCTTGAAACCCAAAAGTTTTACAGCATAAAGATAGAAATTTAAAAAGTCCAGCTAACATGAAATTGTTATGAAAAGCCAAAACCAACAAAAGGCCCAAGGCTAGGAGGCAAAAGCCAGCACCCAAAAAAATATAAGAAAAACCAAAACAAAAACAGACTAATGGTTGTCCTTATCCAGATCCTGCAGAGTTTTTGCAGCTTCGTTATCCTTCTGATTGTCCGTTCCTTCCTGGTTCTTGTTCTGGGTTTCCACCTAGTCCACCTGGTTCACCTAATCCCTGGAGTCTTTTCGAGTAGCCTCTTCTTGGCCAAAGTCCAGCCTGGTCTTCTGCACCGTGTCCCCACCAAGGCCGGCTCTCATCAGAGAATCCCCCAGATTGACAATGTTCTCATTCAGGGTGTGCAGAGTGTCCACGATTTGTTTTGTCATGATCTGGTGGATGGAATCAAACCTCTGGACTTTATGTTCAACCAAGGAGAGTCTGTCCTCTTGTTCGTCTCTGGTGTCCTAGACGCTACAGATATTCTGACTGCCTTCCTGATCTCTCTTCCTTCCTGTGGTCACCTGGTCCCTGCGGATGTTCTAGCTGCTGTCCTAGTTTTTCTTATCCTTTAGAGCCTCAATTTCCTGAAACAACCATTTGATGGAACGAAAGTTATCAATCAAGCTATTCTTCGCATTGTTCAAGAGGTTGAAGCCGGTTTCCCGCACATTGTCAAAAATGACCAATAGAGCAAGGTCAATTGGCTCATCATAGTGATTCTGCTGTCAGGGTCTTCCAACACCTAGATGTTCATTGGCTCTCTAACAATACCCAAACTTGCAGTATCCATGTTAAAATTCCTCCAAGCCCTCCTCTTGTTCTTCCTAATCATTATGTTATTCAGCTTACTCCATGCACATTTGACCCATTAATTATGATAACAAGTTAATTGATTGAAATTTACAGTTCAGCTCAGCTCGATAAACAAACAGATAACCTTTAGAGAGGATGCGCATTATGATTTCCATACTTCATAGCTTCAGCCAATTATAGACAAATAATCCAGGATGATATCTAGATACTCTGCATTTGATGCAAAATCAGCTTACATGCCCCATTCCTGCGGGCATTGATCAACTTCGATTTCTGACAAGATTGACTCTATTTGACAATAGTCTCACCATATTACTACCCCAGAGTTTGGGCACCCATTCTGACATATTTCAAATTGACATTGTAGACAAATCTTTTGAATGCTCTCTGCCAGAAAATTTGTGTAGTTGTGGGACTCTTTATGGGCTTGTGATGAGGAGATAACAAAAATAAAGCTTATAATAGCTTCAAAATTGGATGGAAAAAAGAAACTGAAGAAGATTACAGGAAAAACATCAAATATGAACAACGCCTTACAGGTTACATGTGTTCATTCATGGCAAGCACATAGCGATGCTGCCTTACCAAACATATGTTTCTTCAAACTATAGCCCATTCCTGCAAATGACCATGAAGAAAGTAATGTACATTCCTCCTACCTGCTCTCCACCACACTCAAGCCACTTCACATGGTATTTATGCGAGCAAGAGGCATTTTTGCTGAAATTAACTTCCAGAGAGTCTTGTGTGAGTCTGGCTTCCTACAACAATAACTTCTACACTAAAAAAATAATGCTACTACTTATTTTATTCAGAAACTTATGATATGCATCCCTAATCAATTTGCAGTGTGAACAAAATATAAACTAAGTACCAAGAAACCACTACAGTGTTATTTATTTCATCTGTTCAGGCAGGGTACAAATAATCTTCACAATATCTCAGCCTTTTTCCTACAGAAAAGAAAATCAGAAATCCCTCCTCCAACGATTGATTTGGAGAGAATATATAAACAAAGATAAACAGTTAAAACTATTTTTTGGCAACCACCAGACCCGTACATGTTTTGTTCAATCCTTCAACAAAACAACAATGTATGCCTTAAAACATTAAAATGTGCCCTAAACATCAATCATTTACTAAGTGATAGAAAACTATTAAAATATGCCCTAAAATAATAAAATATGCCCCAAAACATATAAGTACCCCCGATAAACAATACAAAAATAATATTTCTGTAGTTGCTCCTACAGCAGCTTGCCATTTTCTTCAAACAGGTTTAATGGAAGCTTCTTCCTCTCTAAATAGCTGCAAGTCTCTCCAGTACGCTCTACTCAACAACAATCGCCTGAATGGAGAGATTCCAGATGGTCTCTAGGGATCTCCAAATATGATTGAATTGCAGCTTCAAAACGAATTCTAGGGCCAAATTCCTTCTGAAATTGGCCAAGCAAAGAATTTAATGGATTATTTTCTGAGAATTATGTGTGGCCTGTGTGTGAAGGGTCATCCTTTTGGCCTACTAATTTGGAGAACATCAATGGCAGAGAGCCTCAGAGATTTGTTCATGCCTGCAAAATTGGTGTTGTTGGAGAAATTCCTCTCTGGCGGACTATTCCGATCTTTCGTCTGTGATTATGGCTATGAGTGTCATTGATTCTACATTGCCTCAGCTCCAGATCACTGTTTTTCTTTTTCTCTATGTTCATTTGAAGATTACATTTTTTTATCAATATTTGAAGCTCAATGTGGTGAGAGAAGTAAAATGTGTCGGATATGTAAACAATAACAGAAATAACAAGAGACTCACAGCGTTTTCTGGGATTAGAGTAATTAGTAAAATCAACAAGTAAAGCAAAATGGACCATTTTATTTGTTATTTAACTTTAAGTAAATAATTAATTGTGTTAATTTTGTTCAAATTTAAAAAGATAGTAATATAAGAAAAATATATTTACATTATTTAGAAAAAAATAGTCCAAGTGTCTTAATTTGAGCACAAACAATTAAAAGGCACCAAGTTTATCATTTTATTTGTTCCATTTGCAAGATGTCATTAAAAGCTATATTTCATTCCATTTTATTTGAGGAAAAACAAAAAGATAGTTTAGTTTAAAACACAAATATAAGAATCAAATCATTGAATTTAAATGAAATATAGATCGGTGAATAGATTGACACATACTATGTGTTCAAAACTCAAATATAAGAATCAAATCATTAAATAATTTAATGTGTATTCCTCACTTGACAAGATATAATAAAGATTAACATATGAAACAAAAATAATAATATAATACTCCCACAAAAAACTAAACTTAAAGCCATATTAAGCAATAACAATAACAAGAACTAGAAACTATGCGTCCTTGTTTAATTGTATAAATGTGACTTTCCTCCCTCGTTTATTGAATATGCCAAACATTATTTATGGCAATGACTTTCAAACAAGGGTAGGAAAGATCTGTCGTATTGAACGTGGGACACTCATTTGCCACCTATAATTTGAAACGTGTTGGAAAATAGCGAACCACAATTGAAGTCTCCAACCGCAAATTCCAAAAAGAACTTCAAATATGTTGGTAGAGAATTCGCCATACCCGAATTGATTAGCTACAATCCGAAGGCCCAGACGCTCTGAGGCAGAGCTCCCAAAACTTCTGTAAGTTTTTCTTAATCTATTTTCAGGTTTTATCGTGATTCAAAGCAAACTCGTAATCAGTTGTTCTCTCGGTAAATCTTGAATAGAGTGTCACAGAATTTAAGTTGTACGATCTAAATATCTTAACGTGTGAAAATTATTCAATCCTCACATCAAATCATATTGGATGATTGCATTAGCCTTTGAAAATTTTGGCTTGCGCAGATCTGTGAATCTTCCATGTTTCTCAGTGCCTTAAGTTCATTTGTGGCTTAGGGGTTTGAAGCTTTTAACTGTTATATTTGATTAAGATTGCTTTTGAATTCATCTTTTAAAGTTCTGGATCATGCGCTTTGATTCATTATCAGTTTCTGTGTTTTAAAACATTCTTTCTAATAATAGATTATAGAAGACCAAAAAGGTCCACAATTAAAATTTATAAACTATCTTCATCGCCAATGTAAACTTTAGAAATATTGTCTCCCTCACTGCTCTTAAGGTTGTCTTGAAATTTTATTGTTTGTTAGGGAGAGCTATTTGTGGATCAGATTATGTGATTGCTTTGTATCTATATTCAGAATACTCCCTGATTTATGATCCATCATCAGAACAGCTGAACATTGCGATCCTAAACATCAATGCAAAAGCTGTTGGGAATGTGAAGGCCACTGGTCATGACTTTGCATCTTCTCATCTCTTCATTTGATAGCTGTACATCTTATATTTCTATTGCTTTCTTAGATACTATTTTTACTAGTCTTATCTGCTTGTTTATAACTTACAACTGGTATCAGAGGTTGGTTAAAGTCAAGGAGATGTTGTGAAGAATTGAGTAGGCATGGAAGATGGTGATTCTCTTATTTTAACTACAAAAGAAATTGCAACGAATGTTTGGGTGCTTGATAAGGGAGCATAATTTCATACTACTTTGCCTTGGGATTTTTTCAAAACCTTTCAAATTGGGACTTTTGGTAAGCTCTTTTTCACAGATGATAAATCTCTTAATATTGTTGTAAAAGGAAATGTTTTGTTGAAACTAATGATTGAAAATAGTTGATTGCTACGAGATGTTAGGTATGTCCTTCAACTTGACAAAAATTCAATTTCAGTTGGGCAATTGATCTCTCAAAGATGTAATGTCAAGTTTGAATCTAGTAAATGGAAGGTGACAAAAGCATCCTTAGTCATTCGAAAAGGAAATAAATTGGATGGTTTATATCTGTTAGAGAATCACAATGACATGGGAGCTATGTGTTACAAACTAGCAAGTTCAGTTGTCGTTGCACCAAAAGATAGACCTTTCACTTATAAAATCCATAGGAGGTGGTTAAACCATGTCCTGAATCGTGCAAGGGACGCTGGTGCACTGTCAACAATCTCCCCCTAGTGTCACTCGCCAGAGGCCTGCATCACTCATGGAGAAGATTTGAATTTGTGACCAAGCTTTGATACCACTTGTTACAAGTGTGGCTATCATTGCACCAAAATATCGACTTTTTAATGCCTAATATACCCACTAGACTTATAGAATCCACAGGAGGCGGTTAAACCATGTCATGAATCCCACTAGGGTCATTGGTGTATTGCCAACACTATGATCGCAATTTCTAACAATGGCACAAAACATTGGTGGAAGATTTCTAAGGATTCACTTCACGAAGAAGTGAAAAAGGAGCATTTGAAACAAGAAGTAAGAAATTGGGAAATAGATATTAGAAACTATGATTGTGAGGGTTACATTTGTAATTTCACATATAAGAAATCAAAAGTAGTAATATTTGGTGAGAAAAGAGTTGTTATTGCTGCTGAACATAAAATTTCTTCCATGGAAATAGATGAAAATCTTTATGAATATTTTGCCACTGAAATGGAAACAGATAAAATTGAAATAGAGGGTTTGAATCAAAGCAAAGATATCGAGATGTGAAAGCTTGGAGCTTTGAGGGAGCCTTATCTGCAGACTATTTTGTTGAACAAAAATGTAGATTTGAATATTTTGAAATCACATAGGCGTTTAATCTGAGTCTTTGTTTCTGTTGTAGTTGCTCAGCTTCAGATCCCCTAGGACACGGTTTCAAGTCCCAATATAAACAATTATAGTTCCAAAGCCACCCAGCCCAAGTCTTGGGGGGGCTCATGGGCATCACCCTGTGGAGTAGATCTCTCACATGAGGGCAACACCTGCATTATCTTGGTGGGCATTAGTTTTGCCACAGTAGTGTGAATCAGGGGGCATACAAATATGATTGTGCCTCCAACCTCAGGTGTGTCAACAACTTAGACAGAATAACTGATGTCCTTCAAATTATTAATTACACCACCAATTTGAGTTGTAATGCTCTTAGCATGGTGGAAGTCAAGGACACCTATGGCACCAATGCAGCTCTCTGCAGGTGTCCCTCATCAGACAGATCCTCAAATGCATGTGATAGACTGTTGTTAGACTATACTTGTTATGGTTTAATGGGTGTTGCTCACATAGATGCTGTGCCTCATGTGACTGTGTCCAACATTCACGCAGTACTAAATACTACTCTGGATTACTATGCATGGAAATTTTTGATACATATCAAAGACAAGGTTTATGAGGACTTCAAATGGATTGATAATGTTGATGATGCTGCAGAGATCTTCTCTAAGGAGACTCTCAAAATACATAATAAAATGGCTCCTAGAAACATTGATGCAGTGGAGGATGAGATGTTTAGGCTTATTGCCAGAGAGGGAAAATTAAAGGTGAAGAGAGAGGTCATGAGGACTCCCACCACAGAGATTTCATCTGTAGTGCAGTTTGCAGAGCCTAAAAGACCCAAATGTGAAGATGAAAGAAATGGCCCCATGTTTAGGGAACCAAGCTTCGGTGCTAAACAATAGAGACCCAGATGTGGAAGATGCAAAGGTGTTTCACCACGGCCTCCATGTAATGGAGAATGCAATAAACATGTAAACATTCCTACAATTGATGAGAGGTTGATGGGAATGAAAGCTACAACGGTAACAAATTTTGGCACTGCCAATGCATTTGGCAAAATCATAGGTTTTTCTGTCATAGCTTTACATGAACTTTTCAACAATAATGAGTGTGTTGTTGCCAATGGTGAGGGAAGTAGAAATGGCAGTGGTGCAAATTTAGTGTCTTAGAGGCCCATGTATTGAAAGACCAGGATTTGCAACTAATGGGTGACCACTAGGCGTTGCCCCATTTGCAACAAGTTCCATTTTGCTCACAGTGTTGCAGAACTCCAGAAATCCAGTGGACGTTCATCGGATTCAGAAAATGGGGCAATTTTAAGAAAATTGCTTCATCTTTGAAGCTTCACTCAGAACCCAGAGTAGGATCTCAATATTATAGCTATACCATTTAAATCTTAAACCAAAGATCTATTAGTAACATTCAACGTCAGAGACAAGGTCAAATGGGTTTCCAAAACAGAAAGAACCTGACAAGATCAGTGAAATTTATGGTGATTGAATTGATGGAATTGAATGGCATACAAATCAATCTGTTCTGTTGCAGCTTGAGGAAGCAAGCTAGATTCATGAAGAAGAACTTCAAGATACTCAAATTAAAAAGATTGAGAAGTCACAAAATAAATCCCAAGGGTTTGGATTTCTAACCTTTATGGATGAGTAGTCTATGAGAAATTATGTTGACGAATTCATATTTCTAATAATAAACGATGAGAAATCAGGCTCAAGTGATCAGGCAGGTCTAATAATTGCAAAGATTGAGAAGGATCCATCAATGCCACTAGATAAGATGAATGAACTGAAACAAATGTTGGTTATTCTGGGTGAGTTAGCTGTTGAATCTTTGCGACAAAGAGGTGAGTTTATTTCTAATTGTGAATTTATGAGTGAGTTTGCTCCTATAAAAGTTGGAAGGGAAGTTATTCTGCTGTTAGATTGTATTCTGGCTGGCAGCATTTTGGAGAAGATTAATTTGAACTGTTCTTGAACAGAGTTTGAAGTTAGAGTCTTCTCAGGGTCTGCTAACCATGTAAATTAAAAGTGGAAATGCAGGGATATCACTGTTCTGGTTGTACTGGTTGGACTTGTAGTGAGATTGTTGGGAACGTGAAGCCCAATGGTCACATGATTTCACGTCTTCTCATCTATTCATTTGATAGCTGTATGTGTTTGTATAAATGGTTGTGTATAGACCATGAATGGTGTAGTATTGGTTAAATGATTAAATGCACTTTTTTGAACTCTTCTGCAGGGACTGCAGGCGTTGTTTTCCCATTATCATTGGATCCATAGCATGAATGCCAGTGAAAACGGTGAACTAAGTCAAGAGAGAGAAGAGAGCATGTCTCTATCTCTTTCTCATTCTATTCCCTTGTTGACACCCTACCAATTGGCTCCTTTCACTTTGTCTCACAGGTATGCATGTTGCACTAGGAATTCTCTTCCAGTTAATATAACTCTCAGGATCTCTTAATAGTGAGTAGAATTTGCATTTGCAGAGTGGTTTTAGCACCTTTAACAAGACAAAGATCTTATGATTGCATGCCCCAGCCGCATGCAATTCTTTACTACTCCCAAAGAGCAAGCCCTGGAGGTCTCCTGATTGCAGAAGCCACTGGTGTCTCTCCCACCGCACAAGGGTAACACTACAAATAACACTTCATTTCATCTATTCTAAACTGAAACTTTGTTATTAATAGTTACCCTGTGATTATAGGTATCCAAATACACCTGGAATATGGAGTGAGGAGCAGGTGGAGGCATGGAAGCCTATTGTGAATGCTGTGCATGATAAAGGAGGCGTTTTCTTCTGTCAAATTTGGCACACTGGAAGGGCTTCACACGTGGGTAAATGCTTTTACCATTTACAAACTAATACCCTTACGTACTTGAGATACTTGCACTTCCATTTTTGAACAATTTCAATCTCCTCGGCTACACTTAATGAAGTTTTCTTGTGAAGAATGACATCTGAAATGGGGGACAGGGCAAGGCAGATTGTAGTTTGTTACTAGAATTAGATGAGGCCAATGTTCAATGCAGATTCTAGTGACATAGATTTCTTGCCTTATGTTATGTGGATTTATACTAATTTTAGCTAGTGGCAATTTTGTTTACTCTTATCAAATTGTTCTCAATAGTGCCGAGAAGTGTTAAGTATATGCATGGAATGCTCATTGCAGAGTATCAACCCAATGGGCAAGCTCCGGTCTCCTCAACAAGCAAAAAGATAGCAGGACAAACTCTCCGAGCCAATGGAAAGGATCTTGTAGAATTTTCTACTCCTCGAGCTCTCACAACAGACGAAATAACACAAATTGTTGACCAGTTCCGCATTGCTGCTGGAAAGGCCAGGGCTGCAGGTGGGCTCTTACTAGACAATTCCCGAATTCATTAATTGATCAATGCCTTTCATTCCATTAATATTTTATATTGTCATCAAGTTTAGAAAGGGATCACATTTTTAGTTTTAATTCTATTAATATTTTATGTCATTTTTAAGTCTGGAAAGAGGTCAAATGTTTAGTTTTAATTCCATTAATATTTTATATTGTTATTGAGTCTGGAAAGAGGTCACATGTTTAGTTTTAATTTCAATGCAATTGCGTTTATCATCAACATTTGCACACACTGTCAAGGTTGTATTTAAGCCATGCCTGTAGAAGAGCTGACTGGAAACTTCTCCTTGAGCTGTAACAGGTTTTGATGGTGTTGAAATTCATGGGGCTCATGGATATCTCATTGACCAATTTCTTAAAGACGGCATAAATGACCGCTCTGATTGTTATGGTGGTACACTAGAAAACCGTTGCAGATTTGCTCTTGAGGTTGTTGAAGCAGTGGCAAATGAAATTGGAGCTGATAGAGTTGGGATCCGACTATCTCCATTTGCAGCTTATTTAGATTCTGGCGACTCAAATCCTGAGGCCCTGGGACTTTACATGGCAGAGGCGTTAAATAAATACAGCATCTTGTATGCCCATTATGTAGAACCCAGAATGGTAACTGTGGGAGAGGCTTTCCCCACAGAAAAAAGCCTTCTACCAATGCGGAAGGCATTCAAGGGATCATTTCTGGTTGCTGGAGGCTATAATAGAGAAGATGGCAATGCGGCAATTGAAAGTGGCAAAGCTGATCTTGTAGTTTATGGTCGACTTTTCCTGGCAAATCCAGATTTGCCTAGAAGGTTTGAACTGAATGCTCCTCTCAACAAATACAACAGGGAAACTTTCTACATTCCGGATCCTGTAATTGGCTACACGGACTACCCATTTTTGTAGCTTCATCCAAAACCCTAAAACTTGTCCTAGATTCATCGATATGCTTTTAAACTAAAACATAGCAAATGGGAATTTTTTTTTTTTCCTCAGTGTTAATCTAATGTCACGAACCATTATTAAAGTATGCTTTTACTTCTCATTTCCAGTTTCACTGGCAACATTACCAAACTGATGTTTGATGTCTGGCTTCATCAGATACTAGTCAGATTCCCATAATCCTCCTCGAAGAATACCGGTTGACAACTTGATTAAAATTTGGTGTTCTAACACTAGACAAAAAACTTAATTCTCAAATGAAATTGAGGCCTTGAGCAAGTTCAGCTTTGAAATATTTGCTTGGCAAAGTAAACATGGATCATTGCCAAAGTAAGTATTGAGTAAAATTGTACCCAATACCCGAAAATTTTGCTCAAGCTTCTGCATTGAGAAAATTATAATAGATGTAATCATATTAATGAAGCTTTCATTTATATTGTTTTCCACTTAACTATTTACAAGGACTTAAATTTTATTAGTCCCTGCAGGGAACTACCCGTCATTAATTTCTGCCCAGAAAAAGCCAATGTCGATTCCATACTTTATAAAGTTGAATTTTTAAAATCAATTATAACATACTAATTCTTCTCCTTTTCTTAAAAATTTTTGCTTTTGATCGACAATAACAGAATTCAATTGAATTTTAACTGTTTTTATACTTTATTTGCCTAATTTATGTTTGGTAGAATTATGGGAAAATGTGGTGGGCCTCGGTATATGGCAAAATAAGTTGAATAATAAATTTATTGAGCATCCAACAATTTATTACGGCCAATATATTTGTGAAAATAAATATTTTTTAATTAATCAAACTAAAAGTTTTGACAATTTACATTTCAATTTTAATTTTAAATAATTAAATGAACCAAAAGTGCTTAGCAAAACTTACAAAATAATTCTACCACCATTCAAAACAATGAATATAATTCTTTAATTTTATTTACCCTAATCAAACAATCATTAATATAACATAAATATAAATATAAATATTAGATTTAATTTATTTATTGTAATATTATAGTTTAATATATTTATAAATATACTCATTTTTAATATTTTTGATATTTTTGAAATTTTTATGAATGTAAAGTGATTTAAACACAAATTTTTAGAGGTTCATATAATTGATCATTATTAGCATTGAAATAAAAAAATTAAAATGATATCATAATTTTTTTAATATTTCATAAACAAGAACTAAAACTTTTTTATATTAGAAATAAGGAGATCAAAATTACAAGAGATCACAGAGAATCAAAGTTCAGAGGCCAAGCCTAACACCATCAAAAATGAAGTATATACAACAAAACAACAGAACAAAATCATAGACCATGACACCAAGTAAAGCTCATCAGCCTAGGTGTCCACCCAAGCTATCCAGCCCAAGGGGCCATCCATCCACACCATGCTTTTCGAATCTTGAATTTGATTCTGCATGTAAACCATCTCACTAGAAGCATTGTGAGGTCTTCTTTTAATCTCATTGCCAAACCTACTAAAGGTTTGATTGAAAGCATGTATGTTATCCAAGTGCAGCCTCCAGAAGTATCCATGATTAACCTCATTCACAAAAAAGGTAGCATGATCGGCCTTGAGCAGCCTTTTGAATTTAGCCTTGTTGATTTTCATGGTCATCTGAATCTGCAAAAAAAATTTAAAATAAGTGAGACTTCGGAAAACCTCAGTAAGCATTCTGGGGATATTTTGAAACCTTTCTTCATTTCTGCACTTCCAAATTTGCCATAAAATGTAAGATGAGGTAATATCCCAAAACATATTAACATCTTTTCTAGCATTAAGGATAAAGCCAGTAATAACTTCAAAAATACTGAAATTAGAAGGGATAGAAATACCAAAATTGTCTAAAATTGTCAATAAATTGTCTAAAATTTAAAAAAGATACTTTTATTTTAAATTATATCTATTTAGGTCAACAAAATTATCTTATTTTCATTTAAATTTTTTTGGAGAAGATTTTTAATAATATTAAAATAAGAAAATTATAAAGAAACAAATCTTTAAGGTTTTTTTGGAAAAAAAAATTACCTTCTTAAAAATGAAAACTTATGAGTAACCGTATTTTTCTATTTAATGTGCTCACTTAGAATTTGAAATCTAATTTATCTATTCAATGATCTCAACAAAGTCACCCCTTGCATAAGTCAAGGACTTGAGCTCTCCAGAGCTCTTGTTTCAAAGTTATTTTCTTTAGGGAACAAATCTTATGAAAGATGTATTTAAGTTAAATCACATTGATCATAAACACTTCACAATTTTGTGCACAAAATAATCTCACGTCTCCATGTGACTATTAAGTGCATTTTATGGGATGATAAATTAATTTTTTGTGGCAAATAAAAATAAGGGTGGGATCTCATGGAGGGGGGATTCCTAAAAATTTTGAGTGGATGCTGCAGAATTGTGTTAGGAATATTTTAAACCTGGTGGCCCATGAATTTCTAATTAAAGGAAGTTTGAGACTTATGAATTTTCCTTCTAAAATTTTTGTTGGAGGAGGAATTTAAATTTTAGAAATAATGGAGATAACTCAACTTCAAAAGGTGGTCGAGATAACTCAAGTCTCACCAAATGCAGCCCTATATTATAGGGGCTCTTATTTTCTGGGAGAAGATTCCAAATGATCCTTAGCAATTTATTTTCTTCTTAATAGGAATCCTCCTTCCTTGAAAATAATAGCCTAATCCCCTCCATGAGACCCCGCCCTAAGCACCCTAAGCAGGTCCCTATGGAGTTTCTTAGCTTAATTTGGCTAGCACCTATTGCTCAAAAAATTTAGGAGTAATTTGTGGAGTTGGTGGCCCCATGATCATCACAATTTGGAGCTTATTTTTTAGCAGCCATTACAAATAGTATGCTTAAACAAAATTAAATAATATTGTTTTTAGATAATATTTAGAGGAAAAATATGAAGCAAATAAGGAGGGAAATCAATATGTGGAGCGAAGTGTGATTTTTCACTGGTTCTTATTTTAGCCCCTCCTTTTGCAAACTTATTTTTCATTTTTAAGCATTGGTTGCTCCATTAAAATAGTAGAAGATTCCAAATTATCATTTGTGCTAATTAAAAACCTAGCATGAGGACACTTTTATGCTTATTATTAAGCACAAATGAGACTTTAGCAATCGCATGGGGACATGGGATAAGTTGTGTTAAAGAAGGGGGGAATAGGTAGGGCAAGGCAAAAATAAGCAGCCACTGCTTATTGAAAATAATGACAGATAACTTCATAAAATTATTTCCCTTCTTTAGTTCCCACCTAATTTTTTCTCCTTTATTTTCCATCAAATTCTCCCTCTGAATTTTTGCTATAAGTTTACATCCAAATTAATGACTTCTTTGAAATAAGTAGTAAAATTGTGCTTGAATGAGATCACTTGCTCCACATTTTTTTTCTTAAAAATTTGAACACTGGCTACCAAACAAAATAAGCCTAGCAGCCGCATGGGAACCTGCCATTAGAGGAGGGACTATCATTTAAAAATTAAAATTAAGCATTGAAAATAAAATGGGGGGCTCACAAATAACATGGAAAAACTCTATGTGACCTCACATATTTCTTTCCTAGTGACTTTTTAGTCCAAAGTATATTGTTATCAGTTTTATTCAAAAATACAATAAAAAAAATAAGCAACAAAATTTCATAATTATGGGGCCACCACCTCTACGAATTGCTGCTACTAGCCAAAATTTAGCAGTCGCATAGAGACTTGTCCTAATGACGCTACTAAAGTGAGTAGTATGGACAACACAAAAGTAACTATGATTTTTTTATATCCACTAATCATTTAATATTATACTTTTGATGTTTTATTATAATTTGTTATATGTAAGCTTAGTAAACTCAAATATTTTGTAGTTAATCTGTGATCTTTGATTGTAGTTTAAATAGTTTGATCTTATTATTTAACATCTTAATTCACATTTAAACAATTTCACACTTAAAACACATTTTCACTTACATTATATTGATCTTAAATCAATTCACATACACTTGGTTGGTCCTTAATAAATTAATCTCACATTTTCATAATCACCCTTAATCAACCAATAATATCAAACCAAGAAGTTCTCTACAAACTTAAGTTTGATCTACCTTACACTTCTAGCCAGTTACTTATTGGGGTGTTAGAAGGGAATCATGTATCGCTTGAGGTCCTAGTCAACGTCAAAGTTTGGGCATTTCTTTCTTCCCCACATTTTTGGTTAAACCTATGTAAACAAATGTCTTTGTCAATATCTAAGTGCGTAAAGCCCTACTAGCTCTTCAACCCAAACTTTAATAAGAGCTTTTTTGTGGACGTCTTTGAGATATAGAATCCCTACTAATTGATATAGTCCCACTAAACTAGTACCAATGTTTTCTAAAAACATGGATGCGAATGGTCTTAGTGGTTCTCATGTCCTTTTTGGATCAATTTTTAGGGCTAAGTAGTTCCCAAGGATCAAGTTCTCACCATACCACACCCAATAACTCTCCACTAGAACCACCACTAGTAATGGATCATGACTCAACTCTTAGGATTGAATTTGAGAAGGTCAATATTTGGAGGAGAACTTGGATTAGTTTGAGACTTTACTTAAGAAAAAAGGTATTCATTGAGAGGCAAGGGATGCTAATAATAACTTAAATGATTTTTTGGTATCATACAAGGAAGTTCATTAAGTGATCCTTACAATAGGAGAAATAGTACAATAGAATATACCTCTCCCCACTCCTAATCAAGAGAGAACACACTCGAACCTCACTGGAGAACAACTCGACCTTACCATAAATAAGAATGCTTTTAGGTTTTGCTTGCAAAACACTATTGCTAACATTAGAGTCAGTGACAAAGAAACGAAAAATAGTGGATTATCTTCCCCTCCTTCTCCACCACATTCTATTCTAGTGTTGAATACCATATTGCAAAATCTAGGCTATTTATAACAAGAATTGGTCAGCTTGTTGACTGTGACCAACCAAAAGTTCTTTAGCTCTCTTCTATCATCGCAGTCCATTAACTATGCAAGTGTTGAGTGCTTTATTGCCACAAGGAAATGAATCCATTAAGTCCAAAAGTTACAACAATGTGTGTGATCCACAAACCCACATTAATTCCTTTCTTTGTGTACATAATACCACATTATGGACTATACACTACTTAATTTTTTTTCCAGGTCTCTAAAAGGAACTACCACGAAATGGACAATTCTCTTCCCAATCGTTCTATCGAGACCTTTGATCATCTGATGAATGCATTCCTCACTTGCTTCCAGACTAACATTGGGAGAAAGATTAGCACACCTAAACTCGTGCATTGTAAACAAAGGTTTGATAAGAAGGTAACATAATTCATCTCAAGGTTTTAATCCATCTCTTGGAGGATGCCTTATGCCATACTAGATGCCAATCTCTATAAGAAGTTCATCGATCATTTATTATCAATGTTGAGGGAGAAATTGTGCTTAATCGGGTATCAAAACTTCACATGCCTTTGTAGTGCATTGATGGATTACCAACACACCGTAACTTAGTTTTGGGATTGTTCTACGAATGCTTATAACAGACCTCTATCTTCAGGGGAGCTCAAAAGAACAACGTCATAGCCAATGTCATGACACTTCCTCCTCTAAAAAATTGTGCAGAATTGTTTCAAAATAAACCCACAGATGAACTAAGCATTCACTAGAATTTTAGAGTCCTATGTTTATGTCTTACAAAAGTTGTTAAAAGACAACTTGGTAACCCTAGAAAAGATCATATCTCTTCTTAATAATTTCCCCTATTGTCAATGGTAAAATGGTTTGAAATATTGTCAATATCATTATATGAATGGTCATGACATAAAGGGTTGTGTATGCCTTCACCACTTAGTGTAAGACCACATCGATGGGGAAATAATCAAAGTTACTAAGAGGAAGCCTAAATCTAATAAGTTTGTTGACAAGGAAAATAGAAAATTGTAGATCTATATTGAATGAAATGAAATGAAATGTTTTAATTATGTCCACGAGATCACATGGTCTAAGAGACCACACTAAGGATTGATCACTCTAGTTGTTGTAGTTTCTTCGGGCTGTCCCTTTTTTTGTGGATCTGAATTAAGAAGGTAGTCGCCTTATGGATTCTCGTCTTATCAAAAAGTTATTTTATGTTGTTCACCTGTAATGTATCCTTGTGTTGTTTACAAATATCTTCATAAGTGATACACTCTTTGATAAAGTGTCATTCAATTTCCACCATACCTTTGTTGCAAAACATACATATCCTTTCTTCCCACTAATTTTTAGGAACCTTCCATCTACCTGTTTCACAACGTAGATGATGAGAGTTGGTTCTCAGTTGAGCAATTAAGATTTTGACTTTCCTTTAATTGTGGATCATAAATATTCTTTATCCCTGTGTTCCCATGTGGGATTAAGTTACTTGATGTAGTAGGCTTTTTTCTACCTATTTGATTTATCCACATGGAAAACTTGAACTTCTCTAACACCCATTTTTAATCTCTATATTAGTGCCTGGGCACTCTTGGGAATTGATGTTCCATTTGTTTGGCCACTTGTTGTTTTGCTTCTTCCACAATTTTTTTCCTTCGCTCTCACTCTTCATCAACCCCCATTTTGGGCCAGTGTTGCTTATCCATATTTCCCACTTTCTTTAAGTAGCTTAGGAGGTGAATAATTGCCAACGCCTCCATTGGGAACATGCTCACCTATGCTAAAATAATCTTATGAGGAACTATTGATTTGATTTTGAGGTTAGAAGTGATAAAGTGTTTTTATATCCTCTCTATTTTTTGCCATTTGTGGATTGAAACACTACTTCCTCAAACTTCACATCCGTACAAAATTATTGGGACCACCAAAAGACTAAATAAAGTCTTCCTCATCTTCCAATCCCATAGCTCTACCTTCCTACACATATTTTGAAGAAGGTAAGAGGCCTTCCAACCACCTTGTAGTCTTTTTGATTTGCAAGTCTCTGAACTTAATCTACAATGGAAGTCAATTCATAGGTATTTGTACTCTTCCACGATTTCTAAGGAGTAGCCCTCAAATATGAATGTATGTTGCTCCTTTTTTTTTAAAGAAAATATCATGACTTTAGTCTTTGAGGTGTTTACGTCCATCCCTACCTCCAAGCAAAAGGATTCTAAGTTATTCAGATGCTCCCTCAAACCTTGGGCAATTTTAGCAATAAGGATAAGGTTATCCACATAAAGAAGAAGTCTTATAACATAGCTTGCTACCTGAATTCCTTCTACATTGACTTTGTTTAGCCATTATTCTAACTTATCAATATAAAGTCCAAACAAAGTAGGTGACAAAGGACTCTCCTAGTTTACTCCAATGTCACTCCCAAAACATTTTGACACGCCTTCTTTAGTTATGATTATAGCTTTTACCCATTCATACAACTTATAAACAACAACTCTCTATTCTTTTGGTACTTCCAATTCCTCCATTATATGTCATATCTTATTTCTAAAGATGGTGTCAAAGGCTTTCTTAAAGTCCACAAAGCAGCAAAAAGCCTCCTCCCCATGTTTCTCCCACACTCTTTCAATGAGATTTATTGATCTTTTCTTGCCTTACTTGTCCAACTTCATCACAACCTCCTCCTTATGTCCTCCATCATTAGTTCATAACTTGTATGTGAATATGGTGACCATCACATTTATCTCCCAACAAGCTTGGAGGGTTCCTAAGTCAACCATATCATCCTCCTCTGTCTATGAGCCTTATAGTGGAAAGCCTTCTTCTTAGTATGCTCCAGATTCCATCAATGACATCACCATCAAAGATGCCTTAGTGGATCCTTCAAGCCCAATCGACATAATTGCATAGGAGGTCCTCTTTGTGAATGGCTTGAATCATGACAAATATGATGAGTGTGATGTCACCAATCATATGCATAATTGAATGTCCTTTCCACCCTTGGAATCAACCAACCTGACCATTGAAGTAGGGCCTATGGCAGTTTTCTCAACCTTCATCATGATTCCTAAATCAAACTTCTTTTGGGTCAAGATGGGCATTCCCTAACTGAATTTTGTGGGATTTGTCCATTTGTAGCCCATAAATTTTTTAAGTTCCCACATGAGGGTACTATCATTTTTTTCCCACGCTAATTGGGCCCCTGTGTCCCTACTAAGATGATGCAATTCTAGCTTTCAAGCATATAAGGCTGTAGAAATAAGTTTTTACATCACGGTTGTCTAATGTGTCCAAACCTCTCACAAGTCTCAATGTGCTACCTCTTATACCCCTTCCTCATTAGGAGATTAGAGAAAACATGCACCCCATGGGAAGCTACCATGGTTGCCTAAGGTTATGTAGCCTATAGTGGTGTCTTTAGTTACCACATCCACTTCACATGTGGACAAAGGAAAGGTACCTATGTTGCATAAGGTGCATCCACCTCTAGTCATCTCAATCATTATAGAGATGCATAGCCTTACCCTTTTATGGTTAGGAAAGGAAACCCCATAAGATAGAACCATCACCATTGGAACTCGCCACTCATCCTTTGAGGGAACCTCATGTTACTTGAACTACTCATAGGGAAAAAAGGGGACGGTCACCCTTGATTGAGCCTCTTGTGCCTCGATCATCATCCCTACCTCCTACTCCATTGGTGGGACCATCCATAGTGTTGATTACAATATTTTTGATCTCTACTATAGAGTAGGATGACACTACTCCTCTATAGCCATCTCATCCAAGCCCACATCAGCGTTATAATAAGCTTGTGCATGAGTGTAAGAGACATAGGTAAGAGAGGGCTCTATCTTGAGAGGCTAAGGTGAAGGCAGATATGACATCTTCAAGGCTTGTTTTTGTTCCCACTTTAGCATATCCATTTAGCTATGCTCCCATCTCCACAACTCCCCAACATTTTGCAATATTTTTCTTCCTTCTCATTGCATTGAGAGTGACTATCGAGCCTCATGCCAAGAGGGTCTAGGTGTTGACTTCTTTGTCATAGGAATTTCCTCTAATCAACTATTTACTAGAGAGCCTTTTATTCTCTAAACCATTGAACATGTAGCACACACAAGTTTTCTCCAACACATTCATGCACACTTCAACTATTCCTGCTTCATCTTACCATCAACATGCTAGCTTCCTAGACATCTTAAAGCTTTCCACAATAGATCAAAGGATCGCACATCCATCTTGTAAGCACAATCTTGAGCTAGGCCTGGTTCTTCAAATATTGCAACTCTACTACTGTAGACCTGGTTTCTACATCAATTCTTTTAGTGGAGCAAGCTATGACTTCTCCTAAGTTCATCTTTTCTCCTTCCATATAGGCTGGAGGGGATGCTTCATCAATACTTCCACGTGGTTCCCCTAAAAACACCATCACTTGCATCTTTGACTCTCTAGAAGATATTCATGCTGGTGTAAATAAGTATTTACTATTTACACTTTACTTAAGTTTACTTAGGATAATGCATATTCATATGAATTGTCATGTAGACACCTAGGAGTTTGCATATTCATGAGTTGTCATGTAGACAACACAATAGTTTGCACTCCAATTGAGCACATGTTGTCTACTACATCTCTTTACGAGATACACCTTTGCATTCTTATCCTCTCATTGTTGCACATACATTCATGCACAATGGAGGATAATCCAGTCTTGGTGGACATTTGTTTAGTTGTTATGCTTATCTCTTTGCTGACTCCTAGTCATATCAATTGCATTTATATAAAAGGCACTTTTTTTATGTATTAATCCAATTATCTGATATCCATTATTATTTTGATCATTATTGAGATTCTCATTTGATCATTATTTGTCTCTCTTGTGCTATCTACTAAGCTTCTTGATCTTGGCGTTGATTTATTGGCTTAGGCAAATTCTTACATAGTATCAGAGCTATACCAAATTCTTACAGTTCCAATGTTGATAACAATATTTACACGATCTCTCTCACTTGCCATGGTAGAGATTTTGAATGAGGAGCTATAAAGTGCCTGGTGAAGCACCTAGGACTTCCTTTACAATGTCGACCTCCCTCCCCACATGATCGAGATTGGGAGGATGATGATTTGATGATGGATGACATGTGAGGTTCAGAGTTGCTTCTACATATGTAGATTAGAATGTGTTTGTACATGTTCCCTTGTATGTGTCTTTTATTATTGTTTCCTCCCAAAGGACCCTTGTACACTTTCATAATTGGAAATGAGAGGTTTCATGTCGTAAACCTATTTTATATGCCATATTTTTCTTATATGCTTCGTAATCTTAATTTTTGAATTTAGGGACGATGCAAAGTGTTGGGGGCATATGAGCACCCCTTTCATGTTGACCCAAAAAATTTCCTTTTTTTTGTCTTCATGTGTATTTCTTTATATCTATATTATGAATAATGTGATGATATCCCCTGGGAGTGGATTTTTTTTCATGCTTGTGGGTTTTTATGCTAGTTCAATGAGCCCCCCCCACCCCCCCCACATTTGTGTAGGATGTGATAGAAAAATGTGTCATCTAGTGATATATTTCTGTGCCATCTCATCCCATTCCTTCCTTTGAATTATCTATGCTCCCCTGTGAGAAACATAGTCCATCCCAAGGGGGATTGTATTGTATGCATGTTCTATTTTTCTTTTATCTAGCAATGTCTCTACAACACAAGTTTTTTTCTCATAATTTTTTTAAATTTTAGCATCACTTCACCTAGTAGGGGATAAACCACCAATCAATGTCTCAAGTCTTTCCCTATCATACACCTATCTAGCTTAACATTACACATATTAGCAATGATCTTAAGTTTCCCTATCACACACCTATCTAGCTCAATGCTACACATGTCAGTGCATTGTGTCAAAGTCTACCTATCACATGCCTATCTAACATTGTCTATGCATGCCAATGCACCATATAAGCCACCCTATCACATGCCTATCTAGCATTCCCTACACATGCCAGTGCATCTATAATTTGATACACATGTCAAAGCATATCAAAAAATGCCCTATGATATGACTTGGCATAAAACAACTTACTAACCATATTGATGTGTCTATCGGTGATCTCTATTGTAAGTGAATTCATCATCTATCATACTTGAGTATGCTAGGTCCAACTTTGCATTACATAAGGAATTCCCAGTTGGGGGTAACTCCATGTGATATAATTCCTACAAGTAAATTAGCTAGGACATCCTTACTTTAGATTTACACTCTCCTCCCATGGACAATATGCTCACTAAAGTGGGGGAAAAATATAATGTTGTAAATTTTACACCCCATATAAGATACCATTTATGCATTTTATCCACTCTATCCTAAGACAAAAATCATGTCACCCTTCATTATACTTGTCATCTCATCAGCTTGTCATTCAGCTTGAATCCACACATAAAATCCTAATTTTTCTAAACGTGCACATGCCGTAAGATGTTTGTGTGGTGTGCTCTTGTTTGCGAATTTGCAAAGTAGATCAACATTACAAACCTACCACCCTACATTTATAATGCCCAAAGTATTGAGAGTCATGCACATAATTTATCTAGTGAATTAAATAACCCTCAAATTATATGCATTTTCTCTCTGTATAATCTCATTCTTTCTTCTTGGTCATTCACCCAAACACTCTTTCTCTCTACACAACCATCTACTTTCACTTTTACATTCATATTGCAGGTTTCCTTCATTGTTATTGTACACAATGTGAATGTGTATTCATGAAACCTTAGTGTAGAATGCAAATGGACTGACGATGAACTAAACTAAACCCAAGATATCATCATCAAAATGTAATCTCTACGAGCGTCTCATGTTTCCCTAACTACAACTACTAAAATAGCTCTCAAACCAGCATCTTAGTGACAGTTCTGGAATGGGAGAATGCTGAAAAAATGAATATGCAATGAACTAACAAGTGATAAATTATGCTAAATAACACAAAATAATGCTAAAATGCTATGAAAATGCTACAATAAGATTGCTAAATGATGAATCAAAATGTGCCTATAATGCAAATGCCTAAGACTTGGGTTCTTTTGCTCTTGAATTCTACTTCTATTTATAGAATTTTAGAAGGGGTTGGGGTAAGAATTTGGGTTTTACCTTTTCACTTGGTGGGTAGAAGTGAAATTGAAAAGGAGCTCAAAAGTCTTGATTGGAGGCTCCATGTGATTTTCATGTCAACAAAAATGTCTCATGAGAGACAAGAGAAGGATCTCAAAAGTCATGATTTGTGGCTAAATAAGGCTTTATTTCAACAAAAATGTCTCGTGAGAGACAAGAGAAGGAGCCCAAAAGTAATGATTTGTGGCTAAATATTACTTTTATTTTCAACAAAGTATATGACTTTTATTTTCAACAAAAATGTCTCATGAGAGACAAGAGAAGGAGCCCAAAAGTCATGATTTGTGGCTAAATATGACTTTTATTTTCAACAAAAATGTCTCATGAGAGACAATAGAAGGATCTCAAAAGTCATGATTTGTGGCTAAATATGACTTTTATTTTCAATAAAAATGTCTCATGAGAGACAAAAAGAGGAGCCCAAAAGTCATGATTTATGGCTAAATATGACTTTTAGTTTCAACAAAAATGTCTCATGAGAGACAAAAGGAGGAGCCCAAAAGTCATGATTTGTGGCTAAATTTGGATTTCTTTTAATTCTTTATATAAAAGGAGGAATTTTATTTTGTGAGAATAAATGGATTTATTGATTTAATAAAAGTTCCATTTATTCTCAAAAATTTGTCTTTTCCCTCTCCTTTTTTTTGAATTTCATTTTATGAGTTTGAATTGTTTTTCTCCTCTTTTGAAGTTGATTTAGGTTTTATTAATTTGATAGATGATTTTCTATTTAATTTGCGCTGATTGATCAGAATTGTGTGATTTAGGTCTTTGCCAATTTTTGGGTGTCTACAAATGCCCCTCTTTGAGCTAATATGTGAAGCATATTAGTTCAAAGACTATCTTGATTTTCTGATTTTAGGTCAAATTCTGATGATTGGATGTATGTTCATTGATATCTGATTATTGACGATTTGATGATTTGATTGTCGCTCACTTGATGTTTTGATTGCCATTGATTTGGTGATTGGATTGTCGTTGATTTGATGATTTGATTGTCATTGATTTGATGATTTGGTTGCGATATTGATTTGGTGTTGCAATAGTTTTGTTTGGATGCCTTGGTTTTGGTAGGCTTGATGTTTGAAAAATTTTGGCTGGGGTAGGATGCTTTTTATGTTTCAAAAAAATTTGATGCCCCAACTTGAATGCCTCGGTTTGGATGCCCCTGGTTTGATATGGATATACTACCCACTCATAAATGAAATTGGAAAAAATGTATGTGTAAAATAGGGACGTTCCAATTTTATTTCTGAAAATGTTGATGAGAACCTTTGGTAGGGAAGGTCGAGTCACAAAGTGATGGGTAGAATCAATCAAGTAATGTTGATACATAGAAAAAGTGCCCCCCTCCGGATACAGAGTAGAGAAAACTAACATGTCCATCTCAGGATATAGAGTAGGACAAATAACTGGCTCAATATAGAACCATTAGCTGATTAGCTATATGTTGAGATTTGATTGATGTAGGATGATCACTTGTGATGAAAAATTGATGTCATTGTTCAGTGTTTGATTGTTCGAGATGAGGTGAGTGCCCCCAGTGATAAGGGATCTTCATATCAGACACAAATAGATGATGTAGGTGTTGTGACATAGTTTTGATTTGTGAAGCATCATTTTATTGGCAAAGCATGTATGCCATTTATGATGAGGACCCTTTTGTGTTGAGACCTTATGATGTTGATGATTCAATCTATTTGATATATGAGATATTTGAGGTTTTTTTATGTTTGGACTTGTGCACTTGAGATATCATGGAAGTATGTATGTATGTGATGATCTGATGTGATGATTATGGTAGCAGTGGATGCGGATGTGTATATATATGGGAATGATTAATGTAGATGGATTATGAGGTAGAATAGATGCGATGTTACTAATGATGTAATGAAAATGTGATTTGGTAATATGAATGTAATGAAATGTGGTAGGATAGAGTGTGATGGGATGAGATATGAATGAAATGAATGCTAGTGTGAATATTGTGAAGAGACGAAGTCTATGAGAGTGGTGTGCTAGGAGCTCATCATGATGTTGATGTTGTTGTCCACTTTTGATAACCAGTCGTTAAGTTGTGAACTAACATTTGTGAATTTTATCCTGATTTATGTGCCAACCATTTTTGTGCAAAGGAACCCAAGATGAATATGCAAACTAAATGAATGCAACTAGCTGTCACTTTTTTATTTAAAGAGATGCAAACTAATTGTCATCATAGAGCGTGTAATAAAACAAAAATGACAAAGTACAACCACCACTAGCTTAGCTATAGTGATATGAATACTATGTCACGCTGAGAAGTACTAGCAAAGAGGAACAATGTACAAGAAAACATGACAACCATTAAGAACTAGAAGCTATAGCCATAGAATAAAAAAAATAGGCATGCAAATAGTCACATGTTAGTTAAAAGATCTCACCTAAGATATCGCACAAAATTGGTTGAGGTACACATGGCATTCCACAGGAGAGGAGGCACTTATAAGTGGACACTAATAATGTGCAAAACCACAGGATCTCTAAAATAAAATAGTGAAAAACCAATAAAAGAACATGACTTTATCCTGGTACCTCTAGTCAAGTACATCATCGAGGCACTAAAAGCACATGATAGCATAGGAAATCATTATTTGCAGACCAAGCATGCTTCCAATTGTGTGAAATAGTATCAAGTTTGTTTAGTTCTGCCAGGGAGCAACTAATGTTGGTCGTAATGCATTGTCATGTGTATTTTTGGTATTTTTGAAATATATTTGGATGTTTTTGTGGTTTTGTATTCATATTTAAATGTTTTTTGGGATGTTTGGTAGATATTTGAATGTTTTTGGGATGTTTGGTAGATATTTGAATGTTTTTGTATTTTTGTGATAAATGTTGGAACGGTTTGACTCTTGTAAAAGTGGGAACAATACAATTCGTAGAGTGAGGATAACCATGATTGGTAGGCGAGAACGATTGTGTGTATATTAAGAACCATTATAGATGAGAATAAAGCCAATGTGGGGATGTTTTTCTAGGTGTATGATGAAACAGACATTCTCGAGGCTTATGAAAAAGGCATTTGGGCCGAAAAAGTCGTTTGACGAGCCTTAAAAAGGCGTTTTAGGCCTAAAAAGGCACTTTGGGGTCCAAAAGGACACTTTGGGCCTTGAAAAAGGCATTTGAGGGGCCTAAAAAGGTGTTGGAGGGGTCCGAAAAGGATGCATGGGCCTTGAAAAAGGCGCTAAAGGGGCCTAAAAAGGCATTGGAGGGGTCTGAAAAGGATGCATGGGCCTTGAAAAAGGCACTAGAGGGGCCTAAAAAAGGTGCTTTGGGGTCCAAAAGGACACTTTGGGCCATGAAAAAGGCATTTGAGGGGCCTAAAAAGGCACTTTGGGGGCCAAAGAGGACACTTTGGGCCTAAAAAGGTGCTTGTACCTTGAAAAAGGTATTCGAGGGGCCTCAAAAGGTGCTTTGGCAAAAAAAGGACAGTGGAGCCTTAAAAAAGTATTTAAGGCCTAAAAAGGCGCTAGAAAGGGGATCCAAGCTCTCACGCTTACGCCTACTTATTCTATGCCCCTAGCTATATAAGGATGAAAGAGTCTGACGGATATCTAGGCTTTCAAGATAGCATTGACATATTTGTTGAAGGAGGCTAGACTAATTGTGGCCACTACAACTTAAATAAGACTAATGATGCATGGGGAATTCTTGCTCTTGACAAGAGGAGGGAAACGGGGGCACCTCTTGCGCTATCCGCGTTGTGCCAAATTTTCCAAAGTCCTGCAAAATATTTCAGGACATTACTACATTGCTTCTTAATATCAGCAAGGCATGTGGGGTTCAAATATCTGATGGCCTGTTGGATAGCCAAATTGAGAAATTGACAAAAATTTTGGGGTGTTGTTGATAGGAATTGCCCCTATTTTGAATGCCTTTGGCTAGTTGTGATTTTTTTTTTTGCTATTTTTAGATGATTTTTTATTTTATTTTTAATAGTTTTGGATGATTTTTTTTTTTTTTTCCATAGTTTTAAGCTATTTTTAAAAAAAATTGGCATTTTTGGATTTTTTTGAATTGTTTTGATAGTTTTGAGATATTTTTTGATTTTTTTGGCATTTTTGGACAATTTTTGAATTTTTTTGATAATTTTGGATGATTTTTGGATTTTTTTGGATGAATTTTAGGTTTGGGGGGGTGAAACGGAGGATACGAGTGAGATTTGGTGGAATACGGGGGTAACCAAGACCACGTGAGGTACCTAAAGAGGCAATAAAGGAGTTTACGATGCCAAATGGGTTAACTAAGGGCTAAAATAAATATTGGAGATTATTGGGCAAGGTGAATGGCGCAAATGTGCATTGATTTTCCTGCAATTCATGTTTATGGTATCTCAATGCATAATCAGACTCCATGTGTTGCTGAATTTGTTGTGCTCCCTGTTGTTGCTGTCACGCTAGCTATTTCCACTGATGTGTACATTCCATCAAGGAAAAGGGCTTTGATTTTCTCTTGTTATTGTTATTATTATTGTCGTTACAAGCTCTATTTCCCTTGATTTACTATTACTACCATACTGGTTATTTTTGCTGCTATGAATCCAAATCTAATGCCAAAATACTTTAGAACTATAACCCACAAATGTTTCTCAATTGGGTATGTGTGAAACTAATTCTAGAATGAATACCAGCCTGACAGACTACTCTAGCCTAGGCTATAAGCTTCTCAACCCCAAACAAACAAATAATGTTCTTCCAAATACCTCCAAATAATTCAACTGTAAATGCTACCCCTTTCTCTTATTGCTATCTTTGACTAATTGCAATGGAAAGCCACAAAGAACCAAAATTTATCTCAAAGATGGAAAATCAACCATTCAACTGTAGCCCCTTTTCAGCATTGAAGGTCTTGTGTTGTTTTAGGGAAGTCCAAAAGCATTGTCTCACCCCTTTTCAAACTAGATGTGGCATTCTCACTTCGTTTGTACCATTTTTTTTTTTTTTTTTTTTTTTAAATTATTTATTTTTGATGTTTTTGATTTTTTTTGGTATTTTTGATGTTTTTCTCAAAGCTTTTAGACATAAAATCATTTGAGATGGATGTTATTGATAGGTTCTGCTAATTTTGTACCATCACAATCTGAAAGTCGGTAAGTACCAGTCCCAAAGGATTTTGTGATAAGGTAAGGGCTAATCCAGTTAGCCTCCCATTTTCCTTTCTTTTCCCTTGCTACTTGGTTCTTAGGATTTTCTCTAAGCACTAGGTCACCAATCTGAAAGACACAAAGTTTGACCTTTTTGTTATAATGCCTTGATAATCTATTCTGATACACTTTGAGATGTTCATGTGTTGTATGTTGATGTTCTTCCAACAACTCTAGTTGTTCTAGATGGGCCACCCTGTAATCCTCATCTGATAGGACGTCTTGAAGAGTAATTCTCAAGGATGGGATCTCAACCTCTAAAGGGAGAATAGCTTCACAGTCGTAGACCAAGGAGAAGGGTGTTGCGCTTGTAGGCGTCCTAACACTCGTCCTGTAGGCCCAAAGGGCAGGGTTCAACTGTAAATGCCAGTCCCTGCCAGTATCATTGACAGTTCTTATGAGGATGTTGATGATGGTTTTGTTGGTAGCCTCTGCTTGGCCATTGAGGAAGAATGGTGTATAATGTGAAATTTTTCACACAATTCATCAATTATTTGATTTTTAAAATACAAGGCATTATCTATGAGAATAGCATGAGGTATGCTAAACCAACAAATGATGTGGTTGAGAATAAAAGAGGATATCTATTTTTTGGTAGAGTCAGAAAGTGATGTCGCTTCAACCCACTTGGTGAAGTATTCAGTGGCGTTGATAATCCATTTATGCCCACCGAAAGAGGGTGGATGGATGGCTCCAATCAAATCAAAACCCCATTGGTAAAAGGGCCATGGCATGGCCAAAGGATTTAGCTCTTAGGATAGTGCATGAACAAGGTTACCATGGATTTGACATTTTTTGCAGGTTTTGACAAAATCAATAGAATCCTTTTCCATGGTTGGCCAAAAATAGCCCATTCTAAGAATCTTCTTTGCTAATGTGAAACCACTAGAGTGTGACCCACAAATCCCTACGTGGACTTCTTGCAAAGCAACTCTAGACTCATCCTTTTCAAGACACCTAAATAAAGTACCGTCAAGACCTTTCCTATACAGCGTATCAGCCACCAAGGAGTAATGGGAGGCTTGGTGAATGAAATTTCATTTTTGGTTATGTGAGAGGTTAGAAGAAATGGTGTTATCACAGAGGTAAGTGATAATGGGACTATACCAAAGGGAATTGGGGGCATTTAGATTGCAAACGATAAGGGAATCGAGTTGAGTTGAACCACCTCTTCCACTAGGAACTCATACCACTCGTGTTGTTCTGGGAGTTGAAGTAAGGAGGCCAAGGTGGCCATAGCATCTGTTGCTCTGTTTGTTTCTCTGGGAATTTGTTCAAAAGTAATGTGAACAAAAAATGCCTTAAGTGTATCGACTATATGTTTATAAGGAAACAATTTTTCATCTTTTGTCTGATAAGTATGAGTAATTTGATTGATGATTAACTGGGAGTCTCCATAAACTTTTAGGGTTGTCAGTTTCCATTCAAAAGCTAGCTTGAGACCCAAGACCAAAGCTTCATATTCGGCCATGTTGTTGGTGCAAGGGAAGAGCAATTTGTAAGATTTAGGGATGGTAACACCGAGTGGCATGATGAACAAAATACCGGCACCCAACCCATGGTGCGTGTAGGAACCATCAAAATAAAATTTCCATGTTACTGGCTCTGTTTGAAGGATGTGCATATCAGGGAAGTCAACTAAGATAGGATTGGAACTTTCCATAGGCACATTTGCCAATTGATCAGCAATGGCCTATCCTTTTATTGTCTTCCTATCAACATACTCAATGTCAAACTCACTTAGGATCATCACCCATTTAGCCAGTCTACCCGTTAATGTTGTCTTGCTGAGAAGGTATTTGAGAGGATCAATGTTGGAGATGAGGTTGACTTTGTGTGTCAAAAGATAATGATATAGTTTTTGGGAAGAAAAAATTATGACTAGGCAAGCCTTTTCAATGAAAGAGTAGTTAAGTTCATAATTGGCCAAGGTGCGACTGATGTAGTAAATGGCTCGTTCTTTTCCTTAGTCATTTTCTTGTGCCAGGAGGGCTCCAATTGACTTATCCATTACAGAATATAGAATAGTAATGGTTTGTGTGATACTAGAGGTACCAACATAGGCAGATTCATCAAATAGGTTTTAAGTGTTTCAAAAGCCTTCTAACATTGATCATCCCACTTAAAATTTATGTCTTTATGTAGCAAGTGTGTGAAAGGTATACACTTTTCCGCCAACTAAGAAATGAATCGACGAACTGATTGAAGCCTACCTTGAAGAGAGTGTAACTGATTTAGGTTCTTTGGAGGTTGCATACTAATTATGGCTTGTACCTTCTCAGGATCAACTTCTATCCCTTTGGCCGAGAAAATGTATCCTAGGAGCTTGCCTGATTTGACGCCAAAAGTGCATTTCTTGAGATTAAGCCTGACCTTGAATGCTTCTAGGCGAGTGAATATTTTGGCCAGTATGGGAAGATGTTCTTCTCGACTATGGAATTTGGCAAGAATGTCATCCACATAATCTTCCATGAAGATATGCATCATATCATGAAAGATAGTGGTCATGGCTCGTTGATAGGTAGCCCTAATGTTCTTTAACCCAAAGGGCATTACATTCCAACAAAAAGTGCCTCATGCACAAGTAAAAGTTGTTTTCTCTTGATCTTCTAGTCCTATTCTGATTTGATTATAACTAAAAAACCCATCCATGAGTGAAAACATGGAATGACCTTTGGTGAGATAGACAATGGTGTCGATGTTAGGGAGGGGAAAGTCATCTTTGGGACATGCTTTGTTTAAATCCTAAAAGTCGATATAGATGTGTATGCTACCATTCTTCTTTGATATGGGGACAATGTTGGAGATCCATGATGCATACACTAGAGGCCGAATGAAATTGGTACTGACTAATTTTTCCAATTCTGCTTTCACTAACAGGGCTATATGAGGATGCATCTTTCTAAGTTTTTGTTTCACTGGCTTGACCTCTGGAGAGATGTTAAGATGGTGGAGGATTAAGGTCGGGTCTAAGCCGGGCATGTCCACATAAGACCATGCAAAGTTTATCTATCTTTCTTTGAAGAACTAGATAAATGCCTTCCTTTCTTCTGAGCTCAAGGACTATGCCAAATAAATGACCTTTAGTTCTTGTTCTATGCCAAGGTTTATCGGTTCTATTGGCTCAATCAAAATAGAAGATCGCTCCTCAGAATGTTCAGGTAAGGTATCAATTACCCCATCGGTAGGTGCCACAGTTGGGTTTTCACCTTGTGATACGTCACTTCTGTTTGTTTCCATTTTTTATCAAGATTAGCCACAACTTGGTAGTGGTCAATAAGGTTGTGGGATGCTTTCCTTACTCTAGTGTGATTGAGGTGATTGATACTCGACTCGACTATATTCTCTTCTTTTGTTCTTCATTGACGAGATGGTTCAACCGTGTTAAGGTAGATGAAAACTTCATGGTTAGTGTCAAAATGAGGGAGGTGATGAGGCTTGGTTTTATCCCAGTTAATGAGTTTGAGATGGACTAGGGAAAGTGATTCATAGTATGGGAAAGGTTCAACAAGGCTTAAAGACATAACTTCATTAGATGGCTCATACACTGTATCCATCAGATCTATGACATGGACTTCTTCTAGAGTTTCTGGGAAAGTAGAGCTTGCAAGGGGCTCATAGTAATCATCTTCAACTTCTACTGGGAAGAAGTCAGGGAATAAGGTTTGGAATTGAAACCCTTCAATGTATTCATCTTCTAAGCCATCCTGATGTACTCTATTTCTTAGTGAAGTGGATCCTGAACTATGAGTTGTTCTTTGTATAGCCAAACTATCAGGGGTGGGTACATGGATAATATCACATTCTTTGTCATGGAGAGATTCTTTACATAGAGACTCAAATTCCCATTTAAAAAAATCATTGTCATCTTTGTTACTGGAGGCATTTATGGGTAGTTTTGCCATAAAATGTGAACTTGAAAGGGACAAATTCACATTTATGATATCAGTTGTTACTGGGGTATAACTATACTTTTGTTTGGATACCCACACCAAGGTAGAAGAGGAAGAATCACTATGCTTTGGGTGAGCTTCGGAAGAGGTTTTCACCTTGTCTTGTCCATCATACCCTACCCCTGCTTTAGATTTATTTGACCTGAACTGTGTTATCAAAGGTTCAATGATTCCTTTCCCTTTCCCTAAGGGACCATCTCCTGTGTATCCCATCTTTTTCATTAAGTCAAAGCCTTTCCCATGTAGGTGGGAGGAGATGTTGATGTTTTGTTGACTGATGTCTTCCACTAGGTTTGGAGGTGTGCCACTTGCTTTGATAAAATGTGCATGATATGGTTTGGTGGAAGTCAGTTTTCCATGAGACCTTAGAGAAAGTGGGGGATCAAATAGGGAGATTGAGTACTTGCCTACCCCTTTATAGTGTAACTTACACTTTCTAGCAAATTCTTTCATTAGTTTATCCATTTCTTCATAGTGTAGTTGTTTATGATCTTTTGATGATGATGGCGGTGGAGGAGTAGAAGGACCAGAACAACCCACTTTATTTTTACCCTTAGTTGATGTTGATAAGTGGCTGCTCATTTGGTTAGTGGAGTGTGAAGTGCCTGCAACTGTGGACTGTCTGCTAGCATCTATCGGTGTATTAGCTTCTTCTCTATTATAAGGGACAAGTGAGTTACAATACTAGGCAAAGTGTCGATCTCTGGGTATGGTTATCTCTTGACCCATGTATGGAAATTTGAGGCACTGATGGTAGGTGGAGGGAACGACTTGCATGTCATGGATCCATGCTCTTCCCAGCAGAATGTTGTAAGTTAGTTGTAGGTCTAAAACCTGACAGACGATTTCTTTCATGACCGGTCCTACTCTGATTGGTAATATGACCATGCTTTTGGAGGATCTTTCTTCATCATCATAAGCCTTGATGGTAATCTTTTTTATTGGGTCAACCACATCCTCTGCGTACCCGAGGGCTTTCACTAAACTGAGAGTGCAAATATTGAGACTAGCCCCACCATCGACCAATGCTCTCTTAACTTGGTTCCTATGGATGAATACTTCTATGTGCAAAGGAGAATTTTGTGGTTGTATGATAGACATGTCATCTTGGGCAGAAAAAGACACGCAATGAGGAGCAACTAAATTGCTGACCGTGTTTTGGAATCTACTCACATCTAAGTCATTTGGCACTAAAGCTTTAGTGAGTATCCCTTTATGCTTTGGGGAGATTTGCAATAGTATGTGGGTCGGAGTCTTGAGTAATTGGTGAACCAGGTTATACTTGGGCATGGAGGAACTTGGAGTTTGTTGGTTAGGATTTGTCATTGGTCCTGGTAGGATAATTTTGGAGGCTTGGCCCCAAGTGATGGCATTTGAGGATTGTTTTTTATTTTTATCTTTAATTATGATGACATTTATAGTTTCATCAAATCTGGAAATCATGCCAATGGTATTATCGTAGTGGTGCACATAATTAACCTTGGTTTGTGGAGGTGCATTTTGATTGGCCTTGGAGGACTCTCCCTTCTCATGACTCGTGAAAGGGTTCTTGAAGGACGTATGGTCTTCATTATTACTAAGATTGTTTACTTCAATGGTTCCATCATTTATTAATTTTTGGATGACCCCCTTAAGGGTGAAATAATTGTTTGTCAAATGCCCCCGATTGCGATGATAGGCACAAATGTGTTTGTCATTCCACCATTTCAGCTTGACTTGGGGTTCATATGGTTTAGCCTCTGGTAACACGATGAGGTCATCAGCCAAAAGTGTTTGTAAAGCACTCTCATAGGACACCCCTATGGGTGTATACTCCTTAGGTATATCAAAAGATTGATATCTTCGTGGTGGAGGAGCTTGATTGTAAGCCACTTATTGGTTAGACATAGGGGGGGGTCTTTGTGCTACGTCGGTAAAACAAGCAGCCATTATTTAGTTGAAGTGTGACACTGGGACTCAATCGATTTAAAGGGGGTTGAGTTTGAGTTTTGACATGATTGGCTTCAACTACCCCATCATTTGTGATGTTTTTATTATTGTTTCTCCACCACGCTTTTTGTTTATCAGTGGACCGATCAAAGGAATTGTGCATTTGTGTAGATTTTTTGGAGAAACCTTTACCATCTTTAGATAATTTAATTATGCCATTGTTTACCAAGGTTTCTTCCACTTTAGCCGCATTTTCTAAAGTGGTTTTAAAATCTTTAGGCCCTTGGAGTTGGAGCCAATAATTCATCGATTTTGAGAGACTATTGATGAAGATATCTATCTTCTCCTTATCTCGTATGTATCTATGATATTTAGCAAACATGTGCCTCCACCATTGTAAGAAGGTCTTGAATGATTCACCTAGGAGTTGTTTTGTGTTACATAGATCAATCATTGTAACCTCTCTTTCAATGTTGTAAGAATATTGGGTGATAAAAATAGAGGCCAATTTATCAAAGCTTTTGATATTGGAGGGTAGTTCGGAGAACCACTCCATGGCTTGTCCTCTGAGGCTCCTAGGAAATAGATGCATTAAGTATGTTGTGTCATGGACAAACTCCATGCTTAGCGTATAGAATTGCCTCAGGTGATCTTGTGGATCCATTGTGCCAAAATATTTTTCATACTTTGGTATCTACACATTTGGAGGAAAGGGTGTGAAGGTAATGTTTATATCAAATGGCAGGGGACACACCTTTTCGAGGCTAAACTCTACGGGTTGTGTTTCTCCTCTTTTCATCTTTTCCATTTCTAGTTCTAAGTCTTGCAATTTTTGTGTGACTACGTCTAAAGGTGACTCTTCTTCATCTCATTTCATATTGGTCACATCAAAATCGGATGGCAATTTTGCACCTTATTGTGCTAATGTGAGTATGTATTGTTCTTTGTGTTTTTCCAAAATTTTGTACATGATATCAACAAGTTCGAGATTTTGCTGAAAATCTTCAATTTTAGTTTCAATACTTCTGTCATCCCATGCATCAGATGAACCCATTGCAACTAAGGATTCTAAATTTTGATCGAATAAGGGTGACTCGTAAGTAACCGTATTTGGTGAGCAATCTATTGTTGTAGTAGATTTGAGGAGGTTTAGAGATTCTGTGCATTTGATAGTCCTACTTGCTATCCTAGCACTCACTCGTACGGGCGACCATTTTGGTTTTGTTGGGACACTTGTTTTGCGTGGTGGCATGAAAGGTAAATTGGATTCTTTTAGTTTCTAGGCATTCTTCAAAAGGTGAAAGTTTTTGTTGACCATGATTTGTTTGTAGCAACAAGCTAAATTGGACAAGGCGTTTGCCAATGTTGATAGAATAAGGTTCACTTTTGTGAAGTCAAGTACAGATGTGTGTTTCTGAATGTTCCTAGCTTAATGTGCAAAGTGAGGTAATGGTAACTGTCTGGTTGATGATGATGTAGCTTTGCTTGTTTTCAAAAGATGTTTTCAGTCAAACACAAATTTTCAGACTTTGTAAAATACCATCACAAAAAAGGGTATCCAAATTTATTGTTTGTTCATGAGTACCATTTTTGCAAATAGCCTCTATTTCATGTTTTTACTTAGATGCGTCACAGAAATGCTCAAATGCTCTATTTTAGTAATCAGATGTGTTTTTTCTTTGTTTATATGTGCTATTTTATCATTCATATGACTGTTTCATGAATCAAATGCGCTATTTTAAGTCTCATATGCATTTTTTATAGGTGTATGTGTCATAACAAAAGTCAAAAGCATTACAAAAATGTTTAGAAGCACTGTTTTATGCAATATATGCACTATTTCAAGGATTGTTTAGCAACGTCTTCATTTTAAACTTGGTTTCTCGATATTGGTTTGAGGTTTGTCCTTCTGGAAGGTTTATGATCTACACCGGTGTTTGTTATTAAGTTTTAAAACACTTCCAAGCACAATAGCAATAGAACCAATGCAAGATGTAAAAACCACACACACCTAGAAAATGGAAGAAAATGGCTTCTTGATAAGGTTATCTAAAGGTTGGTGACTAGTGGGTCTTAGTGTTCCAACTATGTTTGGATTTACCTCTCCTGTGATAGAGAGCTTCCCACCAATGCCAGGGAGGTTTGGTGCAATCCTTTGTGGGACTACTAGAGGAAGGCTATGTTTTGAACATAGGTGGCTTGCATTCGATTAGGAATACAAGATTGGGGGGCAATCCCTCTCACTAGCCCTGCTAAGGCGACTCAGGAGGTAGCCCTTCTATGGATAGATAATCCTACCTAATGAAGAACAAGAAATGGAAGTCACAAACAAGTCTGGGAATCTGATCACTCAAGAAGGGTGAGAGCATATCCCTACTATTTTGGTTCCCCAAACATGACAAACACAAAGGATTAATTACCAGCCCTTATACTACTGAAGATAGGGGGGCTCTTAATTAGACTATGTGTGGGTTCTTTTCCTCGTTCAACTGTAACTGATCTTTACATAAGGTTGGGCATTCTAATCAACTCCAAAGAGTTGAGAGCATAGGCCTACTTCTTTATCAGATTAGTGAGATTGAATGTTCTTATTAAACTATGTTTGAAAATTTGAGAAATTTCACACTTTTAATTGACAAGAGCCATGGTCCACCTACCTGATTCGAAGCTAACAAGGGCTAGGCACATTTTTGAGAGTCTTCATTCCTATCACACATTTCTAGTAGCCTTGTGGTTGTGACTTTTAATAGATTTAATCTTTGTGAGCTTGGAAATGCCTTTGAAAGTTTTTTGATCTCAGTATGAAGCTTCTCACATGTTATAAAACCTGCAAAAGATCAGATTCAAGTACACAAAATAAGAGATTCAAGGATCCAATATGCACGCAAATGGAGATGAAAACTAATCTAAATGATAACAATGCAAAACAATGCAAGAAAGGAAATGTAATAAAAATGCAATTCTAATCTATAAAAACAAATATGGATCTAAGCTAATATGCAAATTCAAGGATGAAAACTCATGATGGAAGCCAGGGATGTATGAGAGAAGAAGACAAGAAGATAGAAGTTCTCCACAAAAAGCTTTAGTATTTAAACTCCTTCAAAAATCACTCTCCAAACCTGCAACATAACAATAGAATAATAATGGATCTAAAAGAAGAAGAATAGATCAGCAAGAAAACTTGAAGAACAGAGAGGCTTTGATACGAAGCCCCACGGTGGGTGCCAATTTCTACACAGTGTGAACGCGTATTCATGAAACCTTAGTGTAGAATGCAAATGGACTGATGATGAACTAAACTAAACCCAAGATATCATCATCATAATGTAATCTCTATGAGCGTCTCATGTTTCCCTAACTACAACTACTAAAATAGCTCTTAGACCAACATCTTAGTGATAGTTCTAGAATGGGAGAATGCTAAAAAAATGAATATGCAATGAACTAACAAGTGATAAATTATGCTAAATAACACAAAATAATGCTAAAATGCTATGAAAATGCTACAACAAGAATGCTAAATGATGAATCAAAATGTGCCTATACTGAAAATGCCTAAGACTTGGGTTCTTTTGCTCTTGAATTCTCCTTCTATTTATAGGATTTTAGAATGGGTTGGGGTAAGAATTTGGGTTTTACCTTTTCACTTGGTGGGTAGAAGTGAAATTGAAAAGGAGCTTAAAAGTCTTGATTGGAGGCTCCATGTGATTTTCATGTCAATAAAAATGTCTCATGAGAGACAAGAGAAGGATCTCAAAAGTCATGATTTGTGGCTAAATAAGGCCTTATTTCAACAAAAATGTCTCATGAGAGACAAGAGAAGGAGCCCAGAAGTCATGATTTGTGGCTAAATATGACTTTTATTTTCAACAAAAATGTCTCATGAGAGACAGGAGAAAGAGCCCAAAAGTCATGATTTGTGGCTAAATATGACTTTTATTTTCAATAAAAATGTCTCATGAGAGACAAAAAGAGGAGCTCAAAAGTCATGATTTGTGGCTAAATATGACTTTTATTTTCAATAAAAATGTCTCATGAGAGACAAAAGGAGGAGCCCAAAAGTCATGATTTATGGCTAAATATGACTTTTATTTTCAACAAAAATGTCTCATGAGAGACAAAAGGAGGAGCCCAAAAGTCATGATTTGTGGCTAAATTTGGATTTATTTAAATTCTTTATATAAAAGGAGGATTTTTATTTTGTGAGAATAAATGGATTTATTGATTTAATAAAAGTTCCATTTATTCTCAAAAAATTTCCCTCTCCTTTTTTTTGAATTTCATTTTATGATTTTGAATTATTTTTCTCCTTTTTTGAAGTTGATTTAGGTCTTATTAATTTGATAGATGATTTTCTATTTAATTTGCGTTGATTGATCAGAATTGTGTGATTTAGGTCTTTGCCAATTTTTGGGTGTCTACAGTTACATAGTTTCAAGCTCACAATCATGGCTTCATTGCACATACCAACCTTAGTGTCGCAACTTGGGGACTTCCCTCTCCATATCTTTGTTTATTAAGCATATTCTCTACATTCTTAGAATTTCATTTCTATTTACTCTTCTTTTACTTTCATTTTGGTTATCTATCACTAATCATATCATGACTATTGGATGTTTGTGGAGGCGGAGACACTAAAGGGGCGGTTTGAGTGTGGAAAATCTCTTAAACAACCCCAAAATTTTCCTTTTTTACTTGTGTGTAGGTCTCCAATCGTAGATTTGGAAGTCTTAGTTGGACCACATTATTAAACATTGAATCTAGTTCCATCTTCTCCACCTTTTCTTTATTTTGTTTTCTCATAAAACATACTGTAATATTCTTATTATTCACTTATTCTCCTTCTTAAATCATAAATAAGTTATTTCCATTATTATTCCTCTTCTTTTTTTATATAAAGTAGCTTTACTTCATTTAGTTGCATTCTAGTTATTTATCATATTTATAGAACATAATCTATTTGATTTTTTTTTACTTCATTCTACATTTTTCCGTACTCTATCTATGTAAGATGCTAGTGAGTCGCATTGATGTCCATCAAAAAAATTGTTGTCCTATGGGTCACACACCTATCCATAACAATGAGCTCACAAATTTTGTAGTTTTTTAAATAATTTAATTCACGCTCACATTTTCAATTACATTATATTGATCTTAAATCAATTCACATACACCTAGTCAGTCCTTAATCAATTGATCTCACATCTTTGTAATCACACTTAATCAACCAATAACTCAAACCAAGAATTTTTCTACAAACTTGAGTTTGAGCTACATGACACTCCTAGCCGACTTATTGAGGTAGTTTGAAGGAAATTGTGTATCCCTTGAGGTCCTAGTCAACCTTTAATATTGGTGAATTATTTTCTTCCTTGCACCTTGATCATAACCTTTTTCATTATTGAGAATTAGGTTTCCATGATAAATAAATCCTATACCTTGGAGACTAAATAGTGTGTCATCCTTCACAAAGATCCCCTTTACATCTTGTGCATGGTATCTCTTTCATTCGTCCCTTCCATAGCCTTGTTGGAGTTATGTCCTCTTTGGCTTGGATTGGGTGTTGCTTGTGGATATTGTATGGGTGTTAAAATTTCATTATCCTTGTTCATCGTTTCCTTAATATGTCAAAATACTAATTAATTTTCCATCTCAAGGGAATGAAATACATAGCCTCCTTATTGCATATACCTTGATCACTTTAATCATGACAAAACAAGTACACTAGCATAATACAATTTTCTAGGCCTAGATCACTCTTCTTTATGCATTTTGGTAGATTTCCTTGGATACAATGTTTTACTTAGTTATCCAAGGGATTGGTTGGCTAGCATAACACAATTTGGTAGAACATTTCACAAAGGCATTTTCAAATGGACATTTCCAAAGTTGTATACTTTCAATCATATACTTCCAAAGTTGTGGCATTTTCAAAATTGGCACTTCCAAAGTCGTAGCATGTCAAAATTGATATTTCCAAAGCTACGACACCTTCAAGCCTCCATTAGGTGCAAACCTCTCAAGGTAGAGTTGAATAGCATACTGTGAACAATCCTTTCTCTCTCTTCTATTTCTCATGGATCACCTAGTACAACATATATTGCCTGGCCCATATCAACTATGATTATCTTGATCTCTCCCGCATGGTTCAATAACACAACACTTCTTTCTATTCAATAGGATCATGGATTCTTATCTTATCTTTGATGTATGCTCTTGATCTTTTGAAGCAACCACTTGTTCTCTTACAATAGCTTTCTGAGTGTTATTCCAGTGGTTGATACATTTTTTCTAGTGAGCTATCTTCAAGTAGTTAACTTGGGATCTTAGTAAGATCAAAGATTTTATTGTTGTTTTATGTATCCTTTCATATGGATGTGTGAGTTGAGATCCTTCGTTTGAGGTCCTATGTCCTTAAACTTGGCAATGTCTTATCTCCTTGCAGTTTGCCCATAATCTTCATCTTTTTTTTGTTACTTTACCTTGAGCATAAGGAAAAACTCATGCTCTCACTTAAGCTAGGGCTAAATTTACCATCCTAAAAATTAAGAACCCCTATTAGGTACTCATTTTTAGCCCCATTATAGCATGTATGGGTTCCCTCATTAATTTCAGATCCTCCTAGCCCTTTTGCATTCTTTAAGCCAACATTGTTTCTTCAAAACTTGAAAATGGGTCTAATGATTTCCAAATTTATGTCTTATCACCTAATTCACCTTCCACTCAGGTCCTTTACATGCATTTTTGGATTTGTCCTCACTTTGTGGTGGAATTTGACTTTCACTGCCCCTTTTTAGCATGCACCCCAAGCCCCTAGCTAAATAAAATAAAATGTGCTAGGTTAAGTTAAGTCAAACTTGTCTTGGACAAGGTCAACCCAAGTCAACTTAGTTCTAAACAAGGTTGATTCAAACCATTCCTATCATAGGGTACTAATTTTTAGCAGGCTTTGAGCCTAATGCAAGATTAAATCTTATAGATAGTAAATTGAAGCACCCTTGCAAAATTTGGACCTCAAAATGTGTTTAAAAGGAGACCTCTTCCTCTCATTCTCATATACATTAGACATACATGCGATCCAACTACAAGAAAACATCCATTAGTAAAGACATCCATCATCAAGCATTCAAGTACTAGGAAGCCATTAAGCATTTCAAATCTTCATTCCATCATTTCCATCATGCATTAAATGCATTTCCTTTCATGGATCTAGCTTCTTTCTCAATTGAAGGTGAAGAAAGGATTTTGCAATCAAGGGAGGAAATATACACTCATCCATCAAAATTACTTCTTCTCTTTCTTCCTTGATCCAACATAGTGGAAAATTATAATGCCCATTACCTAAGGGTCTTCTTTCATGATTTATCATGGGTTTTTGTGTGGAGTTTGTTGCCAAGTTTTAGTCTTTCCTCTTTTGAGCTTAAGATTAAAAGGTTGTGTGAGTGATAGGTGTCTAGGTCTATCTAGGTTACTTACTTCTCATCCTTCCCAAAAAATCTTTTCTTTGTTCCTTTCTTGGGTCTCCCTCAATGCATTTGCCCAATATTTCTTTACATGTTTCCTATTTTGTCGATGCACACAGGGATTAGGTGATATAGGTATGGTTGGGTGTGCTCTTCAATTCTCCTGATGAGAAGTAAGTGTCTTATACTTTATTTTCTATACTCCTGCCCTAATGTTGCATATCTTGTAGTTTCTGAGCTCTCAAACTAATTCTTGGGTCAAGTGAACTACATTAGCTACAAATCCAAGAGTGGGAGCCATGAAAATTGTTTTAAAGGAGTTGTGAGTATGGGCCAAGGTGTTTCTCATTCAAATCTATAGGAATAAGGTTAAATCTTGTCAAGAAGTATGGGTCTATGGTTTGTTGTTGCGTATTCATGGAAATGTTGTCATTCTATTTTGTTTTTAGAGTCTCATAAACCTAAGCCAAATCTCAATTCTAACAATCAGATAGTACGAGCATAAGTGTTGAAAGAACTATTAAGAGGCTTGTAATATGTGAGGCATGCTTGAGATCTGACTCCAAGGCCATCAGGTTAAAATTAAAGGTCAAATGTTGTTGACTGTGTCTCAGTCCGGAAAATGTTGTTGAGAAAGGAGTTTTCCACCTAAGAGTAACAAAATGGACTTCTTTTTTGAAGGTTTCAAGAATTCAAATTCAAGACACCCTATTGGGACTCAAAATTGAAGGCCCGATTTTGAGTACCATTGAAAAATAAAGCCCTATAAGTGTTTTTTGATGCATTTGTACCCAGCTATCCATTTGAGGCCTAAGAGGTGTTTAATGTTTTTAACACCTTGCATTTAGTATTTCTACTCATCCCATGATGATAAATTTCCATTCCGAGCTATTTCGTGAAGTCTTATTTTGAGCATTTGTCAAATCTACATTTTTGCCTTAAGTGTCAAACAGTGACAGGAGGCCATGTTTGCATGTGAATATCTCGCACCCAATAATGTTTCATGACTCGCCACTTTGGGAGTATTTAGTGTCCATACCAGAGAACCTAAATTTTAGATTTTGAGTCATTTCAAATTCATTTGACTAGGTTTTGAATCCCTCAAAGTTGGTCATTTATTGATATCATGTTGATATGAATTGTTTTGAATTTTGGGAAGCCCTATTTGACTTGTCATAATTTTGACCTAGTTGTGTTGCATTTTAGATGTCAGAGACTTGCTATATTTTAGTTTTGAGCTTATGAAGAATTTGTTTGATCAATTTTCAAATGCGATTCCAAATGCAACTTGTAACTTTTTTACTGGTGTCAAGAAATGTAGATTTTTTGGAACCCCTATTCGTGATGTCATATCTTGAGATTCATGATAGGTGAGATTGAATGGATTGTACCACTATGTTGTACTCTAAAAATACTTCAAGTGTGCCAATTTTCAAGTCTTAACGAATCCGTCTGCACACTTTCCCAGGTTAATTCCATTTGCAAAAAATGATTTTCTACCGGTGCTTTCAGTCTACAAATTTGAGTAGCCTACTTTGACCATTCGCCAAATGTGTCCAGTTATTCGTCATGAGCCCAAATCACAGAATTATACTCTCCTCATGACAGTGAATCAATGCCCCAATTTTCGTTTCCCCAAGTGTCAGTTTGCCTAATTTTTGAAGCCAAATCCTAATGCAATTTATTGCTTTCTAAATCCTAATGCAATTTATTGCTTTTTGACATGTTTACTTGCAGGCAATTTTAAAAGGGTAACTTCGAAAGTCAATATCTTTTGACTGAGAATTCGTCATGAGACAAGATTAGACAGGGTAAAAGTGTGCAGGACAAAGAATCGGTATTATTGATCTTAGAGCTCAGTCAGGTGTTTTTGTCAGTTTTCAAAGTCAGTCAAAGGACCTCTTAACGCAAAATTGTCAATTTGTAAAAAGATGTAAAATGAGCTTCAAATTCACTTTCAGTGGTCGAATTTGTTTCAAATCAGTGCCATAGGGTGAATGAGTCAGTTTTGCAGTTCAGTCGTTTGGAAACAAAATATTTTTTAGCCAGACCCACTTTGGGGCCCGACTAATTCTGTTAGATTGATAAGATATCAAGAGTTGAATTGTTTTAAAATGGGTTCACAAGGAGTTATTAACTGCCAATGGCTTGCATGTCAAACTTGTTTGGTATGAAGTGGCAGCCAAAACTCCAAAGAAGCCATAGCATATACAATAATACTTTATGCTTACTCAATTAAGACATTAGCCAAGTATTCCTATGTAACTTCACTCTAGGCTACACTGAGATATGTTATCCAAACAAGTCTTGTACAAGGACTTGGAATGAATGAGAAGTTGGGATCTTTCATCTGAATAGGGTGAGTATACAAAGCTCGGTTAGACATGTGTTGGGACTAATTTGTGGGACAGATTGCATTAGACAGGATGAAAAATTCTTCGATCTAATAAAAGGTGGAGGCATTGAATTTGCTAAAGCAAAAACTTATGTGGGCTTGGCTTAGGAGCAATGGATGCATGAAAATGAGAAAAATAAGTAGGAATTTTACAAACATGGATTTCACTTCCTATTAACAAAATCAATGAGTATTAATAGCACGACCTTTGTGTGCTATCTTTAAAATCGAATGGTATGCTATATTCATGCCAAACCAACATCAAATGGATGTTTTTCAGCATGGGGCTTGACACAGATTGGAGAGTTTCACGCCTTCTAAAAGAAAACGTAAGTGGCAGGGTAAAGTGTTATTAAAGGGGTTGGGGAAATGTTTGTAGAAAAATTGGAAGCATACATGCATAAAGAATAGGGAGCCAGCTTGGAGAATCCATGGGAGCAAAATGAAAAGGGTCCACGACATAGGGATAGCCGCCAACAAAGGGAAGCCTGATGAAGATGGAGTTGAATGTGTTGATTTTTTCCAGGTTTCTCATCACAAAGTTGTGAGCAAATTGGTAGTGCACATGGAATGGAAGTGTTTATGGGAGTCCATAGGAGGGCGAGTAGAACCCAAGCACTCTTATGTATCGGCCTTTAAGTAGTTGGGCGAACAATAGTGAATGGTCCATGCGATTAACAATTTGAATAGAGTTGAAGGTAGTGAGAATGACAACAACAAGAATAATGGTGTCCAACACTCGTCGAGCTTTGCATTCAAGGCTCCATAGGAAGCATATCACATGGAAGATTTTGAAACTAACAGAGTGCTCAGGGTTGGCTCTTATTCAAGGGTTATCATGGGCAAGAAGGTATAGAAAACGGCATCAAGTAAGTCCATGTTGTGACAACAACAAGCTGCATGTCAGAGTTTGAAGAACACATCTAGACCATGCATGAAATGAAAAGTAGTCTCAAGCCAAATGAAGGAGGCAACCTCAAAAGTATTTGGAGAAGGAGTTCGTTGAAGTAGTTTCAGACAATGAGGCAAACTTTAATGGCATGAACAGAGTATGATTGGAGGAGGGCATGAGTTTTATCTTTGCCAAAGGCATGTGTTATCATAGTAAGCACTGGTCTCCACCTTTCCCCAGAGGTAATCATTGGGAAAACACATCTACCCACATGCAACAATACAAGATATTAGGGGCAGGGAAAGCCCACGGCAGTTGCAAAATACATATGCCAATAGTACCTATGTTGCAAGCCCAAGGAAACAACATTCGCACTAAAAAGAGGAAACCCATGTTAAAAATGTGAAAGAACCCCACGCATGCCAAGAAGGGAAGTTGTAGGCAATGAAGGAAGAAGAGAACTAGTCAAAAAGGAAGCCACAGAGAAAAGCATGGGAAAGCCAATGGAAGACATTAGTCTCACATTGAGGATACGATAAACTTTTAATACTTCATATACCAAACAGCTCAGTCAAGTTGATGTCTTGAAGATGCTAGCTTTTGTAAGCCATAGGCTATTTGTGGGGCCCAATCTAGTTGCTAACAGCTAGAGGAAAGAATGGAATAAGTTTTGAATGAGCACGCAACATAGAATAAATGGGGAAACTTGCCAGAAAAAGCCATCAGAAAGGTTGAGAATGGTGCCAAAAAAGTTAAGAATTTGGGAAGGCGCCATGTCACCACCAAAAATGGCAAGGCTTTCTGGCATGCGACATGGCGACCTCCCGAAAAGTGGAAATTTTGGCTAGTGACCTCCTAGAAAAGAATAATTTTGACGAAGTGTGAAATTTGGTGAGAAAACTGATGAAATGGTAGTGATGTAGCAATTCTGAGATCACAGAAGCATAGGATGGTGACACGTGGTGAATCTGATGGTGGTCTCCATGTTGCCAAAGGAAAGTTGCAAGGAGGTTAACATAGCGACATGGCAACCAGCCAGGTGGCGGTGACGTGTGAAGGTGATGTGGCACTGATATGGCATGTTGAGGTGGCACGATGATGTGACAAAGCAAAGGTCAGCCAATAAGAGGTTGACACATGGCAAAAAATTCAAAGGAATATTGACCCAAAATTCATGGGTAGGGGAAAATTCAAGAATGATTTTAAAAAATTGATTTGAAATACTTTTCCAAAAAAGCTCCTGTACCTAGATTTTTAAATCTAAAAGGGTTTTATACTAAAGTGTGAACTTTAGAATTTTTTTTTAAAATTGAAATTTTAAAGTTCAAAGTAGAGTCTTATAGCAGAGGGGGGTATTTTTCAAACTAAGATTTAGGGGGTTTCTGCTAAGTGAACACAGGTTTATTATATATCGTCGAAACCAGGAGAAGATGAACTTTCTGATTATGGAGTTTGTTTTTGCATAGATGCTCACTAGTTTGAGTTATAGGCAAAAATGTAAATTTTGGGCCTTCTCAGTGAAATTGATGAAATTTGAAAATGCAGTTACAGGCATGGTAAAAACACATGGTAAAAGTTCAGTTGCGTTAATTTTGAGAATATTATGCCATCCTGGTATAATTTGGCTCCAATTTTCAATTATGATGGAAGATTTGATTTACCAATTGCAGAGAGAGATTAGAGAGATTTTTTCATTGTTAGGAGAGTTTTTTCAAGTGGACACATGTCATCTTCATAACAAATATGGGAATTCACTCTCCTTTATATCATTCTCTTTCTCATTCTTTGTAATGGTTCTAGTTTTGAAGAAAAAAGGACTCACTGTTGTGATACCATAAGGGTTCCAATCTTGAGTTTTCTCATATTTGTGAGACCAATGGTTCCAATTTTGATGTGTTTTCATTACTATGACACCACATTTTCTTCAGCAATTTCTCTTGTATGAACAACAGTAGTGAAGATAAATATAGAAAGTTCAGATCTATTAGGTGTTTCTATGTTTTAATTTCAGGCATATGAATGTATAATTTCAAGGAAATGAATATAGTTGAGCAAAAGTCTCTTTAGTTTCATTTTGATTCTCGTCTCCTTCCTCTATTATCTACAATGTTTTGTGTTTAAGAACAAAGAGTTTAAACTCATTTGTAATCCCTTAAGGTTGTATGTTTGGATAAGTTTGCTATTGGAACAAAGAGCCAACTAAATGCTTATTTACCTTGACAGGGTTGTAGGTTTCATCAAGAGGATATTCAATAAGTAGTGAGATCTTTATGAACATAGATGTCTATTTACAAGGTGAATGGATAGATCAGATATCTGAATATAAGAGTATATCTCAGGTATAAATATGTATGTATTTGATTCATAGAATTACCCAATGGATAATGCACTAATTAGTTGTAGGATCAATTAGTTCTTACTACTACATATTTGGGGCTGTGTTGAACTCAACATCATTAATCAAATGTTTTCCCCCTTTCATGTTGAAGAGCTGAAAAGAATGCCCTCACTCAGCTTATGAATTTCATTATCTGGCACTTAGCTATTGCAGATCTATGTTATTTCATGAATTATTAGGAGAAATAAGGGTTAAATCTACTTAATAGATTCAGGAATATGTTTTTGCACTATTACCATTGAAAGAAATGATAAGATAGAGCAAAGAACGAGAAACAATCCAAGTAAGTTAAGTGTGAAACAATGTTACCATGAGCTAAGCAAAATCCAAGAGCATACACCAAGATGGTTCAATAATGGAGACAAGGATTTATAAGGGGAAAGCAAAGAAAACCCCTTGTGAGTATTATGAATGAAGGCAAATGCCAAGAGAGAGAGAGAGAGAGAGAGAGAGAGAGTGTGTGTGTGTGTGTGTGTGTGTGTGTTGGAGCAAAAATAGCTCAATACAATAACATCAAAATGATGTGTAAAGAAGAAAGAAAGAGGAGCATCTCTTTTAAAGAGATGAGAAAGGAGTTGCATATGTAACTCCCATTTCTATGAATGCCACATTCATAATAGGTGTGTGCAAAGTGTCACAATCCTCTTAAGGAGGATAAACTAAATTCCTTAATAAAGGAATTATAAAAATGAGTTGTCCTCACATGTGGAATAAAGGACAAATAATGACATGTCCTCCACATGTGTACAATAGGACAAACTACATTTAGGGATCCTTGGAATATCCCAATTAAATACATCCAAGGGAAGATTAATGTTTCTAACATCCCCCCTTAATCTTTACTTGGGGAGTTTACATCAAAGGGTTGTAAACCCAAATTTTTACAATGAAATTGAAATCTCTCTTTAGAAAGTGGTTTTGTCAAAATATCAGCCACTTGATGTTCACCTTTACAATAAAGAAGAGTAACTTGCTTATCTTCAACTTGTTCTCGAATGAAGTGATGTTGAAGTGAAATATGTTTGGTCCTTGCATGAAAAACTAGATTCTTTTCCAAGGCAATAGCACTTTGATTATCACAATGTAGAGGGATAGGTGCTTGTGGAGGTAGACCCAAATCATCAAGAAGTCTTCTAAGCCATAAAGCTTCCTTAGTTGCATTGGTACAACCTTTGTATTCAGCTTCAGTTGAGCAAAGGGAAATAGTGTTCTTTTTTACTTTTCCAAGAAATTGCACTTGAACCAACAAAGAAATAATAGCCACAAGTGGATTTCTCATCATTGGGATCTCCACCTAGATCGGAATCAGTATAGCCATGTAAAATAAATTCAGAATTGGCATCATAAAATAATCCCATATTAATAGTTCCTTTAATGTACCTTAAGATTCTTTTAGCAACTTTACAGTGAGTTTGTTGAGGTTTAGACATAAATCTAGAAACTAAACCAACACTATAAGCAATATCAGGTCTAGTAAGAGTTAAATAATTTAAACTTCCTACCAATTGCCTATACAAAGTTTCATCAACAAAAGGAGTATTCATATCAGCCATTAATTTAGTTCCTAATTCACATGGAATTGAAACATGGTTAGAATCATTCATCTTAAATTTTTCTAAAAGATCATGAGCATACTTGCTTTGAGAAAGAAAGATACACTTAGGAGTTTGGCAAATTTGCATACCTAAGAAGTAATGTAAAATACCTAAATCAGTCATCTGAAATTTATGTTTAAGTTGAAACTTAATATCAGAAATCAAAGCATCTGAACTAGAAGTGAGAATTAGATCATCCACATAAACAATAACAATGATAATATCATCTTCAGTATGTTTAATATACAAATTAGGATCATTCTTACTTCTAGAAAAGCCTTGAGAAATAAAGAAAGAATTAATTTTAGAATACCATTCTCTAGGTGATTGTTTAAGACCATAAATAAAAAAAATTCAATTTGCAAACTAGATTTTCACTACCTTTCTTAACAAATCCAGGAGGTTGAGCCATATAGATTTCTTCATGTAAATAAAGAAGGCACTTTTAACATCCATTTGATGAATAGGCCAATTCATTTTAGATGCTGAAGCAAGAACTAATTTAATAGTAGGCATTTTAGCAACAGGAGCAAAGGTTTTATTATAGTCTAATCCTTCAATTTGAGAAAAACCTCTAGCAACTTATCTAGCCTTAAATTTACTAATTTTATTATTAGCATTCAATTTTGTTTTGTATAACCATTTACATGAAACTATATTCTTGCCATGAGGTAACTTGACTAAGTCCTAAGTTTGATTAGCAATTAAAGAGTCATATTCCTCTTGCATGGCCTTTTGCCAATGAGGTTGAGAGTTAGCTTGATCAAAAGACTTAGGATCATTAGAATGCATAATAGTAGTCATCAAAGCATAATTACAATAATTAATCCTTCTATGTTTAATTCCACCAAATCTAGAAATGTAGTCTTCACTTTCATTGATTAAGTTTTGAGCCCATTTAGGTTTACGTTTAGTTGTAATGGAATCATCACTAGAGGAAGAATCATTATCAATAAAAGCATCATTAGTAGCTACTTGAATATCATTACTAGTAGAAGCAAAAATAATAGGTGATGCTTGAGTTGTAGGGTTAAGAGGAGGAGTAGGGTTAAGAGGAGGGGGTTGGTCCTCCACAAGCACAATTTTAGTGCCACTAAATTATGCATCATGTGTAGTAGAACAGTCATGAACACCATTTTCTGCAATGCAAACATCTCTAGCAACTTGAACTTTGTTAGTAGTAGAATCATAAACACGATAACCCTTAGTGTTTTCATCATAACCAACAAACATATAAGGAGAAGACTTAGCATCTAATTTATGCCTTTTCTGTTTAGGAGTATGAACATAAGCAACAGATCCAAAATTTGTAAATGATGTAAATCAGGTTTCCTACCAGACCAAGCCTCTTCTGGAGTAATATCCTTGAGAGCTTTGGTAGGAGTCCTATTAAGAACATAAGTTGCACAAAACATGGCTTCAGCCCAAAATTTATAATGCAGATTCTTAGCATGCAACATGCATCTAGCCATTTCAACAATGGTCTGATGCTTTCTTTCTGCCACACCATTTTGCTGTGGTCTATAAGGAATAGTAAGCTTATGTTTAATTCCACATGATTTCAAATAAGAGTAAAAAGCATTATTCACATATTCCTTTCCATTATCAGTTCTGAGAATTTTAAGTTTAAAACCAAATTGCCTTTCAACATATAACTGAAATTCAATGAATATATTGAGAACTTGATCCTTGCTATGCAAAAAATAGATCCAAGTTCGTCTAGAAAAATCATCAACAAAGGTAAGTGCATATCGAGAACCTTGGATGGAGTTATTCTCCATGGGGCCCAAAAGGTCACTATGGACAAGGTGCAACTTATGAGTTGCCCACCATGATTTACCACTTGGAAAGGGATCCCTATGCATCTTACCATCAGACAACCAGTACAAGCAATCTTAGAAGGAATAATGTGAGGCAAGCCATCAACCATATTGCTTTTTTGCATTAAAGAAATATAATCTGAATTTAAATGGCCAAGTCTTTCATGCCATATATTGAAATTAATGGAAGTATGTAAAGAATATCGTGAACTAGCAAATTCATGGAATTTAAATAAGTTGTCATTATCCATTTTAGCATGAGCAATCACTTGTTTAGTTTGAGGATCTATGACATAACATGTATCTTTATAGAATTCAACTTTATAGTCCTAACATAACTTTGAAAGAGAAAGCAAATTAGTTTCCAGATCAGGTACATACAATACATCATGAAATTTACCATTAGGAATAGTTACATCACCTAAACCTTCAACTTTACAAGTCTGATTATTAGCTAACTGAATAGGAATGTTAGCAATATTAGCTTGTAGAGAATCAAAAATTTCTTTATGAGAAGTTACATGTTGTGATGCACCACTGTCAACAATCCACTCTAAAGGTCTACAAACATTAAAGCTACAAGTAAAAGCATGATGAGAATTGGAACCATTAGAGTTACCTTTTTTATGATTTGATTTTTTATTATGGTTACTGTTATTCATAGGTTTTTTATCATTTTGTTTTTTAAAACAGTTATTGACAACATGACCATCTTTGCCACAATAAGAACAATGAGGTTTGGAATTTGAATGATTCTGTTGATTATTACTATTACGATTGTTATTATGATGAGAGTTACGGTTATTGTTATTATTGTTATATTTGGCATGAGATTTATTATTGAAATTATTAGAATTATTATTATAGTGTTTGTTATTATGATTATGATTATTATTATTATTTGAACGAAAATTATTATTATTTGAATTTCGAAACATAAATGCATGTTCAGTTGATTTAAGAGTACCAAACTGAATGAGCTTAGCTTCTTCCTGTCTTAATAAATTTTGAAAAATAACATAGGTTAACTGAGTAGTTAATGTAGGAATAGCAAGCTATGCATGAACATTAGTTATAAACTATTGAAACTGTCTAGGAAGACACTTTTTAAGAATAATATGAATTAAGAGAATGTCATCTAACTGAACACCTAAAGAAACAAGTTGACTTTTAATAGAATCAAATTTTAACAAAAATTCATCCATAGTCTTAAAATCTGTATATCTGAGATCTTCAAATTGATCCTGCAACTGTATTTTGCAATATTCATCTCCACTATTATATTTGGTTTGCAAAATTAACCAAGCATCATGAGCTTTAGAATAGTGTGCAATTAACACATATAAATCTGGAATAATGGAAATACCAATTAATCCTAAAGCTTCTTCATTTTTAAGTTTCCAAGTATCTTTTTCGTCTTGGGTAGCCACTGAACCAGGTTCAACAGAAGGATCAATGGCTATCTCGAACAAGTGTTTAAAATGAAATATAAATGAAATATGTGTTTTCCAGGAGTGATAATTAATATGATTAAGTTTTATTTCTGGAATTAAGGTTGACATCTTTATGAAAAAAAAAAGACCCCCCAATAGAAATATGACTTAAAAAAAATTAACGGGAATTAATTAAATTAAAACTTGCTAAGAGAACTATGATTAAGTGTCTGAAAAACAATGATACAATCTTGCAAAATAAAACGTTAGAATAATTATTAATCTGAAACAGAATGATAGAACCCTGCAAGCAGATGTTAGAAATAATTATTAATTTGTAACAGAAGAATAATGCAGAGGTGATTGAATGATTAAATGATAATTATGATAAAAAAAAATGAATCTAAATAGCGATGATTAGGAATCCTAATGATACAAAATGATTAAAAAATATAAGAGGTCAAATGATGAAGTTATAAATTAATTTTATAACTCTCTAGTATGACCACAATTAATAAATTATAAATAATAAAAATAAAGCAATGAATTCCTTAATGAAGGAATTAGAATGAAATGATGAATACTTATAATATTTAAGTTAATGCTAAAACAAAAATATATATAATATGTTTGAATGAAATCAATAATACATAAAAGGTTTTATTAAACAAAACTTCTTTTTTTTAAAAAGCAATCCTATAAATGCGAATGAGAATAACCAACCCTTCGAAATGAAGTAAAAAAATGTAATGAAAACTAACAAAAAAAAATGCATGCAAGGAAACAACAAAGAGAGAAACCCTAGTTAGAGGCAAAGCTGTTGGGCCCATTTGCCATTGCACCAAAAGCCATGACTGTTAGTGAACATGGAACGCCACATAATTAACCACCTGTGGGCAGGGGAGCGCGTCGCATCACCCAACAATCTCCCCCTCGACGCGCATACCAGGTGCTTACACGGGTCAGGAAGGCACCGGGGAGATTTGAACCCATGACCAGGCCAAAACCAAGCTCTGATACCACTTGTAAGGAAACTTGGCAACAAAGAATATAACCGTTTCCACATAACCCATAATACATCTGAAATAAACATGGAATTAAAATCCACATGCAAGAGAATAGACAACATACCCATAAAATGTGACACAAGATATACCCTGGGAAACCCTCATTGAGGGAAAAACCCAGCCTCCAAAAGCATCCATCATCATGTATTATTCAGCAAAAATACCATTGCCATACAACCATGGAAGCCTTCATGGCCATAGCCACAACCGAGCAAACTATGTGAACAAGCATGAATCCACACATCCCATGCCATGCTTTCAACCTTCACAAATGTTCCCTTGGCTAACCTGTCAAGCCTTGTCCTGCTCGACTCTTGCCTTTTTTCTTCTTCTTGTCACTCTTTCACTCTCACTACAACAACTACCCTTGTGGCTGCTTATGTAGTAGCAAGTCCCACAAAACCACTAAGTGTTATTACATAAACCATGTGCTAAAACCATGTGCTACCTAACCCACTGACCCCACATTTAATATTGGGCATTTAATTCTTTTCTCCAATATTAAATAATTACATGAAATATTATCACAATGTTACAACACAACTCATCAAGAATATTCCATGGGAATCTTTACATGTTGCACGTCCATCTAGGTATAACATTACATAATAAAAATAAAATAATAAAATAACAATATTATGCAATGTGTGCAACACCCATTATCTCAACAATCTCCCACTTGTTGTATACATTGCATAGGGTCAATCCGTAGCCACATAAATGAACAAGGGAACAATCCCTCCCAGCACATCCACCATCATGGATCAAAATACACCAAGTGCTCCATCCTGGTACCTGCGACAAAATCAAAGTATCCAGCATCTCGAACATGAATGATCTCACCTCCTATTATGCCACTACCACTGGACATACATAGAAGCCATCCAAAGAGAAAACCACCCAACCTGTCGCATTAGAAGATCATAAAATCCTGTACCAACTAAAATTACAAGCACAAATAACCTGATCCAAAGGTAATCACATGTATCCGTAGTTGTCAAAATATCCATAGCTGAAATAGCACCCACAGCAAGTGTCAAACCCATCCAACTATCCATACCTCAAAGGTATAACAAGTGAATCTTATATCACCGACATATCCAATCTATAACCTGCAATCACAAGCCTCAAGAGCAATACCTTCCACATATATACCAAGAAGCTCCCACTGCAAAAGATAATGTCAAATCTATAACCAATCCACTCAACACATCTCAAAGAAGTGAATCCATGTAGTATCAAAGACATTCACAATACATAATCCAATATCCTGCAAGAACAACTCTCATAACAAGTCTCCAATGCTCTCCCAAGTTCTCCACAACCAACAAAGGAAAGAGATAAAGAAATAACCATGTCATCTCTCACATGACATACATGAGCACAAACCGGTGATCACAATCTCTAACCAATCTCAAATCTAATGTAGGCAAAACTAAACATCCAGGAAGATAACCAAGATCGGAGAAACCATGCAAATCATAACCTATATCATGTCCTTCTACACACACCTCTAGATGTAAACTGTGCAAGTATGATCTCCTCCATAAAACCCCAACAAGAAGCCTCAACAACACCCAAACCATTCCATATAACTAATCATGGATGTAAGCCTCTCACAAGAAGATCAAACTCAATAAACCCATTCCTAATCCAAGGAAAATGCCCAATATAAAACCATCTCCCAAACTCAACCAGCATAACAACATATGCACATGGAGATAACCAATGCTTAACCATCTCTCAAATGAACCTTCCAAAACTAACTCATGTACCATAGCTCAAGATCCATATCCATGAAAGACAAGCATAAATATAATGCAACTGAGAGAAACAATGGGCTATACCTCTCAAGTAGAAAACCGCCGAGTAGACCAAGAGTGGGGAATGAGAATGCTCATCAAGATACCCAAGTCTCCAACCAAGACTCATCTAAGAACAATCTCCTCTCAAGTCCATATCAGGTGACTGCCCCTCGGACTTCCTGCTGAAACCATCAACCGTCCCAACAGATACTTCTCTAATCCAAGAGAAATCAGCATCACCACCGTCTCTAAGTATCCATGAGCACCTGTAACCAATCAATCCATGCCAACTCCAAATGCAACATAGCAATATCATGAAGTATCTAGCTTATGATCAATGTACTCAATACCAAGAAACTAAACCAAGATCAATGTCAAAGTTCCAACTATGGCCTCAGGAACATAAACATGACAACATGATCTTACCATCTCAACTAAAGAGATAACATGCTTCACATGAACACACCATAACATGTCACAACTCTAAACGCGTATCAAGATTATGCCATGACATAATAATGAAACCATCCTCATACCAAGGATAACATGCCAAATAAAAGCATAAACCACACCTTTACCAAGAACCCTGTGAGTCCTCAAGATGCAACCATCTCCACACACCATGAAGAAAACCATCTCCACATACTATGAAGATGACCAAGAACTCCATGAGTCCTCAAGATCTAACCATCTTCAAACACCATGAAGATAACAAGTGCACCATGCAAATGTCAAAGACGCTTCTGCAGCAACAGGATCTAAGACAAACCTCCAACATCTGCAAACACTCAATAAATATATCAATGCCAACAACTCCCACTCAATTGTGGTACCAAGTCACCTATGGCATCATAAAATCCATCTCCTATATGAAGATCCAAATCAAACCAGGAACTAATCCTGCACTATCACCCCATCACTGTCACAAGCTCCCACTAAACCGTGTATCCAAGCTATCCATGACATCATGATGAAAAAACCATCTTCTAACCATGAGAATCAACCAAGGCATCAAACCATCAAAGAACTCAAAGTGCACATCATGAGCTCCTCAAAAGAAAACCAAATAACCATGATCCTCAACCAAGAAGACATACCACCATAACCAAATTAAAAAATCCAAGCTAATGAACATCAAGGATGTACCTATATAACCAATCATGTCATGCCAAAATCCATGACACCATGATCACATCCATGAACCAAGCATCTGGCTCTCAATATGTCCAACCTGTCAGCATAGTCAACCACAATCCTCCACCATGATTGTACCTGGTAACAACATCTCATCCCTTCTACATGAAGATAAAATAGTAAATCATGTGACTTAGGGCATAGACAACCCAAATCCAAGCCACCAATCTGAATATGCATCAATAATGAAAGATCAATGGGCAAAGACAACCCATAACCAAGCTATAAATGCAACCTATAAGTATAGACTGCTTACAACACTGCACAACTTGTAGACTTAACAAGTCATCATGCATATCCAAACCAAACACTGATAACCATATCATCATGAGACCAAACTGAATATGAACTGAGTATACAATGACATCAAAACTTAAATCTCCAATGCCATAAACTCACAATGTTACCATAGTCAAAATATACCTATAAACTGTTCAGATCAATATATCAATAAACAAATCATGCCAAACCTGCACCAAATCTAAACCAATTTGTAGAGCTCTCCAAGAGCTTTCTGTTGACTACTCGAAGTCCAAAATCCGACTCCGTATGCCCAAGTTATGCCCTAATCCGTGCTCAAAATAAATAACATATGACTTTAGGGCTCTGAAAACCTAACAAAATCTCAAAATCACAGAAACCAAACCTACACCATATTGTAGTGCTCTGAATTAGCTTTCCAACGCCTATAAGAACTCTGAAATCCGATATTCTAAGAGAAAGTTATGGCCATTTTACTAAGATAGTCTTTTTACCATTTTCAGTACGATTTTTCATTTTTAATTTTTTTTCAGTGACGAAAATTCTGACGGGATTAAATTTGACGGCCATCATGGGCTGAAACTAAAAAACTCTTTCATTTCCTCTGAACATGGCCAAACTAGGGCATATTATATATCAAAATTTATGGAAATGCTGACCCGGATCCAGTCGTGAGGTCTATTTTTACCCAGGAGGTCATTTCTGCAAGCTACCCCCCAAAACCCTCATTTAAATGAAGACATCCGAAAAACCTTTTTATCCAACAATTTTCCATGCCCAAATCTTTTAACATCCCATCATAACAGCAAATCCAAAACCCTTAGATCTACAACAAATCATTCATATATCTTGCCCTTTTCTTTTATCCTCTCATGCATTCCCATGGATTCAATCTAGGGTTACAATAATAAAATCATAGCTCTGATACCACTTGTTGGGCCCATTTGTCGTTGCACCAAAAGCCATGACTGTTAGTGAATATGGAACGCCACATAATTAACCACCTGTGGGCAAGGGAGCGCGTCGCATCACCCAACAAGAGCGACTGGAATGCAAGTTGCAATCCCTAGTTGGGCGACAGATAGTGGCAAGAAGTGGAAAACAGATGTGCATCGAAAAGGGACAATTTGAAAGAAAACTTGTTTCCATTACTAATGAAAACTTTGCAAGCTAAACAAAAAATCTCTTGCCAAAATTAAAGTGTGACAACTCCGTTGGAAGTTTGCCTTCTTTAGGAGGAACTAGTCTAGTGTTGTCGTCTATTCAATTCTGCGCATGAGGGCACACAGAAGTTGCATGCAGTTGAAAAAAAAAACTGAATGGGAGAAGGTCACTACAATCTGGCAAGAAGCTACACTCAATCTAGCTGCGAAATTTGAGAACAACGTCGCTCAAGCAGACACTGCCACAATCCGGCAAGAAGCTAGCTCAGAGGCAAGCAGGAGGCAGAAGGGCAGCGGTTTGAATAAGAGACAGGCCACTACACTAAAATCTGCTAAAAAACCATGGGCGCGGTTTTAGTTGTAGAAATGAAATCAAGGTGTGCCAGTATTGAAAATTGAAGGTTCGCAGTTCGATCCTGCGTGAGGGGGATAGGGTTCGAACCTGGGAGAGAAAGAAAACGCAAAAACAAGCGCAAGCGCCCTCAAACAAATAATGAAAATGCGAAAACAAGAGCAAATTTGGGGCGAGATTTATAGAGGAGGTATAAATGGAAGGTAACACAAAAAAGGCATGAATAAGATTTAGAAATATGCAGGCGAATAGAAGATACTAAAAAAAACTAAATGAAAAGATTAGAAAGAATGAGATAGTAAAGATTTAAAATCTCATAAGATATATTACATAACAAAAGATATATTTGAAGATATAAATTTTAAAAAAGATATAGGTGAAACTATTATATTTTAAAGTTAAAAAAGGAAAATATATTAGATTTTTATTTTTTTTAATACTAAAAACTTTAAATTTCAAAAAAAAATTGTAAGATTCTGCTTTACAAATTAGAGATATTAAAATCTCATATATAAAGAAATATAAATTTTAAATTAGAGATATAAGAAATGTTTTAAATTTTTTTAAAAACTAATCTATGGTTTTTTAACAAACACACTTAAATTATGATTTCCTTCAATAATATAAAGGAGAAATCATAAGAGAAATAAATATGTATTTATATATATAAATAATTTTAGAAAAAGAATTTCACAATTTATAATAAATGAGAGCAATGAAGTAATGCTTCTTGTTTTGGCGGCATGCCTTCCAAAACAAGAGCAAAAAAAAATTGAAATTTTTTGAACAGAAAACCCTTTGGCGGCAAGCCGTCCAAAGAGGGTTAGTAAACAAGGATAAAAAATGATACAATAAAACCTACACACAAAAGATGTTAGAATGAGCAAACAACCACCACACAAACTTCTTCTCTCAATAACATCTCCAAATAAGGTGTGCTCCAATGAATGGCAACCTTCAACACAAAACTTAAAATGAGGATTAGTAACCAAGCTCTGATACCATGAAAGAAACGATAAGATAGAACAAGGAACAAGAAACAATCCAAGTAAGTTAAGTGTGAAACAATGTTACCATGAGATAAGAAAAATCCAAGAGCATACACCAAGATGGCTCAACAATGGAGACAAGGATTTATAAGGGGAAAGCAAAGAAAACCCCTTGTGAGTATTATGAATGAAGGCAAATGCCTAGAGAAGAGAGAGAGTGTGTGTTGGAGCAAAAATAGCTCAATACAATAACATCAAAATGATGTGTAAAGAAGAAAGAAAGAGGAGCATCTCTTTTAAAGAGATGAGAAAGGAGTTGCATATGTAACTCCCATTTCTATGAATGCCACATTCATAATAGGTGTGTTCAAAGTGTCACAATCCTCTTAAGGAGGATAAACTAAATTCCTTAATAAAGGAATTATAAAAATGAGTTGTCCTCGCATGTGGAATAAAGGACAAATAATGACATGTCCTCCACATGTGTACAATAGGACAAACTACATTTAGGGATCCTTGGAATATCCCAATTAAATACATCCAAGGGAAGATTAATATTTCTAACAACCATATAAGTGAATTTGAGGTCCACCTACCTAGGTTTTGCAGAGCCTGAAGTAGAAGAAGGGTCAAGCCTTATAGTTGGCCTGGTGTCTGAAATGATATGTTAAAGATGGGAGTTAGCTGCCCCTAGATGTACCACATTCTCGTCAGGGTAATTTGAAACCTGTAACGTTTCAAAACACCAACACACCCAAAATAGGGATATCCTTCGGAGATGCCCAAATGAGACTTCCAAAAAAGTAAGTGCTTCACATGTGAACCCATTATGAAGGAAAAGCAATGTTAAAGCCTTTAGCAGAAAGTCCAAGAACGAAGTGCACAATTTAAAAAGAGGTTTACTCCACGTGTTGTGTTTTTTAATGAAACAAGAGCAACGTTGCAGAAAAGATAAGTGTTTCCTTCCCTTCCTGCATATGTTAATATTGTGAAGAGGTTTTCATTCTAGATTTTTGAGCAAGTCAAGGTGCTTCCTGTAAAGCTAAGTATTTATGTTACTTAGTAATCTTTAGTCATTTCACTTTACATTAAGTGAAGTATAAGTGCTTTCGGGAACCTAATAGTTTAACTGAAAATAAACAGAAAGTTTAAATAGTCATTGCTTAAGGAATTAAATGGAAATATGGTCATTATAATCATTGGTTGAACTTAATTTCGTTCGTGTGGCACTAACATTCAAATTTTTTAAGCTATTTCATCAGATTTGCAAGCAATTGGTTTCTACAAGTTTATTTAAATGACTATTTATCGGGAGTTGCATTCTCTACCGAATGGCAATCAAAATTTTTGGTTACAAAAGATTGATTGGTTTGGAGAGTGATTTAAAAGATCTCTCAGATACATCTTTTAAGTTCTATGACCTGAATGATCTTCATAGAAGGCTTAATTCTCAACCCATACACCCAATCACTCAGAAGCTTAAGGATAGTGGTTTGGTAGAAGCAGTTGGGTTCCTAATGGCAGTTCATGCGCTAGAAATGGTAAAAGAGTGCATAGAAAGATATAATCTAGATACAAAAAAATCTTGTTTCTAGATCAGTCTGTCCTCTTGACAATTAACAAGAAATTGATGCAGTCAACATTTGGCATCCCTATGCAAGAGCAATATTATGACATTGATTTTGGGTCCTCTACGTCAATGTTTAACAAAAATAAGGCACTCAGACAGGAAGACATGTAGAGGACTTGGTTCCAGACTACCCACTCGAAGAAGAGAAAAATGTCAAAAACCTTGTTTGGCACAAATCTAAAGTGAGAGATTGTACATATCCTTGCACTTCTTCTTAGATTGAAGAGAAAATATGAGATTGTGGAGTTCATTGAGAACCACTTCTATCTAGTTCAAGCTATTTGTGCCAAGGACATGAAGATTGACTGGGCACAGATAATCTGTGATGAGCTTGCTTCATGGTTGAATTCTACCAAGGGGTTCAACCAATTTTACATGTCCTCTTATTTGGTTTATGCTCTAGAAACACACCACATGTAGCCCATTCTTCCTAGCATTCCAAATTATGATGAGCACACCAAGGTTTATGAATTTTATCTGAACCTGCAACTACAATAGGGCTATGAGGAATAAGTGGTTGTCAATGATGCTTTTACAATGAGATTGTGTCAAGAATTGCAAAGGTGTCCTAAAAGAAGATTCTCACCTGAGATAATTTTGGCTATAAGCCAGTTCGGATGCCCATTCATCCAGTTTCTAAGCTTCTCCTATTTACAAATAGGAGCCTATGATGGATTCCCCAAGAGACTACCCAAATATCCGAAGGACAAGGTAGTTCCAGTGGAGCTATGTCAACAGATCCTAGAGGTGAACACCCTGTGTTCAAATGTTAAGAAGATTGTTGACATTCTTTTCCCAATTATGGTAGGCCCGTACTCATGTGCCTCCAAATCAAATGCCCAAAACCTGGTGAAAAGCTTTGAAAATAAGATCAAGTTGTTAGACTACAAAGTGCTCAGGCCCCAGTTTGATCCAATGAACTTTGTGAAGGATCATTTGAAGTTGGGATATACCTACAGGCATACCCCAAATATCGAAGATTTCTGGTTTGGTTGTCTTGATGAATACCAAACCTGAGAGAGATTTTGGTCACGATTAACTATTGAAGAAATTAAATTGTACAATAATTCTGTGGATATTTCTGAGCTTGCAAATGATGGAGCTTATATGCATCCTACATCCTATGAGAAGATCAAAGGCACACCCATCTTGTCCACTCCATCTGAAGGCCCAGTCATCAAAAAGATGGAGGTTTTCATGCAAGGAATTATTAAAAGAATAGACAAATGGGTAGAATGGACATGGGCAAGGAAGGAAAGGACCGAAGCTACTAGTTCAACTGATGGAGTTTTAGTTGGAGGAGGCCAGTCTACTACAACAACAACCACAATGCCCATTACAACAACATATATTGGACCATCACAATCCATTGGTCAAGGAGGAGACTAGCCTCCAAAAAAGAATGCGCCACTCACTCATACTTGTGGTGGTGGCCCTCTTCCAAATATAGGAAAAATTGGAGAAAAAGAAAGTGATAAAGAAAAGGGGAAGGAAAAAGAGAAATCTATGAACAAGACTTCTTCCCCTATTCAAGTTATCAATCTAGATGCAGACACTAATCCCATGGATGGTCAAGATTAGGATGCATCTCAGCCAAGGGATACCTTAGCCCTATCAATGACCAAGGTTGCTTCCTTTCCCATTGCTTCTCAAGCCAATACAACTCCATTGATCCCAAGAAAGTTGTTTGATCCCTCTGCACAATAATATGCTATTAATGTACTTTCCACATAATCTTGGCTTAAGGAGACTGTTGATAGGAAAAAGAGAAGACATGAGGATGCAACTCCATCAAAGGACTTGATCATGCAGGTCACTTCCTCCTAGCCATCAAAGAAGACTAAGAAGCAAAAGACAATCGTTGCATTATCTAAAGATTCAACAACTGGCCATATGCTAGTTGAAATCATAGAACCCCAAAGGGAAGGAAGATTCCACAAGCTATCAAAGGATGACTTCCAAATTAGAACATTGGATCTTGGTATCCTTGTTCATGACTCCATGGTGAACATATGGAAGTCAACCAATGAAAAGATTGAACAAGTTGGAGGAATTAAGAGCAAAGAAGGAAATATTGAAGGCCTCCAACAAAGAGTTGGTAGAGTACATAAAGTTTGCACTTGGGAGTGTATATGTGAAATGTGGGCTTCAAATCCTCACATACACTTCAATACGGTCATTACCTGAGAGGTCATCTCAAAATGAATATGACATTATTCATTTGAGTAATCCAACAGTGCGACCTATTGCCTCCTAACTAGAAGGATTATGCCTTTGCTCTCAGAATGAGAAGCGGGCAACCAGACCTCTAGTACGAAGGATTTATGCAACTGTATGAAAATGCAATTAATGTATATGAAACGACATTTTAGTTTAATAACAAAGAAAAATAAATTACACTATATGAGTGCATTTTAATCTAATATGATATTAATAATGCAAGAAAATATGAAAGCTTATGAAAGTATGAGCAAGTGAGTGAGTATTCCAGCATTAATTCGATGCAATTCAATTTAACCCCTGTAATGAGGAATTGAGGGCCTCGTAAATAGCATTCTCGAAATCAACCAACGGTCGAGATCAATTAGAATGAATGGTCAAGATTGAAGATGGGATCCAGTCAGGATGGAAGATTCCCTGTGCAAGTGAGGTTAACTAACTCAGATCTTGAGTGTGATGGAGAGTTAATCGAACTTCACCTAAGTGTGAGAACAAGTTGATTAGGTCAATTCCAATTTGGGAGATAGATCACTCAGAATTCCCATTCCTGAACTGAAGAGAAGATTTGAATAGATTATTTAATTTAATAAAATAAGATGTGACCTCATAAATGCATATTTTTAATTAACTGAGTAATTAAACCCAATAATTAAAGTGAGGACATTATTAAATTAAATATATTTAATTCCTTTGCACATTAGCTAAAGAAGTAATTTAATTTAATTAAAGTATGAACACTTACAATTAAATTAAATTTGATCAATAGGTTTAATGTAGCCAATTTGAGTCGATACTTAGGAATTAAATAGAGAGTGTAATTAATACAGATTAGGGTTTTCTACATCTGACACTTAAGTCAAGTAGCAAGTATCAAAATCATAATTTCCTAGTGAAATAGGACTTAGGAATGATCAAATAGACTAGAATTGGTTATCATGGCAATGTGCCAATTTTGGGGTATTACATTTGCCCCTCTTTGAATGAATGTGCAAGCAATACGTTTGATTCAAAGAAATCAAAAGTATGATGCATAGATCAAGAAACGAGATTGGTTCTGAAATTGGTAATACAGAGACTAATTGATAAGCTTTTAAAGGTTATCTCCAAAATAAAGCTTAACCTTAGGGGATCCAAATAGAACACCTAGATACCAAGATGATAAGCTTTTAAAAGTTATCTCTAGAACAAAGCTTAACCTTAGGGGATCCAGATAAAACATCTAGATACCAAAATGATAAGCTTTTAAAGGTTATCTCTAAAATGGATCTTAACCTTAGGGGATCCAGATAGAACACCTAGTACCGAAATGATAGAGCAAAGATTGTGGAATTTCATAGAATTGTTCCCAGAATGAGACTCAATTCTCAAGAGTCAGGGTTTAGACTGTCCTAATACCTATCCATTGCATAGTGAACGATAGCAAGAGTCTAGAATTATCCCCAGAATGAGGCTTAATTCTCAGCAAAATTTAGTATTATATCCAAAATGAAACTTAATCCTCAGCAAGAATTTGGAACTATCTCCAAAACGGAGCTTAATCCCCTAGAGTCTAGATAGAACACCTAAATACTAATCCAAAAAGATAACAAGATCTAGTCATGAGTCATAGGATCATCCCCAGAATGAGGCTTGATCCTTAGGAGTCAGGGTTTAGATCGTCCTGATACCTGTCCATCAAAATTTGACCAAAAACCTTATAAGATGTGATCAGCTGATGAAAAGATGAGATAGATGACATAGATGCCACATAGAGGAGAACCAAATGCCCCAAGTGATGAAATGCCTTGAGTGATGAGGACATAAGATTCACATTGAATTGAAGCCAATTTCAATGATGTAATCATCCTGCCCCCTCTGGAGTGAAATTGAAAGATGACACACCAGAAATATGATGTAGAGCAATATGTTAAAAAATATTGAAGAAAGATGAGATTCAAACGAATATAGAAGAGATCAGAACAATCAGAAGAAAATTTGGAGTTGATTTCGAGGTCTGAAAGACCAAGTTTGACCAAAGTTGACCAGTGTTGACTTTTCCAAAAAAATGGAAAATTTGAAGAAAGATGTGATTTGAAAAGTTCTGAAGATTCACAAAGCATTAGAAAAATGGACTGCACAAGCGTTTGATCGCGTCAATCCCAAAAAAAATTATTGCAATCTTGAGTTGTTTAAGTGTGTCATATTTTGAATTTGATCCTGAAAATGAGTTTAGAGCTACCAAATTAGCTAGGGGGTGATTTTCACACGAATCATATCACTTTGAAAAATTAGGTCAAAATCTATATAAGGGCCTAAAGGGTCATTTTCAATTCATTTGCACTTGGTTGGTGTATGATATATTATTGCAAATAGGTATAGAGGCACCGAGGGCCATCTTTGAGGATGAGCTAGTTCACATGGGATGAGCTAGTTCACACATATGGGCCCACTCACAAATTTCCAGTCGTGTTGGGTATATTCATCAGTTGCTTATTGATGCCTAATAGAGACGAGCATGGGTTATAGTGTAGATGAGGCTGGATACTTCAGATGATGTTAGAGACTCCAGAGAGATACGGGGGGGGTCAATGCATGCTCACCCATATGTTCCATGAGATGCATTTGATTATTTACCACAAGAGGAAGAGCATGGTCGCTAGGGTCTATGTTCTTCAGATATGGGCATGGGAGCACTTGCCAGTTACTAGACATTTTTTTGCAAATGAGCAATAGCTTATGGAGCCTCACATTTGTAGATATAGAGACCAGCTTACCCAGACAACTCTAGGGAAGACTGAGCAATGGAGGGGTCATCTAGATGACTTGGTAGCAATGGTATGGTGGCCTTGGAGAGAGACAAAGGATTGGGATGATGCACCTTGGGAGTTGGGATATATGTTTGCTTCTCGACCACTGATTGGTCGTATGTGCAAATTATGGAGAGATTCCCATTGACTCGCGTATGGAAATAGTATGGGTAGTCGCAACACATATCACAAGAGTACTGTTCCTACATGCAACTGGCAATAGATCTAGACTATGGATGGTCCTTGAGGTTAGATCTAGGGAGATCGATGATTGACATGTACAACTTGGTTGTGACATAGTGGGACTACTTGCTGGCAGTAGTAGATGGAGGGATGACTCCCACATATTAAGCCCATTTTCTGAGTCATCCTTTTCCATGATTTATAGATCCAATGGGGATGGCCACACCGATCCAACTAGTACAGGCATCGCAGGAACCACCACAACAGGAGAGAGTGAGACATAAGACACACTAGGTGCCCATTCCTCCATGAAAAATGAGAGTAGATCCAAGTGTTGGTGGGAGTGGATCAAGTTAGAGATGACTGCAAGGTGAGATGGACTCCCTAGGAGCCATAGGAGGTGATACAAAGACCTTGCACAGAGGAGCAGCGACCAGCCAAGTAACCAGAGCAAGGAGATGAGGAGATGTAGGACCAACCTACTACAAGGGCCTAGGGTGGAGATATCCTGGCATAGACTCAGGAGGCCTTGAGGAGATCAAGAGAGTGGATATAGATTGTACAATGATAGGTAGGCGAGCTGCAGATACATGTGGCTGTTAGAGACTCCTGGATTGCAAACCTAGAGCATGAGATCCATGGGCTACAAGAGTAGTTAGAGTGAGAGGCTCAGAGATCAGAGCAGCAATAGAACAAGATCTAGCTGTAGTCAGCTAGGAAAACTTATTATTTTGCAGCATATGCAGTAGTAGTGCCAGATGAGGTAGAGCAGGTGCCTCGATTTTCATAGTATGCTCAAGAGTTAAGGGGAGCACAACCTACAACAAGACTAGACATGCATCCTCCTCCTCCTCCTCCTCCTCCGTTAGTGGGAGGTGAGGGAGAAGGAGAGACTTAGATTCATGTTGCTCTGATTTTGATCTGGCTGTGTATTGATTGGTGTGCCAGCACCATTTTGTATCATTTTTGAGATCGGCATCACTCAAGTAGCATCCATTTTTGTACCAATGTACACTTTGACTTGACATATATATATATGCACACACACATAAGAGATTTTTTGATTCGAGCACCCTTTGCATGTGTCACTTTCTCTCTTTATAGTTTGTCATACATGAGATGTTTATGCTTATGATTGTGAATGCAAATTTGATATGATAGATGAATGTAGTATAGATGAACTAAATCATGAAAGTATTTATGAAACGCAAAATGTGAATGAACTAACATCTCATGCAGTGTTCTATTTTGTTGATAGTGATAGGTATCCCATGAAGATCGATAGGACGAGCCAAAAAATTGAATGCTTATGCAACCATGAAGAAACATGATACTTTGAAGAAGCCAAAAATCCCTCATCACGAAGGATACAAGTAGATTAGTGATCAAATTGTGTGCTTATGCAATGCAATGCTACGCTGGATGCAACCCTAGGTCTGGCTACCAAGCTTCGATATTTATCATCAATAAGCATTTAGCAAGATCCCATATGTCATATAATTCCCACTAACATTGCAATCATGGAAATATGAATAAGACATATGTTCTAGTTTTGTTGGGATTAAATGTAAGTATTCGAGGCACAAGAAGCCAGAATGACCAGAACATTTGTCCCTTTTAATGTAGCAAGTTAACATAAGCATCAAAGCATAAACACTAAGATGACCAGAATGTTTCTTACGTGCAGATACACTAGATACACAAGAGATCCTTCTTATGCTAAGTAATCAATAAGTATTCTATCTACAACAACCCTTGTGTTCATAACCTAAGACATAAGTGTGCTAGGTATACTCGTAGTGACCCATACATTCACTTAGTAGGAAGAGTATCAGTATTTACTATAACAAAACTCAGTTTTTTTCAAAAACTAGAAATACCCTTTTATAGACCTCAGATTCAATATCATCATTATATAATGTTTTAAGTTTTTTGATTAGTTATAATATGTTATAACCTCACAATATTAAAAGTCGATATTTCAACATTTCAGAAGATACTCCCTCAAAAAAGGGGAAAAAATAATAAATCATATCAAAAAATTAAAAAATGATATCTATCTCTAGAGGAGAGAATCCTCTCTAGGAATATGTTTTTTTTTCAAGAAGGTATAGATTTGATAGGGAAGTTTTGACGGGAGGAAAAAAATGTTGGATTCTGATCAGGTCGAACTTGAATACTTATAACAAAGAAAATATACATCAAAAACAATTATTTCTTTTTTTGTTCCCTAGTTATACATGTCATCTATAAGATATTTTCAAATTAGAACAAAAAGAGATGATTTTCATATACTTATTTGATAGGAACTACACCCTATATTTTTTACTTTTAAAAAAGGGACTTCAAAATAAAATAAAATGAATAAATTCTTCCTCAAAAAAATTATAAAAACTATAGGCATAAAATTCATCCAATTCTACACATTTCATTAGTTTACATAATCTTCAGATTCTAAACACAAATACTATTTTTTTGTCATTAATGTTGAACTGTCACATTCTAATGTCTCATTTCTTTATAAAAGGTGACACATGTTTGTGCTTTTACATAACAAGGAGAAGAACCAAACTCACTTATTTATCCATATAAAAGGAGTCGAGGTACACACAACCATCCAATACGAGATGGAGGCTCTTATAGTGGACTCCCTTTTTATATGGATGCTTCAGATAATTGGAACTAAACCACAAATAGAAAACAAAGAAAAGATCATGCCTCCACTCCTCGCTTCTCTAGTTGAAAGAGACATCATTGAGTCACTTGAAGAGACATGATAAGGCAAAAGCAAAACAAACAAAGAAAAGCTTAGCATATCCGAAATAAATTCATCGTTTTGAATTCAGTGTTTGTGTCATAGGATTGATGTCAAGTGTCAATGTTCAGAACATATATGAAAAAAATCCCTTCAATAAGGTGACAACAGTAGACAGACGCAATTAGAACAACTAGTGACTAAAGTCAAAGAGGAATCTTTAGGAAGAAGAATCTTACTAGGAAACTGAGCGACAATAGACAGACACAGTTAGAACAACTGGTGATTGACATGAGAGATCTTCCATGAGAGGAATCTCTAAAGTGGCACAAGCAATAGTAGGCAGATGCAATTTGAACAATTGGTGACTATTGTGAAAGGGATCCTCCATGAGAGGAATATCAAAAAGTAACACTAGCGACATTAGGCAGACGCGGTTAGAACAATTGGTGACTGTCATAAAAGAGATTTTCCATGAGAGGAATCTCAAAGTGATACTAGTGACAATAGGAAGATGCAATTAGAACAATTGGTGACTATTGTAAAAGAGATTTTCCGTGAGAGGAATCTCTAAAGTGATACGAGCAATAGTAGGCAAATGCAATTAAAACAACTGGTGACTGTTGCGAGAGAGATCTTCCTGTCATGCCCAAACTATGAGGGCAAAAACACACAAATATATTTTTTTTTTTTTTAAAGTTCCAATAAAGAGGTACACTAAGTTTGAAGAGTTGAATATGAAATTTCAAGAATTAGATTCACTACATTATTCTTAAGTTTATAACAAGGAGAACTGAATCAAATGTTAAATTTGAAACTTTTGTTTTTAGATTTATACTGATCATAATTATGCTTAATTTAAATTTGAAACTTAATTAAAAAACTAATTTTAACAATCACTAACCAATTCTCGATAAAATAAATATTTAGGACACTAACTAAAAACATAACTAACTTAACAAAACAAAAATGAAAATCTAAAACAACTTAAATAAAATACTTACTAACTAATAACATTAACTAAATCTTATTAAACTTAAACTACATTAAATAACAACTAACTAAAATATATATCTAAAATTTACAAACTTTAAACAATACAACTATCTTAACATAATGAATAACTATCTAAATTTTACTATCAATGTATGACTAACTTAAAACTTTAGTAAATTAAATTAACATCACATAAACTAACACAAATCTAAACTTAATTAAATTTAAAACTAGCTAACTTTAATAAATACTAACATCTAACCTAACAACCTACTAATATCATACTTATAAACTAATACTATAAAAAGCAAACTAAACTACACTTAAAATCTTAATATTAAACTAATTCCCCTCTAACACTCTAACTTAATCCTAACCTACCTAACAAACTATTCCCCATCCCTAACTCCACGTGGCACTGCACTTACCCCAACTTGGGGCGCATTCCCAAGCACACACCCAAGTGGGGTGTGTTGTACGTGGCCCATAGGCTCAGCGTTTTGTTTGCTGACCATTTCGCATGGGGAGACATGATGAAGGGTTAAGACCCTTGCACGTTGTCCCATAAAATAGACCTGCGTCAGTCTTGTCCCCCAGTCAAGTTGGCGCTCAAAGGGGGGAAAGATAAGTTTTTTTAATTTTGCTTGCTTTTCTTGTTAAATAAACAACTTAATTAAGACTTCCCATCCAAGCAAGAGGTGAGTGCCCAATTTAAAAGGGAAGAAGGGGATGTGATGTGGGGACAGAATGATGTCACCCCTCATGATCACAATATAGACTTTGCTTAAAAACAAACTTTTTTTAATACATGACCCAAATCTGGTGCCCACTATGGAAGAGTTAATGCAAAAGTAATATAGGTAAGAATGGATATTTTAGATGGTATGTTAGATAGTTATTATCTTATGCAATTTTCTTTATTATTATAAACATATATACCTATGTTTCTTTTTTTTCTTCTTTTCTTTTCTAATTTTAAATATAAGAATATTCTCTATTGCAAAGTGTCATTTAAATCCCAAGCCCATACAAAATCTAGAGGGTCTTTTTTCTCTTTGGGCAACCAATTTTTTTGAAGTCATAATTTTTCTAAGTATACATTTGAAATTGATTTATTAACCAAGAGGGGATTTTTTTTTTTAAATAAAATCTAATAGGACTTCTTGCAACTAAATAAACCAAGAGATTTAATTATCCATTTAAACCACAATGCAAGAATTGTTTTGTTTCCAATAATCATGAAAACTGAACCTTTATTCATAACAAAATTTTCGTTTTCAACATATAAGGAAACTTGAAATTTTTGCTTAATTGAACCATCATCATATCATCTTATTTTTGATGTGCAACATTTAACTGAAAGATACCAAAAATCTCATGAGAAGCAATAATACTGAATCACCATTTTATTGGCAAACCTGATTCAAGGGCTCAGTCGGGAAAGAACCAGGAAGAAAACCTAGTGTCGTTGTCATTACAAAAAAGTTTTTAAATACCAATTACATAGTATTCCAATCCAAAAATTTACAACAATTTAATTGAATTTCCTTCATGACCCTCATCAAGGGTTCCATATCAATTTCTGCAACACATTTCTAAGAACTGTGGACAGAACAAAATCTGATTAGGTGTCAACAAGCATGACCAAAAGACAAATCAAACATGCATATTCATACTAGGTTTTCACAATAGGATTCACAATGAATCAAAACTAGGGAAAGGTGGATTCTTCCAACAGGAGAAGTCAGACACAACACCAAAATAGATGCCCAATCGGGGCTATAAACCAAGAACTTTCGTTCTTCCATTTTAACATGCCAAACTCATACGAGGTTTGTGTTGACAAGTAGGGGCCCATAACACCATACCCTCTCTCCCTCTTCTCATCCTGAGAAGAGACTCTACACTTGTTGGAGTCCAACTAAAAAGACCTTTCCCCAAATTGGTCACTTCTGCCCTATCCAAGGGTGAGTAATACCAAAACACCCATACAAGAAAACTTCAAAATTCAAACATAAACATAAAAGATAAGCATTCAAGAACATGGTTGCAATCCTTCCCAACATACCCAACATACATACAAGCATCCAAATAACAACACCATAGCATTTAAGCATGAAACAAGCATAAAAATATGAACAAGGGAGATGAAGAACTCCTACCTTCACAAAGAGGTAATGGTAAATGAACAATTTGAATAGAGCTTTCCCTTCCTTGCCTTCAATCTTCCAAGACTCCTCTCTAAAAGTAGAGATTGGGTAACAACCAAAACTACTCCAAGAAGGGCCTCTAAATAAGTCTCAAACTCAACCACCAAAAAGGGAAATAACTTCCCCCACTTACTTACAATCTAGAAGTTTCTAACTCAACCCATACTAAGGTTAACCACTAAGTGGAGTTGAGGTGATGCAACTCATGATAACCACTTGCAATTTTCGCACAAAGGCAAAAATAGACTTTTTGAGTGACCTCAGAAGTCAATAAAAGGAACTTAGGGGTTGGAAAATGCCCCCAACCCATACCCATACCCCTTGGGTATTAAAATTTCATGTTTTAAGGCATTAGGAATTGATTGGGAACCAAACAAAAGCTAGGAAATATTAAAGACCATCTAACAACTCTAAAATGCAGATTAAGCACTAATCCGAATTAAGGGTGACTAAACTCGATTAAGAAACAAATTAGCAAAAAGACACTAACTTAATCTGACTTAGGTCCAAAGGTTACACAGTTAACCCTAACTAGCATGCTGGAATGCATATGCAAATTCACGAGTGTCAAGCGACACTAAAGAATACAGTTACAAAACATTCACATTTACTGAACACGAAAAGATACATTCATACATCTCACAATACAATTAAGTTACGAACAACAAGGTTTCCACAAATGGCACATACGGATCAGTTTCGTTCCTCCGTCGGGTTTCTTGGCTAAAATATCCTGCACACTCATTGCACACATCAGTAGTCCCATAAAATCATATGCACATATGTATATACGTATCAGGGAATCACATAAATTAAAACATACACCTATAAATTAATCAGGGTTTCTCTCATCCTACTCATATTCTTAACTATTAAAATCTCTTAATCACAGTGTTAATCTTACATTTACTTATTTCATCAACATACATGTTCATAATGCATTAAATGACAAACTCAAATATCTAAAAGTAAACATCACACAACATGAAATAACATAACATAATATGTTCAGTGTATCTGATAGTGTCTTGATGTATCGAGTCATAAGTATCAAAATAATAAGGTATCAACTATGCTACAAAGGGTCGGGGCGAGGCCTCACACTCCCGTGAGAGGAATCTCAAAAGTGACATGAGCGACAGTAAGCAGATGTAGTTAGAACAACTGGTGAGTGTCGTGAAAGAGATCCTATGACATTGTAGAGTGTTACCCCCAAGCTATGACAAGATTCAATCCATGGATACATGAGCGAAAATAGGAAAGCAATTGTACATGAGCCAGAAGATGTATTGCAAGATATAGCATTAAGAACAAGAGGCATCTATTTACCAGGTATTCACCTTCTTGGTAGAGATTCTTTTTTTTCTACCATGATGCCTGTTTGTCAGGTTTTCATCAATGGCACTTTTTTGGTTTTTCAAAAAAAAATTCTTTTTTTCTTTTTTTCTTTTTTTGATTTTTTTGTTTTTTTTGCATTTTTCAAATGTTTTTGATATTACCAAGGTACCTATTGCTAGTTTTCACCAAGATAATGATTTTTTTCAAGACTTTTTGCAATTTTTAGACTTTTTTAGGAAATTTTGAAATTGTTAGAATTGTTTTAGAGATTACTAGCTCTCAAGTAAGATCATATAATTTTGTTCTAGTGTCTAACAAGGTGTAGGACAAGATGTAGTAGCAAGCTGGTGAATAAGAAGAGTTGGATAGGAAAGGAGTATGAAGCGAGTCAGTGATCCTCAAGAACTGGCTCTCTAAGCGTACCCAAGCTAAGGAAACTATAAGATAACGATATGAAGTGGATTTTGGATAATTAATGAAAGTCAATGAGTGGGATAGCATGATGTCATGGAAGAAAGTTATCAAAAAGAGTGGATATGTCAAGAGGCCTCTACAAACCGTATTCTTTTTTTCTTTTGATCAAGACCAAGGGGTCAAGTGGATAGGATAGTGATATGAAATCATAGTAAGGTAAAAGCTCATTATGGAGGCTATGAGTTGGATAAGATAACCAATGCTCACAAATAACTCAATAGTGTGAAGATCAAAGAGGAAAGATGGAATAGATGGATTATGGAAGAATTACACATGATGCCTATTTGCCAGCTTTTCATCATGGTACTTGACCAAGGTGCCATAAGAAGTGGTTTTCACCATAGGAAGGATTTATTTATCTTTACTTTTGCTACCAAGGTGCCTGTTTCCAAGTTTTCACCAAGGAACATTTTTTTCTTTTTCTTTTTTTGATTTTTAGAGTATTTGGAAAGAATTCAAGCCTTTTTCAATTTGAATAGTGCTCCTATTGGAAGGATAAATTATGATAAGTCGAGACCATAGAAAGGTATGCTCAAAGATGTTGATAAGGTAATGGAAGGGAAATGATAGGAAAGCGAGAGGTAGATGGAGGATAAGATTGTTGTTTTTGGAAGACAAAAATGAACATGGATAGCAAGTAAGCATAAGATTTAGAGGATTTCGTGGAGGTGTATGAGATATTAGTCAAGATCAACATTGACACACACCTTGAAGGATGATGGAATGATGGGGAAATTATTGACAAAATAGATCGTGGCTTAGATATATGAGGCAGCAGAGCCATTTTGGAGGAAGGTGGAGCGAAAGGTTGTGAAACCTTTTTAGGAAGATGTTGGGAAGAAAATGGAGTGGAAGCTTTTAGAAGCTTGAATGCCAACTTTGATTTCTTTTCAATATTCAAGTCCTTCAAAAGAGACTTGGGAATCCATATAGCTTTTGATTTTTCATTAGATGCTTTGGAACACATTTCTTTAATAATAGATTTGGGAACCCGTACTTTCTTTGGTTGAGCTCTTTGAATAGTGGACCTTTGTAGTCTCTTTTGCATATTTTCCTTCTTAACATTCACATGTTGATTAGAGGAGACATAGTGAACCTTTAAAGATGGATTCATGCATTTGTGTTTGAGTTGATCATCCAAATTGCCTCCAAAAGACTTGGGACTTGTGGATGAATGAGGCAAATATGACTGGTTTAGATGAAATGGTTCATATGGAGAATTTAAAGATTTGTATCTTTGTTGATCTTGGAATAGGGTAGGAGAAGTCAGAAATGGGCTAAGAGTGGAAGTAGGAGATAAAGGAACATAAGGTCCCAATATGGATGGAAGACTTGAAGGCTTTAGCTTAGATGGATAGGGACAAAGGATAGATTTAGAGGATATGAATGGATAGTGAGTAGGAATATTAGCGTCTTCAGAATGAGCAATGTGATGAAGGCCAACAATAGACTCACAAGTAACTTTTATAGGTGCAACACTTTTGATAGGAGTACTTAAAGCTTGAACATAGTTTTGAAGTAAATGTAGCGAGGTAAAACAAGAGGGTGAGGGAACACTTTTCTCTTCAAAAAGAATTTTAGGTAGCATAGGAAAAGTATCCTTCTCTTGGTCTTTAATAATTTCCTTAGGGATGGTGGAAGGAATATCTTGATCTTTCTTAGTAGAGGTGCAGGACATGGGAGATGGAGGACTATGTGGCTCTTGAGATGGAGGGATCACATCTTGAGGGATATGAGAGGGTTCTTGATCTTGATCTTTAGATTTTTTAAAATCCTCTTGACATGGATCCACTTCTAAGGACAAGGTAGAATGTGGAGTTTGCATGGTAAGCTCTTGAAGAGATAGTGAAGGGATAGTTGGAGTGGGAATAATAGGGGTAGCAACAAATTAAGGTTTTGCATCTTTAGTTTGAGTATTAGTGGAGATGTTTGTGGCTAAGTCGAGGTTAGCTTGGGTTTCTTTTAGAGGAAGCCCTTGAGGGTACACATAGTTAATTGAAAAAACATTAGGTTCTTTGTTCGGTGGAGGTATGCCAAATAGTTTAGACACTTTAGAAGGTGAATACATGTTGGAAGAAGTAGGAGTTGCATTTGAACGATTACTAGAGATGGTTTCATGATGTTGATCAAGTTTGAGAGTAGCATCTTTGATAGATAAGTTCTTAAGTTTTTGAATTATGCCAAACATCAAATAGATTTTGGATTTTATTTTTCAACTCCATGCAATTTGAAGTTTCATGTAGATTATGCCTATGATAGGCACAATAATTACTCATAAAGAAGACTCCATCCAAACTGACTTTAGGTAAAACAATGAGTTTCTTTTGAGGAAGTTCTTCCAAAGTTGATTCATAAGATTTTCCCAAAGGGGTGAAGTCACACTTTGGTTTAGGTTCCCAAGGTTTTTCTTCAAAGATATTTCTAGATTTCTTGGGTGTTTATGGATAGTTTTGAGATGGCTTGGACTCAACATTATAGGAAGGTAAATAATCTCACAAGGAGAATTTTTTTGATGATGTGTCATCTTCCTCCTTCATTCTTTGAAGTTGAGCACTCATTGATTGGATTTGTTTCTTCATGTTTGCAATAAGTATCTCTTCTTCCTCACTAAGAACGTTAGACTAAGTGTATTTATTGATAGCCATTTTGATGTCCTAGGTTTATGTGAAGGAAAAAAAAATCTTGTCCACCCTTAGTTGCAATAGTCATAGAAAACAGTGAAAAGCAAAGCTTAAGATAAGGACCACACTAGAACATAGCCTCAAAGTAAGATAAGAGTGTTGTATATTTAGGTACGAGTCATTTAAGTAATGGCTAGAACAACCAAGAGTTGTGACTATCATCACACAAAGTATGACAAACACAAAAGGACAAGAACAAGATAACTAAATAAGAAGACTCTAGTTTGTGTGTAGATTACAAGTTGTCAGCTAAGCGAGAAGTCATTGTTTTGACACTATTTATAGATAGAGAATTGATAAAATATTATAGATACAAATCAGACTTAGAGTGTAGATAGCTCTGATAGAACAATTCAACACTTTTTAGGACAAGATTTCGTGCGAGGATCCTCAAGCCATGCGAGAAAGCACAAAGAGCTAGGTGAAGATTCAGAACAACTTTTTTTTTATAGTTTTCTGATGTGAGGACTTGCACAAAGTCACACAAGGAGGTGAAAATTTGACAAAAAGACTAGATTTTGGCATAAAAGACAATGTTTTGCAAAATCTAGCATAGAGATTCACAAGGATTCATACAAGGACTTTCATAGAGCCATGCAAGGAAGTGTTGACAAGGTATTTTCTAGCGCAAAAATTCATAGAACTAGCATGAGAATCTGGATAGACTAGCAACTTTTGACTAGATTTGTAGAGATTTTGCAAGTTTCAGATAGTTCTAAATAGATGGTTGGTTGTGTTTCTAGATTTCAGACATATAACAAGATAGTTTCAAGTTTCTAAACAGCATTTTTCTTTCCAAACAGATAGTTCTTTTCAGATAGACATGGGAAGCAAGCAGTAGTCACAAATAATCCGACCAAGGACAAAGCAACCCAGAGGGACAGGGGAGTCTTGACCTTTAGTTTGTTTGATAGGTTCAGACAAGTTTAAAGACTCAAGAAAAAACACACTTTATCCCTAAAACCAAAAATGATAGAGGAAGAAAAACCTTTGTCCTACAACTTATGTGCTTGTGTTCACCTCACACAGCTGTGTCACCCCATTGAAGGGCGCCTGTATTTTTGGTGTATTCCAAGTGCTCAATAACATATATGTTGAATGAACACCTTTGTGGTAGGGGTCAAGCACATATACCACCTTCTAACACCCAGGTACATGCCTATGGTGAGTAATCTACAAGAGAGTTTCTTCCCCCTCCTTGCACAACGATTATGCCCCCTTTCGGAGGTGAATTGGGTAGCAACTAACTAAGAGGTTTTTACTTGGTTTTCATTCATATTAACCCCAGGTGGCTTTGCAAGTGAAGTTGAGGCCAATAGCCCACACCAACATATGAAAGTGAACACACTTGACTAGCAAGACTGGGGTCGACGTCGGCCAGTGCAACAAACAGAGCCTCTTCTTGATATGCGATATCAAAATGAAGAAGAGGAAATTAATATGGCTTTGGAGTCTTTCGCTCTACAAAGCTTCTTTATTATAGTGAGTTGGAATCTCTGACGAAAGGAGTGTGCTCACTTGGGTTATTCCTGGAGGTTGGATCACTTCGGCAAGCCCTCTAAGGGTTGACTCAGACTAGTGGTTCAGATCTAAGGGTCTGAGTTTTTAATTTCCCTCAAGGGAAAAGAGCATAATCCTCTACCTCGTCACCTCACCCAAACATGCAAGACATGTTAATCATCGAGTTAGCTTAATCGATATAGACTTGTCCTTTCTCAAGATTTTGATTCCCTAAAAGGAAATCATCATCCCTTCATAGAAAAGACTCATACTGGATAACCACTAACTTGCTTGCCTCCCTTGAGTGTCATTTTCTAGAGGCTTCTAGGTTTTTGATTTACTCTTGCGCATTACTTCCAAGTAGTAAAGAGCATATTCCCCTATTCCCCAGTCTTGCATCCTACGAAGTTCACAAGCCCTAATTATACTATGTGTGAAAAGAAAAAAGAAGAAATGACATTTAAGTGGGTTTGAAATGAGTCTTCGACATGCATATCTTTAATAATTGTCTTGCAATCACATAGTCAGTACATGTTTCAAGTGTTTTGATAAAGGTGCCTTCGTCAAATGTCCTGCAAACCACTGTCAGGTTGTAGAAAAACCATAAATCGAAAAGAAAATGCTTCAAAGAACACCATTAGTCAAACATAATGATAAAAATTGAATTGTAGAAAATTGTATTTTGCATGTGTTGTTGCAAAATTTCACGTGAGATCATGCATAGGCCCATGCGAGAAAAAGATGTGCATCATGCAAGAAACCGTGCATTTATGCACTTTTCACGTGAGGAAGTGCAATGAAAGGGGCAAAATCTTTAGTTCTTCACACGAAAATTTGGAAAATTGTACAGACAAACGTGACATAATCATTAAAAATGTAGAAAAAAGAGTAAATGATGCTAGAAAATTTGATTTTTCAGCCCCACGATGGGTGCCAGAAATGTGGGCCCCTGATCCTCACATACACTTCAACACGGTCATTACCTGAGAGATCATCCCAAAATGAATATGAGATTATTTATCCAAGTAATCAAATAGTGTGACCTATTGCCTCCTAACTAGAAGGATTATGCCTTTGCTCTCAGAACAAGAAGTGGGCAACTAGACCTCTAGTACGAAGGATTTATGCAATTGTATGAAAGTGTAATTAATCTATATGAAATGCATTTTAATTTAATAACAAAGAAAAACAAATTACGCTATATGAGTGCATTTTAATCTAATATGATATTAAAAATGCAAGAAAATATGAAAGCTTTTGAAAGTATGAGCAAGTGAGTGAGTATTCCAGCATTAATTTGATGCAATTCAATTCAACCCTTGTAATGAAAAATTGAAGGCCTCTTAAATATCATTCCCAAAATCAATCAACGGTTTAGATCAATCAAAATGAATGGTCAAGATTGAAGATGAGATCTAGTTAGGATGGAAGATTCCCTATGTAGGTGAGGTTAACTGACTCATATCCTGAGTGTGATGGAGAGTTAATCGAACTTCACCTGAGTGTGAGAACAAGTTTATTAGGTCAATTCCAATTCAAGAGATAGATCACTCAAAATTCATATTCCTAAACTAAAGAGAAGATTTGAATAGATTATTTAATTTAATAAAATAATATATGACCTCATAAATGCATATTTTTTATTAACTGAGTAATTAAACCCAATAATTAAAGTGAGGACATTATTAAATTAAATATATTTAATCCCCTTTCACATTAGCTAAAGAAGTAATTTAATTTAATTAAAGTATGAACACTTACAATTAAATTAAATTTGATCAATAGGTTTAATGTAGCTAATTTGAGTCAATACTTAAGAATTAAATAAAGAGTGTGATTAATGTAGATTAGGGTTTTCTACATCTGACACTTAGGTCAAGTAGTGAGTATCAAAGTCATAATTGCCTAGTGAAATAGGACTTAGGAATGATCAAATTGACCAGAATTGGTTATCATGGCAATGTGCCAATTTTGAGATATTACAGGGAGTACTTCTTCCAGCCAATTCGACCCAAATGCAGAAGAGAACAAGAACCTTCTACTCAAATTGTAGCAGGAAAGGCAATTTGGACAAGTAGGTCAAGCATGGGTAGACTAGATGAAAGCCCAAGGTCCCCCATTGGTTGAGAATTTGGGAAGCTTAGTACTAGATGCACACAAGCTTAGAGAGGCTTCCTCAGACCATCAAGCAACCATACCAAGGTCAGGGGACAAGCTAACAGAGAAATTGGCCCTTTTATAAGAAGTGATAGACATGAAAACCAATATGGCCATTGCTCATGGAATCCTAAGGACTAGTCAAGAGTCATTTTACCACTGGAAGCAATCCTTAGAGTTTGTCATTGAAAACTCTATAAGATCTACAAGCGAACTCAAGGATGTGCACAACCTTGTGCAAAAGATCATGGATAAGTTGTTCCAATATTTGAAGATTTTGCACACTAAATCTTTTGTGTCCACTAATGGCAAGCTGGTTGAAATCAAGAGAATGAAGTCCAAGTTCCTGGCATTCATTAACAAGGTTGTTGACCCACTTAACTTTTGGGTGGCTAAGATTGAGGAATTGTTAGTTGTAGATACAGTCATAAAGAGCAAAATGGAGAAGTTTAAATCGAGGGTGGCCAAAATTGATGAACTTACTAAAATGTATGACTATTAGCTGATTAGAGCTGACAACATCCTTATTCTAGGTGTCGAAGAGCTGGATAAAGTAACTAACACTATGAAGGCATACAGAGAAAAGTTAGTAACTCCCAAGAAAGCATGATGTTTTTGATGTCTGTCATTCCCTTCCTCTCTTTTTTAATCTTAGTTATTCTTGGCATTTTGTTAAATCTCTATAACAGACAATGATTTAAGCTTGTCCTATTTTTAGTCATTTTGTTCAGAGATGATTTGTAGAGTAATCATCCGATGTAACTGGCCATTTTGAGAAGGCCTATAAATGTAATCTTTTATGATGTGAATAAGATCAACAAAATTTACTTTGGGCAAACCCCTATAGCTGAGACTACTGTGTGAGACTCTGAGATCTTTTTAAGTTTTTTTGTTCATTTAGTTTAAGTGAGTTCATGGAATACATGTGTTAAATGCTAAAAGTTGAATGAATGCAAATGAACCTGGCTTTATTTCTTTCATTCAATGGATTGTAGGCTTTACTTTCTTCAGCACAAGCATGTCTTTTGTTTGTTGTAGTCTGTGAGTTTAGTTTAGCCCTCTGAATAAGGAAGTTGGGAATTGGTGTAGGAGTAGTTGAGGAATAAACAATCTGGGTATTGTTAAAGCATCGGCTAACTCTGTAATCTGGAAATTGCTAATTTCACTATCTTTCCTTTCTTTTTGTTATCATAGTTAGTTCTACATGTTTCTGTTCCTTTACATTATTAGACTTCAGTAGTTTGCATTTTGTGAGTTAATCCCTCTCCTTTTCCTAGGTTGTTTAAAGTGTTGAACAACTTGGTTTTTGCCTCTTCTGCTCTATAGTTAAGAGCATACCCCCAAAACCCGAAAAACAAATTCATTACATATCTTGCACCCAAAAAGGAGTCATACTTTTCAATTTAGGGCCTTTGATAGATTACCACACTGAACCATTATGTTGTTAACATTGTGTTTTCCATGAGCCTTTTGGCAAGTGAAGGGTCAAGGTATAAACCAATATATCAAGGAAGACAAATTGTTAACTGATAGAGTTCTAGCTATTGCACCAATACTCATAATATTCTCCAAAGAGACATTGCATCATAAAGGTATAAGGTGATTTATGTTTTAGATATGGCTTACATTTCATCTTTCCTTATGCAATTTCAAAATAATTTTAGGTTAATTCCTATACAAAGGTTTGACCAAAGCAAACCCCTTTCCATAATAATTTACCCTACTTCCTTGTGTTCAGGAAATTGTGGCACAATTTTGGATTTGGATTTTCATAGTTATAGACCTAGTGATAGGTGCTCTATAGATTTCACTAGTTATTAGGTCTCAAGGACTAGGTCGATTTTTATTGACACTATCCTTTGGATATGATATAGTCACTATCAAAACTTGCACATGTCAAAGTGCTAGATCCAAAACCATTTCTAATTCTAATAGTTTTATGATAGTCAAATCGAATTATGAAGTTCACTTGTCCTTCTCTTAGTTTCAAGGTGAGTTCATTATTCCTCTTTTCTTATTGCACTTACTTTCATACATCACACCTAATATCATATCTTGTTAGTTGCCATTTCCTTTATGTTAACATCAATTCCTTTTATGTATCATAATCACACTTTATTCAACAAGGAATATCCAAGTCCCCTTTTTACCTAGATCTTGCATTAATATCCCTTCATCATTTTTGGGTTGTGATAATTGTATTGGTTTAAGGGTGGGTTTGTATCCAATTCACAATATATTTTGGTGAGTGATCTAAATCTTAGCATTGCTCACCATTTTCTATTGTACAACTAATATGGAGATACCATGGGTTTCAAATAACAATGCTCAAAAACTAAGTTATTGGAATGGAAAGGACCTGCACATGGTTTAAAATAACAATTCTCAAAAACTACTACTGGAACTAAAAGGACATACACATAACCCCCTTGATTTTTCAAAATTTTCAATAAATCCCACCACATATTTCTTGGAGCTTGTAGAAAGAGAGGAATAATAGTTTTTTTTGTGAAAAAGGAGAGCATTGAGGATGTGTTTTATTTCCATTTTATAGTTTTTTTTAAAGGGGAATATTGTAGGCACTATTTTCAAATTTCGTCATTTTCTTTGTCCCCATTTGAAGAAAGGGTCACTAGGAACTGGGAGATACTAAACAATTATACCAAATATAATTATTCAAAAGCAATAAGGAGGAGAAGCTCCATTTTGAAACCACAAAATCCAAGGTGGCTTAAGGTAAACTTTGATGGGGTGACTAGAGGGGATATGTTAGTTGTGGATGATGCCATGAGAATAGAGCTAGGCATGATGATTTTTCCTTGTTTAGGTAACATGGATGATCGCGCTAATGACCATGATGAATTCATGACAATGTTTTAGGGGATCAAGTTTGTCCTGACAACTGGGGTTAAGGACTTGGTCATTAAAATAGACTCTCTAGTAAAACCTATTGTTGTTAAAGGCTAGTCTAATTCTAGTTGATCCATAACTGGAATAATGGAGGATATTCAAAGGCTTTTTCTTGGTTTTAATACTTTTAAAATTAAACACTCTTATAGAGAAGGGAATAGGGTTGTAGATGCGATGACAACTCTTGGTCTAGAGTTGAAGAGGTTGAGATGTTGGCATGAAGTTGATAATAGCCACCTATATGTTCTATCTCTCTTGTGGGAGGAGTGTAATTTGAAGCACTAGATTTGATGAGAAGCTTGATATTTTCATTTTGGTATGTTGATTTGTGTATCACCCTAAAACATGAGGTTGTGCTTCAAAAGAGAAATAAGGACAATATTTGCATGCTTTATTTTACCCTCATGACTTCTCAGCCCAGTGCTATGTGGAAAAATAATTCTACCATTTCTAAGGTTCTTTACTTGTGCAAGATCTTTCCTAAAAGGTAAAATAAGGATAATGGTAGTGATGGGAAAACTATTTTAAATCACTAATATCATTTGAAAGAGGTGTAATCTCTTTTTATATTAGAAAGTTAGAAACTTCTCATACATTATTTACGTGACAATGAGCAACAAGGACAAGAGCAATGGGATGAACTTGTATGTTACATGGATGTTCCATTCTAAGAAGGTGGGGATGTTTTTTTTTTTCGATGTTTTAGTATAGAAGGGACACAAGGGGCCTGTTGGTACTCAAAATCGAAGCCCCAATTTTGAGTACCATTGAGAAATTAAACCCTTAAACACTTTTTTGATGCATGTGTACTCGGTTGTCCATTTGAGGCCTAAGAGGTGTTTAATGCTTCTAGCACCTTACATTCAGTATGTTTATGTGTTTCATGAAGATAAATTGCCATTCTGAGCCATTATGTAAAGTCCCATTTTGAGCAATTTCCAATTCTGCATTTTCACCTAAGTGTCAAACAGCGACAAGAGGTTGTGTTTGAAATTGAATGTCTCATACCTAGTAACATTTCATGACTTTCCACTTTGGAAGTGTTTAGTGTCCATACTAGAGAACTTATATTTTAGATTTTGAGTCATTTCAAATTCGTTTGACTAGGTTTTGAATCCCTCAATGTTGGTTGTTTATTGATGTCATGCTAATATGAATTGTTCAAAATTCTGGAAGGCCCTGTTTGACTTGTTATAAATTTGACCTAGTTGACCAAAATAAGAAAATTCCTTTTACATCATACTATAGGGGTCAAAGACTTGCTACGCTCCAAATTTCAGCTTATGACAAATCTGTTTGATCAGTTTTTAAACGTGATTTCGAATGCAATTTATAAAGTTTCACTAGTAATCAGAATTGCAGATTGATCTGTACCCCTGTTCATGATGTCATAACTTGAGATCCATGATAGGTAAGATTGAATGGATTGTACCACTATATTGTACTCTAAAAATAATTCAAGTGTGCCAATTTTCAAGTCTTGAAGAATCCGCCTGCACACTTTCCCAGGTCCATTCCATTTGCAAAAAATATTTTTCTACTGGTGTTTCCAATCTGCAAATCTGACTAGCCTACTTTGACTGCTCATCATTTTTGTTCTATTATTCATCATGAGCCCAAATCATAGATTTATACTGTCCTTGTGACAGTGAACCAATGCCCCAGTTTCCAAAACCTCAAGTGCCCATTTGCCTAGTTTTCAAAGTCAAATTTGTATCCATTTTCCTGTTTTCTGACATGTTTATTTGCAAGTGTTTTAAGTAAGAAACTTCGGAGGTCGATATATTTTGACCTTGATGTCATCATGTGACGAGATTTGGCAGGCCTTTTAAATATATCAAAGAGGCAGGAAGTCTAGAGTTTCAGGGCTTAGTCAGATTTTTAAATTAGTTTTTAAAGCTAGGCAATAGGCCTCCTAATGCAAAATTCACAGTGGTGCAAAAATAATTTAAAATAAGTATTCAGTAGTGAAATTGTGATCAAATTTGATTTCAATCATTTTGAGATGATCAGTGGATCAATTTGCAATAACATTTGTTCGAAAATAAAATAAAAAATTTAGCCGAACCCAGTTTGGGGCCCGACTGACTCCATCAGGTAAGCAATGACTATAAAAGGATATGAAATGATTAATGGATGAAGTATGTTTATTATATAGTGAGCACATCATGGATTTCTTGATCAACTTTTAATACGCAGTTTCATACTCGAAGATTTTTGAGGGCTCTAATCGAAAATCTCCCTGTTGTGGCTAATTGCTTCTCCACTGCACTTCATAGATCTTATTGAATATGACATCTTGAGTGACTAATATGGTATTGTCCTAAGTTTTCTGATCTTCCCTAGTGGCATAAGTTTTTTCATATGAGAGAGGTGAGAAATAATTTCTTTTTCATACCTTGAAACCTTAAACACAATACCATATTTGGTTACTAGTATTGAAAAGCATGATAAAAATTGTAAGTTTTCCAAATCACCATCGATTTTGAGCTTCCACACATATATGGAAATCTTAATTATAGCCCATGGCAGGAATGAGGAGCTCCATATCTATAAAAAAAAAAGAGAGAGCATCGACAAAGAAGCAACCTGAGCTTTCTTAGCCACATCATCAGAAGAAAATAGGGGTGCCATTTGCAAGAAGACTATCCACTTCCATAATGGGAGGGAGCTCTCTCAGCTGGGAGAAAGTCGCAAGGCAGAGTTTGAAGATAATGCCAAAGGGAGAAAGCAGCCCACATTTGGTAGAGGGAGGAACTCCGAGCAATAAGAAGTCATTTTCAGAAGAAAGAGCACCATGAGCAAGAAGAGGAGGCGCCATCATGGCCATCGCCCACAGAGCCGAGGAAACCATAAAAACAATATGTCCCACATTCATTCTGGGCCACGCTTCTCATGTTTTTAAATACAATCCTACTCATACAGTATGTTGTCTTTAAGAAAACATTTTTTGGAAAAGTAGCAGTGGTGTGCTGGGCCCGTGGTCAACACGAAAGTCGGGTAAATTTTGACCAAACTCTGCAGGAAAGGTTTCCATGTGGCAAGCAATCGTATGAGCGGAGCTAGAAATATGAGGTTCTACAATGCTACGATGAGCTTCTTCCTATATGTGGTCAGAAGGCAATTTTAAAAGGCTCGTGATGGTACACTAGTGAAAGATCGGAGGCCCAAGAATGACGAGGTGAGATATTACAAAAATTGCCTCAAAATGGATTGTCATATGGTCAGGAATGAAATCTCCCATGTCGTGAGGTTGTAAATCAAGAATTGGAATTCATTTCAAACATAAGATCGAGGATGAGATAAAATTTAATAGTAAGATGTTACTAAATGATTAAAAATTAAGGGGAAATTTTAAGTATTTCAAAGGCATTAGATGTGGGGCCCGCCTGGGCAGATTGACGAATGAAAAATGGACACTTGGCAAGGATGTGGATTGGAAAATGAAAATATTAAAGTCTTTTTAATGCATGAATTTTAAAGTTCAAAGATTTGATGAATTTAAATGTTATATAGTTTTAACTATATACTCATTTAAACTTTTCATTTAATGCTCTGTTCATGGCTTGGGAGCCAAGATTTCAAATGGATTGTAGGGGCACATTTTTTGTTGGAAATAGGCACTCCAATATACTATTGGAACTAGGAGGAGATAAATTTTTCAAATATGGGGTCAATTTTTGAGTAGGTCTTCACCAATTTGCTCCATAAGCAGTTTTGTATTTTTCAGGGCATTCTTAGCTGAACAAGCAGTTTTCATCATGGAGCATCAAAATCAGTCAGGGGGCAAACATTGAAGTTTTTTGAAGCCTAAAGTGATTCTGAAAAAAAAATTCTTGCCTTTGGAGGTCATTTCAACTAATTTTTGCCTTTGTTTTGATTCCAAATCTAGCATCAAAAGTAGTTTTTGTTTCATCAAATATCTGAGATATTTTGTGCTTTTGAGAGCCAAAATGAAAGGGGATTTGATTTATGTAGTTATAGAGAGAGAATAGAGAGATGCTTTTAACTTCTAGGAGATTTTTTTCCAAGTGGACACATGTTAGATGCACAACAGATTCGAGAATTCATTCTCTTCTATATCGTTCTCTTTCTTTCTCATTGTAAGGGTTGGCAGTTTTCTTTGTGATACCAGAAAGGTTCCAATATTCTACTTTAAGACCAAGTTGTTGTTGGTTTTACTTCTTGATTTCATTTTCATTTTATGTCTTGTTTTTCTAAGATAAATGGAAATTGATGACAAATCAATCAACATATCTTGAGTTTCATTTAGTTTTACCAGTTGATGTATTCAGTCTTTCCAAGGATGAATACAAAGGGGATTTACAATTAATTATCTTTGTTCTCTTATTTTGTCTCCTAATTCTTCATATGCTATTAACTTTGAGATTGAATGAATAAGCCCCATTCAATTTAAGACAGCTTGGATGAATTGTATGTCAGATCTGTTGTTGCTTCTGATTCAAGGAGTTAAGTAAATGTTTCAATGTTCTGATAGGGTTTCTAGGTGTATGGAGTGGATATTTCATAAGAATGGAGTTTGGGGATTTCAGTGGACAAACTTAATTGTAAGGCAATCAAGTTAGGTCATCCTGTTGATGGTGACTCTATGTTGCAATGGATAAGGCACTGATCACTAAATCAGATGCAAGCTGATATGAGGATCATTTGCACAAATCTTTTTAATCAAAATCAATTTAGTTATTCATGTTTCGTAGTGGGACAAAAGGAATTAACCCTCACTTAGCTTATGAGTTCATAGGTTATAATCTGTAGCTATTTTGTTCCTATGTTATTGCATAAGTATTAGAAGACAAAAGGGTTTCATCTACTATTATTATGTTCAGATTATATGTTTAATTGCACTGGTACCATATATTAGAACCTCAAGGTTGACCTGCTTAGGTTTTGCAGAGCCTGAAGTGAAGAAGGAGTTATGCCTTATAGTTGGCCCAAGATTGCAGTTGAGTACATCCATCATAGGAATTTGCTAGCCTTAGATGTATTGGTCTAGTTTCTTGGTTAATTTTAAATTGTTAAATTCAGAGCCAACAAAGCCGATAAGATAAAGGGGAGGAAAAGAAAAACTAGTTATATAATGACAAAGGGGGACATAAAAAATTGTCCACTTGTTACAGGACAATGACTTGGGACCTGTCTTAGGTAAAACAATTTGCCTAGGGTTTAGTTGCACTCCAACAACACTTTGGTGTGTAAACTAGACAATAATTCTACTACCACATTTCAAATATCTTTTTGGAGGTGAACACCATTGTTGTCGAGGTGGATGATGACCAAAGAGGGGTTTTAATTTGTCAAGGCTACACTAAATTAACAACAGACTTCAAAGATTTTGACAAAGATGTGTGACAACTCAAGTCCCAAATATAGAGTATGATGGGGCATATAAGTGCCATACACTATAACTGGAGGGGTAGACATAGCTTTGACATTACCCTTGCCCTAATGCAACATATAATTAGAGGTACAAACAACATGGAGCAATTTGATTTCCCAAGGCTAGATTAGAAAAGAGTCATATGGAGGAACCTCATTGGACCCAATCAAATTAACCATAACTAGAAGTAGTGTCTACTTTGAGCTTTTGTATTTTTGGCTCATTGTTAATTGGTTGTAATTGGCTTTTATTTTAGTATTTTTTCCAGCGTCCTTTGGTAGTAGAATGTCCTTTGGGCCTAGTTTTTAAGGGACAACACTCTTATTTTGTCACTTAAAAATAAAAATATTTTATTAGTCCAAACCCTTTTATCACAATTAATTTGTGTGACAGTTAAGTATATTTATTTAATTAACCTTAATAATTAATATCAAGTGTAATTATTTTATTTGAAATTACCTTAGAATTTTCCACAACTTCTCTTAATTAAAATGTTATGTATTGTTGTGAGGTTTTCACACATCACCCCAAATCTTAGGGACACCCTTTTTCTTTTAATCACCTCGGCAAATTTTTGGATTGAGTTTTAAAAATTTCACGCCTTGGCACCTTCAGGACAAATTTGGGGAGGCTTAGCTTATTTTCACTCGATTTTCTTAACTTGATTTTCCAGAGCTATCAATTTTATCCCTAGGCCGAATAATTTTCTATGTTAATTTCAACTTGGCAAGATAAAATTGTGAATTTTGTACTTAGACGTTTTCTTTTGAAAATTTGGTTTTAACTCTGTAAATTTGGATAATTCTCACCAGAGAAATTTTAATTAGACTTAAGTTTTTGGAAAATCTCAATTTTTTCTTTAGGGAAATTTTTTAAATTTTGTTGAAATGAGGAAAATTGCAAAAAATTGATTTTTTGTTCTAAATGCAATTTTAATATTTTAATTTTTAGCTTGGCAAAATCGATTTGGTAGAAAATTGCAAAAAATTGGCTTTAATTGGATTAATTGCCTTGAAAACTTTAAAGTTTTTAATGAATTTAGTAATTTAATATTGAAAAAATAGCTTTTGGTTAGCCAAAATCCAAATTTAATGACCTATTAATTGCTAAATCCTCATTAAATGGAAATATTTAACACCGTCAAGGCCATTTATTTTCGTTTTGCAATTGGAGCTAATTGGTAAATTTAAAAGTGCAATTTTCTTTTGGCAAAATCATTTCTTTTGAGCTAAGTATTTAATTGTGGGCCTTAACTTGATTTTAATTTTTGTTTTTTTGTTTTTTCCTAGACCATGTAGGCCAGCTTTATGGAGAAAGAAAATTGGCTATAAAGGGAGTCTCCTCCCCATTTCATTTTCACAAATCATTTCTTCTTCTCCATGTGGGCAAATTTTGTGGAGGAGCAAATTTTTTCCAGACTTGGGCGAACTTTGTGGAGGCAAATTTAGTGGAAGGCAGTTTTTTGCATGCTTGGGCAATTTTTGCTTACATTTCTCCATTTTCAAACCTTGGCGATTTTTCTTGTGGGCAGATTCTTGCATATTTTGGTGGTTTTCTCCTCCATTTGTAGGTTGCGATTTGTGCCCTAGGTAGCATTTTGGGCAGATTTCAGACTTCATGCATGGGCGAATTTGAGACAAAGGAAAAATTTTCCATTCTTGGCATTTTATTAAGGTAGATCTAATTTTGATTTTTTAGCAATTCATGGTGAAGGTCTGATTTTTTCCTACTTAGGACTGCATTTTATACCAGATTTTGGCAATTTTGTTGGGATAAGAGATACATATGAAAGTTTGATTTTTGCATAGAAGGCAAGCATTGGATAGTTTTAGGAGTGTAAATTTCTAATTTGCAAAGGGATTTGAACTTCTTGAAATTCGTATCCTAGGTTCCGAAAATTCGCTGTAAGTTTATCAGTTAAGGTGAATTTTCATCATCTAGAGTTGCAAGGAGTGCTTAAGCTAACATCCATCTTTCATTCTAGTCTAAGGATTGTTCTGCTTGGATCTTCTTGCCTTTTGGTCCACCACTCTACCATCCTGTAATAGGGCAACGAGCATGGAGGATGATAGTGCAAGTAAGAATCCCAAGCGGGCAAACACTAAGAAAGACAAAGAGGATATGATGCCCAAAACTTCCTTCTTCTTGAAAATGAAGGGAATAATTAACACCATTATCTGTACAGTGGACATGATATGGATGAGGGACAGATTGAAGGAAGGAAAATCCCCCTTAGAAAAAAGGATTTACAAGAGTGGAATTGTACACGCAGCAGCCTTTCCTCCCACATTGCCTTGTTTAGAATTGATTATGGAATGTGCATCCAAATTTGATCTAAATAGTAATTCCATCATTTTTGATGAAGGGAAGAGAGTGTTGACCAGCATTGGCGAACAAACAATCGAGGAAACATTCAACATTCCCCAGTACAAGGCCATGACAATTGTAATGATGGATCAAGCAACTAAGTCATTCCAAGATAACCAAGGGGCCTATTACATGCATCTAAAGCAAGATTGGATACGCGAGGGAAGAAAAGGAGTTAATAGATCATCGAGGCTTACAATGGCAAATTTCAAACCAGAATATGGTGATCTCGTTGTTCTACTCAGTCGAATCATGGGCCTAGCTCAAGGAATGAGATTTGAAAACTGGATGTACTTCTTCATTGATGAGATTAAGAAGGGGAAAAGAAGGTTTGATTGGGCCAAGACCATAAGCGAGAACTTAGAATTGCAACTCAGAACTGTGCAAAATGAAATGTCCCTTTTCTAATTTTTGTATGATATTTCCAACCTTTAATCAGATCTTTAAGATCAAACAACTAATATCACAAAGATCCTCCAAATTTCTCAAGAAACCCCAAATCGGGTATGCTGAAAATAGTGCAAAAAGCTTCACAACTTCACAAATTATTTAATAAATCTGAAAATGAAAATTTTTACAGAACTTTCAGTAGCATAACAGCCTACAAATTGACATTTCCAGATCCGTATAGCCTTTACACAACAGCTCGAAAATGTAGGACCAAAACTATGCTCATCGGGCTCCCGAAATAGCACAAAATATGCCCGAAAACACCACAAAAACACTAATAATCTATATCATAAGTTTAATCACGTCCCAATATATATATTCAGCTCTATTTTGACATTTAAAAGTCTGATATACAGCAGCAACCCAAACTGATATGAAATACTCAACTGTAAACACCAAACTCATACAAAAACACACCCGAAAACTCACAAATCTGCACTGTTCAGCACAAAGGCAAACTCTGTATGAGCATGCACATGGAATGGCTTCAAACTCCCGTCCTTAGCCTTCCTGGAAACCTGCAAACTCCTGTTCTTGGGTCTCCCTGGAAACCTGCAAAGTCCCATTCTTGGGTCTCCTTCTCCACAGGTTTGGCAGCCTCTGAAGAATAACAAAGAATGAGCAAAAATCAAGTTCTGGAATGTGCCCAAAATGCCTCCAAACCCCTTAAAAGAGGGCATAACTGTAACTCACGTCCAAGAGAGGTAATGAAACTTATTTTAATAATAATTTTCATTTATTAGTCCAACAGTTTCCAAAGATTAACCCCCTTTTTCCGAAACTTCACTTTCTTGGGCCTGCCTGCCTTAGCGAAGATTTTCTTTTTTAATTATTTGAAAAGGGGACATGACAAGTCCTCCCCTCCCAATCATTTCTTGTCCTCAAGCAATGGCTGAACAATAAACCAATCAATCCACCTGGATCTCAAATGTAGTCATGAACTATACTACTACCAATTAACACAGGCTCCTACAATATCCTCTGCAATATGACCAAGAGGAATCCATAATCAAATTGACAATTATAGCTCAACCAAACTCTGAAATCACCACTACCACAATCAAAAACCCATGAGGCACAAACTCTTAGAACATCAGAACCCAAGTAAAGTGGACAAATCAAACTACCAACATAGTAAATACCATCAACGCATCCCACTGGCCTATATGGAATGTACAATCCAACTCTGCAACAATGGTGAACCCTCTCGAATGAAACTGTACCAAGTATGGAGAATCCACACACTGTACAACTCCTACAGTCAACACAACTCTGCAAATCATCAGCCACTATCTCATAACCATAACTCCCATGCACCCCTGATGGTGAAAAGCCATCACAAGATAAATAGCAAGAATTGGAACCCAAACCAAATCTTCCTTCCATCAACTCCTCAACACAAGGATCAAATGCTAACTGATGTACATACCTTGCAATATAATGTTGATAAAAAAAACCAACCTTAGTCAACAACTCACCATGAACAAGTGATACAACCCAATGTGACTGATCACCAGCTAAGTCAGGAGATGTCATAGCCAAAGGAGTAGAATCAATAACAACACCCGCTGAAGCATCACTCTGAAACTCCTGCTCTAAGTCATGTATTATCAAGCTATCAACTGTAGAACCTATCGCCATGTCATGCCCATCACAACTCTCATCTTGAGGCATCAAATTGTCCCATAACTGATGATAAGCACTAGGAACCAAAGTACATCTCTGTATCATTATCTCATCAACATGCTCATCAAAGGTAAATTGATGAGCATACCTCACAGTGTAATGCCGATAGAATGCACCAATCTCAGTCAGTGGCTCAGACTGCAATCCAGATGTAACTAACTGCAATCGATCGTTAACCAAGTTGGAACTGACTACTGCCTCTAAAGACATTGCGAAGGGAGTAGTATTACTAGTAGGAACCATGCCAACTATCAGCTCACCAACATCACACATGGTCTTTGATACAACATCTCTAGTCTTCGTGCCATTAGTACTAGAGGTCACCACCATGTCAGGCACACCACAAAAATCTGCTACAGCACCCAACTCAATTGAACCTGACTCTAGTGGGAATGAACCTGATATGCCAATGTTAGTATCAAGGATGGATGCATCCCCATCTCCACTGTCTCTAACAATCTCGGCCATGGACATCCTCGGATCACCAAACACCACAGCTTGTGACTGTATAGAATCAGGTAAAGACTGTAGTCGCTCTAACTCCATGGTCACCTTAGCCAAATGAAACTGTGACTCCTTGAGAGCCAACTGTGTATTCTCAAGAATCTCAGAAGTCACCTCAAGCTGCTCAGTAAGCTCACTCACCTCATCTTCCTTGGCCAACAACGCATCATATGCTGTACTACCCCACTCCATAAGATAATCTCTGTCGACTACCAACTGCATATAATTTTGTCTCAAAATCCGAATAGCCTCCCATAAAGAGTGGATCTCTGTCAAGGAAAGATAACTTCCTCCCTGCTCATCACTAGTAGGAGAACCCCATCCATAAATTGTTAACAACTGACGAGCAGCATCGAAATGTTGGCAAGTGATAGCAATGTCTTGGTCACTAACTCTCAACTGATTAGACACATGATGGCACTGGCTTGACTGTCTCCTACAAACCTCCTCTGATGCACTGTCTGAAGGAGTGTCCTCAAAGTTACTAGTCTCTAGAGTATTACCATCCATATCCTGTGAATCAAATCTAAAGCTCATATCAACATACGGAGTATCAAAAACATTAGCATTGCTGTCCAACTCCTCTATACCCAAGGAAACTAAGTCTTCAAAACTACCCACTGCATCCTTCTGGATGTCATCAATGCCAATATGATCCTGGGACTCATCTATACACACTGCTAAATATGAAATATCATCAACACATTCCAGCAAGTATGGCCGATTGGATATATGAACAAAGCCCAAAATTGGTGTATAAAAACTAATACCAACATCAGACAAGATACTGGCACAAGAAAAGACAACACCGTGTAATCTGCTAATCAAATCCATGATAGCACCCAAAAAAACACTGCTACCAAAAAGTGTTAAAGATCTCCAGTCAACTGAATCCCAAATGCCAATATAACAATCTCGAGTCCATATCTGTAAACTAGAATTAGCTGGTAACTCAAGCAAAATCCTGACTTGAGTAATATGACCAATACCAACTAACTCCACATACCTGTCATGATGAGATAATGTAGTGACAATACTGTCTTCACTCACCTTCAGCTGGAGGGATAAATCATGTGAAGTACTACTAGCCTCAACCTCATGTGATGAAGCATCTAACTGTGCCTGGTACTCTCTCTCAGAAAAGTCATGAATGCTCAATGTCTGCTCATCTACACCAGGTATCTCACCATCATGCAGAACAACATCCTCATAATCCTCATCTAAACCCACTACACTGTAGTCACTGCCTGTTGTAACTATACCATCCTGAATACCTGTGGCATCACCCTTTGACGACCTGTAAACAATTGTCTCAATTTGAGTATCAAGTTGACCATTACTATCAATCTGTGTAATATCCTTTCCCACCACCTCCTGTGGAAGAGTAGAATCTGAGACCTCTACCTGGCTATCAGCTAGTTTCTCAAACTCCTCATGCAAGTTCTTGGGAATTGTGTCATCTGTCCTGTGAGAAAATTTGCGAAATAGAAATCCAATCAACTTATCCACCTTAGCTGGGTCAGATAACATGTCATTCATTATACGGTGGTGCTCAACCAACTGTTTAGACATGTCATGGCTTATTTTCATAAATTTATCTCGAATGTCTAAATAACCATCCTTTCTACTGTTTTGACTCTGGCTATCAATTGTCCAAGATCGTTTCCTCTAAGACTCTGTACTATACCTGTCCATTCTGGATAAAGTAGAGTGTAACCCCAATAGGATATAACTTTTTCAAACACCAAGAACTAACATGAAAATGATTAGAAGTAGCATGCAACCATAGATTTGGACATGCAACTGATTAGAAGCAACATGCAACCACCAAATTATGACATGCAAGATCTGGGTAGTTGTCAAAACTGACATGCAAACTTCTACAACCACCAAATTCACCAAGAACTAACATGAAAATGATTAGAAGTAGCATGAAACCATAGATTTTGACATGAAACTAATTAGAAGCAACATGCAACCACCAAATTATGACATGCAAGATCTGGGTAGTTGTCAAAACTGACATGCAAGATCTGGGTACTTGTCAAAACTGAAATGCAAACTTCTACAACCACCAAATTCACCAAGAACTAACATGAAAATGATTTGAAGTAGCATGCAACCATAAATTTTAACATGCATCTGATTAGAAGCAACATGCAACCATAAATTATGGCATGCAAGATTTGGGTAGTTCTAAAAACTGAAATGCAAGATCTGGGTAGTTGTCAAAACTGACCTGCAACTTCTACAAACCCTCAGGCTAGCAAGATCATGGCTCTGATACCACTGAAATGTCCCTTTTCTGATTTTTGTATGATATTTCCAACCTTTAATCAGATCTTTAAGATCAAACAACTAATATCACAAAGATCCTCCAAATTTCTCAAGAAACCCCAAATCGGGTATGCTGAAAATAGTGTAAAAAGCTTCACAACTTCACAAATTATTTAATAAATCTGAAAATGAAAATTTTTACAGAACTTTCAGCAGTATAACAACCTACAAATTGACATTTCTAGATCCGTATAGCCTTTACACAACAGCTCGAAAATGTAGGACCAAAACTATGCTCATCGGGCTCCCGAAATAGCACAAAATATGCCCGGAAACACCACAAAAACACTAATAATCTATCTCATAAGTTTAATCACGTCCCAATATATATATTCAGCTCTATTTTAACATTTAAAAGTCTGATATACAGCAGCAACCCAAACTGATATGAAATACTCAACTGTAAACACCAAACTCATACAAAAACACACCCGAAAACTCACAAATCTGCACTGTTCAGCACAAAGGCAAACTCTGTATGAGCATGCACATGGAATGGCTTCAAACTCCCGTCCTTAGCCTTCCTAGAAACCTGCAAACTCCCGTTCTTGGGTCTCCCTGGAAACCTGCAAACTCCTGTTCTTGGGTCTCCTTCTCCACAGGTTTGGCAGCCTCTGAAGAATAACAAAGAATGAGCAAAAATCAAGTTCTGGAATGTGCCCAAAATGCCTCCAAACCCCTTAAAAGAGGGCATAACTGTAACTCACGTCCAAGAGAGGTTAATGAAACTTATTTTAATAATAATTTTCATTTATTAGTCCAACAGTTTCCAAAGATTAACCCCCTTTTTTCGAAACTTCACTTTCTTGGGCCTACCTGCCTTAGCGAAGATTTTCTTTTTTAATTATTTGAAAAGGGGACATGACACAAAACCAAAGGCAATTCTACATGAGCTCCTATCTGTTCTACCTAATTGCTAGATTGTACAAAAGTTAGCGGAACTCAAGGTGAAGCACACACCTTGTCCTCCTATGGAAGAAGTTAATGAAAGGCTAGCTAAGTTCATTGCCTTAGCTAAGAAAATGAAAGAAAAGGGAAGATTTATATTAGAAGATCATTTGATGTAAGCCCAAGTGGCAATTTCCCTTTCTTCTAGAATAGGACAAGTGTCTATTTCTGATTGGCCACCATTTTGGTGCCTTCTCATTGGTTGCCGCTTTTTTCACTTTTTTCATTGGTCCATTAATGAGGTGGCAGCTTCTCATTGGCCGATGGGGTGGCAACTCGAATTAGGGTTTTGAGGATCCAATCTGGAACGTTGATCTTGTTTTGATCTCCACCGTCCGTTGTATTTTTGGCCCCCATAAAAGGCCATTTGCTCTCATTTGTAAAGTGTCGGAGAAATTGTTGCGAAAATAATACCAAAATTGCTCTCTTTTTCATTGTTGTGATTAGCATGTTGATCAAGAACATTGGGTGTTATTGCATGTTTTCTACTTCCACTTAGATTTTTCTTTCAAGTTGTTAAAGTTGGCTGCATTTGAAGTTGTTTAAGTGAAGTTAAAGTAGATGAATAGTTGTATGGTAGCATTGGTAAATGTTTGATAGGGATCAATACTAGACCACTAGCATCCTATCGGCTAGTTGGGAAGCTTTGTGTGGTAAGCTAGTTTATTTTTCCTTTGAATCATTGCACCTGTGGAAGTGAGGCTATTGGTCAGCTCTCATTAGGTTCGATCCTCGTCCATTTGCTAACCTTCCATTCACAGGAATAGGAGTAGAATAGTGAGTAGTTGGGTAGTTGAAGTTTAGAGAGAAGAAAGTTAGAGTAGATCAAGTGATAGAACTCATCCATTCACCTTCCACAACCATTGCTTTCCCATCAACATCATCATCGACAGACACACCCTCCATCATCACAACCATCAACATTATCTGCCTTCGCATTTCACAAATTGAGTTGTCATCACCTTCATTCCACCAAAGTCCAAGTCATCCTTGAATGAATAGCGTAAGGTTGCCTACGTGATTACCAACGAATCACATCGATAAAACTGAGCGAGTATCCAACGATGTAAGGAACATTGGAGCTATTTCTTATGCCTTCATGAGTAATAACTTTTCAAGAGAGGAATTGCATGTTTGATACTCCGTATCAAATGTTCAATTGCTAATATGTTATGTAAGTGGTACAAAACTCACATCAACATTATCTGGCGTGAGAAGGAGGGCACCAAAAATTTTATTTTGAGGATTTGTTGGCATTTAATTATGAAGAAGAATGGTGCTCCCTAGATCAAATCAGACTAGAGAAACTTGGAGAACACTTCAAGACCACATTGTAGCAAGTTTGTGCTCAGTTGCGTGGGAGGAAAGTGAGAAGACTAGAGAGTACCTAGACACCGTTGACATGTTAAATCAAGAGGAAAGAAAAGCAAGAGCTATTGAAAGGAGAATTCAAAGGAGAATAGAACATCAAAGAGAATTGGAAAGGAAACTTGAGAGAGAAAGGAAGGCACAAAGAAAAGCTCAAGCTATTGTTGAAGAGAATTCGAATTAGAGACAATCGGGTCGAGATCACTTTCAAGCTAGATAGAAAGATTGGGTCTTTTTCCCTTGAAAGATTTGAGAGATTGATATTTGATAGGAGGCAAAGGATATTGAGAAATACACCACACCAAGAGGAAGAATTACTTGTGTTAGAATCTCCCAAGAAACCAAGAAATCGTCGGGTGGTTGATACATCAAACTTAGCTAGCCCCTCAAGTAGTCTACCAGTCCAAGCTTCAAGCAATCTACCAATCCAAGCTTCAAGTAGTCTACCAGTTCAAGTTCAAGTTAACCCACCAATTCAGACCCTAGTCAATCAGCTAGTTCAAGCTTAGATCAATCAACCAACAATGGCTCAACCATCATGGATCCAAAACAATGCCTCACCACTCTTATTCCAACAATACCATGATCTACCAAAGAATTCGGTAGTATTTTGCATCAAGTTTTTTATCAATGATCCTAATTGTACAGCGGATGAGCATATCAAGGTATTCCAAGAGGCATTTTGTAATAGAAGAATTTGGGAGGAAGATGTCGTGTGTAGACTTTTTCCTTATTCACTAAGTGAAGAACCTTATTATTGGTTTGTCAACTTACCAGCATCATCAATAATAGGATGGGTTCAACTCAAGGATGCCTTTCTCGCAAAGTTTGGTATGCCCATCACACCACTGGAGTTACATAGAAGGTTTGTGGACATAAGGAGGCATGATAGGGAGATGGTAAGTTCCTTCAATGATCATTTCCATAAGGCTTACACAAGATTGCAAGCCCCCTACACAATGATAGAGGGTGGTGCATTGGAAGCATACTACAATGCCTTGGACAACCAGACATCTATGTTCACAAAAATGGTGAATCCTGCTCCCACAACATTAACTGAGGCCTACACCGAGGCAATTGAGATAGGAAGGCAATTAGGTCAACAAGGAATGGAACCCCAAGGTGCAAGATACCCAAACAATCTGGTTCCACAGCTTGCATATTAGGTGCCTGCAAATCATTTAGTGGTACACCCGAGGCCTCCATTATCTCAAGCACCGCCATCAGTACTAGTTTATCTACAAGGAGAAAGTTCCTCCACGAGGACGCAAGAAGAAAATGATGAAATGAAAGAATTAATTGACCAAGTCAAGAAGTTGTCCACGGAGGTCACCCATTTGAGAAACCAAAACAACCAACTCCAAAGTTTCCAACGAAACAATCAAGGGAATAATTACTCGAATCAAGGTGGAGGTTATCAAGGAGGCTATCAAATAAATTACAAGACAGAGATTACCAAAGGAATAACCAAGGTGGTGGCTACCAAAGGAACTACCAAAATAATAACTATCAAGGTAATAACCAGTCACAAGACCAAGGATACAACAATCAGTCCAATCAAAGGAGAACTTGGAATACAGGTCCAAACAATGGAAATGTGGTGTCGCCACTTGATAATCAAGCTTCAGCAGATAATAGACAAGTGGACCGAATATTCTTGGCTGAGTCCCTCATGTCCAAGTATTGTAGATTCCATGAGACGGATCAACATTCGGAGTTAGCATGTGCAAAATTCAAGAGAGCATCTAACCTGTTCCAAAACAGAATAGATGAATCAAGTAACCAGCAAGATGTTAATGTTACAGGGTATGAGATTATCCCTTCCCCGGGATATGATCAATGTTTGACTTTTGAGGAGTTTTCATTCCCACCAAAATTTGAGGCCTATGAAGAACCCCAAGGGAGATTTCCTCCTGAGTCAGCAAATGGACCAATTGATGAAGTAGTAGATCAGAAAGGGTATGACAATGGGTCGGATTTTTCTTTCCCACCTTTGGAAGATATTGTTTTAGTTCAAGGAATAGGAGGGAACCAAACATTTCAACAATCAATTAGCAATGCTAGGTTTTATTAGAGAAACAACAGGAGAAATGACAGACCTTTCACATCTTCCATACCCCCAAACAATTTCAATATGCCTCCACACCCAGATGCGAGTAATATACTGAATCCTTTGAGGGATGCACCTAAATACAGACAAGGCAACCTTGGAAGTGGGAATGGACAACCGAGTTTTCAACAAAACACACAGCAAAACAATCAAGGTACTCAAAGAATGTAAAATGTCCAGTCAACACAAGAAACAAGTAAAGGAAGGACTGGAAGCAATGCTGTGAACAATGAAGAGTTGAAGAGATTAGGACAAAGCGTAATAGAGGAGATGAAGAAGGTTAAAATTAGTCTCCCTTTGTTCAAATTATTGAAGGTAGCGGAGATTAGAGACACATTCCTTGATAGTTTGAAAGATAATAAATCACAAGGATTCTGCACTCAAGGTGCAACAACACAGACTCAAGGGAGGTCTCCTCCTAATTTGGTGCATGTAATCTAGGATGCTCCAGGAGTGAATATGACAAATTCATCTCAAGACATTCCATCTGGAGAAATAAGAAGTTCTACACAGGAAATTGCATATGGTGACATCAATGAATTCAACAGACAGTCGAGACCTCAACCAGTTTACATGGTTCAAGGATCAACACCTATAGAACAACAAACTCAAAGGCATCAAGACTCGATAAACAATAAAGAAAAAGTGAAGAAAGAAGAGGCTGCTCAGCCAACAGATTTTGGAGTGAAGCCAAAACAAGTACATAAGACACCCGTAGTGTATTACCAAGGAAAAGATGAGCCAACCCCATTTTTGCTATCAGTAAGGATGTTTGGGAAATTGCTTCACAATTGCTTAATAGATTCAGGGGCATCAAGTAACGTTATGCCTTTGAACATTTGCAAAAGATTAGGAGTCATGCCTTTGGGCTCCAACAGAAGAGTTACTCAATTGGATAAAATAGAAGTACCAGTAGTGGGTGAGCTACATAACATACACATGCAGTTGGCATCTAATCCAAGAATGGAACACATGGTAGACATTTTTGTGGTAGATGTGGTCGATACCTATGGATTGATCCTAGGTAGAGATTGGGCTAGAAGATTAAATGGATATATGGCAACAGACTTCTCTCACATGTGGCTCCCATGGAAGGGACTAGCCAATCAAATCAGAATCGACAGTACCTCGAGGTTGAGATTGACGATCACAAAAAAGCAGGAACCAAATGAAATATTGTTCATGGAAACAAATATTAGCACCTATAGAACAAAGAAAGTAGAAGTATTGACTATGAACATCATGAGCGAAGGAAACGATTCCACTGAGATCCTGATTGAGTCAGATCCAGATGCTTCGTCCGATGAGGGTGAAGGCATGTTTGAAAACTTCAAGAATTTCGTGACTAGAACTGTGCAACAAGGGATGGAGTTGGGTGACCAAATGCTAGTAAGAGACTTATTATTACCCAACTGGTGCAGAATTCACAATGCATTCCACTCGAACTTATCTTGCTCTTTGTGTACAGTGGCATTAGAACAAGTGGAAAAGATGATCCCAAGGGCCCTAAAACATGAGAATCAACATGGCAAACAGAAAGTTGAGATTCAACAAGTTGAGGAAGCTGAAAGTAGCATGATGGGAGAAACAAAGAACCAAATTACACCACCAAATGAAGAAATGAAAGAGGATGATGAATCAGATAAGTCAAAGAATTTACAAGAGGAGAAGTATTTAGAAAGAAATGGAGTATGGACCCTAAGGTTCGATGGCTCCAAAACCAAGCAAGGAGCCGAGGCCGGGTTCGAGTTAGTTAGCCCAACAGGGGCAACATATTTGGAGGCACACAGATTGCAATTCCCATGCACCAACAATATGGCAAAATATGAAGCATTGATTCTAGGCTTGTTGTGTGCCATTAAGAAAGGTGCCAAAATACTTCATGTACTAGGGGACTATATCTAATAATTGAATAGATAAAGAAAAAATTCACTTGCCATGACAAGAGATTGAAGAATTATAGAAACCGAGTCTGGGATCTGATAGAAAGCTTTGATGCCTTCAACATCAAGTTCGGCTATAGAGCATACAATCAGGTGGGAAATGCCCTCGTGCAAACTACAAGCTTGCTAGCACCAATAAAGTTGGATGGCTTGAAGAAGTTTTGAGTGGAATTAGCATCGGTTCCATCAGTACCAGACAACGTCAAGAATTTCCAAGTGTTCGAAGATAATAGGCATATTCTTAAATTCTTGACTAATTCAGATATCTTCACAGCACAGATCATAGATGGCGAAGTGGATAAAGAAGCAGAGATTGACACCGAAGGAATTATGAGCCTAAAGACCAACACTATTCCAAAAGGAATGATTGAGCTAGAAAGAATATTTGACATGAACCAATTCCACAAAATGCAGTATCAACCTACAGGAGGTGATGAGTGTGAAAAGGTTAATTTGGGAACAGAAGATTGTCCCAAGATTGTCCACATTGGAAAAGTTTGTACACCTAAGGAGAAAGTAGACATCTTGAATTTGATGAGGGAATTTCCTGACGTGATTGCTTGGGGATATGAGGGTTTAAAGACATATGACCCCACCATCATTACACACACGATTCCACTAAAGGAAGGGAGTAAGCCATTCAGGCAGCGACAAACGCCGGTCAACCCTTTGTTAGAACTATTGATATATCAAGAAGTAAAGAAGCTACTTGATGCACGAATCATCTTCCTAGCAAGACACTCAAAGTGGGTCGCCAATCTTGTCCCAGTCAGAAAGAAGAATAAAGAAATAAGGTTGTGTGTGGATTTCAGAAACTTGAATAGAGCATCAGAAAAGGACAATTACCCATTGCCATCATTAGATGAGGTTTTGCAAATTGTAAACGAAGCTAAAATGATGTCATTTATGGATGAATACTCCGAATACAATCAAGTGATAGTTGAAGAAGAAGACAGATTGAAAATGGCATTCACCACGAAATGGGGAACATTTGCATATAGAAGGATGCCTTTTGGCTTGATTAATGTCGACGTAACATTTCAAAGAGCTATGGACTATGCCTTCAAGGACTTAAAAGATAAATGCATTATCATTTACATGGATGACATAACGGTATTTTCAAAGAACAGAGAGGATCACATAATGGACTTAAGGAAAGTTTTCACAAGATGTAAAAGGTTTGGGATCTCTTTGAATCCAAAGAAATGTATGTTTGGAGTTACCAAAGGGAAGCTTCTGGGACATGTGATTTCAGAAAAGGGTATAATGATAGATCCAGAAAGGGTGGAAGCAATTTACAAACTTGGCATACTAGGTAGCAAGAAAGAGCTCAAATCTTTCTTTGGAAAGATCAACTTCGTAAGGAAGTTCATATCTACATTTGCTGAGATTGTGAAATCGATGAATGACATGTTGAAGAAGGATGCAAAAGTAGATTGGACTCCAGCAGCGAAAAGGGCATTTGAGGAAATAAAACATGCTATTATCAATGCACTAGTCTTGGTAATCCCGGATTACGAGAGGCCATTCAACATATATTCTTTTGCCTCTGATCATGCATGTGCGGCCATTCTAACACAGAAGAATAAGGAAGGTGAAGAGCATCTGATTGCGTTCATGAGTGCACCTTTCAAGGAGGCCGAATTGAACTACCCAAATGTGGAGAAACAAGCCTATGCCTTGGTGAAAGTGGTAAAGAAATTTAGTCATTACATCTTGAGAAGAAAAGTACACGCAATCATGCCAGACATAGCAGTAAAGACTTTGTTAATGCAAAGTGAACTTGGAGAAAGAAGAGGCAAGTGGGTCGCCATTATTCAAGAATATGACATAGAGATCCAACCAATGAAACTAGTCAGAGGACATCAATTAGCGTAGACCATGGCATCAGAAGGACCTGGACTTGTACAACAAGTTTATGAGTTGGAGGAGGTGCATCCCGATGAATGGTACCAAGACATAATCAACTATCTTTTAAATCATCAATGTCCTTCACATTTGAACCCAATGCAAAAACGAGCGCTAAGATTTAAGAGCAGAAAATACATGCTACAAGGAACAATGTTGTACAAGAGGAATCATGAAGGGGTATATTTGAGATGCATTGGAAAGGAAGAAGCAAGGAACATTTTAGAATATTTTCATTACAAATGGGGAACAGGACATGGATCAAATTTGGCCATAGCACATTGGATACTAAGAGTCAGATACTATTGGCCAACTTTGTTCAAGGACACTCACGAGCATGTGAAGACTTTTCATGTTTGCCAAACTGCGGCGAAGAGACAAAGAAACCCAGCGATGCCTTTGTAGCCAATCATCGAGGTGAGACCTTTCGCAATGTGGGGATTTGACTTCATTGGTCCCATCAATCCACCTTCCTCAGCGCAACACAGGTATATTCTAACCGCAACTGACTACTGTACTCAGTGGTCAGAAGACCAAGCTTTCAAGAATTGTACTGCTAAGATTGTCATTAAGTTCTTAGAGGAAAAGATCACCACCAGGTTTGGTTGTCCTTCTGCTTTTGTATGTGATAATGGTTTTTCTTTTACTTCTTTGAAATTTCATACTTGGGAATTTGACCATGGGGTTATTTTAAAATTTTCATCAGGATATTATCCCTAGGGTAATGGCCTAGCAGAATCTACAAATAAGAACCTTCTGACCGTGATTGGAAAACTCTTAGACAGGAATCCAAAAGATTGGCACACGCAACTGAGATACGCCTTGTGGGCGGATAGAACTAGAGTGAAAGAGTCCATAGGAAACACACCTTATCATTTGGTTTATGGACAAAATCCTGTATTCCCGATCCAATTGAAAATTCCAACTTTGAGGTTCATACAAGAGCACTATGATGAGAATGAAGACCGAGTCTAGGCTAGGTTGACTCAACTGATGCAATTGGATGAGAAGAGAGATGAAGCCCTAGATAAATTTGCAAAACATCAAAGGGTAGTGAAACGTTGGTTCGATAGAAGAGCGCAAAATAAGGCCTTTAGGATTTCGAACTTGGTCTTATATTGGGACAAAGCCCATGAAAGGAAGGGACAACATGACCAATTTGACAAACTATGGAAGGGTCCTTTCCAGATATCCGAGATCATCAGAGATAATGCATTTAGACTAAAGACACTCACTAGCAAGGATGTCCCATTGCTTGTCAATGGACAATTCCTCAAGCATTGTTTCCAAGCCTAGGACTCCATCCGGAGCCCTTTGTGCATAGTTAGAATAGGTTTTCTTTCAGTTAGCAGTTTAGCTTGCTTTCAGTTCTTTAGAATAGAGTTTGTCTTGGACCATTTGGCCCAAGGGTTTAGAGTAGTTTCCCTTTTAGTTTCTTTTTAGGGTAGTTTTCTTTTCAGTTGCTTAGTTTAGATGTTGTGAGGGAGCTCAAATTTGATTTGCATCAAGTCATTTGACTTGAAATCTTTTAGCTTCCTTAGTTAGAGAGTGTTTTGGTTTTGGGCCTTTGCAAGCGCAAAAGGGGGTCCATGTTGTCACTCGTGGGCAAGGTGTGTAGATTTTACATTTTTGGTGACAAAACAGAGTCCGTCTTGTTCATTTCTCGAATACATTTAACAAGGTTCGGAGATTTAAGGATGTGTTTAGTCGTTGGTCTATGGTAGGACTTGTACTAAACTTGGGTTTAACTTGATAGAGGTTCTTGAGCTATCTTTGACATGGTTACAACATTCTACTCACACTTAATTGCTCTGAGTTCTTGATGTCTCAAAGATAAATTGACTTAGTAAAAATCATACACCTGCTTCAGCGCCACTGTGGTCTTCCAAACCCTCTGCAAGCTTCATTACTTGCAAACCAAACAAAAGATTGAAAAGAAAAGGAAAAGAGAAAATATCATGAGAAAGGAGAAAAAGAAGTATCAAAGTGAAAATAAAGATGAATTTTGGTTCAAGGGTGTGCAATCATCTCTACCGGTGCTATAAAAATAATCACTAAGGGTAGAACCATGATTGTGGTGTCGTAGCAATAACTCCGTCAGGGCTATAGATGCCTGACTGGCAGCAGGGCTCTATCCAGGTTGCTTTTGAAGTAAGGATATTATAACAGCTAAGTTCAAAAGATCTAAGAGATTATCAAGTTTTTATCGAGTGGGGAATAAATCATTTGCACACACGTGAGTAACTTATGGTCAAAGAGCTTAGGTTCAACTTGAGAGTTCTTTCCCTCATTGAGTGCTTGTCCTTAATTAGGTTTTCGGATAAACCATCTTGAGATTTTTTGTTCTAAGTTGTTTTATTCTTGAAACGTTCAGGAACATTTCACCCGTGGAGTCGCCAGATGTTGTGAGGTTTTCACACATCGCCCCAAATCTTGGGGAGCCCCTTTTTCTTTTAATCACCTTGGCAAATTTTTGGATTGCCCAAAAAATTTTGAGTTTTGAAAATTTCATGCCTTGGCACCTTCAGGACAAATTTGGGGAGGCTTAGCTTATTTTCACCCGATTTTCTTAACTTGATTTTCCAGAGCTATCAATTTTATCCCTAGGCCAGATAATTTTCTAAGTTAATTTCAACTTGGCAGGATAAAGTTGTGAATTTTGTACTTAGACGTTTTCTTTTGAAATTTTGGTTTTAACTCTGTAAATTTGGATGGTTCTCAAAAGAGAAATTTTAATTAGACTTAAATTTTTGGAAAATCTCAAATTTTTCTTTGCGAATTTTTTTTTAATTTTGTTCAAATGAGGAAAATTGCAAAAAATCAATTTTTGGTTCTAAATGCAATTTTAATTTTTTAATTTTTAGATTGGCAAAATCAATTTGGTAGAAAATTGCAAAAAAAAGCTTTAATTGGATTAATTGCCTTGAAAACTTTAAAGTTTTTGATGAATTTAGTAATTTAATATTGAAAATTTGGCTTTTGGTTAGCCAAAATCCAAATTTAATGACGTATTAATTACTAAATCCTCATTAAATGGAAATATTTAACACCCTCAAGGCCATTTAATTTCGTTTTGCAATTGGAGCTAATTGGTAAATTTAAAAGTGCAATTTTCTTTTGGCAAAATCATTTTTTTTGAGCTAATTATTTAATTGTGGGCCTTAACTTGATTTTAATTTTTGTTTTTTTTGTTTTCTCCTAGACCATGTAGGCCAGCTTTATGGAGAAAGAAAATTGGCTATAAAGGGAGTCTCCTCCCCATTTCATTTTCACAAATCATTTCTTCCTCTCCATGTGGGCGAATTTTGTGGAGGAGCAGATTTTTTCCAGACTTGGGCGAATTTAGTGGAAGGTAGTTTTTTGCATGCTTGGGCAATTTTTGCTTACATTTCTCCATTTTCAGACCTTGGCGATTTTTCTTATGGGCAGATTCTTGCATATTTTGGTGGTTTTCTCCTCCATTTGTGGGTTGCGATTTGTGCCCTAGGTAGCATTTAGGGTAGATTTCAGACTTCATGCATGGGCGAATTTGAGACAAAGGCAAAATTTTCCATTCTTGGCATTTTATTGAGGCAGATCTGATTCTAATTTTTTAGCAATTCATGGTGAAGGTCTGATTTTTTCCTACTTAGGACTGCATTTTATACCAGATTTTGGCAATTTTGTTGGGATAAGAGATACCTATGAAAGTTTGATTTTTGCATAGAAGGCAAGTGTTGGATAGTTTTAGGAGTGTAAATTTCTAATTTGCAAAGGGATTTGAACTTCTTGAAAGTCGTATCGTAGGTTCTGAAAAGTCATTGTAAGTTTATCAGTTAAGGTGAATTTTCATCATCTAGAGTTGCAAGGAGTGCTTAAGCTGACATCCATCTTTCGTTATAGTCTAAGGATTGCTCTGCTTGGTTCTTCTTGCCTTTTGGTCCACCACTCTACCATCCCGTAATAGGGCGACGAGCATGGAGAATGATAGTGCAAGTAAGAATCCTAAGTGGGCGAACACTAAGAAAGACAAAGAGGATATGACGCCCAAAACTTCCTTCTTCTCGAAAATGAAGAGAATAACTGACACCAATATCTGTATAGTGGACATGATAGGGATGAGGGACAGACTAAAGGAAGGACAATCCCCCTTGGCAAAAAGGATTTACAAGAGTGGAATTGTACACGTAGTAGCCTTTCCTCCCACATTGCCTTGTCTAGAATTGATTATGGAATGTGCATCCAAATTTGATCTAAACAGTAATTCCATCATTTTTTATGAAGGGAAGAGAGTGTTGGCCAGCATTGACGAACAAGCAATTGAGGAAACATTCAACATTCCCCAATACAAGGGCATGACAATTGTAATGATGGATCAATCAACTAAGTCATTTCAAGATAACCAAGGGGCCTATTACACGCATCTAATTCAGAATTGGATACGCGAGGGAAGAAAAGGAGTTAACAGATCATCGAGGCTTACAATGGTAGATTTCAAACTAGAATATGGTGATCTCGTTGTTCTGCTCAGTCGGATCATGGGCCTAGCTCAAGGAATGAGATTTGAAAACTGGATGTACTTCTTCATTGATGAGATTGAGAAGGGGAAAAGAAAGTTTGATTAGGCCAGGATCATAAGCGAGAACTTAGAATTGCAACTCATAACTGTGCAAAACCAAAGGCAATTCTACATGAGCTCCTATCTGTTGTACCTAATTGCTAGATTGTACAAAAGTTAGCGGAACTCAAGGCGAAGCACACACCTTGTCCTCCTATGGAAGAATTTAATGAAAGGCTAGCTAAGTTCATCGCCTTAGCTAAGAAAATGAAAGAAAAGGGAAGATTTATATTAGAAGATCATTTGATGTAAGCCCAAGTGACAATTTCCCTTTCTTCTAGAATAGGACAAGTGTTTATTTCTGATTGGCCACCATTTTGGTGCCTTCTCATTGGTTGCCACTTTTTGCACTTTTTTCATTGGTCCATTGATGAGGTGGTAGCTTCTCATTGGCCGATGGGGTGGCAACCCTAATTAGGGTTTTGAGGATCCAATCTGGATCACTGATCTTGTTTTGATCTCCACCATTCGTTGTATTTTTGGCCCCTATAAAAGACCATTTTCTCTCATTTGTAAAGTGTCAGAGAAATTGTTGCGAAAATAATACCAAAATTGCTCTCTTTTTCATTGTTGTGATTAGCATGTTGATCAAGAACATTGGGTGTTATTGCATGTTTTCTACTTCCACTTTGTTAGATTTTTCTTTCAAGTTGTTAAAGTTGGTTGCATTTGAAGTTGTTTAAGTGAAGTCAAAGTAGATGAATAGTTGTATGGTAGCATTGGTAAATGTTTGATAGGAATCAATAATAGACCACTAGCATCCTAGCGGCTGGTTGGGAAGCTTTGTGTGGTAAGCTAGTTTATTTTTCCTTTGAATCATTGCACCTGTGGAAGTGAGGCCGCTGGTCAGCTCTCATTAGTTTCGATCCTCGTCCATTTGCTAACCTTCCATTCATAGGAATAGGAGTAGAATAGTGAGTAGTTGGGTAGTCGAAGTTTAGAGAGAAGAAATTTAGAGTAGATCAAGTGATAGAACTCATCCATTCACCTTCCACAACCATCGCTTTCCCATCAACATCATCATCGGCAGACACACCCTCCATCATCGCAACCATCAACATTATCTGCCTCCGCACATTTCACAAACCGAGTCGTCATCACCTTCATTCCACCAAAGTCCAAGTCATCCTTGGATGAATAGCGTAAGGTCGCCTATGTGATTACCAACGAATCACATCGATAAAACTGAGTGAGTATCCAATGGTGTAAGGAACATTGGAGCTATTGCTTATGTCTTCATGAGTAATAACTTTTCAAGAGAGGAATTGCATGTTTGATACTCTGTATCAAATGTTCAATTGCTAATATGTTATGTAAGTGGTACAAAACTTACATCAACATGTATGAAAACAAAGGTTTACTAACTATAGACAAAATATTTATAATTCACTCGAATGAATTGTAATATTTTCAATAAAAATGATATTATTATTTTTACATCATACATAACTAATTAAGTATAAATAATTGTAATAAAATATTAATTTTAAAATATGAATTAAATAATTATAGACACAATATAATTTTGATTCATTTAAGTAGATGAAACATATTTTTACAGGTTTGATGTAATGCCTACCCCTAGTTGACTTTCCATGTTGTATTGTCGAATTCTTTTAGGCCAGTTTTTTTATTATGTTTTATGATTAGCAGTACTTGGTTACTAGATTTGATTAGATGTATTTCATATTCAATTGATATATGTGTTGAGTTAGTTATTTCATGTGTTCATGATTATTTCAATGATGATATATGTATGTTCATATAGCGATTTCAGTGATTTTATGATGTTAGTTAGATGAAGGATTTATATGCAATTTCTATGGATAATTACCCCATACTTGCTATGTAAGGTGTACTTGTATGTTGTACTTTATGTATGGCATTTCTAATGTGGTTAAGGAAGGGAGTCGTAGTCACTTGCTAGTCAGGATCTACACGATGCACCACTTCTCGCCATTTCCTATTTAGTTTAGATTATATGTGTATGTACATGCTTGAATTTTATGCAGATTGCAAGTATCAAGCATCGACTTCCC